>CP106723.1:37335157-38535157 GCA_025506655.1 Gossypium rotundifolium
TATGTGATCATAAAATAGAGATTTGGTCGTATGTATACATTATAGGTCATATGACCCCTTTTCGATTTTAACTATATGGAAGATAATAACTAAATGAAATTGCATCTATCTTTTCTTTGAATTCATAACACGACAAAGTATATGACTATATGGCTTATGATAATATATGGAAATAAGCGTATACATGAAAGCACTTATCATGTTAATGTGTAAAATTAGACAAAGGATTGTTTAAAATACTTTGAATTCTATAAACTCCATATATACCTCTATATGAATGAAGAATATGTTATTGGCCTGAATTGATATTAAGATATCTATGATTTTGATGTGCCCTAGTACACTGAATGAAATGGTCAGGATACTATTGGCATGTCAATAGGGATTAGATGCGCATTTGGTTTTGGAGATGTGACGTGTTTGAAGTTTTGTTGCCTTTTGGCTCTACAGTCATGTGCACTCTTTGTTTCCTTCGAGTTTTATGCTCACGTGCATTCTCTATTACCTTCAGGCGTAGCACTTATTGTTGGAAAATTGGGTTTGGAAAACGCAACGGAAAATAAATTTAGGAAAAAAAACTAGGTTTTTAATTTTTTTTTCCAAAACAAGAATTTGGTTGTGATATCTAAAGTAATAAACACTTAATCAAATTTGTACGTTTTTTATTCGTCTAGGATGAATGCTTTAACCGAGTAGTTTCCTCCACTATCCTCAAGCTCATATTTGTCGAGTGTGGGCTCGCTTCAAATCAGAAAATTTTTCACAAAAAGTACAAGTGAGGTAATTTTGTAATTTCTCTAAACTTTTGGGTCAAGTTGTAAATAAGAAAAATATCTCTAGAAATTTTCTGAAATAATTTATCCAAAGAATTTTCTCTTTACAACTTTACCTTGAATTCAAGTGTGTAAATAATGACCTAAGGCTCTCTTTATATAGGAGAGTTTAGAGAATTCAACTATGATTAAACTTAATCACTTTAATATTAAATTAATATAATATTTATCAAGATAAATATTAGATTAAATTTAATATTAAATCTTATTAAATTAATAGAATATTTATCTATAAAATAAACGTTAAATTAAATTTAATATTAAGATAATCACTTTAATATTAAATTAATAAAAATACAATTAAGATAAATATTAAATTAAATTTATTATCAAATCTATTAAAATAATATTATTTTGGAATAGTTAATGTAAAATCAAATTCTTTGGTAGAGTCCCAGTAGGAATGTAATGCTTCCACTGCTCAACCACTGAAGAACCATCGCTATCGACCATTTGTTGGCTATCGAATGCCGTCTTGTGACCACTAGCACCCCGAAATGGTACGATTTCTACCACCTCATTCCAGGCTCGTGACGGCCTAACCTGGTGCAGCCTAGCCTCCAGTTGGACCATCGGCCCTATTTCACAAACAAGCCCAATTCGACCAATTTTTGGGTCTTGGTCTCGGTTTTGGGCTCCCGGGCCCAATTTACAATATCAGGTCCAATTTTCAAGTTCATTTACCCACTAGTCCAATTGTCTGACTTAAAAATTAATTTTCAAAAATATCATATAAATTTTAATTAATTTGATTAATTTAATTTTACTTGATCAAAATTAATTTTCCCAAAAATCATTTAAATTTTCCAAATTAATTTTTCAAGACAATTATTTAATCAAATTCTCTAGTTGAACAATTCTTACGACTGCCCAATTTAATTCCACATCGAATAAATCGACTCAATTAAATAATTTCCAAGGTCGTAGAATTTTCTTCTAATTCAAATGTAGTCTAGCGGATGGATCAATTGAACATATACAATTAGGCTGTAGTAATTACATTTATGTCCGAAAACATTGTTCCAAAAATTTGCAATTACTTAATCATGAAGCCAGTCCACAAGAAGTACGATGATTGAAAACTCTTTATCGTATACTCTTTACAAAAGCAATCCATCCAACTACTTTGTCTAATGACATCGTCATGTGTGTATTACCCTCATATGATATCCTTAAATCCTTTGAATTAAATCTATTCACTTAATATATTCTTATTTTATCTCATTGTCACCATTGTGTCTTCTTAATGATTAATATGATCGTTGTCAACAAATGAATGTGATAAATTGCTCATTTGAGAACAAGCAACCCGTGGCCACATTCCATATTTATCAATCCACAAAATGCCAATGAGAGAATGTCGTTAGCTCCTTAATTGAGCTATGAATTCCATTGTTTCTAATAAAGTCATGCCATACACAAGTCATATACCCAACATACTAGCTATCGGCTCGATCATATTTAGAGCATAAGCCTCTATTTATACCAAAGCACATGAGTTACATACGCATTGTCAGCAACTAACTCAAGATTTAGGTAAATCACACCATGAATTTCATAAGTGAATTAATTCACAAACGGGTTTAGAATTAATTCATCTTAGGTCTAGTCCAATGTATCATTATGTCAATGAATACATCTGTCTCTACTCGTGAAGTCAAATACTCTGATAGCCAAGACTAGTCATCTCCTCAATTAGAATTGTAAACGACATAATAATCCTTATCAGTATAAGAACCAAAGTGCCAAATGCTCACTTTGATTCTTTTATGGGATCATGGACTCGTTTAGATTATCTACTGAAGTAAGTTGTCTTTCTCGCAATGTAAATGTTCTTACAATGCCACTTATCATCGGTTTGAACTTAGACAATCAATGAGCTAATATTTGATTGCCACAATTTTTCTATGCATGCAAAATATGAAAGACAGAAATACAAAAGAAAAAATAATGAAATGTGAAATTTATTTATTCATCATTCTAATACATAGAAAACAATTACATGTTTACTACAATATGAGCACATTTTCCAACACTTATGTGCTCTCCGGTTTGAGATGGTTAGCAAAACTTTGTCGTTTTATGGCTTTTGCAAAAGATATCACTTGTAGGAAAAACCCTTGAAATTTATATTTTTTAAAATATAATTCGTTTAAATTAAATCATAATTGAAAATCCCATTTTTATTATCTATAAAGCATGAGTTTTTGATCGAAAATTTGGAAAGAAATAAATGTTATCAAATATCAACTTAACCCTAAACTATGGGACCTTATTACATCAATTAATTCCAACAATTAAAACTTGAAGAAAAAAAAACTGTAAATAGCCTATGAAAAAAAAATAACGTGATGGCCCCTCGAGCTCCCATGTCCACGTTCTCTCGCTCATCCGAAAGAGTGAAAAAAATGAAAGCGTGAGTCACCAAGAATCGGTGTATAAATCCCAAAGCATCGACTCGAGGCCCATAAACACATTATGGGCCTTGGCCCATACATGGAGGCAACAATCATAAATACATGATAAACAATAATTAATGAATGGCCCAACCCATCCTAGAATTTCATCCTCTACACACCAACCCGTACCAGCCATCACACCTTGGGGATTTCTACAATCGACCCACCAACCGCTACATACCAAATCGACAGTCATACTGCCTATTCCATTATTAATTAGGAAATTTAATGTGGGTTTTCTACCACCGATCACCATGTGACCAAACATTGCATTACGTGGGTTTTCTACCACCGGTCACCATGTGACCTAATCATGCTCTTCCCCTTCATTATCATATTCCCACCCCATGCATACATACATAAAAAAATCGTCATACTGACTTTCATATAATCCGATACACATAGAGATTTCTATGATTGCGTACCTAGCATCCTTGCCTAACCCTTTCTGGGTTTTATTCGACTGTCTATCTGACCACTTTCCACTTTTTAGCCCATAACACATAAACGGTTAGAGAGTGTGTGTTAGAGATCTACACACAAGTCTTTGTTAAGATGATACTTTCTATGTCTACGCTATCAATAGCCGATAGAACTGTTATCTGCCTAAGGTGTTGTTCAGAAGCCAGTCCACAACCTAGCGGCCAATCTCGAATGGAAGATACCGCTCGTTTCTTAAACTTAGGGATTCTCTCCTTTGCCTGATCCATATTTAATTCCATCACAAGTCCTTGTCAAAACTACTATTACAATATATGATCGTTAATCCACATCATAAAGTTAAGGTCTTGTATACAATAAACGAAACTAGAAAAAAATCTAGGGAAAATCTCCTTACCTTAAAATCACGAAATTGAAGACTAACGATTTTGGCTTTTAGATCTAGACGACCAAGTTTCCTTCAAATCCGAGAATGCCGTAACATAAAACCATTAAACGATTAGTTTTTTGGCTTTTGCCTTTCAAGAACTGAAATAGATTAGGGAATCTAACAAAAGTCGACACTTACCTTAGCACAGGAAATTCGGCTAGCACTAGAGAGAAGATTCAGCAATGTCAAGAAGAAATTTTAAATGCCCAAAGAATAGATCTATCTCACAAATGGGATAAATAGAGAAAAACTATGGAGATTCCCGCTTTTTAGAGAAATCGGCACAAGAGGAAAAGAATGGAAAAGAAAGTGAAGGGGGAGGTTTCGGCTTTTGAAGAAATTGAAGAAAAGAAATTATAGAGGGAGGGACTAAGAATTTGGCACAATGGGAGAGAAAGAAATTAGGGTTCAAATGCGAATTTGAAGAGATACTCTCCTATTTATAGGATTTTTGGCACCTACCTATTAAAAACTGAAAGTGCCCTTCCTAATATCTAAAGCTTAAGCAAATAATAGGGAAAATTCAGTACCCTTTTCCCATGTAGTAGCCAATTCTTCACCCTCTAGGTGATGGAATTTGACCACCACTTAGTCTCCTAGATAGCCCTCCTTCTTTCCCTTATCCTTATCAAAACACCTATCCTCAAGAGACTTAATTGACTCTAACTCTTCCCTCCATTATCGACTTTAATTATCCACATTAAAATCCCTAAAATTTTGCCTTGTTGCAGTCCCTATAGCCCTCATTGGTCATGAATTTTGACCTAATTTCTTGGGCTTCAAGTAACCAAAATTTGGGCCCTTCTCATGCACTAGTGACGCCACTCTTTTCCTTCCCTTTGGCGCCACCTAACTTTGGGCCCCAAGTTCAATTTGACATATTTAATCATAGATAACTACCTTTAATTCTTTTAATGCCCAAACAGAATATTTTAACTAAGGCCTCAGCCTTTCCCTGAGCCCAATTAGACCATTAATAGTAAAATTAACACTTTAAATATTTCCACACACTAAATGCATAGGCCCGAAAATTTAGGATGTTACACCTTATGTGCGAACATGTTAAGAAGTTATGGCTAAAGGGGATAAACTTTAGATTAAACATTATTTGAACTCTCAATAAGAGTCCCACATATGAATTTCATAATGTGAATGGCTAAAAAACATTATGGGTAAGTTGAGCCCTTATAATTTGATAACAAGAAATGAAGTCGATTGGAGCGCTAAATAGTGGCAAGAGTGAATTTTATAACAAACACTTCTAAAAGGCTCAACATTAATAAGGAATAAAATAAGTAGTTTTATCCCAATGTACTTACTGAGCTCATGGATCACATATGTTAGTTGTTTAAATGCATAGGTTATGGACTCGTCTAGAAGCTTATGATTCTAACTTGGGAGCTTTGCATCACCATTTTAGATTTTGAGATTGTAATGTATCTATGTTGATTTTCATTTGTATAAGAATCATGGAATGTACATAAAGACTTAAATTGAATTTGTATGTTGATTTGTAATTCAAAAATCCACTACTACTCTTAATTTAACTTGTGTTTGTATGGTTGCAAATGCCCTTTTTGCATATATTTTATGATTGCCTAGTGGTGTGTGTTGGAGGGGTTTTTTTATAAATGACAACGGACCAAGATTGAATTCAAGTTGTTGAGCATGAGAAGAACCAAACCAAAATCTAGAAAAGAACAAGTGTTAGATTAGAAACAATGAAAATAAAGAGAAAAACAAAGCATAAAATCAAGAAAGATAAAGATTAAGGTGAGATGGAAAAAATTTCAATGCAAGGTGATGAAAAGTTGATACCCTATGAAACATTTTAAAGAATAGACTTTAATAAGCTTTGCAAGTGGCTCTATGTAACACCCCAAACCCGGCCTAGAAGTCTAGACTGAATCCTGGATGCCACATTGATCACCGAAGTGATCGTGAGAAAACTTTACAAATAATTTATCTCAGTGGACCAAAAGTATTTAAAAACGTTTAATAACCAGTCAGTAAAACTTACAATAAGACTCAATATAAAATTCGCTTAAAATATACGAATAAATACATGTAACAAAAATTGTACCACGGTATTATATCCGACAGTTTAAAACCAGTATAAAAAACTAGAAAACACAAACTGGTAATCCAATTTGTTGAAGTTGTCCAAGACCTCCGCGTACTGAGTCCAGCATCAGAAATTTGAATAGTACCTGAAAGGGGAAACAGAAGAGGGGGGAGCTACACGAGCTCAATGTGAGATCAAACTGACTACCTACAGAATCGGAAACAAGAAGCCAAAAATCATTTCAGAAATGAAACATACTTACGAAGCTATATAGATACAGTTGGTACGTTCGAAACAGACGTACCAGCATAAAGAAATATGTTCTGCATATTACAAACGCACTCAATAAACACAGTCACAATAACTAATCAGTCACAAAATCAGTCATTCTCATTCAGTCACAAGTCTCAATTCATTCAGTCAGAGTTTAACAAAATTTCATATAAGGCACAAGGTCCTTTCAGCGGTGCAGTCAATCAGACATTTCAGTCACATAGATTCATTGTAACACCCTTAATCTATATCCATCGCAGAAGGGTTTCGACGTATTACCCAACAACCATCAAACATCCACAATCATAATTGAACGCAATACTAATTATTAATTCTACTTTAATAATCATAAATAATCATAAAGTCAAAATCACGTTACTAATGATAAATTTCACTAAAGTATAACCGAGTTTATACTAAAACATAATTTATTTCATATACTAAACAATTTAAAGAGACAATAGGTTTCTAACCATATTCGGCCAGACACTTTCCAATAATTCACTCATGCATCTTTATACAACTCCATGATTCATAATATAATATATAACTGTAGGCTCACATATACTCAAAAGCATATAAACAAATTTTATAACTCAAATTGGTTCAAAAACCACATATCAAAGACTCGTCTTTTTATTAAGCACATTTAAAACACCAATTGACCAATTTACAAGTTCAATTATTTAAACCTAGCTAAAACTAAATACCACCAATGTTTTATGCATATAAGACCAATTATACATAAGTGATTTTCGAATATACATCACAAAGCATTTCAAAATCAATATGCTCAATATACTCATACTATGTTTATTTAGTTCATAACATCAATTTAACCTATACATAATCCAGCATACTACTATTACGAATCACATTAATCAATTCGAGGATAATTCAACATGTAACAAGCATTACTCACTTATTATTATATTACCAAATTGGGCACATAACAAGACCATATATATACATTACACACGTATCGAATTTAGCCATATTCGCTTGGCTCATTAACCACTTAATTCACAAATTCGATCAAACACAAGCTAGACCATACATGCCAAATGTCTAAGCATAAAATTTTCCAAAACTACCAAAATAAAGGTGATAGTGTAATGAGATTCACTGACGATCCCCGAGCTTGCAATGGTCTTCAAAATCTAAATCACACAGAAAAAGTAATAAACACACCAAGTAAGCTTCACTAGCTTAGTAACTTATAAGCAATTTAATAAATCTATCGATCATAATCTTTAATAATGATTTCAAATATTATAGGCAAAGATTCATCAAATACCAATTTACTTTACACAACCACTAAGCATTTCTTTGATCCCAAACACAAGGCCGAATCTAATATAAAATTTCATCCTCATGTATTATCCACATTCTCAAGCACAAAGCTATTCAAAACATATATCTTATACAAAATTTCAAATAGCTGATTCACATTTAGCATTTCATATAAAACTCAATTTGCTTTTATAAACATCTCCCCAAAGCAATTTATTCAATCCAACTATAAATCTAAACAGCATTTCATCTATTCCATAATTAATCACATATATTTAATTTCAAATATGACATCTCATAGTTTTGAGATTTACCGAACTAAATTTTGAGCTTAAATTTTAACTCGCACACTTAATGCTCAATAACCAAATTCGCACACATAGTGCTCAAAATTAAATTCATACGCTTAGTGCTAATAATCAATTCGCACACTTAGTACTCAATAACCGATTTCATACGAGATAGTGCTCGGTAATCAAATTCATACACTTAGTGCTAGAAAAAAATCAACTCACACACTTCATCGCATCTCTCAACTTACTACTCAATTAAATATAAACACAGATAGTGTCTAAACATCAACCACAAATATACATTTTAACTTAATCAACTCCTAAATCAACATCACAATCAAGAAAATCAATAATATATTTAACTTACTTCAATTAAATTCATGAGCCTCATTTATAAATAAATTCAATACAACAATTGCTTAAAACTTACCTCGAATATCGATGAATTTGTATTTTTGACTATTAGACTATTTTGCTTTTCTCAGATCCAAACCCGATCCTTTTTGTTCTTGATCTAAATTAAAATTTAAATTAAGCTAAATCAAAGAAAGTTTTACTCAATTTAATCCCAACCACATTTTGAGCCAATTACCAATTTGCCTTTTCGCTCAATACATTTTTACAAAATAATCCAAAATGCATAAAACATAAATACACTCAATCTCATCTCAATATACAAGAGCCGAATATTCACTAGACTTATACAAGAACTTACATTTTAATTATTTTAAAAATAATAAATCTAGTCTCTCAATCTATCAATTTTCTCAATTAAGCCCTAATAAATTAATTCCATGACAATTGATAATACAAAACTAAAAAAAAATCTAACACATATTTTCTATTTTCTAACCTTAACACCAAATTTCTCAAACTTACAACTATAGCCGAACATAAAATACTCATCTAATCCAAAAATTTAAACCATGGCCTATATAAGAAACTTAGTAACAATCTCAATCATATAAAAAAAATTTAAGAAAACAAATTCAAACATATCTAAATTGGAGAATAAAATGGCCGAATGGTGTTTTCTTCTTCCTTAACCAATTTTGGCTTGAAAAGATGAACATGCATCCCAATATAAGTTTTATTTCTTATTTGTTTTATTTAATCACACATATTAAGGTTATTTTAGTTAAATAACCTTATAATAAACATATAAAATATTAAGCACAAAGCCATTGCCGTCCACTATTTAACTTAAATGGTCTAATTGCATATTAAATCCTTCCAGCTATAAAAACATCCACAATTCGATCATCACACAATCAACCACAAAGTTTTTAGTTTATACGATTAAGCCCTATTTATTAAATCGGCATTCAAATGATAAAATTTTAAAATGAAAATTTCACACCAGCCAAATTCACACATTCAGATCATTGAAAAATAATAATTAAATATTTTCTAACTCGAATTCGTGGTCTCGGACCACCATTCTGATTAGGGTCAAAATCGGGCTATTACAACTCTCCCCCTTTTAGGGATTTTTGTCCTCGAAAATCTTACCGATGAATAGGTTTGGATAACATTCTTTCATTGAATCCTCAAGCTCCCAAGTTGCTTCCTCGATCCTATGCTTAAGCCAAAGAACTTTTACCAACGATATTTTCTTATTTCGCAACTCTTTCACTTCACGAGCCAAGATACGGATTCGTTCTTCCTTATAAGTTAAATCGGGTTGTATAACAATCACGGACGGGTTAATCACATGAGAAGGGTCGGATCTATACCGTCGGAGCATCAAAACATGAAAAACATTGTGGATCTTTTCTAGCTCAGGTGGTAATAGCAATCTATACGCAACCGGCCTAATCCGCTCTAAAACCTCATATGGCCCAATAAATCTCAGACTCAATTTGCCTTTGCGACCAAATCTAAGTATTTACTTCCACGGCAAAACTTTAAAAAAAACACGATCACCGATCTAAAATTCTATATCTTTACGTTTCAAATCCGCGTAAGATTTCTGACGATCTAACACTGCTTTCAAACTTTCACGAATCACTTTTACTTTCTGCTCAGTCTCTCTAACCAAATCAACTCCATGTATCTTGTTCTCACTGAGCTCGGTCCAATACAAAGGTGTACGACAATTACGACCGTACAAAGCCTCATAAGGTGCCATTTTGATACTCGACTGAAAGCTATTATTATGCGTAAATTGACTCATGCATCTTTATACAACTCCATGATTCATAATATAATATATAAATGTAGGCTTATTATACTAAAAATCATATAAACAAATTTTATAACTCACATTGGTTCAAAAACCACATATCAAAGACTCATCTTTTATTAAGCACATTTAAAACACCAATTGACCAATTTACAAGTTCAATTATTTAAACCTAGCTAAAACTAAATACCATCAATGTTTTATGCATATAAGACCAATTATACATAAGTGATTTTGAATATACATCACAAAGCATTTCAAAATCAATATGCTCAATATACTCATACTATGTTTATTTAGTTCATAACATCAATTTAACCTATACATAATCCAGCATACTACTATTAAGAATCACATTAATCAATTAGAGGATAATTCAACATGTAACAAGCATTACTCAATTATTATTTTATTACCAAATTGGGCACATAACAAGACCATATATATACATTACACACTTATCGAATTTAGCCATATTAGCTTGGCTCATTAACCACTTAATTCACAAATTCGATCAAACACAAGCTAGACTATACATGCCAAATGTCTAAGCATAAAATTTTCCAAAACTACCAAAATAAAGGAAATAGTGTAATGAGATTCACTGATGATCCCCGAGCTTGCAATGGTCTTCAAAATCTAAATCACACAGAAAAAGTAATAAACACACCAAGTAAGCTTCACTAGCTTAGTAACTTATAAGCAATTTAATAAATCTATCGATCATAATCTTTAATAATGATTTCAAATATTATAGGCAAAGATTCATCAAATACCAATTTACTTTACACAACCACTAAGCATTTCTTTGATCCCAAACACAAGGCCGAATCTAATATAAAATTTCATCCTCATGTATTATCCACATTCTCAAGCACAAAGCTATTCAAAACATATATCTTATACAAAATTTCAAATAGCCGATTCACATTTAGCATTTCATATAATACTCAATTTGCTTTTATAAACATTTCCCCAAATCAATTTATTCAATCCAACTATACATCTAAACAGCATTTCATTTATTTCATAATTAATCACATATATTTAATTTCAAATATGACATCTCATAGTTTTGAGATTTACCAAACTAAATTTTGAGCTTAAATTTTAACTCGCACACTTAATGCTCAATAACCAAATTCGCACACATAGTGCTCAAAAATTAAATTTGCACACTTAGTGCTTATAATCAATTTGCACACTTAGTACTCAATAGCCGATTTCGCACAGATAGTGCTCGGTAATCAAATTCGCACACTTAGTGCTAGAAAAAAAATCAACTCACACACTTACTGCATCTCTCAACTTACTACTCAATTAAATATAAACACACATAGTGTCTAAACATCAACCACAAATATACATTTTAACTTAATCAACTCCTAAATCGATATCACATTCAACAAAACCAATAATATATTTAACTTACTTCAATTAAATTCATGAGCCTCATTTATAAATAAATTAAATACAACTTAATTGCTTAAAAACTTATCTCGAATATCGACGGACTATATTTTTCGACTATTCGACTATTTTTGCTTCTCCCTGATCCAAACTCGATTCTTTTTGTTCTTGATCTAAATTAAAATTCAAATTAAGCTAAATCAAAGAAAATTTTACTCAATTTAATCCCAACCACATTTTTGAGCCAATTACCAATTTACCTTTCGCTCAATACATTTTACAAAATAATCTAAAATGCATAAAACCTAGATACACTCAATCTCATCTCAATATACAAGAGCCGAATATTCACTAGACTTATACAATAATTTACATTTTAATTATTTAAAAAATAAATCTAGTCTCTCCATCTATCAATTTTCTCAATTAAGCCCTAATAAATAAATTCCATGACAATTGATAATACAAAACTAAAAAAAAAAAAAAAAATCTAACACATATTTTCTATTTTCTAACCTCAACACCAAATTTCTCAAACTTACAACTATAGCCAAACATAAAATACTCATCTAATCCAAAAATTTAAACCATGGGCTATATAAGAAACTTAGTAACAATCTCAATCATATAAAAAAATTTTAAGAAAACAAATTCAAACATACCTAAATATGAGAATAAAATGGCCGAATGGTGTTTTCTTCTTCCTTAGCCAATTTCGGCTTGAAAAGATGAACATGAATCCCAATATAAGTTTTATTTCTTATTTGTTTTATTTAATCACACATATTAAGGTTATTTTACTTAAATAACCTTATAATAAACATATAAAATATTAAGCACAAAGCCATTGCCGTCCACTATTTAACTTAAATGATCTAATTGCATATTAAATCCTTCCAACTATAAAAACATCCACAATTCGATCATCACACAATCAACCACAAAGTTTTTATTTTATACGATTAACACTATTTATTAAATCGGCTTTTAAATGATAAATTTTAAAATGAAAATTTCACACCAGCCAAATTCACACATTCAGATCATAGAAAAATAATAATTAAATATTTTCTAACTCGGATTCGTGGTCTCGAAACTACCGTTCCGATTAAGGTCAAAACCGGGCTGTTACATTCATTCAAATGCATATGAGTGCAAATGAGTTATAAAATACCCCACCCATCTAGCCAACACACCATCTCCGTATAACCCTACACTTCTTTGTTGGGATTTAATCAACCCACTCGTCCTGCACTCCAAGTAGGACCTCGAAAATCTCATCCAACCTTATCCTCCATAGGATGTCATCTCGGGTTGCCCGGCAACGATGATCATCAGCATTGTCCTCCACCCTCAAGGAATTGGGACCGCCCTCGACCCTTAAGGAATTGGGGCTAAAAGTGTGCAGATAAGTGACAGCCTCATATATTATGCAGCAAAGCTAGCATATAAGTTGTACTATGTAATACAATAAACCGTGGTACAGATGTGCAGTATGAACTGTCAGATCAGATAATGGTACGTAGCGTAGCTAATGTACATGCGATATAGTGCAATACGGTAATTCGTTATACTAATGAGTTGTAGTAGAACTGCCAGATCAGATCGTGAATCTTCTTTTTCTTCAAAATTCCAACCCAAAATACTTTATATGTAGATTTTTGTATGCAAATATGTGTATGCAGATGTACGAATGCAAATACACCAAATCAAAATACAATTTTAGGTAGTCATTCAGAAGCAGTCACTTATAGACAGTCAATCAGTTACAGCAACGTGCACACTTATGCACTCAGATTCAGTACCTAACATAGCACACATTCACGTACAAGCAGTACATTATTCGAAATTAGAATAGAATTGCATTCACCCTCAGTAAGCTTAGACGAGGATTTGAAACACATAGACTCACAATGGCATTCGATATGCCCTAAAATTAGAATCTGGCAATTTAGGGCCACACGCCGTGTGCTCCGGCTATATGGAGCAATCCAGCCCGTGTGGGGATCCAAACGCCCGTACGAGGGGTGGCACACGCCTGTATGAAGCAGGGACACGACCATGTGAACAAGCCGTGTAACTCACTGTCCAATTTCAATAAAATCAAGTGCAGGGCAGACACGACCTTGTGTTCCGAAACACGCGCTCATGTGGGATCCCTAAATCCCCAAATCAGTCACACGACCGTGTGACCCCAAAACTCAAAATCCCTAATTCCCAAATCCACACGCCCGTGTGCCTAAAGGACACGGTCGTGTGAAAATCAAAAAAATCCCCAAAATCGGCCACAGTTCTGTATGGCCGTCGGGGAAACTACGAAACCTCTCCAAAACAACCCCGTTTAAGCCACAGTAAAGTCCCTAACCTTTTCCTATCAACATATATCAAAAATCACATTTTCCCTTCCTTTTAACATCTAAAACTCAAAAAAATGACGGGGTTATTGCATAGTTACAAACAAACGAAGGAAAGGAATTCACAACATGAGATAGCAATCGATTCAAGAATGGAAGTAGTAACTAGATTAGAATCCCACACCTATTTTTGATGGCGAAGAAGATTACTGGGGAGTGAAGTTCTAGAATCCACAAACCACGATCGTTTTCAGAGAAAAGAAAAAGCACAGAGAGGATAAAACCAAGATACGTCCCCAAAAAGAAAGAAAAAATAAAATTAATATTCAAAAACAATAAATAAAAATAAATAAAAGCTAACATATATTAAACACATAATTTAATAATTATAAACAATCATAGTTATTAACTTAAAAAGAAACAGAACAAAATAAAAAGGTTCTCCCAAAATCGTGCACCCTAATACTCGAACCTAGAACCTTGAGGTATACTGACATTCACTTAACCACCAGATCAGCAAGCCCATTCTGACACTAAATTGCACAACTTAACTTATGTGTGCAACCTCCTTGCTGTCACTACACTTAAAACCCAGAACTTCTAGGCCCACAATTTGGGGCGTTACACTCTAATCAACCCCTTAAAGACGAACCTCTAATCAACCCCTTAAAGACGAACCTTAGTAAATTGGAGGGGAAAGAGTGCTTCCACAGCTTCGAGAATAAAACTATAAAAAACACCAGAAAGTTATATTGTGAAGATAAAACTCAAAGAGTAGAAAAACTTTATTCAATGAATGTGTTTAATGAATAATGAAGATACATTTATATAGGCTAGCTAATTACATAAAAAAAAGCTCTTAAGTATAATGAAACTCCAATTAATCTAAACAAGAAGTAGTTCTAATGAAACTAAATTTTCTTGTTGACTAAGAAACATAAAACTCATAAACAACTTAAAATACTTAAAAATTCCTAAAATTTGGAATAAATAAGTAATAAAAATATGAAACCTAATAAATACAATATTGAGCTCATATATAATCAAAATTAAGCTTTAAAATTGAACCCAATATGAGTTGAGCTCAAATTAAAGCCCGAAACTCATAATTTCCCATATAATCCCGTCTAGAAATTTTGCTCGCACAGTCTTCACTAAAATGGTCATAACTTGAGCTCTTAGACTCAAAATGTAACATCCTCAAAGTGGGCCTACTCATTTATATGATAGTCTAATATGATAAGTTGGGATTGTAAAGGTTGGGCTGACTTTTTGATT
Source organism: Gossypium rotundifolium (assembly GCA_025506655.1). Taxonomy (NCBI): domain Eukaryota; kingdom Viridiplantae; phylum Streptophyta; class Magnoliopsida; order Malvales; family Malvaceae; genus Gossypium; species Gossypium rotundifolium. Next base: position 37,350,472 of record CP106723.1, read on the forward strand.
AAATATATGGATTAGAGTTTAAATTAAGTGATATTTTGGGCTTTTAAAAAAAATTAGGTTAGGTGGCTAATAAATGGTGTTAGCTTATAATTTAAGAAGATGATTAATTAAGTGACAAGCTGGGCTTGTGGCTCAAAGAATTAAAGTGCATTAAGTGGGCATAAGGTGGCGCCATAAGGGGGGAGGAATTTGGGCCCTTGTGTGGCCGTTTGGGCCTTAAAAGATGGGTCAAATTCGGTACTTAAATGGGAATGGGGTGGACGGCAATTAGGCTACCTTTTAGGAGTTATTTCTTTTATTTTAACTGTTAAAAAGCTGATAATTAATAAGGAGGAGTTGGATTTAAGGTGGGCTCTCTTAAAGGTAAGATAAGGATTGAGTTATCAGATGAGATGAAGGCTATCAGGAGAGGGGAGAGTTGGCCAAAATTCCAACTCTGTGTGTGTGGGTATGCCGAAATTTCTCTATAAATAGGGAGTAGTATTCTTCAATTTTGGTATTCAAACCCTATTCTTCTCTCATTCTCTCAAATTTCCTAGCCTTCTCTACGTTTCTCTTTTCTTTTCTAAAAGATTTAATTCCTTTGTTCATACCCTCATATCCCATAGCCGAATCTACAAGTGAGATCTCTGTTTTCAGAAGGTGCACCATAAGCCACATACTCCTTAGTAATTTGTAGCCAAATCGCCTCATTAAAAGTCTCTGTACGATTTGGTGGAAAAGTCAAGGTAGGAAGGTGACGCTTAGGGATTTTCGAGGATTCGACAAATAAGGCTCTACGTTAGGGATAATAGATTTTCGCGGTAACGTGTGTGTAATACCTCCCCACCATCTAGATCGCCTATTATTGTATGTTCATGTGTTTTTTTTATGTTTTGATAAATGTCGAAATCTCGATTTATTGATGCAAGCCCAAGGAGGGTAAAAGCGGATCCCCAGGTTAGTAAATAATCTGTTTAAATGTTATAAGTAAAATGCTTGTATGTGATTGCATGGGTTGGGTTGATGAAAGGAGGATGTTATACGTTATATGTGTAGCAGCTAATGCCGTGAACTGTTATACGGGATTCAGTCATTAAATGTTATCTGGGTTTCGCCATTATATGTTATAAGGGCTTGGCCATCATATGTGGATGAGCGACATGACCGCCATCATGGTGTGTAGTGGTGAGGCTCGATTGTAGAAATCCCCAATGGTGTGAGCGGTTGGTGCGGGGTGTGTAGCGGATGGAAACCTAGGCAAGCGGGTTGGGCCTTGCATATTAATTGCTATTAATTTTATTATGATTATAACACTGTTTATTTTGTTTAATGGGCTTAAGGCCCAAACTCTAGTGGTGCATGAGGGTTGCACATCGAGTCTCGTGACTCACCCTTTAATTAACATTTCGGTGATACCTAGTGATTTGGACCGGATTTGGAGAGGAACGCAAGGTGGCCATCTGTAAGAATATGTAGATTTGGCAAAAAGACTCAAGTTTTATTTGATATTTTTAATTAATGGACTTCAAATCTCGTTGTAATAAGGCCATGGGCTATTATGTTTTATTATGGGCTTCTATTACTTTAAATGGTTTAAGTTTTTTTTTATTTTAATTAAAAAGGCATGTATTTAAGTTTGGGTTTTATTCATAAAGACATATTTTATATAAATTACATTTGGGCTTTCTGACAACACGATTTGTTTTACAAAAATTTCCTTAGTGACATACCAGATCCGGTCGTGGTGTTTGGGCCGGGTTTGGGGTGTTACACAAAATCAAGTGTATCAAAATGCGTTTCGAAGTTAAGGATACATCTTCGAAAAATATAAGGCATCTCAACCTAGAAATGTTTGGATCCCGTTCAAAAACTCATTGCAAGTCAACTGATCTTTTGAGCTCGAAAAATAACAACTTTTATGCATTTAAGTTAATAAAATTTATCCCATCTATGCATGTATCACATCTAAAGTTGGTCTTCAATTTATGTGATCTTTTAGGCTTTTCAAATAGGCCTTGTAAAAGGTTAAGCCCAATATGTTTTGGGGTTGAAAATTAGGTCCTCATACTCATACAATTTTTACTTGAATTTTTGGTCCTCTGCCTTTATGTCTCAAGATATGGTACTTATGTCTCGAGATACATTAGTCAAAAACTTAAATTTTGCTTCAAGTGTGCAATGTCTCAAGACATAAAGGACAAATTACTTAGATTTTGCTCCAGGGGTCCAATGTCTTAAGACATTGACCCAATGTATCGAGATATTCTTTCCTTCACTTTAAAGCATATGTTTTTAAGCTCCAAAAAAAATTTTGAATGTTGCCTGAATGTTTTCATTTCGTAATGGGGCTTTAGGAAGTGGGTGAAATGACTCTTAAGATCGCAAAAGTGGTAGGAAGAGTTGTGATAGTTGATGGTTAATTTTGAATTTGGATTTAACACTCTTCCATTTAAATCCACTTTGAAAAGATACTTTTGAAACTACCTAAGTGCTTCAAATATTGTTCTATGATTTAGTTATATCCGAACCTCTTTAGGATGGTCCAAAATTATTTTAGAAAAATGTTTCAAAGCTTTTAAGCCTCCCTAAAATTGATTTAATGAATTTATAATTTTTCTAAAAGTATACTCTTTTGAAAATTATGTCATGTGTGTACGCATTCGTGTGGTAGCATCTTATAACTGTACAAGTTATTGGGATGAGAAAAGAGTGTTACACTCACAAAGTTACAAAAATAAGACATATAGGTTTCAAGGACTTTAACAAGTTTAATTGAGCTTTGCTTGCGAAAAAGCATAAAAGGTACCTTATGAACCCAACCTCATTGTGTGAAAGTCATAAAAAGAAACTACTTTCACTCATCAACTATCTTGAGCACTACTTTCTTAAAAATTACATCTTGGGTGTGAAAGAGCCTATGCTAGAGCATTGAATGCTAAAAAAGGGGGTTTAATGAAATATTTATAATGGGAGGAACATTTTAATAGAAGAGGTTAGTGGGTCCCAAATACAGATAATTTCAAAGCCCGATAAACCTCAAGAGATCTCAATCGTGTCCACAAAAAAAAAACCATACTTATTAGTAATGAAAGGAAGCTCAATTGATTTAGCATTTAAAACTAGATGAGGACTACACCATTAGATCAAGGAACACAAATGATAACCCACATAAGGGGAACCTGAGCATATCACAAAATTCTCAAGATAACTAAAAGGTCTTAAAAATTATTTTTGTAATGCCCTGAATAATTTATTTCGATCTCTTTAAATATCTAACACAAGTGTGTATCTGCTTCAGTGGTTAAGTGTTTTGGGTGTGTGTGTGAGGTCTTGGGTTCAATTCCCACTTTGGCAATCTTTGTTATTTTTTATCCAAGCTTTACCCTTGTTGAGTGGGCTTATAGGAAATTGTCGTTAATCTATATTAGAATGAGCTTCTTTGGTTCGAATGGTAAAGGGGTTGGTGTGTTGGAGGTCTTGTGTTTGAATCCCTACGCGAGTGTGGATGTTCTTTTTGGCTCGGTTGAGTGTTAGTGTTTCGGTGGAGTTGAGATTTTAAGGTGGTTGTAGGTTAATGGGAGAAAAATAAGGGATGTGTTACCATACATTTTATTTTTACGCTTATTATTTTATTCTTTTCTTTTCTTTTTTCAAATTTGGTTTCTCTTCAAAATTCTGATGTTCATTTTGCTTCCTCCCCTATTCTCCTCTTCGTTATTTTCTCTTCAATATGTATCCTCTTTTTGTTCTTCCAAATTGTAATTTTTTGGTTTACGGCATTCGTACGTGTTCGTAAGTGGTGGTAGTATTTTTACTCGAGTAGGGAGTTCTCTTTAGAGATGTTTAGAAAGGTGTTGTCTTTTCTGTTAGTATTGAATTTGTGTTTTTGGCAGCAGAGAATTATGAAGAACGGGGCTCTCCTCTTACGGCATCTTAGTCAGAATCGTCCGGGGTATTGGGATAAGTGTTTAACACTCGAATTGAACTATTTTCGATTTCGTGATTTCGATTCAATCATGAATTAAGACTGATTTTGGAGTTTATTTTGTCGATTTTAGGTTCTGGTGATCTCGGGATTATTTTCGCCGTAAAAATGAACTAGGTGTGTAGCCGAAACACAGAAAATCGAGCTTTATGGGCGTGTGCTTGGCCGTTTTGATATTTATTTATCTGATTAAGAATTGTTTTCTAGAGTTTTGTAATTTATTGACTCCCCAGACTATTTGAATTTATTTTGGGATTTGAATTTTGACTTGACTTTTTATTTATGACGATCGACTTCAAAAACATGGTTTTTTTATTAAAATAATGGTTTTTTTAAATTACGATTGGGATTATTAAATATAACGATTTCTAAGACTTTCATCATAAATTATGTTTTGACAATGAATTGCTTAAATGACGTTTTCAATAACAGTTTTAACGAATAAGGGTTACAAGGCTTTATCAAAATAACTCTGTTTTTAATCCCTTCTTTGTGATATCTCCAGATTCGACCATAATGTATAAGCCGAGTTTAGAGTGTTACATTTAGTGGTATTAGAGCCAGATTACAAAACTCGGGCTGTGAAATTTTGGGTTCCAAAAATTTTGTTTAAAAAATAACTGATTTTCAAATAGTTTGAGTAATTTTGAGAAAGATGTGGTACACCGAGTCTCCGGTGTTGATCCTGTAAGTATTTCTGAACTTAGATAGTATATTTTGAAAATACGACAAATAGTACTTTCGAAACTATACTAAAATAGTTAGAGATGAAACCTCGAAAATATTTCGAACTTCGATAATTTTGCATAAAATATATGCTAATAAATATTGAATTGATACATAAAATTTTATAATGTAGATAATATTTGAAATTTACGATGAGCGCTCATAGCATTCGCGGACGTGGTATTCGTGGCCGTGGTAGAGGCCGTAGGGGGCTCGAGCTGAGTTTTCCTCTCTGGGCAGTTTGCCAAATTTAGATACGAGTGAGACACCGATTTTGCCTGCTACTGAGACTAGGTCACAAAGCCGTTCACCTAAGGACGACGACCGTCCCAAGCTATGTTGAGGGTATTAGAGAGGGTCGCTGGACCCCATTCCGATCTGAGGTCCGTGGGTCGATAAATGAATGACTCCGGTCCAATGAGTTGAACTGTTTAGGGGTGTCACTTGAGTCGCCCCTCGTGGTCAGTATTAGTTAAAGGCCACTAAGAGGATTATGAATGATATAGATTGTACTCCCGAGCAAAAAATAAGGGTGCAGTCTCATTACATCGCGGCGAAGCATATCAGTGGTGGTTATCGACAGAGAAGGGAACTCAGTCGGATTGTCTGAACTGGGACTTTTTTACTATGGCCATTCAGGGGAAGTATGTGGATGCGAGCTATGTAGATGCTCGCAGACGTGAGTTCATGAATCTCACACAAGGCAATAAATCTGTGGTTGAGTTTCTGAGGTTGAGTCGCTATGCTCGAGGCATGGTGGCGTCCTAGTACGAGGCTTTGAGGACAGTTTGAAGGATAGTTTGAGGGTTTTGATTGCTCCACAGAGGGAGAAAGAGTTCGTGATTCTGGTTGATTAGGCGAAGATCTCTGAAGAGGTTAAACGAGTGGAGCAATAGAATAAGGACCGTGAGAGAGGCAAGAATTAGAGGGATTTAGAGCCCTCTAGTTCAGTTCAGAGGCCTAAGAAATGGGCCAGACCTGATGGGCCTATTATAGTGGCGGTTCCTGTTGCTCCTAATGGGATTCAGCCATGTAGTGACTATGGTAGGCATCATCCAGGCGAGTGTTGGAGGAGGTTAGGGGCTAGATTGATGTGTGGATCTTTAGAGCATCGTATTAGAGAGTGTCCACAGCGGGCGGATCAAATGTAAGCTTTAAGACCGGTTTTGCATGCCTCGGAGGCGGTTCAACAACCACTTAGGGGCCGTAGACCGGCTAGGGGTGGTAATGGTATGGGTTGTGGACAGAGAGCACCGGGTAGAGGTGCTACTCAAACTGAGGCGAGGCAACCTGCACTGGTTTATGCTACTCGACGTCGAGAGGATAGAGACGCTCTTAATTTTATCACGGGTACATTCTTTAGTTTTGATATACCTTATATTGCTCCAATAGACATAGGTTCTACACACTCCTATGTAACTAGTTACATTTACGAAACCTAGAGATTTCTACGAGAGTGCTTCTAGTGAGATTATTGTCTTGAGCCCGTTGGGACAGTCTGTTCGGGTTAGCAAACTTTATAGGAATGTTCTGTTAGTAGTGCAAGGGGTTATATTTCTGGTAAATCTGATGGAGCTTCTGTTTGGGGAGTTCGACTTAATTCTGGGCATAGACTGGTTGGTCGAGCATCGAGTTAGTTTGGATTACACAACTAAAAGTGTAGTTCTGAGGACCAAAGATGATAAGGAAGTGGTTGTGATCGGTGAGCATCAAGATTATCTGTCCAATGTAATCTCCGCTCTTGTGGTTGAAAATCTGGTTTGAAAAGGGTGTGAGGCGTATTTGGCTTACATCAGTGTTTCTATTTCTGGGGACTCTTCTATCAGGGATATCATAGCAATGAGAGATTTTCCAGATGTCTAATTTGAGGAGTTACTGGGTTTACCTCTGAATCGAGAAGTTGAGTTCGGCATTGAGCTTCTACTGAGTACAACTCTGGTGTCTATCGCTCTATACCGTATAGCACCGAATGAGCTTGAAGAGCTTAAGGCTCAACTTCAAGACCTTCTAGATCGTGGTTTCATCCGTCCTAGTGTGTCTCCATGGGGGCACCGATTTTGGTTGTTAAGAAAAAGAATTGTAACACCCCAAACCTGGTCTAAACGCTACAACCGGATTTGACATGCCACGGAAAGAAAAAAAATGCTTTAAAACTGATTCGTTGATTTTCGAAAAGGGAAAGTCGTTGTAAAACTAATAATTTTTTTTTTTCAAAAAACATTGAGGTGTTTTGGAAAGGTGCAAAACATGTTGATATTCCGTATTATTTACTTAGGCATTATATATATAAAAACAAGTACTTATTTAGTTTTTTTTCAAACATTCAATTCCTAGTTTGATTGACATAGTAAATATAAACTTTAGAGTCTACTAAATAAAAACAAACCCAAAATAAAGTTTAGGCGGCCTTATTACATAACTGTGAACCAAAATTAAACAAAATACTAAGTTCGAATGGAAATTTTGTGATAAACCAAATGTTGTGCATGGCCACCTCGAGTCCTCTCCTACCCATATCCATGATCTAGGCCTGATCTGCAAAATATAATGGAAAGGGGTAAGTCACCGAGACTCAGTGTACAAATCCCCATTCCAAAGAAATTATGCCCTTACACAAATTCATACATTAATATGCAAGTCATGCAACCCATCCAACCTAGTATCTATCCGAGTCTCCCAAATCTACCCTTGTGGCACCAAACCTTTGGTGGTGCCAAACCACTGTAATCAAGTAACAAAAAGATACATATGTGGTACCAAACCACGGTGGTGCCAAACCACCGAGACTTAGTCACAATTTTAAACATATGTGGGGCCAACCCATGTGTGATACCAAATCACTGGTGACAGTCTGATAGATCATACTTCCCCCTCCTCTTGTCACCCATAACACATATTTATGGTAACAACATCATAATGATCATGTTTAACATACTAAATTATGTATACAAGATAACATGCTTTCATAGATCACATACAACGCGAGTAATAGTAACAACTTACCCGGCATCCACGCTTTTACTCAAAAGGGTATTTCAATAACCATAGCCGTCATTTTGGCTTTTAAAAAACACACAACATTAACACATATTAAGTAAGAAAGTGTGTGAGAGTTACACACCTAGTTTTCGTACTACTGCTTCTACGCTACTTTGGCGTTGGGTTTATAGATCCAACCGCTCCTATTACTAGTCTAAACTGTCGGATCCCGAAAGTCTTCAAGAAGATGTCTCCACCAACCTCCCTACATTTGGTCCACACCCAAGTATTAAACCAATCCTTTACACGCAATCAAATGAGTACCAATCACATTCGGCCAAAGTCAAAAGAACAACAACAAAACCATTCGGCCGAACCTACCTTTACCTACCTTCGGCTTTCTCACCAAATCGGCACAGAGGACCTTTAATGAGATAGATTCGGCTACTAGAAGCAGAGAGGGAAAATTGACAGACCTTAAACAAGTGTTTCGGGTTAGATCTTAATGAAAAAAAAAGAGTGAAATCGCATAGAATAAAATCTCGAAACTCACCAGATTACTAAGGAGTATGCGACTTATGGTGCACCTTCGGGAAACAGAAACCTCCCTTGTAGATTCGGTTATGGAGGAGGAATATGAGTAAGAAGAATTCGACTTTCAGGAAGATATTGGAGAAGAGAAGAAGTCTAGGGAATTTCGGCTAGAAGAGAGAAAAGAGAGAAAAGAATTTTGGCTTGAGAGAAAAGATGAGAAAGTGGGAAAAGCAAATGGAAAAGATAATAATTCTCCTCCCAAACTTTGGCTATACACAGGCACACACTCAGAGTTGGAGTTTTGGCCAACTCTCTCCCTCCTGATAGCTCTTATCTTGTATGATAACCCAATCCTTATCTCATCTTAGAAGAGGCCAACTTAGAACCAACTATTCCCTCTTAATTATCATCATTTTGATCATAAAATAAAAGAAATAAACCCCCCTAAATTGTAGCTAGGTTCCATCCATTCTCTCCCCCCTTGAAGTGCCGAATTTTGGCTCATTAACTTGGGCCCCAAGCGGCCACATTGGCCCAAACTCCTCCCCTAAGTGACGCCACCCCCATGTCCTCCTATAACACCTCCTATATTTGGGCCATAAGCCCATCTTGCTACTAAACATAATAATTTAAATTAAAGATACTACTAACTCTCTTTTTAAACAATTTAACTCTGATTTAAGCCCAAACCTGAGCCCAATCCAAACCTCAAAGCCTTTACCTACTAATTTAGCCATGTAACGTATCAAATGCACAGACCCACAGGATCAGGATATTACAGTTCTACCCCCTTAATATAAATTTCGACCTCAAAATTTACCTGGTCAAAAGAGGTGAGGGTCTTGTTGTCGGATGACATCTTCCGGCTCCCATGTCGCTTCTTTCGACCCATGGTTCTGCCATAGTACCTTTGCCAAAGGAATGATTTTCGCAAAACCTTAACATCCCGATCCAGATCTCTTGGTTCCTCCTCAAACATTAAGTCTGTATTCACCTCTATCTCCTCCACCGGCATAACGTGTGATGGATCCGAACGATAGCGTCTAAGCATGGAAACATGAAACACATCGTGGATTTGACCCAACTCTGGTGGCAACTCACGCTAGTATGCCACTGGTCCTACCCGCTTCAACACCGGATAAGGCCCAATAAATCTAGGGCTCAACTTACCTTTCCTACCGAATCTCAGAACCTTCTTCCACGACAACACCTTCAAGAAAACCTTGTCACCTTCAGCAAACTCTATATCCTTCTGCTTGAGATCGGCATAAGACTTTTGCCTATCCGAGGCTTCTTTCAAACGAGCTCGAATCACTTCCACCTTATCCTCTGTCTCTATAACCAGCTCTGGACCCAACAACCGCCGTTCCCCTAATTCCGTCCAACACGTAGGGGTACGACACTTCTGACCATACAACGCTTCGTATGGAGCCATCTTAATACTCGCCTGATAACTATTGTTATACGTGAACTCGCCAACGGCAGAATTCTTCCCAAGCGCCTTGAAATCCAAGACACATCCCTTAGCATGTCCTCCAAAACTTGAATCACCCTCTCGATTGTCCATCATTTGGGGATGGAATGCCGATCGAATCTAATCTTGTGCCTAGTGCTTGGTGCAAAGCTTTCCAGAACCTTGACGTAAACCTTGGGTCCCTGTCCGAAATAATTGACACTGGCACCCCATGCAACCTTACAATCTCTACTACATATAATTTTGCCAACTTCTGAAGAGAAAAATCCATATGTACCAGTATGAAATGAGCCGACTTTGTTAAAAGGTCCACAATCACCCAAATTGAATCCTTCTTGGTAGGCGTCAAGGGTAACCCACTCACAAAATCCATTGTAATCCTTTCCCACTTCCATTGCGGAATCTTAATCGATTGCAACAATCTCGAGGGTAACTGATGTTCAGCTTTAACCTGCTGACATGTTAGGCACTTGCTCACAAATTTCGTTACTTCACGCTTAAGGCCCGGCCACCAAAACTACTCCAGCAAATCTCGGTACATCTTACTACCTCCTGGATGCATAGCATATGGACTGCTATGTGCCTCTTGCAAAATCTTCTGCCTTAACTCTACATCCTTAGGCACACACACCTTCCCTTGAAAACAAGCACTCCATCACTATTCAAGCTATACCCTTCCAATTCACCATTCAGTACTTGCAGCCATTGAGCACTTAAAAGTTCATCTGCCAGTTGTTTTTCCTTAACCTCATTAACCCATGTTGGCTTTACTTGCAATTCCGCTAATAGGCTTCCATCCTCATACAGACTAAGGTGAGCAAACATGGCTCTTAAATCCGCCACAACCTTACGGCTCAAGGCGTCTACTACCACATTAGCCTTTCCCGGGTGGTATTCAATCGAGCAGTCATAGTCCTTTAACAGCTCAGTCCACCTCCTTTGCCTTAAATTCAACTCTTTCTGCGTGAGAAGGTACTTCAAGCTCTTGTGATCTGTATACACTACCGACTTCTCTCCATACAAATAATGTCTCTAGATTTTTAGCGCAAAAACTACTGCAGCCAATTCCAGATCATGCGTCGGGTAGTTCCCTTCGTGAGGTCTTAACTGTCGATAAGCGTACGCTACCACTTTTCCTTCTTGCATCAGCACACAACCCAATCCTGTGTGGGATGCATTATAATAAACCGTAAATTCTTTTTCGGCTTCTAATTGAATTAACACTGGGGCCTCCGTCTGAAATTTTTTAACTTCTCAAAACTTTCCTGTTGCTTGTCTGACAACACGAACGGAACCCCTTTCCTCAAGAATTTGGTTAAGCAGACCGTAATCGAGAAAATCCTTCCACTAACCTCCGGTAATACCCTACTAGCCCTAGAAAACTCCAAATCTTAGCCACAGACTTCGGTGGCTTCCAATCCAAAACGGCCTCAATCTTCCGAGGGTCCACTCTAATTCCCTCAGCTGACACTACATGACCCAAGAAAGTAACCTCCTTCAGCCAGAACTCGCATTTACTAAACTTGGCATATAAATGCTTTTCCCTTAGAATCTACAGCATCACTCGTAAATGCGCATCATGCTCCTCCTCCGATTTCGAGTACACCAGGATATCGTCGATAAATACTACGATGAACCAATCCAAATACGGCTGGAACACCCGGTTAATCATATCCATAAATGCTGCTGGTGCGTTCGTCAACCCGAACGGCATAACCAAAAATTCATAATGCCCGTATCGAGTATGAAATACCGTCTTATGGATATCTGCCTCCTTCACCTTAAGTTAGTGATACCCCGACCTCAAATCTATCTTGGAAAAGACCGATGCTCCTTTAAGCTGGTTGAATAAGTCGTCTATCCTAGGCAAAGGGTACTTGTTCTTAATCGTCAATTTATTCAACTGACGATAGTCTATATACATACGATCGAATTCGTCCTTCTTCTTAACAAAGAGTACCAAGGCTCTCCACGAGACGATTTGGCTCGATGAAACCCGATCCAAAGAACTCCCGAATCGGCTTTCAACTCCACCAATTTCTTTGGCGCCATCCTATACTGAGCAATGGACACCGATTTGTCCGGTAGAAAGTCTATCTGAACTCCACTTTTCGATCCGGGGCAAACTCTAAGCTCTTACGGAAGACATCAACAAACTCATTCACCACTCGGACACTTCCTATAGCGGTTCCTTACCTTCCAATGCACAAACATAAACTAAAATGCCTCACATCCTTTCCTTACCATCTTTTCGCTTTCAGCGTGGACACCACATTAGATAGGTAATTCCTTCTCTCACCTATCATTACCACCTCTACACCTCGACTGCCAGCACCATGCGCTTAGCAAGACAAATCTAATTCTCGCCGGTACTTAACCAACCAATCCATTCCTAAGATTAAATCGAACTCCCCAAGGGTAGTTCCATCAAACCGCTTAAAATACGAATTCTGAAGTTCTAGGGTACATCCCTATATAGTTTGTCTACCACCACAGAGTGTCCTAGAGGGCTAACTACCGTCATCTTCTTAGCAGATATCTCATAGGTTAAGTTCAGAGTTCCTACTACACTACTAGCAACATACGAGTGTGTCGAACCAATATCAATTAAAACAATGTAAGGCAGCCTAGAAATTATAAACGTATCGGTTATGACGTCTGGTGTGTTGCCCTCCTCTCGTCGTTTGGTGCGTGAGACCAACCCAGTCGCCTAGCATTAGCCCTCCAAGACCTTGGCCGGTGCTCCACGACCTCGACTATTGCCATTGCCATTACCCCTAGCAAACACCTCGACCCCTCCGTGGTTCTTGGCCATCTCTCTGTATTGACCACGCCCTTGACCTCACTTGATCCTAGCTAACTTCATGACAATCCCTTGCGTAAGTGCCCCATCGACCAAGACTCAAAACATCCTCTATTACCACCCCAACATTCACCGAATGAGACTTCTCACATTGAGCACACCGGTGGCCATCGAGTAGCAAAGAAGAGCCTCGTAGCTTAATCCACCCACCAAATCTAGTCCTTTTGAGTACTTCCTCCGACCTCGATGGCCTAAAGCTCCTTTTATCCTTGCCCTATCCCGATTCTCGCTTTCTATCCGCTTCACCTCCTCGGCTATTTTGGCCTTTTCCACGAGAACGGCAATTTTCCTTTCACGCTGAGGTGCAATCAACACCCGCAGCCTCATCCCTCACCGTCCTCAAACCTAACACACACTATGTTCCGTGGCCACCATACCCCGAGCATACTTACTCAACCTTAAAATTTAGCCTCGACTGGTAATCGACTTATTCCTTGTACCAAATTTAGAACGCCCACGCTATGATCAAGATAGCCAATCCCCACATACTTCCTCCGATAGGTCGCCCAAAATAATCCAAGGTGATATCACCTGCCACTGTACCATCCCTTACCGTGAGCCACCACTGGTATGACTCATCCCGGAGAAGAGATACTATCCCCTTCAACTTCTCCTCAGCCAAGAAGTCTAAGTCATCCATTATTCACTCTGTTGCCTCCAACCAATACTCAGCAGCATTGGGAGCTACACCGGACACCCCCTAAAGACCTCCGCTCCATTAGCTTGGAGTCGCTCAGCCACCGATTTACGAGTTCCTACTCCCCCACCTGTCTCAGCAACCCTTTATAAAACTCGCAGTACTGCCTGCGATACTACGTCATTACCACCGGTCTAGTCCTGAAACTCAGCTTCTACCGCCGGCAGATCCGGCATCACATTTTCGGACCCATGGCCAGACCCTGCTGGCTCTGACAAGGCCATTCTACCCCTACCACGGCCACGCGGTGACGTCCACGACCTCGTGTACTCATTCTTCTCGTTCGGTTTATCTGGTTAAAAATTTTATGAATTATTAACTCTTTTCACTGTTTATCCACGAATAATTTTATGAAAAATAGTTTTTTAAAAGTTATTATTTCAGATTATTGGACCTATCTACGCTTTTCGGTCTTCCTAATTCTAGGAAACATGCACATTCAACATTCATACGAGCACATCCATCACCTAAGGGTATTTTCGTCATTTTACTACCCGGGGGTATTTTCGTAATTTTAACCTACAGGGATATTTTCTTAATTTTAACCTATAAGGGTATTTTCATAATTTTCCAAAATATGATTTCGAGTGATTTGGCGAAATAAGGGTATTTTGGTAATTTTCCCAACTCGGGGGTATTTCGATAATGCTGTAAATTTAGGGTTATTTTGGTAATTTCGTAAATTCGGGGGTATTTTAAAAATTTTACGAGCCAGGGTAATTTGGTATTTTTATAAACCAAGGGTATTTTGGTCATTTCTCAATCTAAGGTAATTTTCACAAATCTAGGGGTTATTTGGTAATTTCAAAACTAGGGTTTTCACAAAATAGTGTGGTTTGGTCCTTTCGGGTTTTAGTTGTAAGTTTTGGCCTGTCGACACGCCCTCGTAACTAGGGTGAATAGTCACTATGCACCAAGTAGGATTCTAGTGAAAAGGAGGTGAGTCACTAGGACTGCTCAAATACCAAGTTTTTCCTGAATCCATTCCTAGACATGCATATGCCTATTGCCATACCCTGGCTTGGCTAAAGTGAACAATCACTATGCACTGTAAGATTCCGTGAAGTGGAGGTGAGTCACTTGACCGCTTAAATACCAAGCTCTTGGGATCTACTCCTAGACATGCATATGCTTGTTGCCACACTTTAGCCTTATGACCGGGTCTCATGTGTTCATTTATTAAGGTTAAATCTTATGGATTAGAAAGTTGCTTGTCTAACCTAGAGTCCATGGGTACAATCATCCTTAGCTACGTCTAAGCCCACAAAACCCTACAAATATATATCACAACAGAAGTTAGGGTACTTACCTAGGTGGATCGGCGCCGGAGACTAAGGTGCCATGCTTAATCATTTCACAAACCCAAAAACATATTTTGGGCCCTACGCCCACAACCGAGCTTTTGAACCGGGCTTTGATACCAAAATGTAACACCCCAAACCCAGTCTAAACGCTACAACCGGATTTGACGTGCCACGGAAAGGAAAAAAAATGCTTTAAAACCGATTCGTTGCTTTTTGAAAAGGGAAAGTCGTTGTAAAACTAATAATTTTTTTCAGAAAACGTTGAGGTGTTTTGGAAAGGTGCAAAACATGTTGATGTTCCATACTATTTACTTAGGCATTATATATGTAAAAACAAGTACTTATTTAGTTTTTTTTCAAACATTCAATTCCTAGTTTGATTGACATAGTAAATATGAACTTTAGAGTCTACTAAATAAAAACAAACCCAAAATAAAGTTTAGGCGACCTTATTACATAACTGTGAACCAAAATTAAACAAAATACTAAGTTCGAATGGAAATTTTATGATAAACCAAATGTTGTGCATGGCCACCTCAAGTCCTCTCCGGCTCCATATCCACGATCTAAGCCTGATCTGCAAAATGTAATGGAAAGGGGTGAGTCACCGAGACTCAGTGTATAAATCCCCATCCCAAAGAAATTATGCCCTTACACAAATTCATACATTAATATGCAAGTCATGCAGCCCATCCAACCTAGTATCCATCCGAGTCTCCCAAATCTACCCTTTGTGGTACCAAACCATTGGTGGTGCCAAACCACTGTAACCGGGTTACAAAAGAGATACATATGTTGTACCAAACCCTTGGTGGTGCCAAACCATCGAGACTTAGTCACAATTTTAAACATATGTGGGCCAACCCAACGTGTGATACCAAATCACTTGGTGACGGTCGATAGATCATACTTCCCCTCCTCTCTTCACCCATAACACATATTTATGGTAACAACATCGAGATGATCATATTTAACATACTAAATTATGTATACAAGATAACATGCTTTCATAGATCACATACAACACGAGTAATAGTAACAACTTACCCAGCATCCACGCTTTTACTCAAAAGGGTATTTCAATAACCATAGTCGTCATTTCGGCTTTTAAACAACACACAACATTAACACATATTAAGTAAGAAAGTGTTGGTTTTCGTACTATTGCTTCTACGCTACTTTGGCGTTGGGTTTACAGATCCAACCGCTCCTATTACTAGTCTAAACTGTGGGATCCAAAAAGTCTACAAGAAGATGTCTCCACCAACCTC
This sequence comes from Gossypium rotundifolium, assembly GCA_025506655.1. Classification (NCBI taxonomy): domain Eukaryota; kingdom Viridiplantae; phylum Streptophyta; class Magnoliopsida; order Malvales; family Malvaceae; genus Gossypium; species Gossypium rotundifolium. The sequence goes on from CP106723.1 coordinate 37,366,287, forward strand.
CCTACATTCGGCCCACACCCAAGTATTAAACCAATCCTTTACGCACAATCAAATGAGTACCAATCACATTCGGCCAAAGTCAAAAGAACAACAACAAAACCATTCGGCCGAACCTACATTTACCTACCTTCAGCTTTCTCACCAAATCAGCATAGAGGACCTTTAATGAGATAGATTCAGCTACTAAAAGCAGAGAGGGAAAATCAACAGACCTTAAACAAGTGTTTTGGGATAGATCTTAATGAAAAAAAGAGTGAAATCGCATAGAATAAAATCCCGAAACTCACCAGATTACTAAGGAGTATGCGGCTTATGGTGCACCTTCGGGAAACAGAAACCTCCCTTGTAGATTTGGTTATGGAGGAGGAATATGAGTAAGAAGAATTTGGCTTTCAGGAAGATATTGGAAAAGAGAAGAAGGCTAGGGAATTTTGGCTAGAAGAGAGAAAAGAGAGAAAAGAATTTTGGCTTGAGAGAAAAGATGAGAAAGTGGGAAAAACAAAAGGAAAATATGATAATTCTCCTTCCAAATTTTGGCTATACACGGGCACACACTCAGAGTTGGAGTTTCGGCCAACTCTCTCCCTCCTGATAGCTCTTATCTTGCATGATAACCCAATCCCTATCTCATCTTAGAAGAGGCCAACTTAGAACTAACTCTTCCCTCTTAATTATCATCATTTTAATCATAAAATAAAAGAAATAAACCCCCCTAAATTGTAGCTAGGTGTCGTCCATTCTCTCCCCCTCCCTTGAAGTGTCGAATTTTGGCTCATTAACTTGGGCCCCAAGCAGCCACATTGGCCCAAACTCCTCCCTTAAGTGACGCCACCCCCATGTCCTCCTATAACACCTCCAAAATTTGGGCCATAAGCCCATCTTGCTACTAAACATAATAATTTAAATTAAAGATACTACTAACTCTCCTTTTAAATAATTTAACTCTGATTTAAGCCCAAACCTGAGCCCAATCCAAACCTCAAAGCCTTTACTTACTAATTTAGCCATGTAACGTATCAAATGCATGTAATCTACGAGGATCAGAATATTACAATTATGGGACCATGAGGATGTGTATTGATTATCGGCAACTTAATAAACTGACGGTGAAGAATAAGTATCCACTTCTGAGGATCGACGATCTGTTTGATCAGTTCCTAAGGGCTTCAATGTTCTCAAAAATAGATCTCTATACTGGGTACCATCAGCTTATATTTATGGAAGCTGATGTTCATAAGATTGCATTTAGGACTCGTTATGGACATTACGAGTTCCTAGTTATGCCTTTTGGTCTAACGAATACTCTGACTGTATTCATGGATCTGATGAACCAAGTCCTTCAGCCATATCTGGATCAGTTTGTTATGGTGTTCATCGACGATATTTTGGTCTACTCTAAGACTGAGGATGAGCATGATGAACATCTTAAAGTAGTGCTTCAGATACTCCGTGAGAAATAGCTCTACGCTAAGTTGAGCAATTGTGTGTTCTGGTTGCGTGAGGTGACTTTTCTGGGGCACATAGTTTTTGCTGAGGGGATTCGCGTTGATCCAAGAAAGATCGAGGTTGAGCTTAATTGGAAACGGCCTAAGAATGTATCTAACACCCGTAGTTTTCTGGGTCTTGTAGGTTATTATCGGCGGTTTATCGAGGGGTTCTCTTTGATTACAGCTCATTTGACTAAGCTTCTGCACAAAGGTGTTCCTTTTGTTTGAACTTATGCGTAACAATCGAGCTTCGAGAAGCTCAAGTCTGCTCTGACTCAGGCTTCTATGCTGATACAGCCTGAATCTTGTAAAGAATTTGTGGTCTACAGTGATGCATCGCACGTCGGTTTGGGATGTGTATTGATGCAAGATGAAAAAGTTGTGGCTTATGCATCCCGTCAGCTTAAGACACATGAAGGGAATTATCCGACGCATGATCTCAAGTTGGCTGCAGTGGTTTTTGCGTTAAAATTCTAAAGGCACTATCTGTATGGTGAGAGGTGTATTATCTACACCGATCACAAGAACCTCAAGTATCTCCTTACCCAGAAGGAGTTGAATATTAGGCAGCGTCAATGGATTGAGCTACTCATAGATTATGACCGCCGCGATAAAGTATCATCCTAGTATGACCAATGTGGTGCGTCGATGCTCGATTCGTAGAGTGATGATCGATTTGAGGCGATGTTCGCTCATCTTAGTATGTTTGATGATGGGAGTCATTAGTGAATTACAAGTTAATCCAACTTGGATTGATGATTCGGATAAGCAGTTAGGGGATGAGTCTCTAGGTTTATGGTTTCGTCAAATTGAGAGTGGCAGTACTTTGAACTTTGGGCTGAATAAAATGGAGTTCTGTATTTTCGAGGTTGGATCTATGTGCCAAATGATTTTGATTTGAGGCAGTCGATTCTGAGGGAGGCGCATAGTATCCCTTATGCTATGTATCCCGGTGGTAATAAAATGTATCGTAGTCTTCATGAGCTGTATTGGTGGCCAGGTTTGAAATGTGAGGTTAAAGATTTCATTACTAGTTGTCTGATATGCCAGCAAGTTAAGACTGAGCACCAATTGCCTTCGGGTTTGTTACAACCCGTTAAGGTTCCCTTATGGAAATGGGAACGGGTGATGATGGACTTCGTTAGTGGGTTGCCCTTGACACCCACTAAGAAGGATTCTGTTTGGGTTATCGTGGATTAGTTGACCAAGTCTGCTCATTTTATTCCGATTCAGATGAACTACTCTATACAAAATTTAGGAAAGCTCTATATCTTTGAGATTGTTCAACTGCATAGGGTTCCGGTCTCGATAATTTTTGATATAGATCCTCGCTTCACTTCTTGGTCCTGGAAGAAATTTCATGAGGCTCTGGGTTCGAGGTTGGACTTTAATATTGCATCCCATCCTCAGACCGATGGTCAATCTGAGAGGGTGATTCAAATACTAGAGGATATACTTCAGAGTTGTGTAATAAACTTCCGAGGTAGTTGGGAGGATTATATGCCGCTAGCTGAGTTCGCCTACAATAACAGTTTCTAGACTAGCATTCAGATGGCACCTTACGAGACATTGTATAGTCATAAGTGTCGTACTCCGCTGTGTTGGACTGAGTTAGGTGAGCGTCGGGTTTTGGGTCCTGAATTGGTTTTTGAGATCGAAAATAAGGTTAGATTGATTTTGGATGGTCTGAGGGCGGCTTCTGATAGACAGAAGTCTTATGCAGATCGAAATAGGAGAGATATTGAATACTCTATGGGTGACTTCGTCTTTCTTAAGGTTTCTCCGTGGAAGAAAGTTCAAGGTTTGGTCGTAAAGGCAAGTTAAGCCCTAGGTTCATTAGGCCGTATCGGATTCTGAAGCGTATGGGACCGGTCGCTTATCAGTTGGAGGTACCTCTAGATTTGGACTGTATCCACGATGTATTTCATGTTTCGATGTTGAGGTAGTTAAAGTCTAATCCATCTCATGTTGTTTCTATCAAGGAGATCGAGATTAGACCGGATTTGTCTTTTAAAGAGGAGCCAGTTCAGATTTTGGGTCGTGATACTAAGGTTTTGGGTTTCGAGTGGTAGGGGAGTTAATGTGTTGGAAATCGTGTTCGCGAGCGTGGATGTTATTTTTAGCTCGATTGTGTGTTAGTGTTTTGGTGGAGTTGGGATTTTGAGGTGGTTTTAGGTTAGTAGGTTAGTGGGAGAAAAATAAGGGATGTTACCACACCTTTTATTTTTCTGATTATTATTTTATTATTTTTTCTTTTTCTTTTTTCAAAATTTGATTTCTCTTCCAAATTCTGGCGTTCATTTTGCTTCCTCCCCTATTCTCCTCTTCTGTTATTTTCTCTTCAGTCTGTATCCTCTTTTTGTTCTTCCAAATTGTGGTTTTTCGGTTCACTGTATCCATACGTGTTGGTAAGTGGTGGTAGTATTTTTACTCGAGTAGGGAGTTTTCTTTAAAGACGTTTAGAACGGTGTTGTCTTTTCTGTTAGTACTGAATTTATGTTTTTGGCAGCAGAGAATTATGAAGAACGGGGCTCTCCTCTTGGGGAATCTTAGTCAGAATCGTTCAGGGCGTTGGGGTAAGTGTTGAACGCTCAAATTGACCTATTGTTGGTTTCGTAATTTTAGTTCAATCATGAATTAAGACTGATTTTGAAGTTTGGTTTGTCGATTTTAGGTTCTGGTGATCTCGGGATTATTTTCACTGTGAAAATGAACCAGCTGTGTACCCGAAACGCAGAAAATCGAGCTTCAACAAAAGCCAAAAAAATTATTCTGTTGACACCATACCGGCATGTGGCTGGCCATGTGCGAGACACGCCGTGTGGTCGACAAATACATGGTCGCGTGCAAGACACGGCCGTGTGGTGGTGTAAGTGTGGCTGTGTGGACCACACGGGCTAGGCCAAGTTGGGCGTGTGGGCCTACACAGGCATGCCACACGGGCGTGTGGGTTTTGGTCCAGGCCATGTGAGCCACACGGGAAACACTAATATAGGCGTGTGAGCCACACAGGCAAGGCTAATATGGGCGCGTGAGCCACTCGGGCGTGTGGGCCCACACGGGCATATGGGCCCATAATTTTGAAATTTTCCTTAACATCGCATGGGTCATTCTGATCGGCTGTGGGCCTATCGTACGGTCAATAAGGGCTAACAAAATCCTAAAATTATGTGTTCTATTATTCTGCTCTGAGTTGGACACTGTTATGTATGTCTGATTAATCTGTTAATTATATATATGACGTTCGCATATGAGCATGTTATACATGGAATTACTGTATCTGTATATCTATATTTTTGACTGGGGTGGGTTTTGCATATGTGAAGGAAGTGTTTTGTATGGCGTTCATCGCTTATATTCTGGCAGCTTGGCTGCACTTTATCTAATATGTGTCGTAACGACACGATATGGTGTGTAGGGATGGGTGGGTGTTTTTAACCCCATATGGTGTGTTGGGATGGTCGGAGTTGGTGTGTAGAGGATGGAGGTAGGATTATGTATATCTGATTCTGTCATTTGTATCTGTAAAAGACTTAGGTCCGTATCTGGCTCTGTTTGTTTCACTGAAAATGACTTCCGGAAAATGATTTCTGGAAAATGATTTACTTTTCTAGAAAAGCTAATATTTTCTGGTGTTTGGATGAATCTATATAAAATATTTTCTATTGTTTGGTAGATTTCTTAAAAATATTTCATAAAAGTTGTTTTAATGAAACAAATATACATTTAAAATTTTCTTATTTTTTATCGTTTAATTGAATTTATTTTTATCTATAATTTTTATTTTACATTTTTTTGCATATATTAAAAATATTATGTTAAATTTAGGTTCATTACAATGTCATTTTTAATTACATGACTACCGAGTGAGTATTTTTTATTTAAAAATGTGACATAAACAAAATTGACAAAAAATTTAACGATGTCAACAATTGGACTTGATTTTCAATTTGAAAAGTAACAGGACTAAATTCTTCAAAATAAAAGTACAAAACTAAATTGCAAACCTATGAAGTGTACATAGACTTATGACATATTTTAACATTGATACTACAAAACGTTTATTATTAATATATGTATAATTGTAATGAATATTTATTATTAAAATATTAATATTGAATATTTTCAATAATATGTGAATAATATTATTTAAAATTATTATTTTTAAAATTTATTATTAAAATAAAATTGAAATATTAAATAATTTATTAAAATAATAAATTATATTTATTATATTAATAATTTATTATATGACTAAAATAAATAATTAAATATGTATGTTTAATAATATTGAAAGATATAATATTTTAATTATTTTAATTATTTTAAAATAAAAATAAAATTATTATCAATATAATAATATTAAGCTTGATTTAAGTTAATTTTATATAAAAATAAAATTATCTATAAAAAGCTCTTTTTAGAAAAATGACTTACGCTTTTTAAAAGGATAAGTCATTTTACAGGAAAAAGGCCTTATTTTACGTTGACTGTAAGTCATTTTCTATTGATCAGTATTTTTCGTGAAACAAACACAGGAAAATGCGAGAAAATATTTTCCGTAAACCCTTTACATGTAAACAAATGGACCCTAAATCAATCTAATCGTATATGTGATATCTGTATGAGTTGCATGTCTAAATTATGTTGGGTTATACATCGAGTTCTGAAAACTCACATCTATTTGTTTGTTCATTCAAGTAATCCATGACTTAGGCGAATCAATGTGACGAGCCTTGCGGTGACCACGAGTTCGCACTGCTTAAGATTTTGATATTTATTTATTTGATTAAGAATTGTTTTCTGGGAGTTTTGTAATTTATGGGCTGCCCGGACTGTTTGAATTTATTTTGGGATTTGGATTTTGACTTGACTTTTTATGTGCGACGAACGACTTCAAAAACATGGTTTTTTTACTAAAATAACGGTTTTCTAAAAATTATGATTGGGATTATTAAATATAACGATTTCTAATACTTTCGCCATAAATTATGTTTTGACAATAAATTGCTTAAAGGACGTTTTCAATAACAATTTTAACGAATAAGGGTTACAAGGCTTTATCGAAATAACTCTATTTTCAATCCCTTCTTTGTGACATCTTCAGATTCGACTATAATGTATAGGCCGAGTTTGCGGTGTTACAATTTAAATCTCAAAAGCCATTCGAAAGTAGAAAATTTTAAATGGAAAAGCTATGAGAATGTAACTGCTTCTAAAGAAAACATCAAGAAAAGGAATGAAATGGAATTTTAAAATTGCCATAGATGTGAGAATGTCGTGAAATATACTAAGCACATTCTGTTCATTTGCCCTTTCACTAAAGCTATATAGGGTTGCTCAAAATTTGGGAATGTTACTCCCCCCATGAGTTTTAGATCATGCTTCGATTGCTGGAATCATGTTATCCAAATATTTAATAATCCCAATTAATCAAATGAATCGAGTATGATCACTTTTATATGATGAGGAATTTGAAAAGCTCAAAATGAGGAGGTTTGTGAGGCTAACAAGGTTTACCCACTCAAAATGTGGCTTAGAGTGAAAGATAGGCATACTAAATACTGCAATCAAGGCTCTCTTCTATCAACATGTCAAATTCAAACAAGGTTAGAAAGTCTTGGAAACCCCACCATTGAATTCCTACTATTGTAAATAAAACAATAGCCAAATTTAGACTTCAAATAATTGAATATGTTATTTTGTAAAAGTAAAAAACAATTTAGAGAAAGAATATTCAAGGGTTGATATCTTCATCTAGTCTAAATCTGTTGCAGATTATAATTAGAATATTCTAATTTTATGTTAAAAATAAAAAGACAGAGAATAAAGAACAAAGAGAATGGGAGAGTGTATTTTATTGATCAATCGGAATAATCTACAATGCTTCTTCAAAGTCTATATTTATGGACATAAGAAGTATAAATGAAATAGAACTCTATTTCTAATTACTATTAGAGTTTTAAGTACATCAAAACATATCTAGATCTTGATGGATATCCACTTAATAAAATATTCATAGCACCACTCCTTGGATGCCTATTTGTAGGTAATATGTCTCGTTAAAACCTTACTAAGATAAAAAAAAACCCTGTGGGAAAAAAATTCCTAGTGAAAGAAAATAGTATACATATCTATAATGCACATAACATGCTACCTCATTAAAAATCTTATCAGGAAAACCCAATGATACAAAACCTTGGTTAAGGAAAAAAGAGTACAACATGTATTTACTCTCTCTCATGAAAACATCATATAATATCTCACAGTCTACGTATTCAATCTTAAATACTAGTTTTTCAAATAACTATTTGAATGTATTTACTAAGCATTTATATCACCATTCTTTTTAAAGTCATGAGTAAAGGGTTGGGAAAATATATATTTTATCTTTCGAAGTTTCAACAATAATCATAACAAACTTTAATCATGATCCTCTATAAAAATACAAATAGGTATTTTGATCATATTATAATCATTTTTCAACTACTATTGACTAAGTCAAATTTACTACATATGTTCAATTATTTCAATTCATATAAATGAAAATTTCCGATAATTTCAATATGCTTGAGCATTCTAATCCTTCAAGGATTTTAATATAAACTTTACTGTATAGTGATTCATAAAAGGTTATAACAACAACTATTAGACATAAGTTAAATCTTTTATAAATCGTCAGTTTAATAATATATCTAATGGTTATTATATCCACCACAAAAGAATATTATGTCTTTTTATAATCAATGCCAAGACTTAGCAAAAGCTTCATATTTTATTCTGTTTCTTGCGTCTTTCTATTTTGACCAATTTATTCCATATCTATATTTCTCAAAAGATTTATTCAAGACCCTCCTTTTATATCATTATTTCAACAACAATATTGATGCAAAACCATTGTAGACCACTTTTACTATTGGTTCAACATTTTCTCAAATTGACATAACTTATCAAGATTTATTTATTTTCACTATTTAAATCTTCAATTTCAGGTACCTGAATCTCTTCTGGAGTTTTACTTATTGGTCATGTCTTGGGTCTCTCTGGAGCACCAACATTGACTATATGACCATCTAGATTTATTATTTTCTTTTATGAGAATTTTCATGTTTGGAACTTGTAATGAGTTGTCCTTGTTGAACTTCTAGTTCAAATTACTCTCCCCCATAACTTATTACAAGTTATTATTTCTCTCCCCCTAATGTCGGGAAAACTATCGAGTCAAAATAGTAATCACAAATCATGTCATAATTGAATCTCCAAAATATTTAAAACATATAATAATACAATTAATATATATTCCCAAATTTCTTTGAGAATTCACTCATCTTTGTGTGTTGTGGTGGATCAATTAGAATATATACGCACATATAATAGTTTAAAGATGAGAAATATTTAGCTCTTTACCAAAAACCAATTGTAATGAAGAGTATTTAAAACTTATTGGCTTGATGCGTACAACACGTAAATCAACATAATCTCATGTTGAAATAGGAAGTTTAGTTCTCATAAGTAATGGTTTAAATATTAATCAGAAACGTTCAATCAATAATTTCTCTAAACCATTATGCGATAAATAACAAACTTTTACAAAAGTTTTTCAAACTCAATTAATAAAAGACTGAGATATAAACTCATTAGTGTTAACAAGATGAATTGTCTTAATTGCATGATCTGAAACTAATTATTTAAACAAGTAATCTTGTAAACAACAGGTTGCAAGTTGATTACACATACATGATTATTTTGTAAATGCATTTACTAAAATCATATAATATCAAAACCATCCACATGGTGGATGAAGGAGCCCATATTCATTTCAGAAATGTGAGACATTAAATCTCAACTTTAGCTAGTGAGTTTCTAATAAGAAATTTTCATTGAGAACAAACAAAAAAAATGAGAATTCTTTAAATTAAAGAATCTTCTAGTTTTTAAAATGAATGTCTATACGAATTCTCAATTAATTTTCGCATCATATATAATCCAAGATGGTCTAACTGGTCACGCCAAGTAGTAAATACATTTGTATCAATAAAATTCTGGTTTACTATAACATGCTTTCAATTGTACTAATAATGTCAATATAAATTGTGACAAATTGATAATTTTACCGCCATTCATTTTAATTTGTATCGACATTTAAGTACTATTGTGACATTTACTACTGGAAATGTCTAAATCAATGTGAAGTTTATAATGCCACTAAGTCAACAAAATAAACTCTAGTAGTAGACTTTGAATCCAATCAAAATCTATTAATAGCAAATTTTGAGAGTGAATTTTATTTTCCAAGTGTACAACAGGAACATAACCAATGACTTTTCATACATAAGTTTTCTCTCTTTCAAGTTCTCATCAGTAATATTTTTCCACATAATTTTAATTGAGAACTTATTTTGAATACTGTAGAGTTATACTTACAGTTTTTTTAAAAAATAAACTTGCAACTTCAGGTGCATCCAACCATAACGAGTTTTAGATAGAATTATCATATTCTATTGCTCATAAGTAGATCTTTCACAGTAAAAAAATTTGCTTTCAATCCCTTAACGGGGATGATGACAAAAGAATATCACAAAGATAGTTATAGTCAATTCAATTTAATAACAAGAGTAATCAATAACTCAATCCTCCTTTTTTCTCATTTTTCCGAAATAGATATTTATAGCAATAGTGATTCATATGAAATATAATATTTTCTTCATTTACAATCTCAATATGATATCCATTATAATGAATATATTTTAAAACCAATGGATTAACCATCACAAGATATTAATGTATTAGCTCTTACGGAGCTTTCAACTAACTTTGTACTATCAAATATTGGAATGATATTTATTTGTTTCAATACCAAATAAGATAAATATTTTCTATCGTAATGATAGAATTCATTACTACATTCTCATATAATTTCTTAAAGAATATTAACAAAAAAATATTTTTGCATACGCCATATATGTAGCCAATAATCTTTCATATCGCATTGATAACATAAGTTATCTTTACCCTTTGAAGAGTTATCTTGAGAACTCTCATTGTTCTCTTATTTATTACTTTGTTCCCACTTTTAGTGCTCTATGATTATATATTTTATTTTTTTTATGTTTGCATTCACTTCAGGGAATTCAACAAATCTAGTAGGACGGACTTCTAGACGCCCTCATTGATTCTTTATTTCATAATCACAATCACAAACATATGTGGATTTCAAATTAAAATCTATCTACTCATTTTGTCATGATTAGTCTCCAATTATAATAGACATTATTAACAAATAAATCATAGTAAAATATACTTAAGATTCTTTAACATCATCGTTATCACCTTGGCTGAGTGGTTAAAGGCTCTAATGATTACCCATAGTCTTGCAGCCTCAATTGAAATAGCGACAACTCTAGGAGGCAATCGACAATAGTAAATTTTGGGATATTTTGTGACTTATGGAGAAAACAATTAAAAGAGAATCGTCTTTAGTAACGTATTATAAAATAAATAAAAGAGAGTAAAGAACAAATAAAATGAGAGAGCAAAAGAAAGAGTGTATTTTATTGATCAATCGAATTATCTACAATGCTTCTAAAGTCTATATTTATAGACATAAGAAGTATAAATGAAATAGAACTCTACTTTAATTACTATTAAAGTTTTAAGTACATCAAAACTTATCTAAATCTTGATAGACATCCACTTACAATTTAAATATTATCCAAATTAACAAAATTTAAATCTATAAAATTAGATATTTGCAAATATTTGAATTCACACCATGAATTTACATATTTAACTCAAGTATCATATTGAAACCAACTATTCACAAAAAAGAAACATATTCAAATGATAAATGTTCTAAAATTCATATCAATATTTTCTCTAAATTTATTATAAACAATAATTATAACGATAAATATATTTTTTGATAAATGAGTTCAAATTTAATATTTAAATTGGTATTTTTTATCGGAATTTGACTTCCATCATATGTTTTAGTTATTTTTAATTATTTTAATTTTAAATGATGTGGGCAAGCATTAACTTGTGTCTTTGATTCAACATGTTTTTGGTTCCTTTACATCATACTCAATAATGACTGTTTATCTAATACTTTATTAAAAAGGAAAAAGTTAGTTGCCTGCCTTCTGGCATGTGGTTTTCATTTTCTTTGTCTTTTGTTGGGTTTGTTTGTTTTTAGATAGGTTTTTTGTTTTCTTGCGCAATAACAATGTCGTTTTTCATTGATTTCATCAATGGAAGATGATATTGCAGGCTTGTCCCTTCGTGATGATGAAGATGAGGCATGGCCAGTGGTCCTTGAGGGTTCTAATGTCAAGTTTGGGTTTGAGTTTTGTCTCGTTAGTTGTTTCCTCAAAGCCAGTGTAATCCATTTTGAAGCGATGCGAACGACTATGGCAAATCTATAGCACCCAATTTAGGGTATCACAATTTTTTATTTGTGCAAAAAATGGTTTTTGTTTCATTTTTATGCGGAAATGGATATTGAACAAGTTATACGGGGTAGTCCTTGGACTTTTAATAATCATTTACTTGTGTTCCACCGTCTGTTGCTAGGGGAGGATCCTCTTCAAGTGCCCTTTGATTTTTTTTTTTGGGGTGCATGTTCATCATGTCTCTCTTGGATACCATTATGAAGAGCTGGCTAGCCAATTTGGGAATTTCCTTGGGACTTTTCTCCCATTTGATTCAACCAATTTTACTTTTTGGTTCTCATCACTCCTTGCGGATTCGTGTGAAATTGGATGTCCAAATTCCTCTTAAGCGAAAGAAACGTCTTACTTTGTCTTCTCAACAGAGGGTCTATGCCCAATTTCAGAATGAACAATTTCTGCTTTTTTTATTCCTCTATGGGAAATTGGGACATAGTGAAAGCTTCTGCACTGTTCGGTTGACTATTTGTAAGAAATATGTCCCTTTGGATTAGGATATTTCTTCGTGTGCACAACCCCGCCATCGACAACCCCAACCTAGTGTTTGGTTGTGTCCTGCACGAGAGGAACGAGGATTGAATTTGGGCGACGGCTCTAGTTTGCATGGTACTCATCTTTCGACTGTTTCTACTTCGACATTTGTGAAAGAAGTTAGAAATACCTTGGGTCTCACCTTAGATAAGCCCCATTCTAAGGGAATTCTGGCTGGGTTTAAGGATGCAAATGGTCGGTGTGTAGTCATGGCTGAATTCGCACAACAACATTCCTCACCTGTGGTTGGTCTGGGTAGGAAGAAACAGGCTTAGTTCTATTCTACAATCTCTATTGTTGATATAGATTTGGATTTGACACAAACTCCTTCAAATTCTGATGCGGCTAGCTCTACTACGCAGGGCAGCCGATCATTATGAATCTGATCAGTTGGAACGTTCGTTGTAACACCCCAAACCCGGCCTAGACGTTAGGGCCGAATCTGGCGTGTCACATTGAAATGTTTTTTGAAAACCATGTTTTCATTGAAAACCCTTCTTGATAACTTAAAACTTCTTGCCATTTTGAAACCTTATTTTTTTGCGAAAGCTTAATTTAAACAAATGATTTATAAAAACGTGATATTTAAAATTGAGTTATGAAAACGTAGCGTTTGAAAATAGTTATTGTTTTTGGAAACCGTGTTTTACTTCTAGCAGATACAAATCACAGTCAAGTCAAATCCCAAATTTAAAACAAACCAGAGATAGGGCTTATTACATCAAAAGCCAAATTAAAGAAAACATAATTAAAAATGAAGTAACTTAAAATCACGAAAATGCGACTATTCGTACTGCGGCCACCTCCGAGTCCCCCATTACGTCGAACCGCCACACTAGGGATTACCTAAAAAATTAAAAACGGGGTGAGTTTGCAAAAAATCAGTGTGTAATTCCCTTATTAGAGTAATAGTCGAGATATCTAAATGTAAACTAAAAGCGAAAGCGAGCCGGGCCAAAGCCCTTTAACAATAATAGTACAGTCCAGTTCAGGGCATACGTTGGCCAAAACCCACTACAATATCATTTGGGTCACAACCCATAACAGAATCAATTGGGCCTAGCCCAAACCAATAACAGAACAAATGGGCCTAAGCTCAGTATAGTGACAGATCTCATAAACAGATATACAACAGTATGAGGATGCATCCCACCCTGATCCTGCCAACACACCACCCGTACCAACCCTGTACTCTTGTAGGGATAAAATCGACCCACCCAGCCAACATACCAAGCTTAGCACTAGCTGCGGCACTAAGTCAACAGAATGACTTGGCGCCGTAAATAGAACGGCTAAAAACCATAAATATCGCAGCAACTCTGCCAGCTAACAGACGGCTAAAAGCCATAAACACAATGGTTATAAACCATAATCAGGATGGCACAGAGCCATAATCAGGATGGCACAAAGCTATCGGTAACTGTAATAAGTTTGGCACATAGCCATCAGCAACGGTAATATAACCGGTACACAACTACGGGTAATTATGATCGACACAAAGTCATCAGTATATATGTTAGGTACATAGCCACGGGTAAATACGATTAGCACAAAGCCATATTTAGCTTGGCACAGAGCCAAAATCAAATTACGCGGCTTTAAGCCGCCCGTCGGTCCACAGTCGTCTCATGCGACCCGTGCGACCTTAACAGATCAATATTGATCCACGATGCGTCTCATGCGACCGTATGCGACCTATCGAACTTCCTCCGTATTAATGTCCCAACCCATGCAATATGTTGTGTATGTCATGCTCAATCATTACACGTGTCTGCAAAACGGCCATGCTCAGTAACAGTCATTTAAACATATATTAAAAGCATATCAGTCACATGACCACAGTCAAGTCAATTAAAACACAGTCATACGATCACAGTCAAATCAATCAAATTCATAGTCTAAGTTAGTCATTTACCCACAAGGGCAAAATAGTCATTTTACCCTATAAGGGTATTTCGGTAATCCTACCTTTTAGGGGTATTTCGGTAATTCTACCCTACAGGGGTATTTCAGTAATTCTACCCTACAGGGGTATTTCAGTAATCCTATCCCATAAGGGTATTTAGATAATTTTGTAAACCAAGGGTATTTCGGTAATTTTCCAAATCAGAGGTATTTTGATAATTTCACAAATCAGGGGTATTTCGATAATTTCACAAATCGAGGGTATTTAAGTAATTTTATAAATCGAGGGTATTTTGATAATTTTACAAATTGGGGGTATTTCGATAATTTCACAATTCGATGGTATTTTGATAATTTCACAAATCGAGGGTATTTCAGTAATTTTACAAACTGAGGGTATTTCGATAATTTTGCACAAATCGAGGGTATTTTGGTAATTTTATAAATTGAGGGTATTTCGATAATTTTATAAATCGGGGGTATTTTGGTAATTCACAATTCGAGGGTATTTCGATAATTTCATAAATCGAAGGTATTTCGATAATTTTACAAACTGGGGGTCTTTCGGTAATTTTGCACATCGGGGTCTCAACGACCAACAGAAGGTCCACCGTCGCCTCAAGCGACTTAAGTAACCTATACAGTCATAACGGTGTAAATAGGCCTAAGGCCTATTACTCGGCCCAAGTGGGCCCACACACTCGTGTGGCCCATTTAGCCCAGAAACAGCCATAGTTATGCAAACGTCACAGTCCAAACAACACTTACCACATCACATACATTTTATCTGTGTGGGGCCCACCAGCTTAGTGGGCCCACACAGCCCATTACCCAAAAACGACCCTAGCTATGTGGACAACATGGCTCAGTCTAACATTTACCACAATATGTAAATTTAATCTGTGTGGGGTCCATGGGCCTATTGGGCCCACACAGCCTATTTTGGCCACAACACGGCCCAAAACGACCTAAGCCCATGAGAACGCTCATGGTGGCCTCAACCATCTTACACCCATATTCGTGGGCTCGGTCCACTACACGTGCGATCGCACACTCGTATGGCATCATTTGCTAGTACTTCGGCTTTTCGGTATTTTGTCGATCTACGATCAAAAGGAGTGTGGTTACACACACTCTATCGACTTTCTTACCGACTATCGAATACGAATCTTATTACACACCTTGACTTATCGGTAGACTATCGTCTGAGGTAAAAATACACACTTGATTGCGAACTTGCGCGACCAACCCACAAGAACACCAACCTAACACAATCAGAAACTTCGGTTAGTCGCTTATCAATCAACCGAATAGAACCTTAACCCAAAACTCATGTTCAGGGGCTTACCTATCACCCGCCTTAATCAATCTCACTCAGGCCGTCGCAGGAGATCACTTCACTTCAAGTCCTTAAAAAACTACTTGCATCCCATTTGCGACTCAATAACTAATATCATATACGCAAATAATTGAACCAAGAGTATCGCAACTTACCCAAACTGTGGATTTAATACTGAGAGACAGAAGTATTCAGCCACCACCACAACACACCCTTAAATCAAGGCACGAGAAGAAACAATCACACTCCCTTGAGACCAAGTATTTGACTAGCACAGAAGTTTAGAGGTTATTCGGCTCTAGCAAAAGATGAGGGAAATGAGAAAAGTCGAAAGAAGGAAGAGAGGAGATAACAATGTGTTTGGCCAAAAAAACATCAACCAATTGAGAGAGAAAAGAAATATTCGACAAAAGTGTGAAGAGGTAAAGGAGAGAAAAATAATCGGTTTGACAAGAGGTTTGCAGAGGAATGCAAAGTAGAGAACAGAAGAACCCGAAAGGTGTTCGATATCACCAAAAACAAAAAGATACTACCCACACTTTTAGCACAAATCGGCCTCCAAGAAAAAAAAAACCAAAAATGTTTCAAGCAACCGAATTAGAGAGTAAAAAACTACTCAAATCTGATTTCTGATAAGTCAGAATTCTCATTCGGCACACACCCCTCTTTCCTTTCAAAATCCTGAATTTTCCTCCCCAAATCACTCAGACCATCCACCACCCTTAATCTACTCCTAAAATCCCTCCTCCAACCTCCCCACCATCCAATTCAAATTCCCCTTTTTCCTCCTACATTTTCTCTAAGACCAATTCAAACTTCACCCTTTTACCAAGTCTACAACAACCTTCCAGAGTTTCAATCCAATTCAACCACTTATCATCCCCATGTAGCAAAATAATTGTATTTTGCTTGCAAGGGGATTCGAACCCAAGCCCCTCTCAATAACTCAACCCGCCACTTGCCTCTTTGCCACAAGCTCTTTTTGTGTCACAAAATATCCTCAATTAATAAAAAGGTCTATAGGCCAAAGTCTAGGTTCCTTTAAAAGAAAAACCAAAATATATTGCAAGAGCCAAGACTTGAACCCAAGCTCCCTTGCAACCTTAATGACGCCACAACCACTAGACTACATGCTTCCTTGTGTCTCTTTTTAATCACAATAATTTAAAAGGCCTACATCCAAGCATCCAGGGTTTTATTCTCTTAAAACCAAAATTTTTGCTAAAGCCCAGGTTTGAACCCAGGACTTTTCCAACTCCTCTTAGGACCCTTATGGACCCATACTCAAGGCCCAATACTTCTAGGCCCAAATTCAGGGCGTTACATTCGTGGTTTGAAGAGTCCACGAAACGTTCGTCGTATGCAGCATACGCTACGTAAATACAATCCCTGGATGCTCTTTCTTATAAAGACGAAACTTGACGCTCAGTGGATAGATCAAGTGTGTCGTCAATTTGGTTTTCTTTATGGTATATATATTCCAGATTTTGCTAGTAGGGGTGGACTTTTGTTGGGTTGGAAATCAAGCTGTTAGGTTTAGTTGCAGAGTTATTTTGGTCACCATATTGATGTGGTTGTTATTAATGATGTTACTGGGTCAAGTTGAAGATTCACGGGTTTTATGGGTCTCCGGTGGAACATGACAAAGTTGACTCCTAGCATTTACTTTGGGATTTAGGGAGACATTTTGTTTTGCCATAGATGGTAGCTGATGATATCAACGAGATTGCCGATGCCTTTAAGAAGTAAGAGGGCGCCTTCACTATGATTGGCAGATGGAGGCCTTTTCGTTCAGTTTTGGATAATTTTGAGCTTCATATCTAGGTTTTGAAAGGCCTTGGTTCACTTTGGAATAAGGTCAGTTTGCGAACACTAACATCTAGGAATGACTGAAAGGTTGTGTGGTTACGCTTTTGTGGAGGGTTCATTTTCCTACTTCGAGGGTTTTTGATGCTCCTCATTCTTTTTTTTATCATTGTCCTTTGGTTATTATAGTTGTTGCTTCGCTTTCGGGGGTTGTTTCTAGACGGCTGGATACAATGTTTCATTTTGAGTCTCGTTAGGTATCTGAGCCTTCTTGTGAATACGAGATTAGGAGGGTATGAACTTCAAGTACAAGGTCAGTTCCGATTCAGTTGGGTTCATTAGGGGTTACTTTGTCTACTTGAGGCCGAACACTTCATAATCATAGGCACTGATTTGTTCAATATGCTACGGCTCGGTTACATCAAGCTGATCCCTTCGATGACATCTTGGCCGATATTACTAAAGTAAAATTGGCTCTCAATATGGAGGCTGATAGAGAGGAGTTGTTTTGGGGCCAAAGGGCACTGGTGAATTGGTTGCGCTATGGTGATCATAGCACATCGTTTTACCACAAGTTTGCCACTTTTTGTAAGCATCTGAACTCGGTATCTTCTTTGGTGGATGATGATGGTCGTACTTGTCCAGACATGGATGCTATGTTTGTGGTTGCCACTAGATATTTTCAAGACTTTTTTACTTCGTCTAGATCAGAGAATTTTGATCATTTGTTGGAGGGCATTGAGGTGTGTATTACTCATTTTATGAATAGGGTTTTGCTATCTGATTTTACATTTCAAGAGATTAGGTCGACCATTGACGGGATGTCTCCTTTGAAAGCCCTGGGCAAGGATGGATTCCTGGATTTGTTCTTTTAGAAATATTGGCATATCATTGGCACTAATGCCATAGTTTATTGTTTACGGGTGCTTCGAAGAGGGCTTCCTCTTTTTGATATCAATGCTACAAATCACATTCTTCTTCCCAAGGTGCGCAACCCTACGCAAATGTCATAGTTCTGCCTAATTAGTCTCTGTTTTGTCCTGTACAAGATGATTTCTATAGTTCTGGTGAACATGTTTAAAAAGGTTTTGTCTATCTGTATTGACGAGGCACAGAGTGCATTTGTTCCTGACCGTTTTATCACTGAAAACTTTCTTATCGCTTATGAATTGCTACATTCTTTTAAACACAAGCGTCATGGGGTAGTAGGCTCTTTTTCACTCAAGCTTGACATAAATAAGGCCTACGATCGGGTCGAGTGGGATTTTTTAGAGGCGATCATGTTACGTATAGGATTCAGTTCAGAATAGGTTTCCTTGATCATGGCTTGTATCCGTACGATTTTTTATTTCGTGGTTCTCAATGGACATTGGGGAGATTTTTTCCAGCTGACACAAGGACTCCATCAAGGGGATCCCTTGAGTCCATTGGCAAAACAAGTCATCGTCTGTCACATTTTCTTTTTGCACTGGACAGGTGGTGAATCTTGATAAATCGGCTTTTTCTTTCAGCCCGAATGTAGAGCATTTTATCAATTCTAGTATCGGGTCGATATTGGGTGTACGCACTGTCCATCAGATGGATAAATATTTGGGAGTTCCCCCAATGGTTGGAAGGAGTAAGCGGGAGACTTTCTAGCATTTTAAGGACCGGTTTCATCGATGTGTTGATAGTTGGAACTTATGTTAGTTATCTCGGGGTGGTCAATGTGTTTTTGTGCGTTTTGTTTTGTAAGCAATTCCAACGTTTGCAATGCAATATTTTTTATTTCCTTCTTCCATTTATCGCGCACTTGAAGTTACTATGAGTAGGTTCGGTGGCGTAAATCGTGAGTCATTGGGGAATTCATTGGTGTTCTTGGTCTTCATTAAACACAACTAAGTGTGATGGGGGTATAGGCTTTCGTGATTTGGCTTAATTTAATATTGCACTCTTGCCTAACCAGGGTTAGCGCTTATTAATAGATTCGGATTGTCTTATAAGTCGGGTTTTAAAAGCACATTACTTTTCTAATGTTGATTTTTTTAGAGCGGGCTTAGGGTCTCGCCCTTCTTATACTTAGCACAATATCTAGTACTCTAAGAGTCTGTTAGAAAAGGGCCTTGGTTGGCAGGTGGGCAATAGTCACACTATCTCCATCTGGAACGACGATTGGCTCCCAGGCAAAGTTCCCTGTCGTATCGTACACTCATCTGTTAATACTAATGTTACTTGGGTGAGTGATTTGATGTTACAGGATTCGGCCCAGTGGAATCATACCTTGGTTCATGAGTTGCTTTTAGGTCGTTAAGGCAAATCGCATTCCTCTCTCTCATTCGGGTGGTGATGATTTGATGGTCTGGAAAGGCAATCCAACTGGTTGTTACTCCGTTCATAGTGGATATAGGTTGTTTCATTGGCCTATGCAACAACTCTCTATTCCTTCTAATTTTTCCAACCCTCTGAGTTCGCGTGATTTGTTTATAAGGATATGGAAGATTTGGATCCCTCCTAAAGTTCACATGATTGTTTGGAGATTCTTTTGCAATTATGTACCCACATTACACATCATTTACAATCGACACATCTCTACTACACAATAGTGTCCTAGATCTCAAAATACCTGAGACGCCTATTCACGTGCTTCGGGAGTACCCTTTTGCCATTTTGGTTTGGAATCGATTGGACATATCCTGGGTTGGTATCTATAATGATTCGGATCTTATGAGTTGGTTGGGTTTTCTTTGTAAAGCATACACTAGGGACAATTTAGCACTCATCCTTCCAACAATTTAGGCACTATGGTGGTCTCGCAATAGGTACTATCATTAGGGCCTTGGTTCCACGTCTCTTGAGTTGGTTTCCTTTATTCGCTCCTACTTAGGTGGCTTGTTGGTGCCGGACATGCCAGGAGCGGTTCCGGTGGTTTTGCGTACTGCACGTTGGTGTCCTCCGCCCGCGCCTCTAGTTAAGGCCAACTTCAACGCTACATACAGAGAGGGGTCACACTCCTCTTGCTCGGAGGTGGTGGTGCGGGCTGCCCAGGGGCAGGTGCTTGGCGCTTGTACTAGGATCCATGGTCAGGTCTCATCGGCCTTTGCTCGGAAGCGTTGGCTCTCTTATCAGCGTTGGATTTGGCTCGAGACCTTGGACTATCTCGAGTTGTGTTCGAAGGGGATTCTCTGCATGTGATACGCAAACTCAATAACGCACAAGCCGACCGGTCAGAGATTCAGGCACTGATTACAGAGGGGAGGTTGCGATTACGTACCTTTTCTGCAGTGGCTACAGTCTGCCAGTGTTTTCGAGAGCAGAATCGGGTTGCTCACTAACTCGCAACGTTGGGATTTCGCTGCACATCGGACCGTTTCTAGGTCGAGGAGGTTCCTTTTCAGGTGGCAGGCATGGTTGCTTTTGGGGCAACATAGGTTTTCTTTTTCTTTTGTCTTCTGTCCCTTCTTTGGTGTTTTTCTGATTATATTGGGGCCTACTGCAGTTTGTTGCTTTCTTTTGTCTTTGGATTTAGGCCTCACCCATGCGGGTTTGTTTTTCTATTTTTCTCTCTATTTCAATGGAAGCCATTTTCACAAAAAAAAAAAAATGATGCGGCCTAATTAAATTATTACATGGGTAAATTAATTAATGAGGTACCATTTATGCCAAATGTCTAAATCTAATTGGTGCACATTGTCACCAAAAAATTAACTAAAATGTACGGGAGGAAAATTCTAATGTTTAGGGGGGAGGGGGGTTACGTGATTCGTAGGAGAGCCTTAGGCCATAAACATGGCGAGCCCCGTTTATTGAAGAGATGCAAGAACAATGCCCCAATTTAACCTACAATTTGAATTTATTTGGTTTGGTGTTCCATCTCAACATGGATAGCAATTTATAATTTTAGGATTCGGCCATGTAAACCTATAAACTGAAAATGTTGAAGCTATTCCCGCGTAAACAAACGCCATTTCTTTGCACCCAATACCCTTCAAACCTTTGTAAAATGGCATCTTCCTCTTCATCATCGTCATCCCATCATCTGACAAAGGATATCCTCAACACCCAAAACCCTCACCAAGCTCTCAAGCTTTTCAATTCCAATGCCAATCGCTTAAACCCCTTGAAGAATCTCGAGCCTTATTCAGCCATCATTCACGTCTTGGCCGGTGCTAAACTTTACGAGGACGCCAGGTGTTTGATAAAATACCTCATCAAAGCCCTCCATAGCTCTTTGGAACCCCACCGTGCTTGCCACTTAATTTTCAATGCCCTTAACAGATTGCAAACCTCAAAATTCACTCCCAATGTGTTTGGGTCATTAATCATTGCATTTTCCCAGATGGGTTTAATGGAAGATGCCTTGTGGGTTTATAGAAATATCAAAACTTTCCCTCAAATACAGGCTTGTAATGCACTTTTAGACGGGTTAATTAAGTTGGGCAGGTTTGACTCCATGTGGGATCTTTACAAGGAATTGCTTTCACGGGGGTTTTTGCCTAATGTTGTTACTTATGGGGTGTTGATAAATTGTTGTTGTTGTCAAGGTGATGTTTTAAAGGCACACAACTTGTTTTATGAACTGTTGATGAAAGGAATTCCACCCAATGTTGTCGTCTACACTACTGTCATAAAGTTACTTTGTAATGAAGGTAAGATGCTGGAGGCAGAACGTATGTTTAGATTGATTAAAGAGGGTTATTTCCTTCCAAATTTGTACACTTATAATGTTTTGATGAATGGATATTTCAAGATGGATAGAGTCGAACGAGCCTTGGAAATATACAGGATGATGATCAGTGATAGGTTGGGACCAAATATTGTTACTTTTGGTATCTTGATTGATGGACTTTGTAAGGTGGGTGAACTGACGGTAGCTAGGAGCTACTTTGTTTGTATGGTTAAGTTTGGTGTTTTCCCCAATATTTTTGTCTACAATTGTTTGATTGATGGCTACTGTAGGGCAGGCAATGTTTCTGAAGCAGTGGAGTTGAGCTTAGAAATGGAGAAGTTGGAAATTTTGCCTGATGTTATCACATATAGCATACTGATTAAGGGTCTTTGTACTGTTGGTAAAGTGGAGGAAGGGAGCTTTTTATTGCAGAAAATGAACAAAGATGGAGTTTTGGCTAATTCTGTGACTTACAATTCCCTGATTGATGGGTACTGTAAAGTGGGGAACATGGAGAAGGCTTTGGAGATATGCTCTCAAATGAACGAAAATGGTGTAGAACCAAATGTTATCACTTTCTCTACATTGATCGATGGTTATTGCAAGACTGGAAACATGGAAGCTGCCGTGGGATTTTACTCCGAAATGATTATCAAAGGTCTTGTTCCAGATGTGGTGGCTTACACAGCTTTGATTAATGGGTATTGTAAAAATGGTAATATCAAGGAGGCATTCCGGCTGCATAAAGAGATGCTGGAATCAGGATTAATGCCCAATGTTTTCACGTTAAGTAGTTTAATCGATGGCCTTTGCAAGGATGGAAGAGTTTCGGAGGCTTTCAGCTTTTTCTTGGAGAAGAGTAAAGTTGGTATTGGTGAAACAGTAACTGATCAGTTTGATGGTCTATTTTGCTCCCCAAATCATGTGATGTATACAAGCTTGATTCAGGCCATGTGCAAGGAAGGCCAGGTGTTTGAAGCAAGTAAAATTTTCTCGGATTTGAGATGCAGCTGTTTGATGGTAGATGCGCCCTTGTACATTGTCATGTTAAAGGGTCATTTTCAAGCCAAGCATATGATTGATGTGATGATGTTGCTCGCAGATATGATAAAGATAGGCATCATGCCAAGCATTGCCATCAATGTGGTTGTAGCCAGGGGTTATCAAGAGATTGGAGACCTTAGGTCAGCTCTAAGGTGCTCTGAGGATTTAGCTGTTCATGGCTCGGGCATTTTGAATCAAGGGGATGAAAATGAACCTATCTATACGGTAAAAGAGGACAGTAAGATCTGTTTGTGATTAGCAATCAGTGTGGTGGGTGAATTTCTCCCTGCAGTGATGGCTCGTTCACTCTCTGACCTGGAAGCTTGAGGTAGTGCAATATTTTTTGGCACTGTATCGGCTTGTTTGCAAATCAGAGGAGTAGTTCTGCAATATGGTTGCTGCCAGTGATCATTGATCATACTAGTTGAAATGTTCGTAACTGGAGAGATGCCGGACTTTTGTTCGATACTTGATGAACTGGAGTCTAGGCATTACATGTATTGTTCATATCTGAAGTCCTGGATGCTGAAAGCAAGCCAGCTAAGTTGAGTTCCTTGGCTGAAGAAACATGAAGTTGTCAATGACCAAATAACTCAAATTCTTTGGTGCTACCAATGAAAATTTTGGTAAGTTATTAGCTTTATTTAGGAGCCAAAGTGAAACAATTAAATTATTTAATGAAGAGTTTGTGTTGTTTGCGCCCACAGAAACAGAAATTGCATGTGGGTAGTATTTGTGAAATAGTTGATGCTATTATGCTCTTTAAAGGAGCAAAATACTGAATTGAGTATAATTTAAAAATGAAAGGCTTATATTTGAGGGTAATAAAATAAAATATAAAAGGGTTATAAAGATAAAATGGTAGTAAGATTTAAGGATAATTTTGTCATTTCCATTTGAACTAAAGTTGCCCAATTCCTAAAAAATTGAAACAAATGCTCATTGCTGTGTCCAACAGCAACTGGGATTTATTTGATGTGATAAAACTATTTAGATTTGTTGGTTAAATAATATGACACTGCGATTTTAAATTATATGCCTTGCCTTGCCTTCAAATTTGTTTCCCATTTTTTAAACAGCAAAATAAATAAATGAATATTTCAGATTAATTTCATTTTGAGTATTACTCAAATCAAACATTTTAATTAATTTATATTATATAATTTGTATTTAAATTAGTAAATATAAAGTTTAAAGCACAATAAAAAAAAGAAGAAGTTGGTTTTCTAAAACTTAACTCCTCTGTTTTAATACACATGGTTTAAAATAAAATTTTTACCTCATTTGGGTGGGACTTATGTTTTTACCCTTACAATTTTCATAGCGTGTTTTTTTATAAAATAACCAAATTACAAAAATATCATCCATATATTTCCAGACTCTTTTCTTTTCACTCTCAGCTTGATTTCTTGAATTAGGTATGTGGTTTCCAATTTTTTTTCTTCCTGGTATGTTTTTAAGGTTTTATATGTTTAACTTTTTTTTCTATTTTGCATACAAAATCATTTTGGTTTATTGAAAACTACATCTTAAAAGGTAAACAGTCACATATCTTATTTTGAATTCTTCTTTCTCCTCGTTTCTCTTGTTATTAATCAATTTGCTTCTAATAAATTATTATTGAATTTAAATACTAGTTTATTCATATTTTGGTTTTTAAGTCTTTGAGCATTGATTTTGAAAATAGAATCAAACTCTGGCTCATGTTTTTGGGCATTTTACCCAAAAATGTTATTTTTTTTATATTATTTATGAAAATGGACCGATTTTTTAATTATTTATCGGAAAGGGTTGAATTTCGAAAATGCATCCACGTCGGTAGCGATGTCGGTGCCTTGTCAAGCAAAAGCGTCCACAGGGAGGCGCTTTGTCCACATCAGCACAAAGCGCTTCCTTGAGGGCGCGCTTTATGCTGACGTGGACAAAGCGCTCCCTTAGGGACTCATTTTGCCCCTTTTTTTAATCCCCAACGGCTAATTTTTTTGACCGTTTGGGCTCCAACGGTCAAAAAAAATTAACTATAAAATGCCCCCTTTCATTTTTTTCACACAAGTCTTCTCAAATTTCTCTCAAATTTCACAAAAGTCCTTTAATTTTTGCAAAAAAGCTCTGTTTAAAATTTTTTGAATTAGTTTTTTTAAAATTAAAAAATATTCGATCGTGTTAGCAATGGCCGGAGAATTAATTCTTCTTGATAATAAACACATCTCCATCGATCAAATGACAATGGTAAGTGATAATTTTAATTTTTCAATACTATTTAATATTTTTTTAATTTATGCAATTTTAATTAATTTTTATTTTATAATTTTTTATAACAGTCTGTAGATCGGATGTTGCAATGCTATATATATAATATGCCTGATCCGCCATCGTCGTTGATAGAGAATTACCTGTGGGAAGCGGGTTTTTGGCACGTGGCCACGATAGGCCGGGGTGCAAGTTGGACCCGAAACTAATCAGTGCGTTGATAGAGAGGTGGAGACCCGAGACGCACACTTTCCATCTTCCGTGCGGAGAATGTACTATCACTCTGGAAGACGTGCAGTTACAATTGGGATTACTGGTGGATGGGTACGTAGTCACCAGGTCTGCCCAATCTGTTGATTAGGGAGTCGTATGCTTCGAGCTTTTAGGTGCTATTTCGGATAATATTAACGGAGGTCGGATCGAGATGGGCTGGTTACGAGACACATTCCCGGAGCTGGATAATGATTTGACTGAGCTAGAAAGAATACGATATGCTCGGGCATACATTCTTGAGATGATTTGAGGTTATCTGATGCCAGACTTGTCACGAAACCTCGTACATCTGAGATGGCTACTAAAACTCGTTGATTTTAGAGTAGCTAGTGAATTTAGTTGGGGGTCTGCCGTGTTAGCAAAATTGTACCGGGAGATGAGCGGGGCGACGCAACCGAATAAAGCCAAAATCGAAGGTTGTCTATCACTACTGCAATCATGGGCACGGTTTCGCTTTCCATTTTTACGTCCTCGAGTGGACCACTCATATACATTCCCACTCATAACGAGGTAAACTTTAGATTAGATTTTACAATTATTACGTAAATTTAAAATATAATTGTATGCTAAAAATTTATTTAATTAGGTGGAACCATTCGGCGAGTTATGTTGGAATACCTACCTCTCTTGAAGATATACGACTTCTATTAGACCAACAGTCGAAAGCACAAGTAAGTATTAAAATATATATATACATAATAAAATAGTCATTTCGTATTTAGTATTTAGTATTTAGTATTTAGTATTATGTATATAACTAATATTTTTATCATGTTCATATAGTTTCAATGGACACCATAAGAGGATCCGGCAATTCGGGCAGTAATTCCAGATGAATTCTTTCAAAATCCAAACATTTGGCATGTGAAGGTCCCATTAGTCAACTATGCCACTGAAGAGATGCACCAGTCAGATAGAGTATTACGACAATTTAGATTCCGACAACCGATTCCCATAGCACCTGAGGTGCTCGATGATGAGCACAAAGTCGACTTACGACAGTTGCATACGGATTGGTCGAAATTTTGGTCAGCATATATCGAAATGTGGGAAAATCGGTATGATTATATACCTACACGGGAACCGATCATCGCTCTTGAGTTAGCGTGCGTGCCGGAATACATGCCATGGTTTAAGATCCATGGTAAGCCATATTGTCAGAAGAGGAGAGGTGACGGCAAATTCGTGTCTAAAAGGAATGACGAGCCTTTTAAATCCAATGAGAAGAGATGATGGGACGGGCCCATCAACAGCGTCGACACAACCACCGAGCTTATAACAGCGTTGACACAATCACCGAGCCCATAAACACACCCACACAGTCACCGGGCCCAACACTTCAACCGATGACACCCATATCACAGCCTTTTCAGATTATGCCAAGTGTGTATCCTAGCCCTTATATGTTTCCTTTTCCCAATCCTATGGCAGGTTGGAATGCATGGCCGGTTCATCTCCGTTCTTGATTACTCCGAGTCAACCGCCGATCTATAGGCTACCATTGTATGAGGGATCGCACGAGTCACCGTCGGGGAACTCTTCTTTTTACCAATCCTCATCACCTTATGGGATTCAAACACCTCCGCCATGGGTGATGCAAACACCTCCGCAGTCATTATTCTATCAATGTAGGTCATCCTCCCAACACCCACAATCAGATCCCTTGGAGGAACCACAATCCTCGCCGGAGCAACCAAAACCCCTTCGGAAGCTGAGCCAAAGAAGAATCTAACGCATAACCGTCGACCACCAACATGTGGCACTGATTCTGATCGGCACCAACATTGATTTTTGTTAATATATTTGTACAAACTTTTTTATATTGTTTCATTTAATAAAATAAAAATTATTTTTAATATTTTAATTGTAATTTACTTTTTATATTTTTAATAAAATAAAAGTTCTTTTGAATAGGGTAATATTTTTATATTTTTAATAAAATATAAATAGTGTAACATAATTTTATTACAACAACTATCAACTATTCCGATTTGGACATGATTGAGTTGTATGGACGGGTTTCTACACTATCCGCACAACTTCTGTTGGTTGGTAGTTTCTCATATATCCATATTGTTACGTATTCTAGTCGAGTAAGGTCGACCCTTTGATTTACGATGTAGTTCTCTATCCGATAACAGCTTAAACGGAGTAAGCGATACAGACGGCCACTTGCGTTCATTTGGGACTGGTGGGAATACATGTCTCCATACGTTGTACATGTATTCTATTTTATACACTTCATCAACATAGCTCATGGGATCCAGACGGAGATTCTGATAAGCTGCAATTACATGAGCGCATGGATAACAATCGTCAAACATCCACGATCGCGGTCATATTTCTCAAGTGTACACGATATTGCCCGCCAATAATACCTTAGTTCAGTCTATCAAACTCCGATACACGAAACCATAGGTTGTCGCGATCGTGACACACTGTGTGCATGGTGTTGGCTCGTGCCTTTGCCTTGTTAATTTCTTGCAATACCTTCGCGCACCATACATGGCCTCCATGCATTTGGCCTTTATAACTCGTAGCTCACTTTGAAAATAGTGTCGCTAAACAAAAATATGTCTCACACAACCAATGTTATTGGCAAATAACGCGTTCCTTTTAGAACAAAATTTATGCATTCAGTTAGGTTTAAGATCATATGACCATATCGTAGACCGCCGTCGTATGCTAGTGTCCACTGTTCGAAAGGTATGTTACAGATGTAGTTTGTGCCTTCTTCGTTAATTGAATGCAAAACCGCCAACATCTCATGAAAATAGTCCTTACTTATCTCATACCCTGCCAATATAAGTTGATAGTGAATATTACATACCACTCTTTCATTAAGAATAAATTGAATATTACAAACAAAATTATATAAATAAAGATTAAATTCCCATGTTGGTCACTTTCCGTCACTCACTTATAGATCGATGTTGCCCGTAGTAGTTGGACGTAACATGCCTTAGGCAATACCGATGGTGTGTACGATGTCATAGGCTTCCTTGTCGCTCAATTGCGGCTAGTATTTTAGGGCTCGATCCGATATAACGCAGATATCAATTGGGGGCAGACATGCCTCCTTAACCTATAAAGAAAGAAATCCCAGTCATCAGTTGACTCCCCCGATATTATTGCAAACGCAATTGGAAGAATTCTCCCACTGTAATCCTGTACCACAACTAGCAATAGCCGATGGGTATATCTACCATACATAAAGGTACCATCAATTTGTACCAATGGCTTGCAGTATAGAAATGCATCTCGGCATTGCTTAAAGCTTCAAAATAGACACTTGAACACTTGGCATCCACCGAGCAATCGTTCGTTGTAGTACGCAGGTGTCATTTCAAGGTCTGTTATGCAACCTGGGACATATCTCTCCAGCATCTGACACAACTGTCATATTTCATTATATGAAGCGTCCCACAAACCATACAACTTTTCCAATGCCTTCTGCTTAGCTATCCAAGCCTTGCGGTAAGAGGGCATGTACCTCAATTGGTTACAAATATTGGCAATTAAGACCGGCACTAAAGTCTTGAGATTCGCCTTCACCGTCGATAGTATTAAGCTAGCTAACATATCTGAATCCATCTTGGGATGATCTTGTGAAACGCCTGTCAATGAAATATGTTAAATAATGCAACATTACGTAATAACAGTATCATTCAAAAACCCTAAACACCTAGTGATACTGTACCGGCAACAGATGTATTGGACCTTTGTACTTTTTTATATCCCACAAGCCTGTCCTTTTTCCTCAACAAGGCCATGATTTTCCATGAACATGTACCGTCTTGCATTGCACACTTGGTCTCATACTTATCGGATTTGGGTTTAACCACGTTGTAGTTAACCCTATTCATGATGCTATGTTGTTTCAATACACCAAGAAAATTATCCTTATTGGAAAAATCCTTACCAACTTCGAATTCACCCGAATCTAATGACGAACTTGTAAGGTCACGCCTTCTGTGTGGTAGATCTAAAAACTCCAACATATCATCTTGAGATAGATTGACATTATGCATGTGGGCTGGAGGCGAGTACGCCCTGATCGCGAATCTTCTTCTTCTTCATCTGAACCCTCTTCAACATCTTCGGGTATGGTTAGAACAGGCTCCGATTTAGAAAATAATGTAACTTCTGCACCATCGGGGTCAGGCTCTCGAGGTGGATCCACATCGTACTCATCATCCGACCCACCATCATCTGCAACGAAAGAGGTCCCTCGTCGGTGGACGTCGTAAAGAGTACATCATCCCTTCTTAAACAAGTTTGGTAACGTCTCCAATCATATGTGGATTGTAACCATAAAAAGTTGATGTTGCTCCCCAATACATATTTCTAGCATCGAACATCGACCCACCGATATGCATGTCCCATCCACTAACCGAGTGTCGTGCAAGGTTGTGTTTTCCATACTGCCACCAAACACGGGTGCTTTCGTATTCTGCCTCCCACTAACAGAGTGTTGGCTAGAAGTCGTGTATTCCTCTCGAACAGCAGTAGATGTTGAAGTCGCAAATTCATCATTTAGCGATGAAAATTGTACATATACCTCGAGATAGGGTGATCCACTAGCAAGATGAGTCTATACCATTGCCTCCAAGCTACGAGGACCTTTGATGTCGAATGAGTCATATCTCACGGGATCAACCGAAGCACAAAATCTATACTTAATAGACAAAACTTTCATTGGCATCGTTCCGAAGATTTTACGCCTAATTCTAAGGCCAATATGGGATTACTATAGTTCTCCAATAAAAACAACACCGTGGGAGGTGTTTTCGACCTAATCATCATTGAGACTAATCGTTCACGCATGAAGATTTCTTTGAACACTATTTGTTGAAATGTCTTTTCAAAATTATTTTCAGGATACTAAGGCCAATAGGGATTCTCAGAGAAAAAGCGTCCAAGTGGGAGATTTTTTGATAATCTTCTTGACAATGCATCTCGCTTGAAGTGTTTTGGACACTATTTGTTGAAACTCTTCTCAAAATTATTTTTCGAGATACTCTTGTAGAAAACACTCCAAGTGGAGAAAATGAGCGTCCAAGTGGGAGCTATTTTTGAAACTCTTCTCAAAATTATTTTTAGAATCTTCTAGAAAATGGCGACGTGGGAGCTTTTTTATAATCTTCTTGACAAGATCATCGCTTGAAGCATTTTGGACACTATTTTTTTAGAAACATTTTCACAAAATTATTTTTTCAGACACTACTGTAGAAAAACAGCGTCCACGTGTGAGTTTTTTTCAATAATCTTACTGACAATGCATTCGACTTGAAGCGTTTTGGGCACTATATGTTTAGAAATGTCTTCTCAAAATTATTTTTTCAGATACTACTATAGAAAAAAAAAACAAAAAAATTTTATATTGCTAATATATTTTTTTCCAAAACCTTAAACATAATTTAATTAATTAACCTTAAAACCCTAAATCCTAATTTAATTAATTAACCCTAAACCCTAATTTTATTAATTTTTTTCTTAAAAACCCTAACCCTTAACCCTAAACCAAGCTGAAAACCCTAATAAAAAACGGGCAAAACGCATCCCTAGGCTGGGGGCGTTTTGTCCACGGCACTAAGCGCTTACATGAACAGCCCAAACCCGCCCAAACGCTTAGAATCGAATTTGGTTTGCTACGGAGAAAAACCTTTGAAATCTTTTAAAAGCTGGTTTAAGTTTTGATATAAGAAAGCGTTTTGTTAAAAGCAGTTGAGGTGTACAAATCCCATACTTGAATTTATTTTGAAAATATTTGTTAAGTCAAGTTATTATGTATATTTTATATATACCGATGGTACTTGAAAACCCTTTACGATTGCTTTGGAAAAACATGCGAATTCATTCTTATAAACAAAAAAGTTTAAAGCGAATGTTCAAGCATATAACAACAATAAAATAATTTTAGGAGGCCTTATTACAACCGAATTAAAATCAACCAAAAATAAAGAAAAGAAATGTAAAAGAACCCAAATTTAAGTCTAGTAAACTAAACTCCCCTTTGCATGGCCACCTCAAGTCCCTCGGCTCCATATCCTTGAACCACGTGTCACTGAAAAAAAAATAAAGGAGAAGGTGAGTCACCAAGACTCAGTATGTAACCCTTCCCCCGGGTAAATACCACATCATACACAGTCTATAACATATTAACATGCATTAAGTCATGTACCCAACCTAGCCAACCAAACGCCTCTGTCTACCCCATTGTGGTACCAAACCCTTTGGTGGTGCCAAACCAGCGGTGACGTATAGTCACAGATGTGATACCAAATCTTTGGAGGTGCCAAACCTCACGGTGTCCGAAGACACAAATCAGTTGATGGGGCCAACCCATCGCGTGATACCAAATCATGGCGTCAATCCCATATCTCAAAGTGGGGCCAACCCACGGTGGTGCTAAGCCACGTGGACGAGGCGCTATGAGGTGCCAAACCTCTGAAGGTACCAAACCTCGGTGGCCAGTAGTCACGGTGTGTTACCAAAACACTTTGGTGTCCGTCGACACAATATAGCGCCCCCTCCACTCATCAACCCATAACAAATCATTGTATAACGAATCTCATGCCAACAGATATTTAAGTTACAATTAAATTCATGCCATGCTTCCTAAAGGCATTAAATAGCAACACATATTAACAGGTACTTACCTGAATCGTCACTTATACCAATACGGTATTAAATCCAATGCTACACAAATCAGAGTTAGCATTCACAATGTTTAGCACAGTTAATAATAGTTATAAGTGTGTATGTACACACCTGTCGCCAATGAGAAGTCTAAATCCCGAAAAAAGAAGTCGGCCACCCTAGATCTATTGTCCCTATATTCGGCCAAAACATGACTTAGTATTATGGCCTATTCGGCCAACCCAATTTAATTCCAAAGAGTTATCATTTGAAACCCGAGATCTTACCTTGCTCTAACTTGGTTTCCAACAACCCGAATCCTTATACGGGTTCCCTAGCAATCGCCAACCTTTAGTACCAAACAAGATTAGTTTGACTTTTCCAATTATCCACTAAAGGCTTAGAAAGATTTGACTTACCGTCAACTTACCAAATTCAGTTGATAGAGAATGGAGACTTGAAGCTGATTACTTCAAGATCTCGAAACACCTAGACGTAATCGGTTTCAACATAGGAAGTTAATACCTTTTCAACAAGTGCCAAATCGGTTCTTACCTCTGAAGTCGACAAGTACAAGAGAACCAATAGAAAGCACTCGGTCTTGGACACTCACCTTAGAACCGATTGAAGAAATAGATAGAGGAGAACACCTTGTTTGAGATTCGGCCAAGACTACACCAAATAGGGGAAAGAAATTCAGCACACCAAGGAGGAGTATATTCGGCCAATGGTGAATTTAATAGGAGGAACAGAAGTTTCGGCTAAGAGCTTTGAGAAGAGGAAAGAGATAGATTAGTGGTGAGGGTGTAGAGGATTCGCCAAGGTCTAAGAAAAGGAGAATGGTTTTTCGGTTTTAAGAGATTGAGAAGAAAAGGAAAATCAAAGATGGGAATTTGACTACTTGCAATTTGGAGGAAAAGAAAACAAAAGATGGAGAATATGCCTAAAGAAAATTCGGCACTCCCCTTCAACTAGTCCTTGCAGTCACTCCTCCTCAACAAGGAGTCCAAGATTCCACCAATTCCTTAATTCACTCTAGGCCACCCATTTGAATTAACTCAAAATAATTTGAATTAATCCCAAAATAATCATTTAATAATCTCTTAACAATTCAAGTAGTATCCATATTTATCTTCTATTAACTTATTATCTAAGTAGATAATAAAAGAGTTTCAAAGAGAAGATCTCTCCTTCCTATGCCGTCCCTTCCAAGAGCAAAAAGAGAACTACGTGACTCAACCAAGGCTCTCCTTATCCTCTTGTGGCGTCAACTTCAGCTCCTAAGTGGCCTCCCTTTGCCACTTTTCCAAGGCTTATTCTATGTCAAATGTTCCTTCATTTATTCTTATAACCCCTATGTACTAAGGCTCCCTACCTTGAAAGCTTCCAAATAACATTTCTACTAACTCGAGCCAACTTAAGACCCTTAATTAAATCTTATCACTTCATAAATAATTCAAACACAAAGAAAAGCATTTAATCGCAAATAGCCCCGGTTTTAGGATGTTACAGTTCTACCCCCCTAAAAAAAAATTTCATCCTCGAAATTACCTGATCAGAAAAGGCGGGGGTATTGCTGCCGTATCACAAACTAATTTTTTTTCCTAAAATTGATCCGAACTGTTGTCTATTACCATTTTTGAAAAATAACAAAATGAAGGTAACGAAGGTACCATTTTTCGTTACAGACTTCCATTTTCCATCCCTCTCCCTCTTTCCCACCATCCCTCCCCTACTTTGATTCTTTCCCTCTCCCCCACCAGCAAAAATCGCCTAAAACGTTGGTTTGCAATTTGCTCTCTAACAAAAGCCTGCTATCACTTGGAAAATTAGGTTAGACCCTCTTGGGGGTTAAATCTACAATAATACAAGACAATCAACTGTGATACAATTGGCTTACTAGTGGAGGAGCTATGAAGGTGTGATATCCTTTTCTAAACGATGTTGCAATATAGGATTATCAACAACTTGGGTTTTGACCCATCGAGAAGCTTCAGAATAGCTTGCGTCAGTTTGTGTAGTTTTTGGGTCCATCAGCTATGGGTCTTCCATTGTTCGGTACTCAATCCCCTTTTCCAGGGAATACGACCATTCTCCTTTTTTCTTTTTTTGCAGGTCTCTTTACATCAGAGATTTGTTACTAGGTTCTAAATCCCAATAATGGATGTTGGTTTCTTCATGGCCGAAGTTCCCTCAGAATATAGTCGCTGCTAGGTTCTACATTTTAGAGAATGTTTTCCTTCCTCGTAAAGGTTTTAGCCTGCTAGGTTTTTAGTGTTTTTGCTTAGCAATGTTCATTTCTGCTTGGGCTAAGCTTTTTGTTATTTGTCACTGTCTTTCATCTATCATAGTTGGTTTTACCAAGTCTCCCACGTTTTTGAATTCAAATTTTCTACACATGATGGTTAGGTCTTTTCTTTTCTTAGAGTGGGAGAGAGGGAAAGAATCATAGTAGGGGAAGAGGGTTAGCAAAGGGACAGTGGGGGAGAAGAAAAGAATCAAAGTAGGAAGAAGGATGGTGGAGAAAAGGGGAAGAGGTAAAGAGAATCAAAGTAGGTAAGGGCTGGTGAGGAAGAGGGAGAGGGATGAAAAATGAAAGTCTATAACGTAAAATGTTACCTCTATTACATCTCTAAGGAAAATGATTAGTGGTGACTGTTTTATTATTTTTAAAAATTAAGTGCTGAATTGAAACCTTAATGATTATTTTTTCAACTATCCAAAATTGAGTAATTGGTATTGTCGAAACCATTTTTTGTTTGGAAAAAGCAGGCCAACTTTAAAATACAAAAGCGAGTCGCCACCAATCTTTTTTGAAGTGTGATTGGGCCACTTTTGAAAATGTTTTGATCTCTGAAATTTAAGAAAGCGGGCTCAAAAGTCGATTACATACGAGGAAGGATTAGCACCCTACATAGCGCCCAAAATTGGTGCGTATTGATTGATTAATGTCCTTAATATCGAAAATTAGAAAATATTTTAAAATATGGAAAAAATGTTCGATGGCTCGTATTGGATATCGAAACTCTCTTGTTCCGAAAAGCTGAAATACCATATCCAGCACGATAGGACACGATGCTTCAAACTTTCGATACCAAGATCATTTCATGATTTCCGAAATACATGAATTGCAATTTAAAAAGGGTATCTCACTATTTGGCTAAACTAAAAACCGAAACCCAGCATGATTAGGTACAATTCCTTGGATTTCCAATCATGAAATATTGCCTTTATTTAAGAAACACGATAAAAGGATCTTTGAAGGATATTTAGTAGTTTGGACGAACAGAAAATCGAAACCCAGCACGATTGGGCACGAATTTCTAGGGCTTCCAAACACGAAACATTGCCTTATTTTCAAAAACATTAAAGGACATTTAGTAATCCAGATGAACGAAAAATCGAAGCCCAAAGACGATTGAGCACGATTTTGGACTTCCAAATAAGAGAATCTTTGAAGGATATTTAGTTGTTTGGAACGAGTAAAATCGAAACCAAGTACGATTGAGCACGAATTTCTCGGCCCTCAAGCCTGAAACATTGCCTTATTTTCAAAAAACATTAAAGGACATTTAGTAATCGGATGAACAAAAATCGAAGCCAAAGACGATTGGGCACGATTTTTGGACTTCAAACACGAAATATTACCTTTGTGAAAATCCTTTTTTTGAATTTTTTTAAAAACATAAAGATAAAGACATTGAAATGTAAATACGGTGATAATATAAATATTAACAAGAAATAGTAGTAAAAGAAATGAAGGTATATTGATAACAATAAAGATAGTAGATATAAAAAACAATATATAATAATATACGAGAAAATAATTTAAGTAAACCATAACATGTAAATATATAAAATAAAAAAAATATTAGTAATAAAATAACATAATGATAAATATAATAAGTCTTTGCATAGTAGTAATAACATATATCGTAAAATACTAATGAAGCAAAAGATATAATCATAATATATAAAAAACAAGCAAACAAATATATATATAACAATAAGTATAATAGAAATAATAATAGGTATATAGATCGTAGAAAAAAAACAAACCATAGTATTAATAATAACAAGACAATAATAATAAGATTAGAAAAAAAATAATAGTAGTGATAATAGCAATAATAAATGTAATAATGAAAGTAGAAATAATGATAAAAAAAAATATTAAAACAGTAAGTACCATTTAAAAAAAAATAACCAATTTGTGAATAAATTAAAACAGGGATCAAATTAAATCAAAACAGAAACTTTGGGGCTGAATTTAAAAACAAATGGAGATAAATGAGTCAATTGAAACACGCGCGCAACCTATAGGGACCGAAATAGAAATAAATCCCACTCAGTGAAATGCAACGCTCGGCTGAGGACTCAATTGAAATAAGGAGCGAACTTTTGGGCTAAATCGAGAATAAAGAAAACCTGATTATGAAACCATGGAAAAGCGGAGGGGTTAAACGCACAATTAGCCCCTCCCTAGCAAAAACACGCGGATCTTATCCCTGTGCGGGTCGGGTCATGGTCGAGGCCCAAGCGAGCGTCGTTTTGGCCTCTGAACCCACTTATCAAAACAACACCGTATTATGGGGTATAAAAGTTGAAAAAAATTAAAAAAAAAAAACCTCATTTCTCTTCATTCTTTTCAAACACAAAAGAAAAAAATTTTTGAAACTCTCTCAGCCCTCTCTGTCCGGCCCGGATTCCGGCCAAGCTCACTTATGGCACATCACATGCATGTGGTAGGAATTTGAAAAAAAGTGAATTTTTTTTCTTTTTTTTTTATTTCCCTTGAAACTCCTATATATTTTTTTAAAAAAAGGAAAACCCCAAAAAACAGATTCGAAAAAAATTAATAAAAAAACAAAAAAGGAAAAAAATGAACCTTTGCTCTTTTGATTCTTTGTATTTCTCTGAGTTATTTTTCTGTTACAAGTGTGTATTTTTCTTTCGTATCTTTAAAAAAAAAACCCCCCCAAATCAATTTCTGTTGTGGCTTTTATAGCCTTTATTTTACAACTGATTTGTTTCTATTTTGCAGGTACGTGTTCAAGCACGTCTCTGACGTGGCGTGGTGGAGTGGCACACGTCTCGGGGTGGTGGCGTCCGTGGCGTTAGGAAAGAGGGCCTTCTTTGGCGTGCGTTAAACAATCTGCTAGGGTTTCCCATTTCTGTTTTTAGGTTTTGGGCTAAAGATTTGGGCTAGGGTTTAGTCTGATGAATTTGGGTTTTGGGCTTGTTTATTTTATGTTTTAATGGGTTTTAAAAATTGGGCTTGGTAAGGTGAAAATTGGGTCATACAGCTGCCCCTCTTTGCTTGTTGTCGCGTGATGGGAACGAAGCAAAGATAAAAGAGCCAATTTTGCACCGTCTTGCTGAGTCTTGATTTCTTGGTGCTTTTTCTCTTCAAGTAGCCTCGT
The DNA here is from genome assembly GCA_025506655.1 of Gossypium rotundifolium. Classification (NCBI taxonomy): domain Eukaryota; kingdom Viridiplantae; phylum Streptophyta; class Magnoliopsida; order Malvales; family Malvaceae; genus Gossypium; species Gossypium rotundifolium. Next base: position 37,404,080 of record CP106723.1, read on the forward strand.
TTTAACCCACGGCCTTCATGGGTATAGGGATTTTGTTTCAATCTGCTCCACTACTACTCGATGGAGATAAGATCTATTATCCTCAGCCTGTTACCTTACTACTTAGGGATTAGGTTAGAGGTTTGAATCGCTCCATTGGCGATACATGAAGATAAGATTAAGTGCTGTCTTGAACCGCTCCACTCCTCTCGATGAGATAAAATCAGTATTCTTGATCGCTCTCTGCCGATACATGGAGATAAGACTTGCTATTCGATCTACTCCACTCACCTTTCGATGGAGATAAGATCTATTCTTTCAACTGCTCCCTCTTGCTCGGTGGAAATAAGGCTATAAACTTCCGATCTGCTCTACTCACCTTTCGGTAGAGATAAGATCTATTGTCTTCAATCGCTCCACGCTTTCTTTCGGTAGAGATAGGATCTATATCTTAGCTTTGCTCCACTCGCTTTCGGTGGAGATAAGGCTTCAATCTTCGATCTGCTCTACTCACCTTTCATTAGAGATAAGATCTGTTATCTTCAATCCGCTCCACTCTGCTTAGTGGAGATAGAATCTATATCTTTAGCTTCTCCCTCCTGCGCCGTTGAGATAAGGCTTGATCTTGATCTGCTCCATTCACCTTTCGGTGGAGATAAGATCTGCTTTTGATCTGCTCTACTCACCTTTCGGTAGAGATATGATCTGTTGTCTTCAATCCACTCCCTCTCGCTTTCGGTGGAGATAGGATCTACTATCTTTAGCCTGCTCCACTCTGCTTCCGGTAGAAATAAGGCTTTAATCTTGATCTGCTCCTCCTCACCTTTCGGTGGAGATAAGATCTCTTGCTTCGATCTGTTTACTACCTTTCGATAGAGATAAGATCTCATTATCTTCAATCCGCTCCCTCCTTTCGGTGGAGATAGGATCTACTATCTTTAACTGCTCCACTCCTTTCGGTGGAGATAAGGCTTGATCTTTGATCTACTCTACTCACCTTTCGGTAGAGATAAGATCATTATCTTCAATCCGCTCCACTCCCTTTCGGTGGAGATAGGATCTCTCTTCTTAGCTTTGCTCCACCTTTCGGTGAAGATAAGGCTTTAATCTTGATCTGCTCCACTCTGTTCAAGAAAGATAAGATCTATTATCTTTAATCCGCTCCACTCCTACTCGGTGGAGATAGGATCTACTCTCTTTAGCCTGCTCCACTCACCTTTCGGTGGAGATAAGGCTTGATCTTCGATCTGCTCTACTCTGTTCAATAGAGATAAGATCTGTACTCTTCATAACTCCCATAAACTTTGCTACATTGTCCTCTGGGAACCTACATAGAAGTGATTTCATGGGGTCTATGCATATGTCAAATGATTAGGATGTCATGCAAGATGTTCCTAACCATATGTATCATGAATGTTATGAATGGATGCAAAATGTCATGAGAATGATCCATTTTTAACACTTGGGTACATTATTGCTTCTTTGCTTATTAAGGTGACCCACGACATATGTCTTCTCTGTTCATCTAATACTTCTAACAACTAATCTGAAGATGTAAATCCGCTTAAACCCTTATCTCAAGTCTACGAGCCTTTTAAGCTGGTTAGTTCTAAACCATTGTCTGCTTTGATTCTTGTATTTTTAGAAACTTTCGAGTAGTGCATAAAACTTCTTTTGTGAAAGTATTATTAGGTAATCATTATTTCAAAAAATGCTTGAAACGAGACTATAGAAATGAATAAAACTGAAATTATTCGGGATAAAAACCCGTGAAAAATGGGTTGAACAAGGAAAACAAATTCCATTAAGGTGCAATATGAGTAAGAATGGTTTTGATGCCCCGGATATCATAGTCTGAGCTTTTCTGTATGTACTTCTTGAAGACCACTCTGAGTTCAACATGTGTCTAGAAGATCTATAGTACTTTGTAGATGCCCCAAGACGTAACATATCTCCTCATTGTTAATTCAAGTATAGCGAAACTACTGTATGCCCCCTCACGAGTTGATCATAATTTGAGCCACCCTCCTTGGGTTTTCAACTCAAAGTCCCTTTGGTCTCAAAGCGCCCTTTGCGGGTTTTCACTTTGGCCTCTCTGAATTTTTTTTTTAACGCAAGATGCCCTTTGTGGGTTTTCATCTTGGTCCACTTTCAAGCGAAGTACTTCTTGACTGAGTTTGCGTTAATTGGATTTGGTAGACTTTTGCCGTCCATCTCGGCTAGTATCAAAGCTCCTCCAGAAAATGCCTTCTTTACAACATAGGGTCCTTCCCAATTAGGCATCCACTTTCCCCTCAAGTCCTTTTGCATAGGAGGATCTGTTTCAACACCAAGTCTCCTTCATGGAATACTCGGGCGGACTTTCTTATTGTAAACTCGCATCATCCACTTCGGTACAATTGACCATGGCGAATAGCTCTTAGCCTCTTTTCCTAAATTAGATTCAATTGATCATATCGAGATTGAGCGATTCCTTCGTCAACTTTAACTCGGACAAAACCGGGTGAAGGGATCTCAACTTCAATAGGCAAAGCGCCTCCATCCCATAAACCAATGAAAAGGAGTTGCCCGGTAGAGGTTCTAACCGATGTTCGATAGGCGTGAGGCAGCGGTAACTTTTCATGCCAATCCTTGTGAGTTTCAACCATTTTCCCATAATTCTCTTGATATTTTTATTAGCGCCTCATTGCTCCATTCATTTTAGGCGATATGGCGACGAGTTATGGTGCTTAATGTTGAATCGATCAGACTTCGCTATCGCTTTATTGTTCAAGTTTAGTGCATTGTCGACGGATCCTTTCGGCATACCATAGCGACATATGATCTCCTTCTTCAAAAACTTGCTAGCTATGCCGTCTTCGTGATATTGGCATATGAAGCTGCCTCTACCCATTTGGTGAAATAATCAATGACCACGAAAATGAAACGATGTCCATTAGAAGCTTTCGGTGGGATCGACCCAATGACATCCATGCCCCACATTGAAAAAGGCCATGGAGAAGTCATAACATGAAGAGGTGAATGAGGCACATGGATCTTGTCTCCATAAATCTGGCACTTATGGCACTTCTTGGCATAACGGATACAGTCTCCTTCTATCGTGGACCAGTAATACCCGAATCTCAAGATTTGCTTGGCCATCGTAAACCCATTGGCATGTGTTCCACAAACGCCCTCATGGACTTCTTCCAGGATTTTCTTAGCTTCAACAGCATTCACACATCTCGAGCAACACTTGATCCCTCCTCTTTTATCTGGGATCTCTCCATCTAGGACATAGTCCGGCAAGTCTTCTTAATGTTTTCTTATCATTTTCGCCGCTTGATCGGGATATTCACGGCTCTTCATATATTGCGAGAATATCATAGTACCAAGGATGATCATCTCTCCTCCTCTTCGTTATCTTGAAAAAATGAGTGAGCCTCGCAAATACTCATTTGGATGGGCTTCATAGCCTCCTGCTCATTCACTTTAATCATAGAAGCTAGAGTGGCCGGAGCATCGACCATCTGGTTTTCATCACGCGGGAGGTAAAAGAATGTGATATCATCAAACTCCTCAATCAGTTCCAAAACTAACTTTCGATAGCAGATCAGTTTGGGATCTCTTGTTTCCCATTCTCCTTTGAGCTGATACATTACAAGGGCAGAGTCTCTGTATACCTCTAGCACCTTAACTTTGTGGTCTATGGCTGCTCGGATCCCCATGATACACGCTTCGTATTCTACCATGTTATTTGTGCAATCGAAGTCTAACTTGCAAGTGAATGGATAATGCTCTCCCTTTGGGGATACCAGGACCGCCCCAATTCCATTACCAACGGCATTTGACGTTCCATCGAAGTTCATCTTCCAAGGGTGATCTTCTAGGATACCTTCCTCAGTCGTCACTACAAACATCAACTCTTCATTGGAAAAATCAAAATTAAGGGGCTCATAATCATCTAGTGCCCTGCTGGCTAAGAAATCTGCTATTGCACTCTCCTTCACCACCTTCTGGTTCACATAGACAATGTGGAACTCAGAGAGCGAAATTTACCATCGGGCCATTCTTCCATTCAGGGCGATCGACTCCATCATGTATTTGAGAGGGTCCAATTTCGAGATTAACCAAGTCGTGTGGTACAACATGTCTTGCCTCAACCTCCAGAGTTGTCGGACCAATGCACAACACAATTTCTCAATTGGCGAGTATCTCATTTCACACTCGGTGAATTTCTTCGAGGTATTATATCGCTCTTTCTTTCCTCCTGTCTCATCGTGTTGGCCTAGCACACATCCCATTGAATTATCGAACACCGGATACAAAATCAAGGGTCTATCGGATGGGAGGCATTAACACCGGGTGTTAGACAAATATTGTTTAATCTTGTCAAGCGCCTCCGCATTCATCATCCCAAATGCGGATTGTGCTTCTTAAGAAGGCGGAATATTGGATCACATTTCTCGGTCAATTGTGAAATTGAGCGATGTAATTCAATCTCCTAGAAAACCTCGGACTTCCTTCCGAGTGCTGGCGGAGGTAATTTTTGTACGGCCTTGGCGTATCCGGATCTACTTGATTCCTTTTACCCGACCATGAAACCCAATAGCTTCCCCGATCGAGCCCGAAAGTACATTTGGTGGATTGAGCTTCAATTGAAATTTCCTCAATCTCGAGAACGACTTCCTCAATACTTGCACATGCTCCCCTCCGATTCGAGACTTTGCGATCATGTAAATCGGCGTGAGACCTCAATCTCCTTATGCATCATGTCATGAAACAAGGTTACCATAGCCCTTTGGTATGTTGCTCCCACATTCTTTAACCCAAATGGCATTACTTGGTAACAAAAAGTCCCCCATAAGGTTATGAAGGTGGTCTTTACCATGTCCTCAGGATGCATCTTTATTTAATTGTATCCCGAGAAACCGTCCATGAAGGAGAAAAATGAAAACCCGACCGTGTTATCCACTAAAGTGTCAATGTGAGGTAGTGGGAAGTTGTCTTTCGGGCTGACCTTGTTTAGGTCCCTGTAATCGACACACATCCGGACTTTTCCATTTTTTTAGGGACAGGAACCACGTTGGCTACCCATTCTGAGTAATTTACTACTCGTAAGAACCCAGCGTCAAATTGCTTCTTGACTTCTTCCCTTATCTTTACTGTGACATCGGGTCTCATTCTTCGAGGCTTCTGTTGGACCGGCTTACATTCTCCTTTTATGGGGATACGGTGTACCGTAATATCAGCACTCAACCCTGGCATGTCTTGATATGACCACGTGAAGACATCTTTGAACTCTAGCAGAAGTCTAATGAGGTCTTGCCTTGTTTCATGGGTTATGCAGGTACCGATTTTCACTTCTTTCCCATCCTCTAGAAGCATATTTTCAATTGTCTCTTCGTGAGGTAGAATCGGCTTCTCCTCCCGCTCTACCATCCTTAACAAATCCGAGGATAAATCATAATCTTCGTCATCTGTAAAGTCCTGAGATCCCTCTGGGCCCGTGTCTTGCTCATAAGGGAATTTTGAGTTCATAGCAGTGTCACTCATGACGTCGATATCTGGGGACCTATGGTAGGTATAAAAGAATATTCAATGAAAATGAATTTAAGGACGACTTATTTATGCGTTATGATTATGAATGGAGTGGAACAGAAGTAGAAGAATAATTGCACGGAATGGAAAGAAAAATGCACTTCTTATTGAAAATAATGATGCGTGAACATGCCTATTTCACAAAAGATTCTTATTGTTTCTAGGCTTGAAACAACAAGTGTGTTTTGAACATTACTCTGTTTTAGTCCTAAAAATTACAGGAATTTCTTCTGCAATCCAGTTGTCCAGAACACTTCCAGGCTCGTAAGGCGAATACGCCAAGTTTCCTCTCCTCGAACTTCCTTCGACACAACGTTGATGTTCAAAGTTCTCATCATATCTTGATTGTTTCCTCATTCATGTCCTCCCGTCACGAATGAATAATTCCTCCTGACACGAATGTATTAGATATATGGAGAAAGGTCATTGAACCCCACTCGATCTTAACACCATTCAATCGTGCCCTTCTTCTTTCACGTTTTCTCTCCAACTCCTCCTTTCTCTGTCCGACATCTGGCATATGGCCCAGACCGGAGCGATCCTGCTTGTCAACCAATCCTGGCACTCTGACTGGACCCTGGAGATATTTTCTAAGTCCCCTCCCGGGCAGTTCTCCTCTTCCTATTGTCAACTGTAGGCCCATCCTCGTTGCTTCAAAGAGTTTGAGCACCGAGATTTTTCTTCCTTCACTGATGAAAGTTGAATTTACAAATTCCAACGACCTAAAGGAACACTCTATAGCCTCCATATCATTCTCTATGTACGGTGCATTACTGGTAATGGACGCGATAATATCCTCTTCCGCATGTATGGTGATCAACCGGCCCTCTATCACCAACTTTACCTTTTGGTGTAATGATGATGGCACAGCCCCTGCTGAGTGGATCCAGGGCCTCCCTAATAAACAGTTATAGGAAGGCTTGATGTCCATTATGAGGAAGTCTACCTCGTATGTGTTTGGCCCAATTAGGAGGGTATCTCAATCCTCCCATTACTTTTCTCTCGGTACCATCGAATGCTCTCACTATATTTTGGCATGTTTTCATATGAGAGCATCTCACGGCAACTTGTTTAGTGTAGATAGGGGCAAGACATTGATCTTGACCGTTGTCGATCAATATCCCGTAATGTATACCCTTTGCATCGGGTAGTAATATGTAAAGCCTTGGTAGACCCATGCCCTCGCGAAATTTCATCATCACTAAAAGAAATAAAATTATGCATGCTTATGTTACTAACGAGGCGGCCTAGTTTGTTTACCGAAATGTCTTGACAACATAAATTTCATTCAACACTCTCATTAGTGCGTCATGCGATGTACCTCGAGTTTAGAATCAAAGCCGATCTTGATGTGCGTCTTTGGTTGCTTGTGTAATTGTTCCACCACATTGTATTCAACGTGCTTTAGGAACTTCAAAACTCTCTAGCATCACTCTGCTCTTGGCTCATTAACCGGTGGCCTGTCTTCTCATCTCCCCTCTCATCATAGAGGACTCACACGGATCGAATGTCTTTGGCGAATTCTCTTTCAAAAGCATCATAGTGCAATTGTAATTCCAAGGTACCCTCTTGTCATTTTATAAGGAAAAGTCACAGGTTTACGGATTACAATCCTCGTAGGAGGAGTTATGGGTCTTGATTACAACCATCGGTTGCACCCGTATAAGGAGAAGTCGGGTTTTTAATTTTGACCCTCGGTGCCACCTTCACTCGGCCTCATCGACCCTTGGCAGCGTGATAATCTGCGTGGGTGATTGACTTTAGGATCCTTCTCACGACCCTCCATACGTGGAACATCGTCCTCTCTTTCCACCAAGTCAAAGAACTCTAGCTCTTTATTATCCATTAGCCCTTATACTAGGGCTCCGAATTCGTTACATTGCTGGATTTCATGGCCTTCCTTGTTATGAAACTCGCAGTAGTTCCTTGTGTCTTGAGATCTACTCACATTCTCTTGCAGAACTAACCCTATTTTCTGTATTTCTTTCCAAACCTCTCTTAATGGGGTTCTGACCTCAGCAATCTCCTGTTTGAACCTTCTCTCTCTGTTTTCAACTATCGCGTTTACCCCACTATCAACATGACTGGGCAACGGATTTTCTCCACCAGGTGGGTCATTGAAGTCTACCACCCCCGCCTTGATAAGTCACTCGACTAGTCTTTTGAATGAAGTACGTTTCTATCGAGTGACCTACTACATCCGCATGGTACTCACATCGGCGTTTGTGTCATACCACTTAGGATATGGAGGTTGCGTGGCTTCAAGTAAAAGCGGGACACGACATGCGCATCGAATAAAGTCTTACACAACTCCTTATCATTACTGGTATAGGAGTAAATTGAATCTTCGGTCTTCTACCTCGTGTTGGGCTCTTGTCTTAGTCAGACTGTTGGCCCACGATTCTGACTCTCGATTGGGTAATAGTAATGGGTTTAGGATAACTTGAGCTTATATTCCTACTTGACTTCCCTTTTCTTGGCGCTTGCTCTTCTTGTGCTCTCTCCGGCCTCTATCTTCCCATACGATCGCGTTCTCTATCATCTCACCTGGCATCACCATGTCTGCGAAACTCTTAGTCGTGCCTCCTAACATATGGTTAATGAATGGTGCCTTCAGGGTATTGATGAAGAGCATGGTCATTTCCTTTTCTAGTAACGGCATTTGGACACGTGTAGCGACCTCCCTCCATCTTTAGGCGTACTTCCTGAAGCTTTCGCTTGACTTTTTCTCCATATTTTGCAACGTGATCTGTCGGTGCTATATCACCACATGGTCGTAATGCTTGATGAAAGCCTCGCCAAATCTCTCCACGATTTGATTTGGGTACAACTCAATGATTGTACCATTTTGTCATGACCCCAATCGACTATCCTGAAGCGGTGGATCAACAAGCTGGTCATTGTTGACATATCCTATCATTCTCCGCGAACATCGTAATATGGGCCGGGACGGCTAGTCTGTTGTACTTTTCAAACTCGGCATCTTGAACTTGGAGGAAGTACTAAATTTGGGACTAGACTCAACTTTCTAGCATCCACTTCGCATTGGTGATCGGCACTTTCCAATGCTCGAAACTTCTCCTCTAGCCATTTGCATCGATCTTCGAACTCTTTTAGAAGATCTACTTTTACTTTCTCCCGCCGCCTCATCAAGTGCAGGACCATTGGTTTTACCAAATTGACTTGAGGTTAGAGCTCGAGCCGCAGGAAATTTACGATCTTGAGCACCGGATTGGTCTTTGAGGTTTGATATTGACCGAAACTCTTGGTGGTTGCATTTGGGAACTTGTCGGGGCCGGGGCGGAGGCAAGTAAAATCTTCATTATCTTCTCGGTATCGACCATAGGCCTTTTTAGTTTCTAGGCCCTCCGGTCAACAAGCGTGTTAGTTGGCTCATCATGCTTCTCAGGATTCCGACATTTGATCCCTCATATCCTATTGGATCTTGGCTAAGCGCTCTTGCATCGAGCTGCAGTTGGTCTTGCATCTCTTCTGCATCTGCTCTAACCTTTCTATCCTTTGATCCATTGCTCTCTCTTTTTCGAGTGTAATAGCGGTGTTCGAGATAACTATAGTATGACCTCTAGTTAATAGGGTTGTCTTATAACAATTAATGCAAATGTAGTGATGCAGTGCCAATGCATGAAATGTAATGCAAATGAATGAATGCAAAAATAAAAGGAGTCGATTCTGATTCAATTTCTTTTGGAATACTTATTGACTTTACATAAAATAGAGTCACATATACGACCTAGCCCTTATGTCCAAAGTTTTAAATTTCTCAAGAAGTGAAGCTAAATCTCGACCCTGGTCTGACTTTGATTCATAAAATATACTTAACACATCAGCCTGAACCGCTAAAGTTTGTAAATAATCGGCCACTTCTCGTATCTGAGCCACAGCTTCGCCCATAAGGTAGTCTCTTTCTTTGACTTGGTTCTGAGATCGTTGAAGTTGTTCTTTCCCTCACTAGTTATCTGCCTCCAATAGTTGGATTCGGAGCTCACTGTTTTGCAGCACTGTTTCGAGCTCCACCACCTTTCCCTTCAATTCTTCAATCTGGGCTAGGCTTGATTCCAACTTCACCATAGAGTTGTGACTTTGACACAATGCCCTCTCTAATTCTGCTACTTGAGCCCTTAGTATCTTATTTTTGCTTTGGCTCTCCCCAACCATCTTTTTCAGGGCATCCTTTTGCACTTGAACCCCATGAAATCTCTTCTTCCACTGGTCGACCTTGGTCTTCTCTTCCTGGACTTCTTGACGCCATTGTTCTGAGGTTTTACCTAGCCCAGCAGTCCTCATCGATAGATGCAACTTCTTGTAATCGGCCTTCAAGCTATCCAAATCTTCTTGACCTTCCTTTTCCTTTCCTCGACTTCTCGACCTCACGATTTTGGATATCAATATCTAATATCAAATTCATTTTTTCCTCTTGCAGTTGTTCTATCTTTTTCCCTAACTCTGAATTTTTGCTTTCAAAGTCCTGCTTCATAATCTGCAACTCGAAGGGACTACTTGCGGTATTCTTCTATCGACCGAGCAAGCATCTCGTCTTGGCTCGGGATATTATTGTTCACTCTCCTGCTCCGCCATGTGTTATATTCGAGGGTTACCATTGGATTTATAGCAACTCTTTTCATTCGGTGAATCTGCTTCCACGCATCAGAAACTTCTCGAACTCTTTTCTTATAATTATTCCCACTATACGAGAATTCAAACTGAGCTAACCCATGCGTTACCGGTATAAACTGTCTCGATTGGTATTGCCTTAGCACAAGCAAAGGAGCATACCCAACAGCTCCCCAGATCCCTAATAGAGGAACCCAATTATAACTCCCACACCAGTAGAAGATTTCATCGGGACCGAACCAAGGAGCTCTCCATTCCACATCTTTTTCCTGAAGATTCTGAAGAAGCGCGATCCAGTTCTCTCCTGATATGTCATCTCTCCTGGGTGCGGTAGCCAACTCTTTTAATGGGGAGTAATTCGCAAAAAAGACCCGACAAGGAGTTCTATCTACTTTTCAGAAATGGCTATGGAACCACCCCAACAACAGTTGTGCGCATCCCATGAATCTTCCCTCACTTGCTCTCCGGCACGAGTTTAAAGATCTAAACGTTTCGGCGAGAATCGCTAGTACCGGCGTAACCCCTTTGTCAAGACGATCGAACAAATCAATAACTACTTCATCTACATGCCTCAAAGCCTTAGGAAAAATTACCAAGCCATAGATACTCAAGGCAAAAATGTCGACTTTCCTCTTAACATCTGGGTGTGCGACCATCAAGTCTCTCAAGCTTACCCAAGGAATGCATTTCCCTTCACCCTTCTGCTGAATTCGTGCCATGACCCACTGTTCGCTCATCCCAGTGATACTCATCAGCTTCTTTACAAAATTCGGTGCATTAGCGGCCCTGAAGTAAATTTTGTCGACCCGAGCCCTTTGACTGCGAAGCAAAGTCGTATATTCCTCCACGGTAGGCACCAAGTCCACTTCCCCAAATGTGAAACAGCTATAAGCGGGGTTCTAATATTGAGTTATAGCCCGAAACAAGTGTTTGTCCACTCTGATGTCGAGTAAGTAGGGTAGATCACCATAATTAAGATAGAAAAGTTGCCTAGTTGCTTCATCCCAACAAGCCCATATATCTCTTAGTTCTTGGAGCTCATTCTGTGTCACACTGATGCGAGTGAAGTCCAATAATTCGATGTGTAGCCTTGGTTAGGCTATCCCTTTCTCAAGTCAGTGTCTTCTCGACCATATACGCATCTAATCGCATTATCCTCTACTTTATCAAGGAATCAGTCCCCATAATAAGTATTCTAACTTAGTAATTAAAAGCAGAATCGACGCCTTTTAAATATGAGATGACATGCCAATATGACCAAAATAAAATAAGTTAGCACCACATAAAAGTAACCAAAGCAAGTGAAAATGTCAAACCACTATATGGGTAGCCACTAAGGTTCAACATGGCCCTACCTACGGTGGGCTCTTAAGGTTCACTATATGTGGTTTGGTTCTAAAGAAAGGTACTGAACAATGATTCCTCAATCCTCACCCATTATAGGCTCATCTTGATTGAGTTCGATTCGGGAATACATTTCCTATGGCCATGCGGAGGTGAAAACCTCACGGAACCATAGGTACGGATGTATCCCTAAGCGATCGCTAGCCCATGCGGAGGTGAAAACCTCACGAAGGCATAGATTTTTGCTCCCACTAAAGGGGGTGACCACAACGGTCATGCAATATGAATGCAAAATATTCTATGTGTCTCAAACCAAAACAGATATATGACGCGACACAGACCCTATGCAAATGAAAAACGAAAAGAAAAAAAATTTTATCCTTGATAAAAAGGACATTAATCAACCAATTTTACGGCTTGACTCACTTATTGGTCCCGATGGAGTCGTAAAATTGTCAAACCATTTTTTGTTTGGAAAAACGGGCCAACTTTAAAATACAAAACGAGTCGCCACCAATCTTTTTTGAAGTGTGATTGGGCCACTTTTGAAAACGTTTTGGTCTACGAAATTTAAAAAAGGGGCTCGAGTCGATTCGCACGAGGAAGGATTAGCACCTCATAGCGCCCAAAATTGGTACCGTATTGATTGATTAATGTCCTTAATATCGAAAATTAGAAAATATTTTAAAATATGGAAAAATGTTCGGATGACTCGTATTGGATATCGAAACTCTCTTGTTCGAAAAGCTGAAATACCATATCCAGCACGATAGGACACGATGCTTCAAACTTTCGATACCAAGATCATTTCATGATTTCCGAAATACATGAATTGCAATTTAAAAGGGTATCTCACTATTTGGCTAAACTAAAACCAAACACAAAGACGATTGGGTACGATTCTTTGGATTTCCAATCATGAAATATTGCCTTCATTTAAGAAACGCGATAAAAGAATCTTTGAAGGATATTTAGTAGTTTGGACGAACAGAAAATCGAAACCCAGCACGATTGGGCACGAATTTCTAGGGCTTCCAAACACGAAACATTGCCTTATTTTCAAAAACATTAAAGGATATTTAGTAATCCAGATGAATGAAAAATCGAAGCCCAGCACGATTGAGCACGATTTTTCGGACTTCCAAATAAGAGAATCTTTGAAGGATATTTAGTTGTTTGGACGAATAGAAAATCGAAACCCAGCACGATTGGGCACGAATTTCTCGACCCTCCAAACACGAAACATTGCCTTATTTTCAAAAAACATTAAAGGACATTTAGTAATCGGATGAACAAAAATCGAAGCCCAGCACGATTGGGCATGATTTTTCGGACTTCAAACACGAAATACTACCTTTGTGAAAACCCTTTTATTGAAAATTTTTTTAAAAACATAAAGATAAAGACATTGAAATGTAAATACGGTGATAATATAAATATTAACAAGAAATAGTAGTAAAAGAAAGAAGGTATATTGATAACAATAAAGATAGTAGATATAAAAACAATATATAATAATATACGAGAAAATAATTTAAGTAAACCATAACATGTAAATATATAAAATAAAAAAATATTAGTAATAAAATAACATAATGATAAATATAATAAGTCTTTATAGTAGTAATAACATATATCGTAAAATACTAATGAAGCAAAAGATATAATCATAATATATAAAAACAAGCAAACAAATATATATATAACAATAAGTATAATAGAAATAATAATAGGTATATAGATCGTGAAAAAAAACAAACCATAATATTAATAATAACAAGACAATAATAATAAGATTAGCAAAAAAAAAAAATAGTAATGATAATAGCAATAATAAATGTAATAATGAAAGTAGAAATAATGATTAAAAAATATTAAAACAGTAAGTACCATTTAAAAAAAATAACTAATTTGTGAACAAATTAAAACAGGGATCAAATTAAATCAAAATAGAAACTTTGGGGCTGAATTTAAAAACAAATGGAGATAAATGAGTCAATTGAAACACGCGCGCAACCTATAGGGACCGAAATGGAAATAAATCCCACTCAGTGAAATGCAATGCTCGGCTAAGGACTCAATTGAAATAAGGAGCGAACTTTTGGGCCAAATCGGGAATAAAGAAAACCTGATTATGAAACCATGGAAAAGCGGAGGGCTAAACGCGCAATTAGCCCCTCCCTAGCAAAAACTCTGTGGATCTTATCCTGTCTTGGGTGGGTCACGGTCGAGTCCCAAACGACGTCGTTTGGCCTCTGAACCCACTTATCAAACGAGCCAGTATTATGGGGTATAAAAGTGAAAAAATTTAAAAACCTCATTTCTCTTCATTCTTTTCAAACACAAAGAAAAAATTTTGAAACTCTCTCACCCTCTCCGTAGGCGGATTCATGCCAAGCTCATGCACTGGCCAATCCTTTGAGTTTTTTCTTTTTTTATTTCCTTGAAAGTCCTATATATTTTTTTAAAAAAGGAAAACCCCAAAAAGCAGATTGAAAAAATAATAAAAAAAGAAAACAAAAAAGGAAAAAAATGAACCTTTGCTCTTTTGATTCTTTGTATTTCTCTGAGTTATTTTTCTATTACAAATGTGTATTTTTCTTTCGTATCTCTAAAAAAACCCCCCCAAATCGATTTCTATTGTGGCTTTTATAGCCTTTATTTTACAACCGATTTGTTTCTATTTTGCAGTACGTGTTCAAGCACGTCTCGACGGGCGTGGTGGAGTGGGCGACGTCCTGGGTGATGGCGTCCCAAGACGCGTTGAAAAAAGAGGGCCTTGGTGGTGGCGACATTAAACAATCTGCTAGGGTTTCCCATTTCTATTTTTAGATTTTGGGCTAAAGATTTGGGCTAGGGTTTAGCCTGATAAATTTGGGTTTTGGGCTTGTTTATTTTATGTTTTAATGGGTTTTAAAATTGGGCTTGGTGATGTGAAAATTGAGTAATTGGTATAATTTATCCTTTTTTATGTAATTAAAGTATCTTTCATATTTATTTTTAAAGTCTTAAATAAGTGTTGGTATATTACATCAATATTTTAATAAAAATTAAATACCACTTCAGCCTACACTGGTTAATGATGTATTTTTTTTTTCTTCAATTGACTAATTTTCCTCAATAGTATAAAAACTAACTTGCATTAAAAGATATGATACAGAGTCTTCATAGATATTGTCATTTTGTTTTTCCAAACATTAACAAAAAACTGCAAAAACCAATTTTCCCTAACTCAATTTAAGCAACCCTAACTAAATTTAAGCAAAATGAAGTCGGAGAAAATTTATTGCATGCGCATTTCTATGAAGTGTCAAGGGTGCCTCAAGATGTGTCCATTTGACAGCCTGTTCGATTAAAGGCACACAAATCCTAGTCATGTATGTATTTATGTCACCTGGTAGCCACTTACATTGCATGCTTTCTACTTTTGGATTTGCATATTTTTTGTTAAGCGACTTAGTCCGAGTCCGACAGTGGCATCTGGTATGAATCCTTTGGCTCAAAATCAGTTATTGAAGGAGGTAAGTTGCGTTTCGATGCATTCCTTTCCCGGCGTCTCTCTCTTGGTTTCAGTTTATCCTGGAAAGAAGATATAGAAGCTAGTGGTCAAAATATAATTACAATGGAACGGACTAAAGAGGAAAATCCCATCTGCAGAAAGCAAAGATACACAATGAACTAGATATCTTTCTATTCTTTTTGCTAAAAAAATCATGTTCTTGGATTAGTAAAGTAGAACTAACCAGCAAAATTTTCTATTAAGACTCGGTTTAGTTGATGCTTTTGTTATCTACTCTTTTAACCCGTATCCAATATATGTATCAGTCCGACATATATTTAGACATGGTAAAGGATTATGAGCTTCCAAATATAGGGAGAGGTTTTAAAAAATTATACATGCTCGATCTTCGACACACATCTATATCCAATATTCAAACCTAAGACCGAGTAACACGGTTTTTCTAATCTATTCCTTCTTTGTCAAGGAAAAAGGCAAACAAACAAAGACAGATGAATGTTAAAAGCTTCCATGGTTGCCAAGCAAACTACTTTAAGGCATGTAGCACATCTGAGACGAAACACAATGTACCCCTTGTGTCTAGTGTCTAGCTTCCTGTGAATGCATATGGGAGCCAATGTTAACTGGACTCTTAATTTTACCTAAAATATCCATATCTGACACCTATGTTTGATACCCCTATTCTGACATAAGTGTGGATGTAGGATCCTCTAAATATCTAGGAAAACTTGAAAATTTGAGTATATCCATGTTAGATACATGCCTGTACCTGATGCTTGCTTGAAGTCTAGGTAACATAGCATGAAAATGGTCATTATTACTGACTCCTGTTAGAGGCACATAATAGCTACATTACTTGAAGACTGTAAAAGAGGTGCATTCTTAAATTATCACCTACATCATTATCTGCTTGGCTTGGTTGGCTTGACTGAACCGAACGATTTTGTTGAGTCCTCATCAGCCAGATGCTACCAAAGGACATCAAGGCTCCCAAAAGCAAAGCTGGACCAATCCTTGGATCACCTAGATAATCATATATTCGAATTATAGTGTGTTGGATTTTTTGCTTTGTTCCCATGCTTTTGGAAAGTAAGCCTTGTGGACCTCTTGACCAGAAAGGCTCTGCATCCTCAGGAACTAGCTCTGGTGTTTTTACCCTCTGCAATGGAATAAATCTCAGTCTGTGCGGCAAGTTCAAGGTTTCAAAGGAAACTGAAAACCAAGTAATAATTTAACCATATTATAGTTCAGTCATATACATAAAGAAGCAACCGTAACTCTCTCACTTATGGTACTGTGTGCCAGGCAAGAAAATTTCCCTCTCCGAAACATTACATAAACAACAGAAATGTTACTTGCCAAAAGTTTCTGAATTGACCCATATATATTGATTATGAACGTGAAGAGAAGGTTACCTGTTGGTGTAGAATTTGCCCCAAACCATAAGTTGATAATAAGAAACGTAGACATAAAGAATTGAAACAAAGAATATGCATAAATATAAGCCTTTCTGAAATTTCTCAGAAGGAACAATACGGTGCTTACATAGAAGGGGAGTTTCCTGGAGTCACCATCCTCAATTATGTTTGACATCCACTGGATGATCTACAAAAGTGGCAAACAACATTGATGGACAATCAAGAAATGCCTATATATTGGCTTCAGAAGGGTTCAAATATCTCCGATCTCTTACAGGGCGTGAATTCTCGACAGAACATCAGACAATATATGATGCAAAATTATGAAGTTTGATGAAAGCTTAAGCATGAAGGTAGCTGACTCTGTAGCTAAACGCAAGATTATAGGAATTATAGAAATATATTAACTGTTGTCATCCCTTCAGTTAAGGGATTCTATAAATATTTCCTACAATCCCTTAGAATATCTCTATTAGTATTTTTCCTATTCTAGTGTTTCCTAGATTAGAGGCATAGCTTGTATATATAAAGATGTAATATGTTCTATTGAAATATATAGAAAAATACAGAGAATTAATCTGTTTTCCACATGGTATCAAATTAGGTTACGGTTCCTTTCAACCCTAGACCATGTCAGAAAGTTCTTCTACATATCCTTCTCCTACTCCGGAGATTACCTCAAATCTAAAAATTTTTTCTGGTTCTGATGCTCAATCAGACTCATCTGATCTGAAACAAATTGTTGAACTTCAAAAACTGTTTGGAAAGTTTCAGGGGTCTTGTGCGGGTAATCTGGTAATGAAAGAACCAGAAGGTAACCCTTTTTATACAGCATTGTTTTCCTCCCAGTTGACTCCTAATTGGATCCTCGATTCTGGTGCTACGGATCATATGACTGGTAATAAAGCCTTGTTTTGCAATTTTTTCCAAACATTTGGTAAAGCTGTAAAAACAGCTGATGGTTCTTTGTGCAAAGTAGGACATGGCACTGTTGTTCTCAATGAACAGATTGTACTTACAAATATTCTCTTTGTACCAAATCTAGCTTGCAATCTCATTTCCGTAAGTAAAATTTCCACGGACTTGAACTGTTCAGCAATTTTTAATGGTCTTGATTGTACTTTGCAGGCACTGAACTCGAAGAAGATGATTGGTAAGGCCAGCTTGCAGAACGGTCTCTACATCCTCCCTTCCTCTCCTAAAACCGAGATCTCCAAATCTTTCACCGCTTTCAATAAAGTTGATAATGTTATATTATGGCACTTTCGTTTAGGCCATCCTAGTTTCAAATACCTTGCAAAATTGTTTCCTGCTCTATTCATTAATAAAAGGCCAAACTCTTTTTCTTGCAAAGTTTGCTCTCTTGCCAAACATACTAAATCATCTTATTTTCCTTCTCCATACAAGCCTTCTCACCCTTTTGCTTTAATCTATAGTGATATTTGGGGCCCTTCTCGGGTGAAGAATGCTGATCATTGTAAGTGGTTTATCACTTTCATTGATGATCACAGTAGGATAACTTGGACTTATTTGCTAAAAGATAAATCTGAAACTACTGGTATTTTTTTGCGCAATTTTATAATATGGTTCTAACTAAATTTGGGTCTAAAATCCAGCTCTTTAAATCTGATAATGGCAGTGAATTTTTTGCTAGGTCTTTGGGTAATTTTTTCAGGGAAAAGGGCATAGTTCAGCTTAGTTCTTGTGTTGGAACCCCACAACAAAACGGTATTGCCAAAAGGAAAAATCGGTACCCTTCTGTTTACAACTAATGTTCCCAAATATCTGTGGGGAAAAGCCTTATTAACGGCCACATATTTAATCAACCGAATGTCTAGTAAGGTTTTAAAATTTCAAACACCTCAATCTATATTTTTGCAGCACTTTCCACATTTTAAGCCTATCTCCTCTATTCTTCCATTTAAAATCTTTGGCTGCACTGTTTTTATCCAAAATATTGCTCCTACTAAGTCCAAGTTAGACCCTAAGTCTTTAAAATGTGTACTGGTTGGGTATTCTTCACTTAAGAAGGGATATAAATGCTATCATCCTCCTTCTAAACGATTTTTTACCACTATGGATTTAACATTCTATGAACAAGATCCCTATCTCACTCAGGCTGAAATTCAGGGGGAGACATAGAGTGATTTTCAGCCACATCAGGTATCTCTTCCTAATCTTCATTCTCAACCTTCAGAATTGCCACTATTTTCGCTTTTACCTCCAGCTTTGTCACCCGTGACTACTATTGATTCTCCGGTAATACCTATCACCAATTCACCCACACCTAATTTTAACACACTTCCTAAAAATACACCTACTCCCATTGAAAGTCTTCAAAAAACACCATCACCTAAACAGCTTCGTGTCTACACAAGAAAAAGAAAACATATCCCTGAGACTGTTTTGCAATCTAATTCTTGCCGAGAATTGGATTTGAGTCCAACTGCCGAAATGGAAGAAGAAATCAGTAAGTCTACTACTCTAGATGACTTCCTATTGTTATGAGAAAAGGGGTTAGGCAGTGCACCAAGCATCCTATTGAAAAATTTGCTGGTTATAATTCATTAATGCTTTCTTTTCAAGCATTTACAGCAACCTTGGATAAAGAACAGATTCCCACAAGCATAGCTGAAGCTCTAAAGGATCCTAAATGAAGAATGGCTGTTAAAGAGGAAATTTGTGCACTAGAGAAAAATGGTACTTGGACCGTTACAGACCTTCCTCAAGAAAAAAAAAAAAAAAAACTGTTGGTTGTAAATGAATCTTTACTGTAAAGTATAACTCCAATGACAGTATCCAACGATACAAAGCTAGACTAGTGGCTAGAGGCTTTACGCAAACATATGTGATGGATTTCACAGAAACTTTTGTACCTGTGGCAAAGCTTAACACTATTCGAGTACTCTAAGTTTGGCTGTAAATTGTGATTGGCAATTACACCAACTTGATGTAAAGAATGCATTTCTTAGGGCATGCTGGAGGAAGAAGTTTATATGAAATTGCCACCTGGCTTAAAGCCTGTTGAAGGCAGCAACAAGGTTTGCAAGCTCAACAAGTCTCTATACAGCTAAAACAATCACCCAGAGCTTGGTTCGAGAGGTTCACTAAAGTCATTCTTAAAAACGGCTACAAGCAATCTCTTGCAGATCATACACTTTTCATCAAGGTAACTTCTACAAATAAGAAAGCTATCCTAATTGTGTATGTTGATGACATAATTCTTACTGGAAATGATGAGGAAGAGATTAGCAATTTGAAGAAGTTGTTAAACAGGGAATTCTAAACCAATGACTTGGGAAAGCTAAGGTATTTCCTAGGAATGGAAGTGGCAAGATCAAAAAAGGACTTGTGATTAATCAAAGAAAGTATGTACTTGATTTACTCAAAGAAACTGGTTTTCTTGGTTGTAAGCCAGCTGATACACCAATGGAGGCAAACTTGAGATTCAACAAAGAAGATGGGTCTTTAGTTGACAAAGAGAAATTTCAAAGATAGTTGGGAAACTCATTTCCTTATCCTTGACGAGGCCAGATATAGCCTTTCCCGTAAATGTGATAAGTGAACATATGACTAATCCAACTGAAGAACATATGGCAGCAGCAAATAGAATTCTCAAGTACTTGAAGAAAACTCCAAGACACGGCTTAAGACACAAGACAGAACTATTAAGATATTTATAGACTCTAGTTGGGCCAGAGATGACACTAATCAGGAGGATCACTTTGAAGTTCTGTGTGATAATCAATTTGCTATTCAGATTGCCAAGAACCCAGTTCAACATGACCGAACAAAGCATGTTGAGATTGATAGGCATTTTATTGCTGATCAAGTCAACAAAAAGACAGCCACTCTTTCATACATTCCTTCAGAAGGATAGATTGCATACATTCTTACTAAGGCTTTGCCTAAGCTTGTTTTCAATAAATTCCTATTAAAGCTGGGATTATACAATGTATATCCTCCAGCTTGAGGGGGAGTGTAGGAATTATAGAAATATATTAACTGCTGTCATCCCTTCAGTTAAGGGATTCTGTAAATATTTCCTACAATCCTTTATTCTAAGGGATTATATCTCTATTAGTATCTTTCCTATTTTAGAGTTTCTTAGATAAGAGGCATAGCTTGTATATATAAAGATGTAATACGTTCTATTGAAATATATAGAAAAATACAGAGAATTACTCTGTTTTCTACAAAGATAAATGCTTATACCCGGGAAACTTCAGCTGAACCATTGTAAGTCACTGAAAGCTGTGCAGCAGGATCAACTTCCTGTTGGTGGAATTCCCATATACTTTTTGCTTTCTTATCTACCTTAAAAGTATCTTCAGTAGCATTCCTTTCATAGCGGATAATGAATAACCGAGGGACATCAGTTGGAACTCTCCTTGGTCCACATGTTTCATAACTACTTTCAATATTAAGGTAGAAAAAACAGTAGTTCTGGAGAAAAACAAATCAGAGGTCAGAAAACTGTAAGATGGTTAGAATAAAGTTTTTGTTTAAAATAAACTAATTCTTAGGACATAAAATATCAATTTGGACAGTCTGAGATTTAATTATTAGTTATCATGGCATGAGAGCCCACATGATGAATTGGTTGAGCTTTTGAAGCCTGGCACCCATTGTCATGCTACGAATCAATTTCGGTAAAAGATAGCGATGGTTTAAGCTTCAATCAATTGCAAACCCATTGGGCTTGCTCATGTAAAATAGGGACAGTAATAGGAGTTACAATGTTTAGTTTCATAACCTGTCAGCTAAAGTTCTTTGGTAAAGAAAGCTTTGTGATCTCTGATGACTAATATAATTTCAGCCTTTCAAGGCTTGCTTTAAATATCGATATCAATCACTGTGTTCAGGCCCAGGCTTGGGGTCAGCCATCATAAGCATTGTTATCTAAATTTAGATCTTATTATAAGCCTTTTTCAGTTCCCACAGTTTTGCATACCTCTTGACTCGGCTCTTACCCTAAACATAATATGAAAGATGCTCCCATCAGGGAAACGAAAGAAAGAAGAATTAGGCAAGTTACAGAGGAGCTCTTTTTAACATTAAAATCTCAGGCATCCTTAAGTTTAATAATAAGAAGAAAAAGATTAAAATATGCCATAGGTCCTTGTCCTCTTCACAAAGTTGGAATTTAGTCCCTCTACTTTTCATATTTCAAAATTTAGGTCTAATTATTAACATTGTTAATTTTTTTTTTTTTTAAATTGATTGGTGCAACATTTTGAAATAAAAAAAGTTACTCCATTAGTAGCAATGTAACTAAAAAAATGATATAATGAACCTGAATTTAACAAAATAATTTTAACAGTGTCAACAATTGAACCTAAATTTTAAAATCGGAAAAGTAGAGGATTAAATTCCAAGAAATAAAAATTTAGGGACTAAATTTCAAATTTGTGAAGAGTGCAGGGACTTAAGCATATTTTAACATCATCATCATCATAATAATAACGACAACGACGACGACGACAACAACAACAACAACAATAATAATAATAAAGACGCACCTTTTGTGTTTCCCCATCAAGCCAGCTTAATGTCAATCGCTTACTTTTTAAAGCAACAGCAGCTGTTATTGAGTGCTCATCTTCACTTGCAGCCTTCAACTCACTAGATTTTGATAATGTTTCTTGGACCCTGCGCATGGTCTATAATCTAGATTAGTTCACCCCATTTCCTTAAATCAATGAGGAGGTGGCCATCATATTGTTCTCCTCTGAAATGCTAAATACAATTTATATATCATTGTATTACATTGAAAATAGTTACAAAATAGATACACACGCATAGATAAGCACATGAACGCAGACATAATTCATTGTGTATTATCCTTTATTCAACTTTCTTTCTTTCCAATATGGCTGTTTGGAGTGTAACAAATCTTTTTACGAACATTTAAGACTTCTGATTCCATCTTTCCATGTTTGTGTATGATTTTTCTCATTAAGAAAAATAATACCTAATCGAGTAACAATAACCCGGAATGTCATTTGGATTTAAAGAACAAATGAAATATGAACAGCTAATCATATTTTCGAAGAAAACAACTATTATATATCCTACAAAGTTAATTAACTTCTTCCACATAAAAAGCAATATGTACAAATTAAACCCAGACAAAACAGAATTATACAATGTTAGAACTGTTATAAGAGGTTGAAGGAAATGCTGAGGCAGATAATGCAACAGGAAAAATATATGAAAAGAACTGAACTATGGAATATAATCTAGTGCAAAGAAGCTTACTTCTCGCATGCTATCAAGTTCTGGACCCAGCCTTCCAGCTAGGATAGCACAATACCAGGTCAAGGTATCACGGCCAGCACGAGAATAGCCACGAGCATCACACCCTAGTTCCTCTGAAGTCAAACTCCTTAACTGAGGGAGCTCTGTAAAAAGAGAAAATGACATACCACTCTACCACCCTTTCTTAAGGAAAGAAAAAGAAATAAAAGATAGCTATTAGATGCTTGGAATGAATTGCTAAGATCAATCAAGTTTTTTTTTTAATTTGACACTAAGATAAAATTATGAAGCTTACACAATTTGAGGTGTCTCACATAATATTTCAACAAGAAATTTTATAATCAGCCAGGTTATTTTGTTTTCCTTTCCAGTTACAAATTAACTTCAGTTCACACTCCATGCTAAGTAAGAAAAATGCAACATTTCATTGCATGCTTTGTATTATACTGAACTTCATTCCATAGATGATATATGCCAGAAATGTTAGATCCACCACGTAATGGCAGAAATCAGTCATTTCTATTCTGATTTTACCATCAAAGTTGAAGGGAATAATGATCTTGGAACAAGATATTTAAGTCATGAAACTACAAGCACGTCTATAACCTACTGCAAAATAAGTTCTGATAACATCTCCAATAAACTATTGTCTAAAGCATTCCATTTAGCAAATCAAAATAAATTCACAACCTATTTGAGAAACAGAATGCAGTCTACTACTCTGCTATCCGATGCGCACCAGTAACAACACTGTGCAACCTAGAATTACAGGCTAGTGGTCCCTAGATGATGTATATAGGATAACAAGATAGGACATTATTGAACTCCATTTTAAAACAAAAAGAAAATAAATTTGGGCATGTCTTTGCTTCTCTGCTGCCTGAATTTCAATACCCTGCACAGTTTTAGTCTTGAATCTTTGACCTGTTTACCTCTTTAAGGTGACATACATGGGGAAACAAATATGCACGAATCACGTTTTTATCAACAGGGGGTGCTAGTGAGTAATTAGAGTCCTTGTCATTAAGAGATCAAAAGAAATTAATAAGATAACATTAAAAGCAAATTCTTATTATTTACGAACAAAATTTAAAAAAGGGTCATTTTTATATTTGATTGAGAAATAAATGTATGCATTTGTTCATTATGAAATGTTATTTTCTAATTCTTCAAAATATTTTCTTTTATATCAAAATACAGAAAAGTCTTACAAATATAAAGTAATGTTCAAATATACCTTGCTGTTTGTTCCGTTCCAAGACATCTAAAAACCATGAATCATTTACTGATCCTGCATGTAGTAGTCAAAGTTCAGCTTTGTACATGATCTACAGTAATTAAATTGATGTTCTATAGACATCAAGAACTGATAAGAAATAAAACAAATACGTACTAACATACCATGGTACACAAGAGGTTTTAGACCTGGATCTTTCAAGAAGACGACAGCAGGGGCAGACTCCACTTCAAACCTGTTATTAGTTTATAAAAATCTGTCAAGGGAAATGCTATCTATCATAGACAGTGGAAGAAGACTAAAACAACAACTAATACTATATATTGCAATAAAAAAAATCAGAGATATATGTAACTATATACAGTATTCATATCTAATTTACATACAACTCAAGTGAAAAGGAAAAACCATCTACTTACGTATTCCACCAAACAGAAAATTCCTCTTCACGCCATAGGACACAAGCAAAAGTAGCATAGTTCCAATAATCCCTTGCAGCTTGACGAATTGCTGGAGTTGCACGCTCCCCTGTTTTTGAGAAGAAAATCACTTTTACCTACAATTCCGAAGCATGTAACAATCCATTATCACAATGGGATACATAAAAATCAAATGTAAGTTAACAAAATGGAAGAGCATTCAATATTCAAAACGTTCAAATGTTGATAATTTTTATCTAAAAAGGGGAAAAACTAACAAGGACAAGAATGCCCATGTAATAATATCTTACATGTCATGAATATCAACTGTGAATTATACATAAGGCGTGACTAGCAAAATATATCAACAATTACAGCACAGAAATCTATGCTATGCTAATAGGTAGAAAGGGCTCCTAAGAAACAAACAAACAGATTCCAATCAATATTACAGGATCACTAAAACTTTATAGAAAGCTTTCAAATAAAAGCTAAAACATGATGGAAGAATACACAACACAAAATGGAACAACCTCTTCTCTGAGAACCCTCTCCAGCAAAAACTTGTGCATTTGTCCATTTAAGACACCATTATAATCAATTTGTTAGTATAGTACTCTAGCATTGATTTGTTATACATTACTACCAGGTTCCTTCTTGTTCTTACTGAATATCAAATCCAAGCTTTTCCAAAAAACCAAAAATCAAATCCAAGAATGAACGAGGAAATTTATCTTTTCCTTTCTGTTTGAAATTTCTTTCTACTTGATACTCAAGGAGTAAGATTAATATAATCTGGAAGAGAGATGCAACAGGAATTACATGGGTAGTTTTTCAACAAGTACTGAACGCGAAAACCCTTGCATATATATACACACACAAACCACTTGAACAACTTGAATAAGAAAATCTGGTGAAAATTTAAAAGAAAGAATCTACAAGGATAAAAGTACAGTACACAAATGATCTACTAAAGGACTGAAGAGCAAACAAATATGATATATAACAACTAACAAACTAAGAAAGCAATAAAGAACTGTTTAAAGCCGCAAAACACAAGCTATTCAATAACCAAGAAAAAGTGGAAGGGGAAACAGAAAAACAATAGAGAAGTGCAGTCTGGTAATAATATTAGATCTTCTGTTAAATTAATAACCAAAAAAGATCTTATTCATACTTAGGGATGGCAAAACCCAAACCGTCCGATGGATTCCGAACTGATCTGCTCCATATAGAGTGAATTTTATTTTTTGAAAAGTGGATGCAGGACGAGGTGGAATTTTCTTTTGGATAGTGGGTATGGAGCGGTTTATAGCTGGCCCCATCTCACTCCACTATATAAAAGTGCCATTTTATCCTTACATATATATAACTATTAAAAGGGTGAAAATGTAATAATTTATTATAGAAAAATCATATATTTTATGTTCAAATATTTATTTGAAGAATTATGTATAAATATTTACTTGGCTTTAAAAATACTGGAAATATTAAAAATAAGTGGAAAAAATTAAATTGAAGTGGAGAAAGGATGGGAGCACAACTTCCATGAAGGTGGTAGTGGATTTCAAAATTATACATCCATGGAGGTGGTGGCGCAAAGCGTGCCAACTGTGGAGCGGTGGTGGATTTAGCAACATCCACCCGCCCGCTCCATTTCCATCCCTATTCATACTATTTCCATTTGATATTGAATGCTCAAATTGAAATCTTAGATTTAGGGCTTAGTGGATGATGACATTGATGTTTAATAGTAGTAGTTTCTAACTTCAAAATGTTTTTAATAATAGAATATAGAAAAATAATTAAATTTAGGAGTTTAAACAAAGAAAGATGACATATTTTGGAATACTCTAGGGCAGAAAGGCAGAGATTCAACCTAGAAGGGAGTGGCACAAATAGACTGACAAACAAATCTAGAGAGATTAAAGGAAATAAATTCATGTTGACCATATTAGAGAATAATGAAAAATGAAACCGGACGAAAGAAAGAAAAAAACATACCTTATGGGGACTGCTTTTTGCCAGAAACCTTGGCCCCTGATATAATTAAAAAACAAAAGATTATTTTCTCCAATAGTACAAAAATGTTTGTGGAAAATCAGTAAGACACAAACAAGACAAAGTTAACAGAACTCAAAAGGAAAAATATAACAAGAAATGCAAAAACTTAAAAGTTTCATCAAAAAAGAAAAAAAGAAATGAATAACTATTAATTTGACAGTGGAATGAGTTTGAGGACCTGAGATATAGTAGGGCATCTAGTTCTAGTATGTCAAGCATAACACCCAAGTTGACCTAAATAAGCTCAAAATAAATGCATAATTTTGAAATTATTCTTTTCATTGACTTCAAATGGATAAAATTAAGAATTCATTCCTGTCAAATTACAGTTTCCTAATAAGGAATATTCAGTGTATTAAATAGAATCCTGTAGTTATTTTATTTATTGCTATCCCTAACTTTAAGGCTGTGCTTTAAGGGACAGCATCCCTAGAATCAGTTTGCTTCCTAGTTTAGAGTTCCCTAAAGTTAGGCTCACTATGTTTATAAATATTAGTGTAATTTCTTGTGAAATAAAATAATAGAAAATGCCTATTTATAACATGGTATCAAATTAGACCGATTTCTGAGAATTATTTTTTTCTGGTAATCTTTTACTCCCACTCAACCCTCAAGCCTGCTTCTTTTGTTCAAAAGAAATATGTCTGAAATTATCCAAACCAATACCAATAGGGATAATTCAGAAGTCTCTATGAACAACTTCAACCAAACAAGTGAGTTGCAGAACATTCAAGTAGCCTACAGGTTAAATGGGAAGAATTACCTAAAGTGGTCTCAGCTGGTTCGCACGTTCTTGAAGGGCAGAGGAAAGCTGAGTCACTTACTCGACACAGGACCTCAAGAAGGAGATCCTCAGTTTGCTGCTTGGGATGAACAAGACTATGGTCATGTCTTGGTTATGGAATTCTATGATGCCAGAAATCAGTGACACATGCATGTTTCTTAACTCATCCAAAGAAATATGGGAGGCTGTGCAGCAGACTTATTCTAAAGTTTGAGATGCTGCTGAAATCTATGAAATCAAGACTAAGATTTCATCCACCAAGCAAGGAAGTCGTTCCATCACGGAGTATTCTAATCTTTTGCAAAGCTTATGGCAAGAGATGGATCATTACCAGTGCATTCAAATGAAGTGCAGTGCAGATGCAGCACTCCTGAAACGGTTCGTTGAAAAGGACCGAATTTATGATTTTCTTGCTGGGCTAAATGTTGAATTTGATGCAGTAAGAGTCCAAATACTTGGAAAGGAGGAGCTACCATCACTAAATGAGACACTCGCGATAGTTCGTGCTGAAGAAGGAAGAAGAGGAGTTATGCTTGAGAATAGTCAAGTGGATGGTTCTGCCTTAGCTGCAAAGGCTGTCAGTGAGAGGAGATTTGCCATGGAAAAGCCAACTGGCAACGATATTAAGCAAAAAGAATCTACAAGGCCTATTAAAAGGGAGTCTGTATGGCGCACCTACTGTAAAAAATCTCGTCACACAAAGGAAAACTGCTGGAAGCTCCATGGGAAGCCACAGACAATTAAAAGGAATTTTTCAGAAACCAGCGGACAACCAAAAGAAAAAGGGCGAGCAAATATAGCAAGATAGCTGGATGGAGAACAGAATCCTCAAGACTCACCTGGTGTTTTTAATGAAGACGAAATTGAGAAGTTAAAGGCGTTCTTTGGGATCATCGAAAAGTCTTCTTCCACAGTACTTGTAGTTTGGCGCTTTCGGTATATCCTATTCTCAAAATTCTAATGTCTCGAACACAATCACCAATAGGTCTTAAGTCATTGACTGGAGCTAAAGACCATATGAATCCTCACACAAATTTGTTTCATATACACCTTGTCCTAGTAATAGAAAGATTACGATGTGATGGTTCTGTGATAGATCGTCAAGGTGATATTGTTATAAACAAGACCCTTACTCTTAAAAATGTCCTTCATGTTCCTAAACTATTTACCAATCTTCTCTCCATCAAAAAAATTACCAGAGACTCTAATTGTAGTGTGGTTTTTTATCCCAATCGATGTTTTTTTCAGGAACAGAATACGAAAATGATTGGACATGCTAAGGAAGCAAATGGCCTATACTATCTTGAAGAATCTAGTGGCGAAATTAGTGCTCTGAATTCCTCACCATTATCTTTCCTATCCAAGTCTGTTCAAGCTAATAAAGACCAAATTTGGCTCCATCACCTCCGCCTTGGTCATCCTTCGTTTCAAGTCCTTAAAATTATGTTTTCTTCATTGTTCAAAGGAATAACTATTGAAAATTTCCATTGTGATGTTTGTGAACTTGCCAAACATAAACATACCTCCTTTCCTAGTAAGCAATAAAAGAACATTCGCTCCTTTTACTCTTATTCATAGTGATATTTGGGGACCATCAAACATTTCAAACATCTACGGGCTCGATGGTTTGTATCCTTTATTAATGATTGTACCGTGTGTCTTGGATATTTCTTTTAAAACAAAAATCTGATGTAAGGTCTTTTTTACAACCTTTACAACATGATCAAAACACAATTTGAAATTTGAAAGAAAAGCGGTTTAGGTCGGACAATGCTAAAGACTATTTCAATCGGTTTCTCTCCCATATTTTCAAGAAAAAGACATTCTCCATGAGTCCTCTTGTGTTAACACACCCCAACAAAATGGCGTTGTTGAAAGAAAGAATGGTCATATTTTAGCTATTACTAGAGCTCTATTGTTTCAAAAAAATGTCCCTAAACAATACTGGGGGGAGGCTGTTTTAATTGCTACTCATCTGATAAATAGGTTGTCTACAAAGGTCCTTGACTCTCAAAGTCCTATGCACGTTCTATCGAAATTTTTTCTTGATTTCAATACCTCAAACCTTACTCCCAAAATATTTGGATGTGTTGCCTTTGTACATGTACATTCTCAAAATAGGGGAAAACTCAATCCACGAGCTGTCAAACGTGTCTTTCTCGATTATTCCTCTACACAAAAAGGGTACAAATGCTATATTCCAGCCACCAAAAAATTTTATGTTTCAACGGATGTCACTTTTGTAGAAGAAGAAAAATTCTTTACTCGTCCTTATCTTCAGGGGGAGAACTTATTCACAGAAGATAAGGGCAGAGAATTTTTTCTTCTTGATTTTCCACTCTGTCCGACCTACCAACCAAATTTGCCTAACTTAATTTTCGGCTCTATTCATGACCAAACATTCGGTCCTTACCTACCAACCAACCTGCCACCTTGAACCTATGCAACCCGAAATAGAGCCTACTACACCTAAGTCGTCCAAAGAGATTCAGGACACTACTCGACCTTTACTAGTTTACTCAAGGAAGAAGGCACCGGTGCAAGTTCAATCATCTTCTTCGGATAGACAAACTACTGCTCTTCAACCCGAGGTAACTACTGAACCTACTTTGAATACTACTGAAAATTCAGATCAGAAAGACTATGATCTTCCTATTGCTATTAGAAAAGGAACTAGGGCCTGTACAAAAAATCCCTTGTACTCATTCATGTCTTACAAAAATTTGTCCCATAACCACAAAATCTTTCTTACTAGCCTAAATTCTATCTCCACTCCCAAAACTATATCCGAGGATTAAATGATGAGAATTGGAAAAATACCATGAAGGTTGAAATGGAAGCACTTGAAAAAAATAAGACATAGGATTTGGTAAAATTACCGAAAGGAAAGAAAACAGTTGGATGTCGTTAGATGTACACAGTGAAATACAATTTAGATGGCTCTTTAGAGAGGTACAAAGCAAGATTAGTTGCTAAAGGGTACACTCAAAAGTATGGAATAGACTACCTTGAGACATTTGCCCTGGTTGCAAAGATGAACACTGTGAGAGTGTTGTTGTCACTTGCTACCAATAGAGGCTGGAAACTACAGCAGTTTGACATCAAAAATGCTTTCTTACATGGTGATCTTGAGGAGGAAGTCTATATGGATGTTCCACCAGGGTTCGGTTCAAATACAGGACATGGAGTTTGCAAATTAAAAAAGGCTCTGTACGGACTAAAACATTCCCCGAGAGCTTGGTTTGGAAGATTTACCAAAGTGATGCTCAAGTTGGGGTATAAACAGAGTTAAGGAGATCACACTCTGTTTGTAAAGCACTCATCTTCAGAGGAGGAATGACTGCTTTGTTAGTCTATGTAGATGGCATTATAGTGACAGATGATGATCTAGAAGGAAAGAAAAATTTAAAGAACTGCCTAGTAAAAGAATTTGAGGTCAAAGAGCTTGGTAAATTAAAATATTTCCTTGGTATTGAAGTAGCACACTCTCGGGAAAGAATCTTCATATCTCAGCAAAAATACATAATTGATTTGTTGACAGAGACGGGCAAGTTGGGATGTAAACCAGCAGAGACACCCATAAAGGTGAACCACAAACTTGGAGATGCACTAGAAGATGCGATGGTTGATAAGGGTTCATATCAAAGACTCGTAGGGAAGCTCATTTACTTGTCACATACTAGGCCGGATATTGCCTATGGAGTTGGTGTTGTAAGTCGGTTCATGCACAATCCTAAAGAGTCACATCTTTATATATATATAGACTTAAAAGATTCTCGAGCAAAGGAATCCTATTTAAGAAAGGGAGAATTTAACCTTGAAGCCTATCTTGATGCAGATTATGCATGATCTATGGTTGATAGAAGATCAACCTCGGGCTATTGCACTTTTTTGGGAGGCAACCTTGTAACTTGGAGGAGTAAAAAACAGAATGTTGTGGCTAAATCTAGTGCTGAAGCTGAATTTAGAGCGATGGCTCTTGGAATTTGTGAATTATTATGGCTGAAAATTATTTTGGAGGATTTGAAGATCAAGTGGCAAGGTCCAATGAAGTGTATTGTGATAATAAGTCTGCTATCAATATTGCACATAATCCGATTGCAACATGATCGTCTGAAGCACATTGAGGTTTGAGACATTTCATCAAGGAGAAACTTGACGGTGGCCTAATTTGCACTCCATATGTGTCCACCGATGGTCACTGGCGGATATCCTAACCAAAAGATTATCTGGGAAGACCTTTGAAACTAGTAAGCAAGTCGAGAATGGATGATATCCACTTCCCGACTTGAGGGGAGTGTCGATTACAGTTTCCTAATAAGGAATATTCGATGTATTAAATAGAATCCTCTAGATATTTTATTTATTGCTATCCCTAAATTTAAGGTTGTGCTTTAAGGACAGACATCCCTAGAATCGGTTTGCTTCCTAGTTTAGAGTTTCCTAAAGTTAGGCTCACTATGTATATAAATATTAGTGTAATTTCTTGTGAAATAAAATAATAGAAAAAGCCTATTTATAACAATTCCCATATGCATTTAACAAGAATAACAGTGGGACATGGAAATAGCAACAAACAATGTGCCAGTGATGTTATGACTATGAAGTAAAGTTTATCAGGATAACAACGAAGACAATTGACAATTCATCTTACTGATGCATTCAAATAAAACAGATTAAACTTGCAAAAAGATGATAATTGTTTTTGTTTTTCTTTCCTCGTAGGAATTTATTTTGCCAGTGATATTAGAAAATATCTTTAGTTAAGAAAACTTTAATGACAATCAAATTTGAACCATGATTTAGAATAGAAGTGGGGGCGAAAAAAAAAACTTAGTTAAGAATAAAAAGTCAGATGAGGACTCAAAGAGCTGCAATACATTACCAATGACTCCTTTGAATGGTAAAAGATGCGAGGCAAGTTAAGTACGGCCATTGCAAACCAATTTGTTACTGCATCAACAGAGAGCTCTCCCTCAAACCTATACAATAGTGTCAATTTAAGATATCAGCAGTACAGAAAAAAATTGTAACAAGTACATAAGACATTTAATTACAGTAATTGGAGATATAGAAAAATGTAAAATGTAAACATAAAAACAAAGATATTGCTTTTCACTATATAAAAAAACCGTGCTTCATGCATTTTACTTATCCTTTATTAGTATTTATCCTTTTTCTCTTTTGAATTCAAACCTCAAATGTAACTTACCGGATAAGACAGTCTGAAGTTTTACACCCTGATGGGGAAGCAACCACTGAAGGAAGACCTATATACATTATTATTAAGTTAAACTGAAGGTAGAAGTGCTTGGTCATGCTGAAGTTAAAGTTTCAAAAAGATAAATGAAAAAATAGCAGTTTCCAGTTGTCAGTGGTATAACATCTACTTGGGGGGAGAAGAAAAGTATGCCGAAGAGAACTCAGCTACTTCATACAGAAAGAAACATAAATTGCTTCCATTAAGAGAATACAATCTGAATTCCTCCATCATTTGGCTGCTTCATGGCACCAACATTTCGCTCAATAATTGGCATAATTCGCAGCACAATAGTGGGGATTATAGCATCTTCATCACAAAACCATGACTTTGTCATTCCAGATTGCTAGGTATAAGGCATACACACTGCTAATATTAATGCAACTAACAATTTTAATATAAATAAGTTCAGTCTTCATCAAAGAAAATCAAGCGAAGTTATGTTCATCTAACAATTTCTACCAATCAGGGAACTCCCTCTATATTCCAGTAAATTGTCTTAAAAATTAACACCAAAAACAGTAATAGGGACCAAAGTTATATTTTAGCAGGTTATAAGAGTACCACTAACCATTCCTGAAGAAGAACCGGCCCATTGGCTTTCTCTCAGAAAGGTAGGCTGCAACTTGAACCTCACCAAGTTCTACCATGCCAATGTTTGCAACCCCATTCAATAAAGCAGCTGAATATAAAGGAAGACATAAATTCATTAAAATATTAAAGGAATATGACCGTGATTTCAACTTCTGAACAATTCTACTATGTGAGAAAACATCAACCAACACAAATTACACTACTAAATTCTAATATTTATTTTCAATGAAATATCTTATTTTCTTACACCTATTCAGAGAAATAGAGAGATCAAAGAAGCCCTTAATCAGAACTCAAAAGTATCATAGTAAATTATTAATTTAATATCTGAGTTGAAAATGAATATAAGGAATCATACTACAATCAATATCTTTACCATATGTCATAGATAACTAAGAACTGTCACATCTACATTGTAATGAGCAAATAAATATTCTTACTAGATCCCAAACTTTTAGCAAAAGAGCATACCAATTCTTTTCCACGAATTAGCAAATTGAGCAGATTGATTGCTGCCAGATGAATACACCTAAATGCAAATATCATTAGAATTTATTATGATTTAGTAAATCATTATTTGGGGGGGGTGAACCGCAGAGAATCCATGATAAAATTGCATAGGCACTAACTGGTAATAATAAATCTAAAATCCATAACCAAAAGCAAACAGAACATGCATATTCACCAGTGTAAAGGCTGAGATAAATTTTACAGTATATGGGGCATTTCATTCTCGAATGTGAGACATGCCATAGTAGTATGGCACTAAAAAAGGACTTTTCTGCACTATCGCTCAACAGAATGGACAGTTGGATAAAGAAGGTTCTTTCCATTTCCAAAGGGCTTATATGAGGGAGCAACTGTACCTACGGAGACATAATGAACAGAACTTATATGAATGAGGGAATACTGCTCTGGTAGTACCAGATCAGCTAGAGATTTCAAGTACCTTGGTGCAAACCAAGTCTCTAATGATGTCTTGTGAATGTATTAATGTGTTCATTAGAAAACTTGGTTAGCATGGTCAACAATTTATCCAAGAATAAAAGATAGCCGTCTGCCTGAGTTAACCCCAATTAAACATGGTACTGAATGGAAATTGGTATAAGTTAGGGAGTTTAAATAAGCTAAAGCTGAATTCGCCAATAAACAAACCAAATAAAATTCTAAAATATTAAGCTGTTAGATTGCCAAGTGACCAATTCAACATGGGTAAGTCCCAGGGTAGAATGAATCTCTCTTCCTCTCCTGAATGTGAACTCTTAGTTTTCTCCATGAATGAGGAGACTGTTTGAACTATCCTTTGGATAGGAGCAGCATGGGCTACTAGACTATTGAATATTTGACAATATATGGGGAAATCTAATTAAATTAGCAATACTATGCAAACGTATATCAGTCAATGGTTGTATGTACCTGAAGTAACCATGGTTTGGAATCTTGAAATATAGACTGAAACTCCTTGGAAGTAATAACATTAAAAGCATCATCTCCAGTATCTGCAGGAAGTGTCCATTCATTGGCTTCACATTAACTTTTAAAGCTTCATGGTATGGGGAAAAAAAAATGCAAAGATTCAAAATTTCAATACCAGAAGCAACAGTACGCAGTAATGGGAGTGCTATGTTAGAGAACTTTTCCCCTGCGTATTGTTGGCTGAGTTTTTCCAGAACATGCTGCAGACCATGGGAGTAAAACGCTTCAATAAAATAATCCAAAACCCAGGCTATCTTTCTCTCCTCTCTTGGAGATGAGTCCAGGAGATAAAACTATGGACAGCAAGTAGGTTGCAGAGAAATACTTACATCTTGCTCATTAATTCCAAACACATCATAATTCCTTTTCCATATGGGATTTGTCAAAAGCTCATAAGCATACCGAATCTGCAACAAGATGATAAACACCATATACTCATGGGATTACTATATAATTTGACCTCAGCATCTTCAAAAATGGCCTACCATGTTCATTTAGTTAAAGCTAAATGTGACTTCATCTAATCATGGAGGAGCAACGTTAAAACTACATGCGATTGTTGCTTTTGCTGCTTGCTTTCTGTGTCTTAGAAAAAGTTACTTAAAAGCAAATGGTTGAAAATAAATCATAGTTGATGGTAATTGATTAAAATTTACCAAATGGCAAAGAAGCTACACTAATTCTAGCATAATTGTTGTATGGTAAAGTAAACCGATGGAATACATACTCTAAACTCTTCAGAAATATTAGTATTTACTCATGTATGATATGCAATTTTTTTTCTTTTGTACTTCCGCAAGCAAAATGCAAGTAGTGAGGCAGCAAAGAAAGTAACGTAACTATTAATAATTCAAAATGCTAGGAGCAATAAATTGCTAAAAAACAGAATTAACTTCTTCTTCTTTTGCAGAAACAAGGAAAACAAAAGTAAATAAAATTGAAGAAAGAAGTTTAACTAACCGACCTTGATAAATTCAGTGGTAGTAGGAATTTCCAGTCCTGAATTCCTGAAACAATACGATTGAAGACATGCGAACAAGAAATGGTAAAGTCCGAAAACCAACAAATTAATCAAAGCCTGGCAATTCGTATATCCGTGTGATATTCATATATTTTGAAACGTCATAATATATTATATTTCATATATATTTATTTTGAGATAATCAATATGTTAACCTCTTTAATCTTTTCTTTCAATCTAAAAAAAAGATTGTAAAAATTTAAGTAGAAAGAAATTGAAGAATTACCATTTGTATTCAAGATTCTCGTACGCCTCTTTCACTTCTTCCATTGAACAATAAGTCTTTAATCCCAAAACTACCACTCATTTAATAAGTTAAAAATCACTATACTCTTAAACCAAAATATTCCAGCAACAAAGTCCAATATACTGATAAAAATACGAATATATATACACAGTTGGGACTCACCATCGTAATGAGAAGGGGGAAAGGCACGAGGGAGAAGAACGAGCTGATATAACATGGAAAGAGAGAATAGAACCGCAGGCACAGCATAGGCTTTGATTTTCGTCGCAGAATCTCCAGCCATCGCTCGATTTCGCCGATGATTCCTCTGGTTTCTTCAGAGAGAGACTGAGAGATCACTGCCGAGCAAGCGAGTTTTGAATGTTTGAAGTGCCAAAGCGACAAAGGAAAAAAGTGAAGTACAAAAAGCAAATTCTTTTAGTCGTCGATTACAATTATGTAAACTGCAGTATCTAAGCGGCACGTGAAATTAAACACGTGGCGTAAGATCATTGGCTATCGATAAAGATTCTGATTAAAGCAGATTTCTTATTCCTTAAACCACAATAAATCTTGGGGAAGGATTGGTTTTCAAGGGTAAACTATGTAATTAGTGAATTAATTATTAGTGTGTTTCTATTTTTGTTATTAGTTTTCACTTTCATCACTGACATTTTCCATTGATTCTATTTTGTTCACTTTTCATTAGATTGTTAGCCAAAATGATGATATGGTATTTTTTTAATTAGTATAATAATACATTTAATACTTAATATTTGAATATTCTATCAATTTGATCTTTATTCTATATATTTCAATAATTTTATACTTTCACATTTATAAATTCTATTAATTTGGTTCTCAACCACATTAAAAATCATAAATTAGAATTACAAACACATCAAAATTTTGTTTGGGGACCAAATTGGGTTAAAACCATAATTAGACCTAATATTCTGTCAATTTGTTTGATATTTTAAGTGAACACATTAAAATTAATATTTTAAAATTTCTGTTAGTTTAATGGTATAAAAGGCCCTCACATAATTAAAAAACACAATAAAGCTTCTCTACAACTTTTTACACTTAATTGAGCTCTAAACTAACAATTTTGACCAATTAAATCATTTGATTAACGTTAATCATTAATGAGTGCCACGTCAACTTCATTAGTTAATCTGATAGTGACACGTCAAAAGAATAAAAATTTTCAAATTTCTCAAAAATTAAAAATAAATCCAGAATGAACTTAGATAATTCATTTAAATTTGGACTCTTGTTTTTCTAGTTTCATTTTGAAATTATTAAAATTATAAAAACATAAAAATCATTAAAAAATATTTTTAAAACAATTAAATTTACAATTGGATGATAATATTTTTAAAAAACATTTATTTCAATTTAAAAGAATTTATTTTTGGGACTAAATTACCATATAAAGGCCTTTTAAAAAAATATAGAAATAGGCTGATTTTTTGAAAAATTACGAGAATAGGCCCTTTTTTATAATACTCTTTCAGCTGGTGTCATTTTCAAGAAAAACTCAGAAAGGTGCTTCCAGATGGAAGCATTTTTCCCTGTGTTTTTATTAGGGTTTTATGGTTTAGATATTATGGTTTTAGATTTTTAGGGTTTTATTATTAGGGTTTTAGGGTTAGGGTTTATAGTTTTAAATTGATTAAAATTTTAACCTAATAGTTGTAATAATTGAATTCGATATTTAAAATATTTGTATTTACACCAATTGTATATTATTTTTGATTAAAAATCAAAACTCAGAGAACTGAAAAAATAATTTTGATGAGATGGGTTTTGAAAAAATATCTCGGGAATCCTGAGATATATGAAACATTTCTGAAAAATTGCCTGGATAGTGGGGTTGAAATTTGTAGAGAAAAAACCTTCCAAGCAGGATGCCTTTGTTAGTATGATGACTAAAAAAGGCGTCTAGTGGAAGTATTTTCGATCTTCTTGTTGGCGATGCGTCCTGCTTGGAGCGTTTTTTCTCTACAAATTTCAACCCCCACTATCCGGGGCATTTTTTTAAGAAACATATAGGATGTTATCCTTTTGGCTATAAATGACTCATATTTCAACCTCTGGTGGCATAAAACGTGGAAATAAAATTTGAAGTTCAAAAGAATAAAAGTTCGTAGAGAAAGCATGAGTTGGAGCAACAATACTATTTGTGTAAAAAGTAAACATAAGCATTGATTTTTTGTATTAATATTTATCTGAAGCATTATACTTTTACATAATATTTTTGTTCGAACTTCTCTCGACAGGTAATTTGGTTAAAAATGGGTGGACAAATTAGTGCTATTATTTATTACGACAGTGAGGTTCGTGACACCGAGAACAACGTGATTTTTTTATTGGAGAACATAACGCGATTGGCTTTTAATCAGAACATAGAGTTGCCAGAACTTCGGAAAAGAATTAGTTGAAAAATCGCCGGATCTACAGGAATGAGAGTATCGTATATTAAGTATCAGTTTTGTGTTTCCATCGATCCCGTGAGATATGACGCTTTCAATATCAAAGGTGCTCGGGGCTTAGAGGCGATGATGTAGATGCACATTGACAGTGGATCACCATTTCTCGAGTTATATGTGGAATTTTCAAGGCCAAATGAGGGCATTAGGTCGTCAACATCTTTTCCTGTTTGAGAGACAAGAACAGTTGAAAATACCGATAGTCCAACCACTTTGTTAGAAAGTTCCCATTATGATATACCGAAATCATTAATGGGAAGGCACTCATTCTTCTCGGCCTTAGATTTCAATTGTGGGAGGCAGAACACCAAACAATCAGGTTTTGGTGGTAGAATAGAATACGTGAGCCCTGCACGACGTGGGTGGGACATGAACCTTGGTGGGTTGATGTTCAACGTTGGGAATACTTACTGGGGAATGGCAGTAACTTCCAACGGTTGGCAATCGACATGTGATTTTGGACGTTCTGACACATACATGAGAAGGGATGATGTACTCCCTACGACATCCACCGGCGAGGGGACATCTAACACAGAAGATGTTGGTAGGTTCGAGAATGAAAATGGCAATGAATTTGATGTGGATCTAATCCAGGGAGCCTAGTGTCGGTGATTCAGAAGTTGCATTATTTTCTAAACAAGAGCCTGTTCCAAATTGAACTAGAAGACGATGAATGGGGTGAAGATGATGAAGAAGAAGATCCATGATTCATTACGTACTCACCTCCAACCCACATGCATAATATCGATCTATTGGTAGAGGATGGGTTAGAGTTTGCTACTATAACACAAGAGGCCGGGCCACGCAAGTTCTTCATTTGATTCGGGTGAATTGGAAATGGGCAGGGAGTTTTCCACTAAAGATGGTTTTCTAGCTGTAGTGAAAAAATACAGCATCAAGAACGGGGTTAACTTCCACGTGGTTAAATCCAAACCTGAGAAGTTCAAGGCCAAGTATGCAATGCGAGACGATAGATTCGCATGGAAAATCATGGCTTTTGTCAACAAAAAGACGAGGTTGTGGACGATAAAGAAGTTTACCGGTCCACATACATGTGTTCCCACCGGTACAGTATCACGAGCATAATACTATCGATGGATGCGTTTTCCCTTGTGTTTTATTAGGGTTTCCTAATTGTTTAGGGTTTTTAAGGTTTTATTAATTAGGGTTTAAGGTATAGTTCCACTTAATTTAACATACTCGTGGGGTTGCAGGTGTATCATTAGATCATCCGAAGTTAGATTTAGATATGATCGCGGGCATAATACTACCGATGGTGAAAGTGGATTTGAGAGAGAGAGAAATATGAGAAATTAGTAGGGTTTTTAGTTTTTTTATCGATTGGGAGGGGGCAACAACTATTTAAAATAGTCGTTGGAAGTGGCCGTTTGGGGGGGGAAACGCTTTTAGCTAGAAGCGCTTTACTAGTCAGAGAGGAAAAACGCTTCTAGTTGGAAGCCTTTTTCTGAGTTTTCCCTAAAAATGACACCAACTAGAAGCATTTTATCAAAAACGACCTATTCTCATAATTACAGAGAAGTTTCTAAGCTTTAATTAAAAGTAAAAAAAAAATGTGCCAACTATTGTCATTTAATTAGCTAATGTGCCACGTCAACAATTCGTTAGTGGATTAATGGAATTTTTAAATGTAGCGATTAGTTAGAATAATTATCTTAACTAGAGTGACTAAATTGATAAAAAAATTTAAAGTGACCAAAATGGAATAAACCCTATTTTAGAATAACCTTAGATGTAGTTTACCCTCTCTTTTTTCACTTAATTGTTTCCCCATATTTTAAATTTGGTTTAACTTCTTATAGGGACATGTACTTACATGCCATTAATTTATACATTCCATTATTTATAAATTTCATATTCTTATATTTCAATTAAAAATGTTAAACCTTAATTTTAAATATATTTATATGAAAAATTAATTGATTTGAAATACCAATAAACATATTTGTTAAATAATTTCTTTTATAAACGTGTTTTTGAAAGAAGAAAATAAATAAACAATAGAAGAGACCAAAAATACTAACTCTTTTCATTTGTTTAGTTTTAATTAACTCATTAATAACCAAATGATAGGAAATGATGCAATTTACTAATTTATAGGATTTTAATTAATTTATATAATTTTTTATAATTTTATGATTTTAACTAATTTTCAATCATTTTTAATATTTTTATAATTTTTGTTTTCTATAATTTCACGATGAATCTAGATAGAAAGAGTCTAGATTCAAATGAACATGGACAACTTTTTATTTAGATTCATTTTAGATTTATTTTTAAAATTTATACAAATAATTGTGGAAAGGAAGGGGTATACTTGCTTGGCAAACCGAAATTGTGGCTAAAATGGTGTTTGGAATTGTGACCAGAGTATTAACCACAAAACAAAAAGTGTAAAAACAATAAAAAAAGAACATCGAGACTGTTTATGCAATTCGACTTCTGTTAAACTAGCTTTATTTGATGAATTATTTTGATATAACAAATAAAAATGTTTTTGAATAAAGTATGTTTTTAGACAAAGAAATAATAAAATTCAAAGTATAAAAATCATTTCAAGACTTTCAAACATCTTAGAAAATATTTTGAACACTAAGAAAAATTTTGGACAAAGTTCAAAAACAGTTTAAACTCTTTTAACTCACTTCAAACATTTTTAAATCAATTGAAAAACTGTTCCCTACAAAAAGTATCAATGTAACACCCCTCACCTATTACCATCATCGAATTAAGGTTACGAGATGCTACAATACAAAACAGAACAAAATCATGCTATATCGAATCAAAATATTCATATACAATTATTAATTAAATTAAACACAATTAAAATCATGTCATTCATGTCCTAACGGTGTTAAATCAAACGTATTATAGCTATAAAACAATTGAAAATGAAGCAGAGTCTTAATTATAACATTTTAGAAAAATGGGGTAAAGATGCAAAATAGGGGTTTCATGGCCGTGTGGTAGCTCAAAGCTATGCGGAACCATAGGATATGGGCGTGTTGACTAATTGTGTTCCAACCTGTTCAAAACTCATCAAAACATATCAAAATCATCACATATTCATACATCCTAAGTGCCTAACCAATAAGCCATAATTGGCACATCAAATCAAACATATACAAGTTCAGATTCATCAATCACCAACCCACAAACATAAGCCTATCAATAAAGCCATTGCACCTCATCACATTCCAAACCAAGCTTACAAAAATGACCAAAACCACTTACATATACTTGTACATATTTATAAGCTAAAAGTACTAATTAAACAAAGCACCACAACAATATTTACATAGCCAAAACATAACACAACATAAATATATATACACATGAACTTTTAAAACACCTACTACATGGGCATATCCATTACCTTGAGTAAAACACATTTCAAGAAGCTATTCACTTACCATTTCATTTATCATAATAATACACAATCATCCAACATCGTCAATATCATTATATCAAGATCATGAACATCCAAAATAACTTAAACACAAATACAACCCTATATACATGTCACATAACCGAATCTGGAATAAATAAGGATTATTGAATTTAGATAGTGTGAGCTTCGAGTTGATTCGATCGACGCATTCTGAAAAATAACCTATTCAAAGACAGAAAAGTAACCAAGATAAGCATTACAAATGCTTAGTAAGCTTGAATGAAATTCATTTAACTTATCTCGATAAGTTTACAATTAAATTATGAAAACCTAATGTAACAAGTACGGATATCATTTGCCATCCTATTACATTCACACGTACATCACTTAACACTTCCAGAGGTTAATACATTAGATTGTACAGTCTTATAATATGGCCATTTATCTTTAATACGATCCAAAACCCATTTGTCCAATTATAACTCAAATCGTTTTTTGCTCATTTATCAATCACAACTTAAAACATTATGACTCACCTTAGTTCACATTTAATTAAATGGACTAGCTATTTAACAATTCTCTGTTATCACAATTTAATAACAACCGGTGAGATTATCACACATGAATTAAATAACATTTTCAACGATACAATTTAATCTACATAAAAAACGTTCAACAAGTACGACATTTAAATCATTTCATTCTCATGTGTCCATTTTTGATTTAGTATTTACATTATTTAAACAATTTCATTTTATATCACATTTAGTTTCATCACTTAGAGAGCTATAGTGAATATACCTTGGATCCATTGGATAGTAATGCTCACACGAGCTATGAATGAAAGTGCTTACACAAGCTGTGAATCAGATATTAACCATTACAAGATACTGCTCACACGAGCTATGAAGAATTTGCAATACATGTAGAATCTTAGCCATTGGCAAGGTATCCACTAAATCGAGACATTAACAGTTACACGATGCTATTCACATGAGCTGTGAAGAATCCGCAATATATACAGGATCTTAGCCATCGGTAAGGTATCCAATAAATCGAGACATTAACTATTACATAATGTTGCTCACATGAGCTATGAAGAATCCTCGATATATGCAAGATCTTAGCCATCGGTAAGGTATCCACGACTACTATAAAAGACCTTAATGACATGTCATTTGTATCCTAGTTATTTACTAAGTTCACATGGGCCTTGCATCACGTATTTAATCTTTCCATTCTTTTGAACATTTTCGTACATATATCAAATAACCATACACTTACTTATTTCCATTCACGTATCAAATAACCTTATATTTGTAACTTTAACAAATTAATATTTCATAACCATTTCATATCATATATCTATTAAGTATTAGCCACGTATTTTGTATTTTACACTATAATTCTTGATACCAACAATAATCATATTACAATAATTAACTATCAATAAATTAAATAATACAATTATAAATAGTCATTAACAAAATAAGTCTCATACAAAACTTACCTAATCAAAATCGGCAACGAATACGACACCAATGATTTTTAGGTAATTTTTACTTTTTCCATGTTTATCGATCGATTGATCTGTTTCTTAATCTATATTATAATTTAACTCAATTAACCATTTCAAATACCTTAAAATATCTAAATACACGCATTTTAACCTTTAAGAATAATTTATATTTTACCCTAAACTTTTACCTTTTATTCAATTTAGTCCCTAAAACTAAAACTTATACATTTCTTAAAATTTAGCCCAAAACATGTTAGCCGTATTTATTCTTATTCATTGTAGCCCTCTACATTCAAAAATTACATAAATTTTGATGTAAATTTCAAAATATTTTCATTTTAGTCCCTAAGTTCAAAACTAGTAAAATTCACTTTACAAAATAGCCCTATTTAACAACCAATCTTATAAACTTATCATTAACATCTGAAAAACTTCAAATAACTAGAATGGAAACTATTAAATCTATGACAATTTCACAAATTAGTCCCTAGGTTAGTTAAATTAAATTACAACGATCTTGAAAATTACGAAAAATGGACTCGAATAATACTTACATACAAATGGCCTAATCTTTGAAGCATTCAAACATGGCTTCCAAACTTTTCTTTTAATGCTTCGGTTGAAGATGATAAAAAAGAAATGGTACATTTTCCTTTGTTTTTATCACTTATATTATTTTCTTATTTAACCTATATTAATTTAATTTTTCTTTATAAATTAAACATTATTTTAAATTATAATTCACCACAATACCATCCTATAATATATCATGGTTGAATTTCCTTTTAATACCCTTATTTCATGTTTCTATAACCATTTAACACATATAAACCAATAGCAATTAACTTTTGCAGCTTTTACTATTTAGTAGTTTTACCTTAATTAACTATCCAAACATCAAAATTACTGAACCAAATTTTAATCCACTTATATAATAGCTTTGTAGACATTCAAAACTAATATTTATAAGCTCGGTTTATGAAAATGAGGTCCCGATACTTCATTTTTTAAAACCACTAACTTTCAGTACACACTACTTGTACCTTGACTAACTGACCAATTAACAAAAATTATTTGTTCAAAATTCAATAAACACTATAATAACTAGTAAATTTTATTAAATAATATTTATTGAATTTTATTGGA
Organism: Gossypium rotundifolium; assembly: GCA_025506655.1. Classification (NCBI taxonomy): domain Eukaryota; kingdom Viridiplantae; phylum Streptophyta; class Magnoliopsida; order Malvales; family Malvaceae; genus Gossypium; species Gossypium rotundifolium. Next base: position 37,448,464 of record CP106723.1, read on the forward strand.
ATACGGAGTTCTAAAACCACCGTTTCCAGTACCTCTAAAAAATGAACTGCTACAATCGATACCTTTCAAAAAGTATCTATACTTATCGTATTTTTATCGATACCGCTTTTGCATTCTAATTTGATGATTTTTCAAACAATTATAAAAAGTATCGATACCTTTTCAAAAAGTATCAATACCTTTTACCAAGTATCGATAAAATGTCTTTAGTATAATTGTAAACTAACTTTAATGGTAACTGAAATTGGCATTAAATGCTAATAGTATCAATACTTGTAGAAAAAGTATCAATACCTTTTGTTGTAGGTGAATTTAATGATTTGGTATTTTCCTCCCTAATGGCTGGAAATCAATTAGAGGATATAAATACTAGCTTCTAAAGGTTCTACCACAACAAGTGAGATTATAGTAGATCAAGTGCTTCAAGATGCATAAAAAATCCATTACCAATCACTTTGTCCTTCAATTCTTTATCTTCTTCTTATAAACACTTGTAAGCATTCATTGTATTTTCTACCGCTCAAGTGTTTTCCTTATATTTGTGCTTAATTGGCAAACATCCTAATCTTGTGAGGGTTATTTTTTATTTGCTTATTTGTTTCTCTTGAGAGGGTTTGTGTTTTAAGATTTGGGTAGCAATCTTAAAGGAGTTGTAAGGTTAAACCTTGTCCTCAAAGGTTGATCAAATTAGTGAATTTGAGAAAATCCTTAGTTGTGGAAAGCTAAGGTAGTAGAGTAGGCAATTGGGGTCAAACCACTATAAATCACTGTGTCTAATTTTTCTATCATTTCTTTCAAGCTTCCACAAAATTTTTAAAAGGCCAATTCACCCCCCTCTTGGCTATTTTCGGTGATCAATCGAGCTAACAATTGATATCAAAGCTAGTCTCTAAAGATGGTTTAACAACCAAGAGAAGATCCTTGAAAAAGATCAAACAATCATCAACACATTCTATAACTATGACGTCCACTTCTGGATCAGATTTCCATGAAGAATTTCAATCCATCTCAAAGCCTCCATATTCAATGGAGCAAATTACTCTTATTGGAAGATAAGAATGATGCTCTTCATTCAAGCGAATGATCTTGCAGCTTGGGATATCATCATGGATGGTCCCTCCATTTCTCAAAAATAAGGAGAACAATTAGTGTCAAAGAGTAAGAGAGAATGGAGTGAAGAAGATAAAAGGAATGAGCAGCTCAATGCTAAATCCATGCACATTCTATTTTTGCACTTGGTTTGGATGAGTACAATAGGGTATCATCTTGTTCTAATGCCAAGGAGATATGAGATAAGGTTGAGGTCACTTATGAAGAACAAGAAGAATCTTACTTTTGCCTTATGGCCATAAAAGATTCCAAGGTAACTTCTAACTCTTTTAGCTCAATTTCTTATTCTTTTGATGAGTTACAAGATGCCTATGATGAATTAGGCTTGAAGTTTGAAATTATTGTTTCAAAATATAATAAAAACATTTCAAAATTAAAAGATGAAAATATTTCAATCTCCGAGGCCAATCATGAACTTGAAAGCAAAATAAATGATATGCAAGCAATTATAAATAATTTTGATAAAAAGAATTCTAACTTGCATAATTTACTTTCAAAAGTTCATGATGATCATCAAAAGTAACTTGAGTTGCTTAAAAAAAGCTTTATCTAACAAAGTTTCTCCAAAAGGTTTTAAAAAGGGAGAAAGCTCAAAAGCAAACTTTGTTAACTCAAGCTTTAATTACTATAAACATAAAGGTCCCCCAAGTTTTTACAAAGGAAAAAGTGTTAAAAGTGTATGGGTCCCTAAAGGATTCATAACTACTCAAGATAAGAATATCCTTTCCAAATGGATACCTAAAGGGACTAGAATCTTGGAAACTAATGCTTATGAACCCAAAAGAATTTGGGTACCAAAAATAAAAAAATTAATTTTATGTTTGTAGGAAAAGGCAATTCAAGCAAAAACTCGTAGTACCTTGATAGTAGATACTCAAGGTACATGACCGGTGGCAAGAGCCATTTTATCGAGTTGAAGCCAAAAAGTGGAAGAGATGTTACCTTTGGTGACATCTCCAAAGGACTCATTGAAGGAATTAGCTCTATTGGTAAAAACTCTTCAATTTTTGTTGAAAATGTTTTATATATTAATGGTCTTAAGCATAATCTTCTAATTATTAGTCAATTATGTGATAAAGGTTTTAATGTCATTTTTGAGTCAAATGGATGTAAAATAATTTACATTGTGTCTAATAAGATTATGATTGTTGGTCATAGAATAGGAAATACATACATGGTGCATTTAAAAAACTTGCATGATTCAAACGTTTGCCTTATGATTAAAAATGAAAATATTTCTTTGTTGTGGCATAGGAAATTAGGACATGCTAGTATGAGCATATTGTATAAATTGGCTAAATATGACTTATTAAGAGGATTGCCAAAAATTGATTTTAACTTAGATAGAGTTTGTGATGCACATGTTAAAGGCAAACATAAGAGAGTTTTTTTTAAACCAATTAATGATTTATCTACAAGTAGAGTTCAACAATTGATTCACATTAATCTTTTTGGACTAATTAGGACTACTAGCTTGGGTGGAGAACAATATGCTTTTGAGCTTGTAGATGATTACTCTAGATTTACTTGGGGCTCTTTTCTTAAGTATTAAAGATGAAAATTTAGAAAAATTCATCACAATTCCAAAAACTAATCAAAATGGAAAAGACTACTTTATCATTAGTGTTATAAGTGACCATTGAATCAAATTTCAAAATCTTGGTTTTGATAATTTTTGCAACTCAAATAGTATTAGTCATAATTTTTCTTCACCTAGAACCCTTCAAAAAAATAGAGTTGTTGAGAGGAAAAATAGAACTTTAGAAGAAATGGTTAGAACCATGCTTTGTGAAAAAATTTTCCAAAATATTTTTGGGTGGAAGCCACAAACACTTCTTGTTATGTTGTTAATCGAGTAATGATTAGGCCTATTATCAATGTAACACCCCAGACTCACCTAGATGCATGGCCAAATCCGAAAATATTACAAAGAATGGGTTTTGAAATCTGAGTTATTTCGATAAACCGCTCAACTTTTATAACTCATATTCATTCCTGATTATTACTAAAAACGTCATTTAATTAATTCATTTGCCAAACACATATTACAACGGAAGTTTAATAAAACTGATATTTTGGAAATCCGATTTTTATTTTTAGAAAAACCTTTATTTACGTTAAGTCGTCGTTTTCATAAAACATTTTATTGAAGCAAGAAAAATACCAAACAAACCAAAAATCAACAATTAAAAACCATACAGTCCAGAGAGTCCCAGAAATTACAAACTCTCAAACAAATCCAGATTTTTTAAATAAACCATAAGTTACTAAGTTTAAACAGCTTATGGTCGAGTGGTCACCGCTAAGTCTCCGCCGCCCTGATCTGCCTAAGTTTGTGGATTACCTTAACAGAACAAATAAAAGATGTGAGTTTTCGTAAACTCAGTGTGTAACCAAAAGAAATAGACAGGCAAAACATTCAGAAATCTCATGCTCATTTAGATACAAATACAGACTTATGTCCATTTCAGATACAAATAATAGATACAATTATGCAGAATCGTACCTCCATCCTCAACACACCAACTCCGTCCATCCCAACACACCATGTGGAGCTAAAAACACCCACTTATCCCTACACTCCATATCGTGCCGTTACAACACATATAAGATAATATGCAGCTTTGCTGCTAGAATATAGGCGATGATCGCCATACAAAACACTTCCTCCACATATATAAATCCCACCCCAAAAACAGATACATAATACTGATACAGAAATTATATATTAGACATGCTCAATATGCTTATATACAGATAACAGACATGCATTTAATATCCCACTCAGAATAGTCTATCAGAATATCATAGTATACAAAATAGGGTTTGGTTAGCTCTTATCGACCTACAGTAGGCCCACAATTGATGGGAGCGACCCGTGCGACCCTAGGGAAAATTTTAGAAATATGGGCCCACATGCTCGTGTGGCCTATATGGCCTGGCCCAAAATCCACATCCTTGTAGGGCATGCCCGTGTGGCTTATATACACCCAACTTGGCTTAGCCTGTGTGGCCCACACGACCACACCCACACCACTATACATCGTGTCAAGTGCACGGCCATGCCTTCGTCGACCACACGACCGCCCGTGTGGCGTCAACAGAATAGTTTTTTAACTTTTGTCGAAATTCAATTTTTTGCGTTTGGGTACACACCTAGTTCGTTTAAAATGTTACAACAATCCCGAGCCCTCTAAAACCTAAGAAATAGCATACCAAATACCGATTTAGTAGCTAAATTATGAATTCAACAACAAGAAATCATCACAAAACTGACTTACCGCCGACGACACAAATCGCTAAAGCGTACTAAACCGCTGGAGCACTAACCAAAGGTTCCCCGTCAACTCCTACACAAAACGTTCTCACGAATTACTATCCTCTTAGATTAATCCATCAAAGAAAACCCCACGAATCAAGTAATCCTAAACAATTAACAGAACCAAAACTTGTAGTCAAGCGAAACCCCACTTACCATAAATGCACGAAGAACACCGTATTAACGAAACACAGGATTACGACAGTAGAGAAAAGAACAAAACAATCAAAAATGAGGAGAAGAGAAAATGGTAGAGAACAGAGAAAAAATTAACGTTAGAATAATTTTAGAAGAGAGAGAAAATTTTGGAAATAAAAAATTTAAAATAAAATATTCTGATAACTCCCCATATCCCAACTCCCCATTATCTTCTCAATCACAACCACTTCAGAATTCTATCTCTATCCAATCACTGACAGCTGTCTGGAACAAAAATTAACACCCTCACTCACACAAGGATTCGAACATAGGACCTCCAACATACCAACACCCTACCACTCAAACCAACAGGCTCATTTTGATATGAATTAACAGAAAATATTATGTAAGTATACTCAAAAAGGGCAAGGCTTAGATAAAAAATAACAAAAATTGCCATGGAAATTGAACCCAAGACCTCACACACATACCTAGAACATAATCGCTGAAGCAGATACACAGTTGTCTCAAATATTTATAGAAGCAGACATAAATTATCTAGGGCGTTACAACTCTACCCCCTAAAAGAAATTTTGACCTCAAAATTTACCTGATCAGAACAGATGAAGATACCGCTGATGCATCGAATCCTCAGGTTCCTACGTGGCTTCCTTAGTGCCATGATTTTGCCACTGAACCTGTAATATCCAAAATATAGGGCTTATGCATTTTTAAATTAATTGTGTGTGGTTGCATGCCTATGTGTAGTTGAGTATGCTTTGGGAGTTCTAGGAACTTCAGTATATAAGAGAATGCTCTAGAAAAATATTAAATTTTTTTTTAAGTCCCAAGATAGAACTAAGCAAGATAGGCTTTAAGAAAAATTGGCATGAGATTTTAATCATAACAAGTCAATTGGCAAGGTGGTGTTGGCACATGGGTGAATGCATGAAGGAAGAGGTTCGAATCCCTTAGCTAGCAATTGGAAGGATTTTAATTTTTGCTCTCTTTCCTATAGTGTCGGTCAAGCCTTATCTTGTATGGATGGATTTTTCTTTCATTTTTGGATAGTAGACCAAAGGTAAAAGGCAAGTTATTAGTTAAGGTATGGAATCAAGATGTTATGGAAGGATAAGGGGACAAAAGGCTTGATGAATGTGTGATGTTTTGAAAGTTCTTCCATGGCCATTTGACCATGAATCTAGATGGCATAAGGGGCTAAGGGGGTTGGTTTAATTGTGATAGTGATTAGGGGAAGATAGGGAAGAAATGAGGAGGAAAAGTGGGATTATGTTGGCATGAGAGTTGGCCAAATTTTGTAATGGGATTAGGGGTGATAGTTGGCCAAAATCTTAACAATTTGTGCATCTTTTCCCTTTTCTCCAAATTTTTCTTCTTAGCCGAATTTGTCTTTGGCAATAGGTGTAAGTTTTGTTTTGTTTTGGCTATCATTTTTTGACCATTTTGGTTTAAGTGCCTATTCTCTCAAGTTTCTTTTCCTCTTTTGCTGAAAACACCAAAAAGCTTAGAAGACATTTCTCATTTCTTTTCTTCCTCTCTAGCGCCGAAATCATTCTAGCACCAATGGCATTTCTCATCTTGTTCTTTTTCTTTCTCTTTCTCTTTCTCTTTCTCTTTTCTCCTTCTTTCTCTTAGCTGAAACCATCCTCCATTTTCACCATAATCATAACATCTTAAACCACCATTCTCTTTCTTTTGTTAAAACTGAAACCACCATCTTTCTTTCTTTTCTTTTGTTAAAGCCGAAATCACTATTTCTTTACTTCTTAATTGTTAAGGCCGAATCTCTTTATAGTTCAAGTAAGGGTACAATCATTCTCCGCGTTACGGGTAAGGATTATCTATCAATCGTTTTTCTTTATTTTCTTTTGGATTAGTCGATTTCAGGAATCTAATCCTCTTATTTCTCCTTGGCCGAATCTTTGAAGGAGGATTTTGGGATTCTTTTTGTAGTCAACAATTAAGGAGAGATCCATCGAAAAATCAAGCATCCGAGGTAAGCAAGAGTAATATTCAGCCAAAGGCCTTATTTGTCTATTAAGTTGATCGATTTTGATTATGATCTTTTAGGGGACTCTATCGCTCGATCATTTTTCTAGTGAACGTAAGATTTTGGGGCAATCAAAATAGGTTCGAAAAGAGAGGTAAGGAGTGTTTGGAAGAGGGGTGGTTATGTTATACCCTCAAATTTCAAACGAAGGGTTGTATCGAGGATTCGAGACTTTTCACCGGGTTGTGGACCCTCTGCCAACGAAGATCGATTATTTGAAGTCGTGCGTACACCCGAGCCACTATTTGTTCGTGGTTTGTCATCGAATTTTGATCCATCTATTGGAGAAAAATCACATATATGATTGTCCGAGATTAGAGGGTAAGGAATTAGATTATTCATCAATGGTATAGATTTATAAGTATTAGTGTGTTCTAATCAAGTATGATAAACAATTAGGTGTCGACGAGAAGGAAGGTATCGTTCTCACTGTTATAAGATGTGTAACATTATACTAAATTTCTCATAGATCTAAAATAATAATGATTTGTATGAAAATATGTATAATAATGGTTGCGAGTACCATTCAGTGGTACACGATATTCAGGTATGTTTACCCCATTACTTTGTTAATAATGCTATAAGCATAAATATGAAATAAGTATGACTGTTATGATTTTGGGGTATATTGCATAAAATCAGAATAATATGTATGTGCATGGGCATATGGGTGATATTGATAAAGGGAAGTGTTAGGTGGTTTTTACCACATTATCCGTGACTTGGTCACATAATATGAATCCGGTGACTTGGTCACATTATATGAATCCGTGACTTTGGTCACATATATGAATCCGTCACATATATGTGACTTGGTCACAATTATCTGTGGCCATGCCACAAAATTATAAGGGCAATGTGCATGTTGATTGCAAGAAGCGCCTTCGATGGTGTGTAGCGGATGGAGGTCGATTTAGTAATCCCACGGTGTGATTGGTAGGTACGGGTGGTGTGTAGCGGATGGATTTTTAGGTGGGCTCGGGATTGCATTTCATATATATATACATGTGATTTAATTGATTTTATCTGATTTGATAAAAATGGGCTTATGGCTAAATATGTCTTAAATGGGCTTAATAGCTATGATCGATTGGGCTTTTAGTGTTATGTTACACATTGAGTCTGTTGACTCACCCTTTTATGGGATATATTTCATGTGACTCTTAGCGTGATGGATCGGGTCAGCGAGGACTACGTGGTGGCCATTGCTCAACAAGTATTTTGGAGTGTCTTTTAATTAAACCTACTAAGTTTATATTTATTATTTATGATTTATTTTGGGTTATATTATTTTGTAATAAGGCCGCTATGAACTGTTAAATTTTTCATTTTAGATTTTAATCGCTACGATCAAATATCTACTAAATAATTTAAATGATTTCGAAAAATAACTTAAATCGTTTTTGACATCTAAACACCTATGGTTTTTATAATAATAATAAGTTTTTCATTAAATTTGGTTTTCTTTTAACTCGAAACCTTTCTTTTAAAGATAACGTTTTAATGAGACACCAACTATATAAACATCCTTTATAATACGATTACTAAGTAGATTCATTATATACGAAACTTTTATATTTTCTTATAAAAAAACAAAACGAGAATTTATTTAAACTTTTACTCGAGAAACATACCAGATCCGGTTAGGGTTTATGGGCCGGGAATGGGGTGTTTCAACTTGGTATCAGAGCCCAATTTTAAACTCTCGACCTTGGGTTTTGAAGCCCACAACGTTTTCAAAATTTGGCCCAAATGATTTTTTTTGAAAATTTTTTTTAGTTAGAATGGTTTTATAGAAGCATGGCACTCGAGTTCTCGGCCCAGGTCCATCAGGTAAGTTCTTTTGTCGATAAATTGATGTGAATGTATGATATTTTAAGTGATAAGCCTAAGGAAACTATACTTCAGAGACATGGACCCTAGGTATATGTGTACTTCTATGGAAAAACCACTGAATAAATCTCTGTTACATAAAACTTTCTTTAAGCAAGAAGTGAAAAGACTCTAATGCATAAAACTTTTCATAAAAACAGATAAGACGCGAAGTAGACATGAGTTCTAGGGGACGTGGTCATCGTGGACGAGGTAGAGGTAGAATGGCTGTGTCGGAACCAGTTAGGTCTGGTTAGGGTTCCAAAAATGAAGCACCGCCACCGTCTGTTGGGGTGGAATTTCAAGAGCAAATTGGAGGAGATGACGTGAGATCATGTGCTATCTTTGGGAGTGCTAGAGCGAGTAGTGGGAGCTAGTATGGGAAATGGGTCTCGAAAGTCGATGGTGAGAGACTTAGATCAAACAATTTGAGGTTTTAGGGAGTATTTGGGGTAGCTCAGAATGTAGCGGAGTATTGGTTAGAGGCGGTTGAAAGGATCATGGATGATTTGGACCTTCTTGAAGAAAAGTGAAAGGTCTTTGTTTCACTATTTTGTGATGAGGCCTACCGGTGGTGGCTCATTTGTCAAGGAGAGTATCCTGCGGATCGAGTGGATTGAGGGTACTTTAAGGTCAAGTTTGAAGGAAATACGTTGGAGCTAGCTACATCGACTCTCGAGAAAAGCATTTTGAATTTAGTGCAAGGAAATAAGTCGATAGTGAATATGAAGCGAGTTTTTACGACTTAACCGATATGCTAGAGGATAGTAGCTACGATTATGAGAGGTGTGTCAGATTCGAGGACGGACTGAGAGATGAGTTGCGAGTGTTGATTGCTCCGCACCGGGAAAGAGACTTTGCACTCTTAGTGGATAGGGCAAGGATAGCTGAAGAAGTTAAACGGACTGAGAGACAGAATCGGGACAGAGGTTAGAATAAGAATAAGAGAAGTTTTAGATCTTCAGGGTCATCCGGGAATTTTCAAAAGAAATCTAGAGTTGATGGGCCGCGAGGTCAGCAGGTTGCTACGGGAGGACAATATCGTACTTGTGCTCAATGTGGGAAGATGCACTCGGAAGAATATTGGAAAAAGACCGGGGGATGTTTCAAGTACGGGTCTAAAGATCATATGATTAAGGATTGCCTGATGAATACAGATAAGAACCGCCCAACAAGTTAGGGTATTAATCAGGCTGGTAGAGGTGGACAGCAACCGATGAGGGGTCGTGGTCCAAATGGAAGAAGTAATGGTTCTAGTAGAGGTTGCGGGACTCGAGCGAGAGGCGATGGTAGCTCGAGGCGAGACGACCGAGTTTGGTATATCTGATTAAATCGCAGAGAAGATAGTGACGCACTTGATGTTACCACGGGTACGTTTTTGATTTCTGGGTTGCCCTTTATTACTTTGATAGATATAGGGTCAACTCATTCATACATCTCTAGTGAAGTATCTGGAACTCTGCATGTGACTTCTGATACTGTACCTAGGAAGATGACTATACTTAGTCCTTTAGGACAGACTGTAATAATAGATAAACTCTTTAAGGAAGTGCCTTTAGAAGTTCAAGGGACGTAGTTTCCGGCTGATTTAATGGAGTTGCCATTCGGGGAATTTGACCTGATCTTAGGCATGGATTGGCTAGTAAAATATCGTGCAAATGTGGATTGTGCTACTAAGCGGATGTCATTAAAAACTATTGATGACAAAGTTGTGGTGATGGGCGAGAGACGAAATTACTTATCAAATGTAGTATCTGCCCTTAAGGCAGAAAAGTTGGTTAGAAAGGGATGTGTAGCTTTTTTGATGTTGGTTAGTGCCTTGGAGGTTAAGGAAGCAACTGTTGAAGAGGTCAGGACTATGAGTGAATTTGTGGATGTCTTTCCGGAAGAACTTCCAGGTTACCTCCGGATCGTGAGGTGGGGTTTGGGATTGACTTATTGCCTGGAACAGCGCCAGTTTCTATCGCTCCGTATAGAATGGCACCAAAGGAGTTGGTTGAGCTTAAGGCTCAGATTCAAGAGTTGCTTGATCGTGGGTTTATCCGACCAAGTGTGTCTCCATGGGGAGCACCGGTCCTATTCGTGAAGAAGAGGGATGAAACTATGCGTATGTGCGTAGATTACCGGCAGTTGAATAAGTTGACCATCAAGAACAAGTATCATTTGCCGAGGATAGATGATTTGTTCGATCAGCTTAAGGGAGCTGCTGTATTCTCAAAGATAGATATAAGGTCGGGTATCATCGACTTAAGGTGAAAGAAGCGGATATCCATAAGGCGACTTTCCGAACAAGATCTGGGCATTATGAATTCTTAGTAATATCTGTTCGGATTGATGACGCCCAATTGCGTTCATGGATATGATGAATCGGGTTTTTAACCCTACTTGGATCGGTTAAATCGTGGTATTCATAGGCGGTATCTTAGTGTATTCTAAGTCAAAATAGAGCATGATGAGCATCTTCGGATAGTGTTGCAAGTGTTAAGGGAGAAGAAACTTTATGCCAAATTCAGCAAGTGTGAATTTTGGCTGAAGGAAGTTGCATTTTTAGGCCATGTGGTGTCTGCAAAAGGGATAATGGTGGATCCTCGGAAGATTGAGGCAGTATTAGATTGGAAACCACCTAAGTCCGTATCTGAGGTTCACAATTTCTTGGGATTAGCAGGCTACTACAGAAGATTCGTCGAAGGATTTTCATCGATAGCTGCACCTTTAACGAAATTGTTGCGAAAGGAGGTACCTTTTGTATGGACAGATAAGCAGCAAGAAAGCTTTGAGAAGCTTAAGAGGGTTTTGACTGAAGCTCCGGTTTTGATTTAGCCTGAGGCAGGGAAGGATTTCGTGGTGTATTGTGACGCTTCTCACACAGGATTAGGATGTGTTCTTATGCAAGACGGGAAGGTAGTTGCTTATGCGTCTCGACAATTAAGACCACACGAGGTTAACTATCTGACGCATGACTTGGAGTTAGTAGCTGTAGTCTTTGTTCTTAAGGTATGGAGGCATTATTTATATGGGGAAAAGTCAGTAATATATACAGATCACAAAAGTTTAAAATATCTGCTGACTCAGAAAGAGCTGAATTTGAGACAGTGAAGGTAGGTGGAGTTGTTGAAAGACTATGACTGTTTTATAGAGTACCACCCAAGCAAGGCAAATGTGGTGGTAGACGCTCTAAGTCGGAAAGTGGTGTCAGATTTAAGGGTGATGTTTACACATCTTAGTCTTTATGATGACGGAAGCTTACTGGCAGAATTATAAGTAAAACTAACATGGTTGAGTCAAGTGAAAGAAAGACAGTTGGTAGACGATAACCTGAGTGCTAAGCTACGGTAGGTGCAGAATGGGGAGCTAGAAGATTATGGTGTTAATAGTGATGGGGTATTGTGTTTCAAGGGTAAAGTTTGTATGCCGAAGGATAAGGAGCTGAGGCAAAGGATTCTTTAGGAGTCGCATGGTAGCCCTTATGCTATGCATCCTGGAGGAACTAAGTTATACCAAGATTTATGAGATCAGTTTTGGTGGCCTGGTCTTAGGCGAGAAGTTACGGAGTTTGTAGGGAAGTGCTTAACGTGTCAGCAAGTCAAGGATGAACATCAAGTACCTTCGGGATTGCTTTAGCCGATAAAGATTCCGTAATGGAAGTGGGAGAGAATCACCATGGACTTTGTTAGTGGGCTTCCTCTTACGCCTACTAAGAAAGACTCGGTATGGGTGATAGTGGATCGGTTGACGAGATCTACACATTTTATCCCAGTTCGGGTTGATTACTCTTTGCAGAAATTGGCGAAGTTGTATGTGGCTGAGATTGTAAGATTGCATGGAGTGCCGGTGTCAATTATTTCGGATAGGGATCCGAGGTTTACGTCTCAGTTTTGGAAAGCATTGCATCAAGCTTTGGCAAGCAGATTGGACTTCAGTACGGCATTTCATCCATAATTGGACGGTCAGTCTGAGCGAGTAATCCAAGTTTTAGAGGATATGTTAAGGGGATGTGTGATAGATTTCAGAGGAAGCTGGGAGGAGTTCTTACCTTTAGCAGAATTTGCGTACAACAACAGTTACCAAGCCAGTATTCGGATGGCACCGTATGAAGCACTATATAGACGAAAGTGTCGCACTTCTACATGTTGGACAGAATTAGGGGAACGTCAAGTTTTGGGTCCAGAAATAGTGGCTGAATCGAAGAAAAGGTTAAGGTAATCCGGGCTCGGTTAAAAGAAGCATCTGACAGGCAAAAGTTGTACGCGGATCTTAAGCTAAAAGAAATAGAGTTTGCTGTGGGGGATCAAGTATTCCTAAAGGTTTCACCTTGGAAAAAGGTAATGAGATTTGGTCGCAAATGGAAGTTAAGTCCCAGGTTCATAGGACCTTATCGGGTTTTGAAGCGAGTCGGACCAGTGGCATATGAGTTAGAATTGCCTTCGAAATTGAAGCAAATGCACGATATGTTTCATGTTTCAATGTTATGTCGTTACCGGTCGGATTCATCTCATGTAGTGCCAGTTGAGGAGGTGGAATTAAGACCAGATTTGTCCTATGAAGAGGAGCCAATTCAAATTCTGGAACGGGATGTAAAGGTGTTACGGAGAAAATCAGTTCCTCTCGTCAAAGTGTTATAGCGTAATCATGGATCGGAAGAAGCTTCGTGGGAGCCGAAGGAAACAATGTGACAGCAATACCCTCACTTGTTCTAACCAGGTAATTTTGGGGTCGAAATTATTTTTAAGGGGGTAGAACTGTAATATCCAGAATATAAGGGTTATGCATTTTTAAATTAATTGTGTGTGGTTGCATGCCTATGTGTAGTTGAGTATGCTTTGGGAGTTCTAGGAACTTCAGTATGTAAGAGAATGCTTTAGAAAAATATTAAATTTTTTTTTAAGTCCCAAGATAGAGCTAAGCAAGATAGGCTTTAAGAAAAATTGGCATGAGATTTTAATCATAACAAGTCAATTGGCAAGGTGGTGTTGGCACATGGGTGAATGCATGAAGGAAGAGGTTTGAATCCCTTAGCTAGCAATTAGAAGGATTTTAATTTTTGCTCTCTTTCCTATAGTGTCAGTCAAGCCTTATCTTGCATGGATGAATTTTTCTTTCATTTTTGGATAGTAGACCAAAGGTAAAAGGCAAGTTATTAGTTAAGGTATGGAATCAAGATGTTATGGAAGGATAAGGGACAAAAGGCTTGATGAATGGGTGATGTTTTGAAGTTTTTCCATGGCCATTTGACCATGAATCTAGATGGCATAAGGGCTAAGGGGTTGGTTTAATTGTGATAGTGATTAGGGGAAGATAGGGAAGAAATGAGGAGGAAAAAGTGGGATTATGTTGGCATGAGAGTTGGCGAATTTTGTAATGGGATTAGGGGTGATAGTTGGCCAAAATCTTAACAATTTGTGCATCTTTTCCCTTTTCTCCAAATTTTTCTTCTTAGCCAATTTGTCTTTGGCAATAGGTGTAAGTTTTGTTTTGTTTTGGCTATCATTTTTTGACCATTTTGGTTTAAGTGCCTATTCTCTCAAGTTTCTTTTCCTCTTTTAAGTAATTATAAATAACATAAACTAGATACATGAAATAACATAAACAACGTAACATTTACTATTTTTTAAGGAAACTATACTTTCAGAGACATGGACCCTAGGTATATGTGTACTTCACTAACAAAACCATCGAATAAATTCTCTCGTTATAAAACTTTCTTTAAGGAAGTGAAAAGACTCTAATACATAAAACTTTTCGTGAAAATAGATAAGACGTTAAGGTAGACATGAGTTCTAGGGACGGGTCGCCGTGAGACGAGGTAGGTAGAATGGCTCGCTTCAACCAGTTAGTCTCGGTTAGGGTTTCAAAATGGAAGACGCCACCTACCCCATTGGGTGGAATTTCAAGAGCAAACGGAGGAGATGACGGAAGATCGCAGTGCTATGCCGGAGTGCTAGAGTAGTAGTGGGAGCTAGTAAGGGAAATGGGTCTCGAAAGTCAAGAGTCGAGAGACTTAGATCAAACTAGAGCCGAGGTTTTGGGGAGATTGGGGTAGCTCAATGTAGTGAGTATTGGTTAGAGGCACGAAAGGATCATGGATGATTTGACCGCATCATCAAGAAAAGCCGAAAGGTGCAAGTTTCACTATTTTGTGATGAGGCCTACCAGTTGGTGGCTCACCGTCAAGGAGAGTATCCTCCAGCATCGAGTGGATTGAGGGTACTTTAAGGTCAAGTTTGAAGGGAAATACGTTGGAGCTAGCTACATCGACTCTCAGAGAAAAGCATTTTTGAATTTAGTGCAAGGAAATAAGTCGATAGCTGAATATGAAGCAGAGTTTTTACGACTTAACCGATATGCTAGAGGGATAGTAGCTACTGATTATGAGAGGTGTGCCGATTCGAGGACTGACTGAGTAGATGAGTTATGGTGTTGATTGCTCCAAGACCGGAAAGAGACTTTGCACTCTTAGTGGATAGGGCAAGATAGTCAAGAAGTTAAACGACCGAGACATGAATCGACATGAGGTTAGAATAAGAATAAGAGAAGTTTTAGATCTTCGTGGTCATCCGGAATTTTCAAAAGAAATCTAGAGTTGATGGGTCACAGGTCAAGAAAGTTGTTACGGAGGACAATATCGTGACTTGTGCTCAATGTGGGAAGATGCACTTAAGAATATTGGAAAAAGACCGGGATGTTTCTAAGTAACGGGTCTAAAGATCATATGATTAAGGATTGCTCGATGAATACAGATAAGAACCGCCAACAAGTTAGGGTATTAATCAGTCAGGTAGAGGTGGACAAAGAACCGATGAGGGTCGTGGGTCCAAATGGAAGAAGTAATGGTTCTAGTAGAGGTTGCGTGGACTGTCCAGCAAAAGTGGTAGCTCCGAGGCGAGACACCAAAGTTTGGTATATGCAGCTCGTCAGCAGAAGATAGTGACGTGACTTGATGTTACCACTTCATCGCTTTTTGATTTCCGGGTTGCCCTTTATTACTTTGATAGATATAGGGTCAACTCATTCATACATCTCTAGTGAAGTATCTCGAACTCGTGATGTGACTTCCGACATCAGCATCCAGGAAGATGACTATACTTAGTCCTTAGGATGACCGTAATAATAGATAAACTTTAAGGAAGTGCTTTGAAGTTCAAGGGACGAAGTTTCCTACCGATTTAATGGAGTTGCCATTCGGGAATTTGACCGATCTAGGCATGGATTGGCTAGTAAAATATCGCAAATGTGGATTGTGCTATTAAGCTGATGTCATTAAAAACTATTGATGACAAAGTTGTGGTGGACGGGCGAGACTAAATTACTTATCAATGTAGTATCCGCCTTAAGGCGTAAAGTTGGTTAGAAAGGGATGTGTAGCTTTTTGATGTTGGTTAGTGCCTTTGAGGTTAAGGAAGCAATCGTTGAGAGAGGTCGTGACTACTGAGTGAATTTGTGGATGTCTTTCCTAAGAACTTCCGTGTTACTCCTGATCGTGAGGTGGGGTTTGGGATTGACTTATTGTCGGGAATAGCCGCTTTTTTTTCGCTTTATCGCCCCAGATAGAATGGCACCAAAGGAGTTGGTTGAGCTTTAGCCCTGATTCAAGAGTTGCTTGATCGTGGGTTTATCCGACCAAGTGTGTCTCCATGGGGAGCACCATGGCCCTATTCGTGAAGAAGAGGGATGAAACTATGCGACAAAGCGAGATTAACGGCAGCTTGAATAAGTTGACCATCAAGAACAAGTATCATTTGCCGAGGATAGATGATTTGTTCGACCTTACCAAGTGGAGCCGCCAGATTCTCAAAGATAGATATAACCTGGGTATCATCACCTTTGGCGAAGGAAGAGATCCATATAAGATACCTTGTCCGAACAAGATACGTGCATTATGAATTTTAGTAATGTCATTGATTGACTAACGCCCACCAAGGGCTCATGGATATGATGAATCTGCTTTTTAACCCTACTTGGACTCCTGGTCGTAGTATTCATAGACGATTCCGGTGTATTTCTAAGTCAAAAATAGTAGCATGACGAGCAGATTCTGAGATAGTGTTGTAAAGTGTTATGGAGAAGAACTTTATGCCAAATTCAGCAAGTGTGAATTTTTACCAAGGCATTTTTACCATGTGTCTGCAAAAGGGATAATGGTGGATCCTCAAGATTGAAAGATAGATGGAAACCACCTAAGTCCAGATTCGAGGTTCACAATTTCTGGCATTAGCGTGCTACTATGTAAGATTCGTCAAGGATTTTCATCGATAATGGACTTTAACGTAAATTATCGTAAAGGAGGTACCTTTTGTATGGACAGATCTAAAGAAGAAAGCAAAGAGTAGCCTCAGAGGGTTTTGACCGAAGCTCCGCTGATTTCGCCTGATTCGTGAAGGATTTCGTGGTGTATTGTGACGCTTCACAGTGATTAGGGATGTGTTCTTATGCAAGACAGTATGCTGTTGCCTCGACAATTAAGCACACGAGGTTAACTATCCGACGATGACTTGGAGTAAGTAGTCAGAGTCTTTGTTCTTAAGGTATGGAGGCATTATTTATATGGGGAAAAGTCAGAATATATACAGATCACAAAAGTTTAAAATATCCGCCGACTCAGAAAGAGTCAATTTGAGACAAAGAAGGTAGGTGGAGTTGTTGAAAGACTATGATCTATGAGCATAGAGTACCACCCGTGCAAGGCAAAATGGTGGCGTACGCCTAAGTTGAAGTGGTGTCGATTTAAGGTGATGTTTATACATCTTAGTCTTTATGATGACTAAGCCATCGCGTAATTATAAGTAAAACTAACATGGTTGTCAAGTGAAAGAAAGAGAAATGGTAGATTTATAACCGAAAGGTAAGCTACCAGAGGTGCAGAACGGGGAGCTAGAAGATTATGGTGTTAATAGTGATGGGGTATTGTGTTTCAAGGGTAAAGTTTTATGTCAAGGATAAGGAGCCGAGGCAAAGGATTCTTTAGAGTCGATGGTAGCCCTTATGCTATGCATCCCGGAGGAACTAAGTTATACCAAGATTTATGAGATCGCTTTGTGGCCTCGGTCTTTGACGCATTTGTTACGAGTTTGTAGGAAGTGCTTAACGGTCGCCAAGTCAAGGATGAACATCTGGCACCTTCTGATTTGCTTTAGCCGATAAAGATTCCGTGAATGGAAGTGAGAGAATCACCATGGACTTTGTTAGTGGGCTTCTTCTTACGCCTACTAAGAAAGACCTTGTGATGGGTGATAGTGGATCTATGGACTAGATTCACACATTTTATCCCATGGTGGATTACTCTGCGTAAATCACGGTTGTATGTGTATCGAGATTGTAAGATTGCATGGAGTGTCTGGTCAATTATTTCGGATAGGGATCCGAGGTTTACGCCCCGCTTTTGAAAGCATCTGATCAAGCTTTGGCAAGCGATTGACTTCAAGACGGCATTTCATCCATAATTGACTACTACCGAGCGAGTAATCCAAGTTTTAGAGGATATGTTATGGATGTGTGATAGATTTCAGAGGAAGTTGGAGGAGTTTCTACTCTTTAGCAGAAATTATGACAACAACAATGCTATTGCCAAGATTCTGGATGGCAATCGTATGAAGCACTACTATAGACGAAAGTGTCGGACTTCTACATGTTGGATGTAATTAGGGGAACGCCAAGTTTTGGGTCCGTAAATAGTAATCAATCAAGAAAAGGTTAAGGTAATCCTGCCTCTAAAGCAGCATCCGAGTGCAAAAGTTGTATGCGGATCTTAAGCTTAAAAGAAATAGAGTTTGTCGGGGATCAAGTATTCCTAAAGGTTTCACCTTGGAAAAAGGTAATGAGATTTGGTCTAAATGGAAGTTAAGTCCTGTGTTCATAGGACCTTATCTGTTTTGAAGTTAGTCGCACAGCTGGCATATGAGTTAGAATTGCCTTCAAATTGAAGCAAATGCACGATATGTTTCATGTTTCAATGTTATGTCGTTACTCTGGCTTGGATTCATCTCATGTAGTGCCGCTTGAGGAGGTGGAATTAAGACCAGATTTGTCCTATGAAGAGGAGCCAATTCAAATTCGAACGGATGTAAAGGTTCATAGCCAAGTCCAAATTTAGATGATCCCCACCATGTATATTTGCTAGTAATGACATGAAATTCCCTTAAAAAGATTGAAAATATTAAAAGATAAGTAGCAAAAATTAAATTAAGGCGTAGTAAGAATAGATACATCCACATCCATGGAGGTAATAATAGTTTTCAATATTATATATGCATAATAGAGCGAGGTAGGTAGTAAAATAGAGCATGCTAACTGTGAAATAATGGCGATTTAGCAATATTCACCACACCGAATCCATTAATAGTCTTGTAAAAGAGAAAGGGCAACAAGCAAAAGACAAGCTAAATTACAATTACGAGAAAATTCAAAATTGCAATGTAAGCCAACAGATACAATGAGGAAACAATTTATTTATGCCTTCCTACTCTAAAACCATATAAAGAAACTAAATTTTCTTTTACAACGACCTCAAGAAGCGACTTAATACTAATCATTGAAAATATAAATAGCAGATAGAAATAAGAAAGCGGCCGGTGGTGAGAAACAAGAAATAACAAAATTCAAGAAAATAGAAGCCATAGTTATTGCATTAAACTACAATTGTTAATGACCATCTTACGAGCCTGCAGCTCTCTAAAGAATGAAGTCCAAAGAACCCAATCAAGAGCCTTCTCTTGAATATTGGCAAATATTCTTCACGCTTCGTAAAACAACCACAAAGGAAATCAAAATAAATTAATGCTTACTTGTTCATCCAAAAATATATTACAGATAAGCTTTCACCAATATTAGCAATCACGCCAAATGTAACGCATTTAATAGGCTTCATGAAGAAAACATATGAAAACAATCGAGACAATGTTAAATAAATCACTGTAGCCTTGTGCCTATTTAATATCCTATGCAAAGCATATTGAATATATTGGATACACTAATAAGTGTTTAGTACAAAGGCATGATGTATCGTAATTTTAAGCAATAAGAAAAGAAGCAAATTAAGTTTCTATACTTTGACACTTCATATCAAAGCCGACCAATGATTTTGTTACCTCAAGGAAGGCGTAATTACGTAATTCAATGACTTGGTAATTCTACAAGTTGGCAAGTGAGATCTTTATATCTGTAAATACAAAGTGTAGAATTCTCCTTTGACAAGTGCATGTTATGATGTTCGGCGAAGTGCTCATTTTACATAGCAGTCCAAGGAAAGGAACTAAGGTTCAACAAATGACAAATGGCACCGGTGTCTTTGTTGGAGACAATTACAAAGAATAAAATTATGGAACAGGACTCAATAGAGTTAATACCTAATTCTCTGATCCCCAGTGCTTGATCCACCCACAATAGAGAGCCATTCTGCACAATGAATTGTCCAACCCATGGAATTCAAGCCATTTAAGTGCCCCATAATAGGTGAGCAAATAATGGAACTAAAAAGTTAATTCAAACCATAGTATCTTTGAAAATGCATTAGCGAAAAGGAATCGGAAAAAAAACACCAAAAAGCTTAGAAGACATTTCTCATTTCTTTTCTTCCTCTCTAGGTGTAAATCATTCTAGCACTAAGGGCATTTCTCATCTTTTTCATTTCTTTTTTCTTCATTCTTTTCTTCTCTTCTTTCTCTTCTTTTCTCCTTCTTTCTCTTAGCAGAAACCATCCTCCATTTTCACCATAATCATAACATCTTAAACCACCATTCTCTTTCTTTTCTTTTGTTAAAATCGAAACCACCAACTTTCTTTCTTCTCTTTTGTTAAAGCTGAAATCACTATTTCTTTTCTTCTTAATTGTTAAGGCTAAATCTCCTTATAGTTCAAGTAAGGGTACAATCATTCTCCGCGTTACGGGTAAGGATTATCTATCAATCTTTTTCTTTCTTTTCTTTTGGATTAGCCGATTTCAGGAATCTAATCCTCTTATTTCTCCTTGGCCGAATCTTTGAAGGAGGATTTTGGGATTCTTTTTGTAGTAACGATTAAGGAGAGATCCATTGGGAAATTAAGCATCCAAGGTAAGCAAGAGTAATATTCGGCCAAAGGCCTTATTTGTCTATTAAGTTGACCAATTTTGATTATGATCTTTTTGGGGACTCTATCACTCGATCATTTTTCCCGTGAATGTAAGATTTTGGGGCAATCAAAATAGGTTCGAAAAGAGCGGTAAGGAGTGTTTGGAAGAGGGGTGGTTCTGTTATACCCTCAAATTTCAAACGAAGGGCTGTATCAGGGATTCGAGACTTTCCACAGGGTTGTGGACCCTTTGCCAACGAAGATCGATTATTTAAAGTCGTGCGTACACCCGAGCCACTATTTGTTCGTGGTTTGTCATCGAATTTTGATCCATCTATTGGAGAAAAATCACATATAATAGTTGTCCGAGATTCCGAGGGTAAGGAATTAGATTATTCATTAATAGTATAGATTTATAAGTATTAGTGTGTTCTAATCAAGTGTGATAAACAATTAGGTGTCGACGAGCGGGAAGGTATCGTTCTCACTGTTATAAGGTGTGTAACATTATACTAAATTTCTCATAGATCTAAAATAATAATGATTTGTATGAAAATATGTATAATAATGGTTGCGAGTACCATTCAGTGGTACACGATATTCAGGTATGTTTACCCCATTACTTCGTTAATAATGCTATAAGCAAAATTATGAAATAAGTATGACTCTGTTATGATTTTGGGTATATTGTATAAAATCAATAATATGTATGTGCATGGGCATATGGGTGATATTGGTAAAGGGAAGTGTTTGGTGGTTTTACCACATTATCCAGTGACTTGGTCACATAATATGAATCCGTGACTTGGTCACATTATATGAATCGGTGACTTGGTCACATATATGAATCCTTGACTTTGCTCATAATTATCTGGTGGCCATGCCACAAAATTATAAGGCGATGTGCATGTTGATCGCAAAGAAGCGCCTTCGATGGTGTGTAGCGGATGGAGGGTCGATTTAGTAATCCCTACAGTGTGATTGGTAGGTACGGGTGGTATGTAGCGGATGGATTTTTAGGTGGGCTCGGGATTGCATTTCATATATATATACATGTCTGATTTGATAAAAATGGGCTTATGGCTAAATATGTCTTAAATGGGCTTAATAGCTATGATCGATTGGGCTTTTAGTGTTATGTTACACATTGAGTCTGTTGACTCACCCTTTTATGGGATATATTTCAGGTGACTCTTAGCGTGATGGATCGGGTCAGCGAGGACTACGTGGTGGCCATTGCTCAACTAAGTATTTTGGAGTGTCTTTTAATTAAACCTACTAAGTTTATATTTATTATTTAGGATTTATTTTGGGTTATGTTATTTTGTAATAAGGCCGCTATGAACTGTTAAATTTTTCATTTTAGATTTTAATCGGCTACGATCAAATATCTACTAAATAATTTAAATGATTTCGAAAAATAACTTAAATCGTTTTTGACATCTAAACACCTATGGTTTTTATAATAATAATAAGTTTTTCATTAAATTTGGTTTTCTTTTAACTCGAAACCTTTCTTTTAAAGATAACATTTTAATGAGACACCAACTATATAAACATCCTTTATAATACGATTGCTAAGTAGATTCATTGTATACGAAACTTTTATATTTTCTTATAAAAAAACAAAACGAGAATTTATTTAAACTTTTACTCAAGGAACATACCAGATTCGGTTAGGGTTTATGGGCCGGGTATGGGGTGTTTCATAACCTTCACTAACAGAATGGACTTCCTCCTCAGAATCTTAACATCTCGATCTAGAATTTGAACCGGCTTCTCCTCAAAATTTAAGTTTGTTCTAACCTCGATCTCTTCAACAGAGACAACATGAAATGGATCAGACCTGTACCGCCTCAACATCAAGTTGTGAAACACATCATGGATACGGTCTAACTCTGGAGGTAGCTCTAGCTGATAAGCGACCAGTCCCACATACTTCAGAATCCGATACGGCCCAATGAACCTAGGGCTCAACTTGCCTTTACGACTAAATCTCAGAACTTTCTTCCACGGAGAATCCTTAAGGAAAACGAAGTCACCCACAGAGTACTCAATAGCTCTCTTCTTTAGATCTGCATAAGACTTCTATCTATCAAAAGCTGCTTTCAGACGATCCCGAATCAGTCTAACCTTATCTTCATTCTCAGAAACCAACTCAAGACCCAGAACCCGACGCTCACCCAACTCATCCAACATAGCGGAGTACGCCACTTACGACCATACAAAGCCTCGTAAGGTGCCATCTGAATGCTAGATTGGAAACTGTTATTGTAGGCGAACTCAGCTAGCGGCAGATAATCCTCCCACCTACCTTGAAAATCTATTACTAAACTTGAAGCATATCCTTTAGTACCTGAATCACCTTCTCAGATTGACCATAGGTCTGAGGATGGAATGCAGTACTGAAGTCTAACTCATATCCAAAGCCTCATGCAATTTCTTCCAAAATCGAGAAGTGAAGGAGGGTTTTTATTAGAAATTATCGAAATAGGAACCCCATGTAGTCGAACAATCTCGGAGATATAGAGCTTCGCTAACTTTTGCAAAGAGTAGTCCGTCCGAACCGGAATAAAATGAGCGGACTTGGTCAACCGATCCACGATGACCCAAACATAATCCTTTTAGTGGGTTTCAAGGGCAACCCACTAATGAAGTCCATCGTTACTCGTTCTCACTTCCAAAAAGAAATATTAACGGGTTGTAACAAACCCGAAGGCAACTGGTGCTCAACTTTAACTGGCTGACATGTTAGACATCGAGCAACAAAATTCGTAACCTCACGCTGCAAACCCGACCACCAGTACAACTCACGAAGATCACAATACATCTTATTACCACCGGGATGCATATCATAAGGGCTACTATGCGCCTCCTTCAGAATCAACTGCCTCAAAACAGAATCATTTGGCACACAGATCTAATATCAAAAACACAAAAATCCATCTTTATTCAGCCCAAAATCCAAAGTACTGCCACTCTCAATCTGACAAGACCGCAAACCAGATACTTATCCTCTAACTGCTTATTCCGAATCTGATCAATCCAAGTCGGCTTAACTTGCAACTTGGCAAAAGACTCCCATCATCAAACAGACTAAGACGAGCGAACATCGCTCTGAAATCAGTTATCGCTCTACAACTGAGAGCATCGGCCACCACATTAGCCTTACAAGGATGATACTCTATCGTGCAGTCATAATCTTTGAGTAGCTCAATCCATTGACGGTGTCTAAGATTCAACTCCTTTTGAGTAAGAAGGCACTTGAGGTTTTGTGATCTATGTAGATAATACACCTATCACTATACAGATAGTGCCTCCAGATCTTTAATGCAAAAACCTCAGCAGCCGACTCGATATCATGTATCGGATAATTCCCTTCGTGTGTCTTAAGCTGACGGGATGCATAAGCCACAACCTTACCATCTTTCATCAGTACACACCCTAAACTGACTTGCGATGCATCGCTATAGACCACAAACTCTTTACCAGATTCATGCTGTATCAGAACAGGAGCTTGAGTTAGAACAGACTTGAGGTTCTCGAAGCCTTGTGCATCAGTCCAAATAAAATGAACACCTTTACGCAGAACCTTACTCAAAGGAGCTACAATTAGAGAGAACCCTTCGACAAACCGCCGATAATATCCCATAAGACCCAGAAAACTGCGGATTTCAAATACATTCTTAGGCTGTTTCCACTCAAGCACAGCATCAATTTTTCTCGGATCAACTCGGATCCCCTCAGCAGAAACCACGTGCCCCAAAAAATTCACCTCACGCAACTAGAACTCACACTTGCTCAACTTAGAGTAGAGCTGTTTCTCATGGAGTATCTATAGCACTACTCTAAGATGTTCATCATGCTCATCCTCGGTCTTAGAGTAAATGTAAACGGAAAAATATATAGGATTTTTCCTATGTAATTTATCACCTTTTTACTTAAATTTGTTGTTAAAACTAAGTAATTGTTTAATAAATTAATGAAATATGTGAAAATATGAAATTAGGACATAGAAATTATTAAAATGTAATTTTATGCTTTATTATATAGTTTTCATGCAATAAATGGCTTATTATATATTAATTTGAATATATTATATTTTTAACACATAAAGTAATATGCATGATTAAAATAAATAATAAAATATAAAATTATATTTAATAATTCATTTTAAAATATTTCATTAATAATTTGGGTTTGAATTAATTAATTAAATTGGATAGATTTTATTCTTTGGTCCTCTAACTTGTTGATTTATTCTGGACAGGTCTGAAAGCTTTGCTGGATTACAAAACTATCCAAATTGGAGATCAAGTCAACCCAATATTTGGCTACTCATGGCTGTCCATTTAAACCATTCTTTGGTTTAATTACACAAGGTCCTTACAGTGTTGAAGATATTAGAGATTTGCTCGAAGATTTACGATTGACCGAGTCTCAGTCCTAAGTTGTGTGGCATCCAAAATTGCTTAAAAATCAAGCAAAAATCAAGTCAAAAGCCACTAAGCATGGCCAGCCACAATTTGAGGAGATTTGAAGAGGTTAAAATGCACTATTTTTAGCAAACTATCCCCTCTCCTCACCTATAAATAAGACCCTCTCATTCCCTTATTCATCATCCCTCAAGCATCCCTCAATCATTACTCATTCATTCTCATCGTTCATCATTCTCTCTTCTCTCCAAATTTTCTTAGCCTTTTCCATTCCCACGTCTAGCATCATCTCTTCATAGATATTTTAGCAATTAAGCCTCTTAAAGAACCCTTGGTCGGCCACCTTGGAGTGCCATCAGCAAAGGAGAAAAGCAAAGGAACGAAGGAGCCTCGTTAGTCAGAGTCTTGGGTGATAGCCACTCTGAATTGGGTTTAATCTTTCTTTTTTTTAATTTAATCTAAAGATGTTTGCTATGTGTTCTTTGTTCTTGTTTACAACAATGTTAGCTTAATCTTATTTGAGCTGGGATGATTGCTTTGATTAAATAATATTTATTTGATTTATGCTTATAATGTTTGTGCCTCAATCGATCATGTTTTCAATTAAAATCAAGTCTGTATTTCGTTCATACGTGATTGAAATGCACCTAAATTAGCTGAGTGATCCTGACCAGATGACGACTAATGGACACATAATTGATATTTGCATGCTCAATTTAGATCCTGGCCCGATTAAATTGTAGGTTGCATAACAACTCGACCAAGCTCTGTTATCTGCATAGTTTTTAGATTTGTGTGATTAAACTGTTTCAATCCTGACATGTCCTGTTACCTCACACGAATGCTAAGAAACCCTTAGTAAGTAAGGAGCAGTAAAATGCGTATTACTAAGTAAAGGATTCAAAGGACCTAATGTGGTTTCCAAACTCATGAAAGATCGAGTTGCCATGGAATTTTTTTCTGAATGTTATTAAGCATGTTGATAATAAATTGAGTTTAATTAAAGTAATTGTCCTAGTTTATTTATGTTATAATTGTTGCAAATTGTGTTTAATTTTACTAAAATCTATTTCATTTATATAGTTTGCATACTTAGGATAATTTGCATTAGGGATCATTGCATTTAGTTTAATATATTTTAATTACCACTTCTCAACTATATTGTGTTTTTATTTACCAAATTGTTAATATAATTTTACAAATTAAGTGACTTAGCACAAATACAATCTCTGTGGAGACGATAACTCGATACTTACTTATTACTTGATAACGACTGTGTACACTTGCACAAACCTACGCGTTACAATTTTTGGCGCCGTTGCCGGGGATTGTCAACTGTTGCCATAGTCATTTTTTTCGTGAAATTATTTATTTTCAATTTGATTTATTTCTTACATTACTAACTTATTCTTTTTAATTTTTGTAATTTTCTTTTCACGTGTTTATGAGCATAGATTGAATTATCGATATACTCACTGTAGACCCTGAAATTGAGCGAACTTTCAGACAAAGAAGACGTGAACGAATAGCTCAAAGACAAGTCGAGATGGACCTTGGAAATCAGAATCAAGACCAAGGTAATGAATCTGATCATGTACAAAAACCAATCCTCATTGTCGATGATAGGGATCGATGCATCAGACAATATTTTGTGCCACTTTTCAGTGAGTTAAACCCAGGAATTAGAAGGCCAAATATTGAGGCAACCCAATTGTAATTGAAACCAGTGATGTTTCAAATGCTACAAATGGTGGGCCAATTTAGTGGTATGCCCGCGGAAGATCTACATCTCCACATTCGATTGTTTATGGAGGTAAGTGGTTCATTCAAGATAGCCAGTGTGACTAAAGACGCACTGAGGTTGAAGTTATTTCCGTACTCGTTGCGAGATCAAGCATGAGCATGGCTCAATTCGTTATCACCATGTTCCATATCTATATGGCAAGAATTACTAGAGAGATTTTTGGTTAAGTATTTCCCACCTAGCAAAAACGCTAAGTTGAGGAACGAGATCACAACTTTCCAACAATTGGATGACGAGTCTTTGTATGAGGCTTGGAAGCGATTCAAGGAGTTACTTCGTAAGTGTCCTCATCATGGGATTCCTCATTGTATCCAATTGGAGACATTCTATAATGGTCTCAATGCACATACAAGATTAATGGTAGATACTTTCGCAAATGGTGCAATTTTGTCTAAGTCTTCTAATGAGGCTTATGAGATCATCGAGAGGATCACGAGTAATAACTATCAATGGCTAAAAAATCAAACAGCTTCAAGAAGATGTATAGTCGGAGTTCATGAAGTTGATGCCTTACTTCGTTATCAGCTCAAGTATCGACTATTTCTCTATGTTAAAACAATTTACCGCTAATAGTGCTAATAATTTTGTAGCTCAACCACCAAGTCCATTGAAGTAGTTTCCTAATTGGAAAGGTCATTCTTTTGAGAATTGTCCATCAAATCCTGAGTCAGTGTACTATGTGGGGAACCAATATCAAAATAGGAGTGGACAAGGATCCCAGTCCAACTTCTACAATCCTTCATGGCGTAATCATCCTAACTTTTCTTGGAGCAACTAAGGAAATAGACTGAACAACAACTTATTACAACAAAAACCCAACCAATCTCAAGGGTTTAATCAACAAGCTCTAAAACCACCTCAAGCTGAGGCATCAAACAGTTTGGAGAACTTGTTGAAAGAGTACATGGCAAAGAATAACGCTTTGATCCAAAGCCAAGCAACAACACTGAAAAATTTGGAAAACCAAATGGGTCAGTTAGCTACGGAGCTTTGTAATAGACCGCAAGGAACCTTACCGAGTGATATTAAGAATCTAAGAAATTTGGGTAAAGAACATATCAAGGTAGTGGTATTGTGGAGTGGTAAAATTTGGAACCCCGATTAATTGATGTCGAAGATAAGCCCGTTGAGAAGAATCAACCAGCTTTTGAAATTCCTACACTTAAGGAATCAGAATCTGTAGAATTTGACAAGGTAAAGCCTGACTTAGTGAATTCATATATTTTAACATCTTTTTTTGGATGCAGATTTACCTACTCAGAAAAGTTGTCCAATTCAACCAAAAATTCCACCACCTCTATATCCGCAAAGATTGCAGTAACACAAGCAGAAACATGAGGTTCAATTCAAGAAGTTTTTGGATGTTCTAATGCAGTTACACATCAATATTCCGTTGGTGGAGGCTTTAGAACAAATGCCAAATTATGTGAAGTTTATGAAAGATATACTGTCCAAGAAGAAACGACTGAGTGAGTGTGAGACTGTTGCCTTGACAAAGGAGTGTAGTGTGTTCCTGCAGAACAAACTGCCACCAAAATTGAAAGACCCAGGAAGCTTTACTATACCCTGTAACATTGGTGAATCTTACTGTGGTAAAGCTTTGTGTGACTTAGGAGCGAGTATCAACTTGATGCCTAAGTCTATTTTCAAGATGTAAGGGATAGGTAAAGTAAGGCCAACAACTGTGACGCTTCAGCTGGCAGATCGTTCTTTAGCATATCCCAAAGAAAAGATCGATGATGTTTTGGTAAGAGTCGATAAATTTATTTTTCCTACTAATTTTATTGTATTAGATTTTGAAGAAGACAATGAAGTGTCGATCATCCTCGAGAGACCTTTCTTAGCCACTAGAAGAACATTAATTGATGTGCAGAAAGGTGAACTCACCATGTGAGTTCAAGACGATCAGGTAACCTTTAACATTCTTAAAGCTATGAAATTTCCCGATCCAACAGAGGAGTGTTCAGTCATGGAAAAGTTAGAAACCTTGGTTTCTATGGGAAGAAATTTTGAATAAGATCCATTAGAGAAAGCCTTAGATCTTGACCTTTTGAGGATGAAGAATGTGAAGAAAACATGGCTTTGTTGGAAGCCAATCCGAGAAATTTTATTCAATCTACATGGTTTGAACCATTGGAGTTGAAAGTTAGAGAATTTGTGCAACCCAAGTTGTCAATTGAAGAACCACCTAAACTCGAACTAAAGGTACTTCCTTCCTATTTGAAATACGTTTATTTAGGTGACTATTTTCCTGTGATTATTCCAGCAGAATTGACGAAGAACAAGATGAGCAACTAATTGCTATTCTAAAGAAATTTAAGAAAGTAATAGGTTGGACCATAGCTAATATGCGAGGTATAAACCCTTATTTTTGCATGCATAAAATCATTTTAGAAGAAAGTGAAAGAGCTCGAATTGATGGGCAAAGGAGGCTCAGTCCTATTATGAAAGAAGGTGTGAGAAAGGAAGTGATCAAATGGTTAGATGCATGAATCATCTATCCTATTTCAGATAGTTCGTGGGTAAGTCCGATGTAGTGTGTGACGAAGAAAGGTGGAATCACGATTGTTGAAAATGAGCGTAGTAGGTTAATTCCAACGAAAACTGTTACCGATTAAAGAATTTGTATTGATTACAGAAAGTTGAACAAAGCCACTCAGAAGGACTATTTTTCGTTGCCTTTTATGGACATAAAACAACATTTACTTATCCATACACTACGTTTGCTTTTAGGCGAATGCCTTTTGGTTTATGCAATGCACTTGCAACTTTTCAACGATGCATGATGACAATATTTACTGATATGGTGGAAAATTTTGTTGAGGTTTTCATGGATGATTTTTCTATTTTTGGTAACACTAATGATATTTGTTTGAGTAATTTGGCTAAGGTACTGAAGAGATTCGAAAAGACGAATCTTGTCCTTAATTGGGAAAATGCCATTTTATGGTCAAGGAAGGGATTGTCTTAGGTCATAAGATCTCAAAGAAAGGAATTGAAGTCGATAAAGCACAGGTGGATGTAATTGAAAGATTATTGACCCCAATGAATATGAAAGGAGTTAGAAGTTTCTTAGGCCATGTCGGTTTTTTCGAAGGTTTATCAAAGATTTCTTGAAAATTTTTAAACCGTTGTGTTTGTTGTTAGAGAAAGATACAGTGTTTGATCTCAACAAAGCATGTTTGGAAGCTTTTGAAGATCTAAAGAAGCGGTTAATCTCAGCCCCAAGAATCGTTACACCTGATTGGAACTCACCTTTTGATTTGATGTGCGATGTAAGTGACTATGCCGTTGGAGCTATGATGGGTCAAAAATGAAACAAAGTGTTTCACTCTATTTACTATGCAAGTAGAACTTTGACGGGAGCCCAACGCAATTATAAAGTAATTGAAAAGGAACTCTTTGCTATAGTTTTTGCTTTTGACAAATTTCGCCCATATCTTATAGGTACCAAAGTTACAATATTTACTGACCATGAGGCCATTAAATACTTGCTCACGAAGAAAGAAGCAAAATCAAGGCTAATTCGTTGGATACTTTTACTCCAAGAATTTGACCTTGAGATCAAAGACATAAAAGGTGTCAAAAATCAAATAGCTAATCATCTGTCGAAGTTGGAGCAAGATGAGGTAACTCGATCATGTGTGCCTATCAACAGAATTTCCCAGATGAACACTTATTTGAGGTAAATCAATTCATGAAATACCTTGGTTTGCTGATTTTGCTAATTATCTTGCATATGGAATAATTCCTCGAGAAATGGCATACCAATAAAGAAAAAAATTCCTTCATGATAGTCGGTATTATCTTTGGGAGGATTCATTTTTGTTTAAGCAATGTGTAGATAATATAATCCGAAAGTGTGTAGCTGAAAGCGAGATTGCTGAGATCTTGTATCATTGCCATTCATCTCCAAGTGGGGGACACTTTGGTGGTTCACGTACTACAGCAAAGATTTTGCAAGCAGGTTTCTTTTGGCCTACACTATTTAAAGATGCTTATGCTTATGTGAAGAATTGTGATAAATGCCAAAGGACTGGAAATATATCAAGGAGGAATGAGATGCCCTTGACAAAAATTTTGGAGATTAAATTGTTTGACGTATGGGGCATTGACTTCTTAGGCCCACTTCCTTCTTCGTATGGGAACAAATACATCTTAGTTGCTGTGGACTATGTATCCAAGTGGGTTGAAGCTGAAGCATATGCTACAAATCATGCTAAGGTAGTCATGCGATCCCTGCATAAGCATGTGTTTACACGATTTGGGACACCAAGAGCTATTATTAGTGATGAAGGTTCTCACTTTGTGAATAAATGGCTTAAGTGGTTGCTTGAAAAATATGATGTAGAGCACAAGATTGCTACTACCTATCACCCCCAGTCTAATGGGCAAGTTGAAAGAGTGAATTGCGAAATCAAAGGTATCCTTGAAAAGGTAGTACGCCTTAGCAGAAAAGATTGGTCTCGAAGGCTCAATGATGCATTATGGGCCTATCGAACAACATTTAAGACACCATTAAGAATGACTCCTTATCGGTTAGTCTTTTGAAAGGCAGGTCATTTGCCATTAGAGTTGGAGAATAAAGCTCATTGGGCTTTGAAGTAGTTGAACTTTGATCTTAAACAAGCCAGTGAGAGAAGGATGTTACAACTTGATAAGTTGGAAGAGCTGAGGTTGTTTTCCTATGAGAATGCCAAAATGTGTAAAGAAAGATCAAAGAGATGGCATGATAGTCATATACAACCTCGCGAGTTTAAAGAAGGTCATAAGGTTTTGTTGTTTAATTCAAGGTTGAAGTTATTTCCTGAGAAGCTTAGATCCCGATGGAAAGGACCTTATACTATCTACCAAGTTTGTAACAGCCTGATTTAGGTGCTAGTCGAAATAGTGGTCTCGAGACCACTAATTGGGGTCAAAGAAAATTATTTTAATTTTATTTTATGGGTTATAGCATGCTTATAAAGGAGCATGGAAATTTTGGTGTTTTAATTTTAGTGATTTCATGCTTAATCGCGAAAAAGGACTAAATATCATAAAGTGTGAAAGTTCTATTTTATTTTCTAGAGGTGCCAAATAGCTAAAGAATATTAATGGGAGGTCTCTAATGTGCAATTAGGCCTTATTTTAGGAGGTGACCGGCCATAGGGGACAAAGAATTGACTTTGTCATATTGTTAGGTGAAATTGGTGATTAAATTTTATTTTTATAATAAATTAAAGAAAAGATGATATCCATCTTTTTATTCATCTTCCTCCACCGAAAATAGCAAGAACAATAAGGGTTTTGAAAGCTTTGAAATTTCAGCAACTTATCCTCACACAAGTAAGTGATTTTGGTGGTTTTAGTTGATAATTTTTATACTTTTGGAACCCCCAAAGCTTAAGCTAGCTAATGAGGGGACTAATTTGCAATATGGTTGAAAGTATAAGGACTTACCATGAGAGATTTTATGTTGTTTGCTGAGTTTTTATAGAAGAAAATGGATGTTAGTGAGTCAAGGAACAACTTTTGTGAAAGTTGTTCCATGAAAACACCTAAATGGGACTGAGTTGTAAAAGTTGAAATTGTGTAATAAATGCATAAAATAGTTGGAATTATGAGTAGTTGTAAGAGAAAAAAATGTTCAGCTAGGCTTGTTTAACGAGAAAATGTGATGAAAAATGATTTGCAAGCCTAGGGGCAAAATCATAATTTTGCCATAGTACAAGGGCAAAATGGTCATTTTTGCCTAAGTGGAGATTATGATGTATTATGATTATAAAATGATTGAATAAGTAAATTTTATTGTTCTAGATCAAAGAAAACGAGATTCGAACCTAGAACGGGAGAAAAGAGAAATATGGACAAATAGGTCCCTTTCTCCCCTTTTGGGTATCAAGGTAAGTTCGTGGGCTAATAATGCAACTATAAGCGAAGTATTTAATATTTCAATGTTGCATAAATTGTATATTGACTCTATGAATATATTAAATACGTTTTGACGAGATGTCAAGAATTGAAAGTCTTCAATTGAATCTAAGAATAGAAGGAATGCAAATATCATGATACTATGATGGTTAAGGTCCCGTGTAAGACCATATTTGGAATATGGACTCGGTGTGAGATTTTGTATAAGACCATGTCAGGGAAATGGCATCAAGATGATATTTCGTGTAAGACCCTATTGGAGGTATGATGTTGATATGATACTATATGTGTGAGACTCAAGAGTGTTCTTTAGCATTGTGAATGATTCAACAGGTATGTTGAAAATGAGGAAGTATGTGGTTATGCCATGAGAGGTGCAGGTATGTACCCAGAACTCACTTGAGGTGAAATCGGTATATGAGGAAACCATGGTGAGTTATGTGTAAATGATGCACCCTGATTGCATATGTTATATTTATAAATGCATTGCGTGAATGCGAATGATTATTGTAGAAATCTATTTAAGAATGATAGTGTGTGAGGATACTCCTGGATGAACATTTAAAATAAGAGAATGTATGTGGATAAATATCCATGAATATTATCAATAATGGGTTGTGTGCGATACAACCTTATTAATTGTTAGCGATGGGCTATGTGCGATACCATCGCCAATATTATCAATGGTGGGCTGTGAGCGATACCACATTATTATTTGTTACCGATGAGCTGTGTGCGATACCATCGTGCTTAGTATTAATGGTGGGCTATGTGTGATACCACCTTATTAATTATTGAATGGTGGGCTGTGTGTAAAACCACAGGGTATTTATTATTATTCCGGGGTGATATCGAGAAACTTGACTAAGTGAAATTTGCATGTGGCTTTGTGGTGATAAATGCAGGGTATAAATGCAAGTAAAGATGAACAATGTTTTATAGTATGAGTTTGAGATAGGTGAAAGTTTAGAATGAGTAAGCATTATGAATGATTGAATGGGTATTCATAAGCTTAAGTGAAAATCTCATTATATTACCTTGTGGTTGAGTATAATAAATAAATGTCAATAGTTGCTTATCATTTGCATATGAACTTAATAAGCATTATTGCTTACTCCTCTTCCTTTCCTATCTCTTATAGGTTAACTTAACTAGCTCGGGTTGGAAACCGCCGAAGATGTTTTCACACTATCGAGCAGTCACTCGGGTATAAGGTTTCAAGTCTTTTTGAGATATGGCATGTATATAGATCTTATTTTGGTTGAATTAAGTCATAGTTAAAGTTTCCAAATGTGTTGGCCTAAAAGAGTTTATGGTTTGGTTGTGTATAGCCATGGATGATGGCTCATGTCAATTGTAGTAGTGCTAGTAATAGTTCTCCCTTGTATATGGGAAGGTAGTTTGATTTTCATGATTCAAATGTGATAATTCAAGAGTTATAATTGATGATTTGAGAATGTTATGTGATGATGTGTAAATGTATGCAAGTAAGGGTGGCTAAATGGCTTGGAAAATAACCTTGAATTGGTCCACACGGGTAGACACACGGGCGTGTGTCTAGACCGTATATGACACATGGTCAGTCCCATGGGCATGTGACTTGGACGTGTGTCCCCTGCATGTTAGTGTTACAAGTCAGTGTAAGCCATGGGCAAGGCAC
Source organism: Gossypium rotundifolium (assembly GCA_025506655.1). Lineage (NCBI taxonomy): Eukaryota > Viridiplantae > Streptophyta > Magnoliopsida > Malvales > Malvaceae > Gossypium > Gossypium rotundifolium. The sequence goes on from CP106723.1 coordinate 37,482,826, forward strand.
ACAGGTGTGTGCCTAGGCCGTGTGACCGTTATGAGGTTGCTGACGTCATAAACTAAATACCCAGGTTTTTAAGCACGGGCAAAGACACGGTGTGTCTAGGCTGTGTGGAGCACATGGGCCAAGAACACGGCGTGTGTTCGGCTGTATGAAAACCCTTGTAGGTTCGAAAAGAAAATAATTTTGCACGGGCATGGAGCACGGGTATGTGATATGTCACACGGGCATGTCCCGCTCTTCACACGGGCATATGGCCAGTTTTATGTCAAAAATTTTGAAGTGTTTAAAAGTTTAGGTTTGGTCCCTCAACATCTCGAGTATATGAAAAGGGTCTCGTAGACCCAAAATAGGGACGTTACGAATGCAAATGAAAAAGTTTTAAAATTAGAACGAAATTTTATGGCCAAAAGTTGAATGTTGAAGCAAGTCAAGTCCGGTAATGCCCCGTACCCAGTTTTAGAGTTGAATACGGGTAAGGGGTGTTACAGAGTTTATCCTTATGGAGCTGTTGAATTATACAACAATTACGAAGGTACGTTTAAAGTTAATGGTCAACATCTCAAACACTACTGGGATGGTGAAGTTGAGCAAGTTGAATCCTCGTTCAATTAACAGACCCTTAATTTTTCATGAACTCATTCTATAAATAAATAAATAATTAGAACTTATTTTCTTAACTTATTGCATTTAATTAATTTTTTCTAAGGAGATTGGAACTTAAGCGGGACCACTGTAACCCTCTAACCTTTCTTGGGAATTAATTTAATGTAATTTGTTAAGAAGAAATTTTTTAATTAAGATTTAAAATTTTTAAGTTTCATTTGTTCTGTTTAAATTTTAAATTTTTATGATAATAAAGGGGGTCAAATTTGGCCCAAGTACTAATCAATTATTTTTAGTAAGATACAGTCTAAGTTTAAGGCCAAGACATTAAAAAGGAGGGAAAAATCCATGCCTTGCCGTCACACTCATTGCTTGTTGCCCAAGTAACCCTAATGTAGCTAAATTTTTACTACATGTTGCCCTAATTTTTCCCTATACAAACCCTTCTCCATTCTACTAATTTTCATATCCTTCAAAACAATTTGCTTACACACTAAAAATCCCTAAATCTCCTTTTTGTGTCGTCAACCTCAAATCCTGAAAGAAACCCTAGTTTTTTTCCCTTTCTGCCAAAATTCCCTATTGCCGCCACACCATCCTTGCCGTCACAAGATTTTTTCCGTAGCAAGTTCTACCCACTTTGCCAATTTCTCTTTTCTCTCTTGTGTAGAAACTTTGCCGAATTTTCAAAAAAAATACGATGTCTTGCAAAAGAACTAGATCTTCAAAAACTACTCCTGAAAACCTGATTTTGATCAATGAAGAAGTGAAAGAGAGATTTGATTCAATCTTCAAGCATCAATGTATGATGCCGGAAAAAGGTTTTGACTTGAAGAGTAATGATTTGATGGTTGTTCCTATACCTATTAGAAAGAAAATCAATGCTCTCAAGTGGGAACGATTTTGTGATGCTTGGTCACTTCCCGATGATGAACTAGTTCGAGAATTCTATACTAGTTTGACTACGTAAGATGCTACTGAAGTCATTGTTTGAAAGAAAAAGGTACCTCTTACTTCTAAGTCCATTAATGATTTGTTTAATTTACCTGATGTTGAAGAAGATGAGTACTACCCTATGATGAACAATATCAATTGGGATTTTCTTCAACAAGTGCTTGATGTTGTGACAAATCCAGGATCCTAATGGATTATAAGAAAGTATGGGAGCCATTCTTGTCGAAGAGAATACTTAAAACCAGGAGCAAAGGTATGGTTTTATTTCGTTCGCTACAGTTTTATGCCTATCTCACAGTGTTCCACCATTTTGATGGAACGAATGCTTTTTTTATATGAAATTTTGACAGAAAAGTCCATTAATGTTGGGAAAATTATCCTCAAGAAGATTCACGATTGTGCTAAAAAGAAGGCAGGAAATGCTTATTTCCCATCATTAATCACTTCACTTTGCTTAAAGGTCTGTGTTAAAACACAAGCAAATCTAAAGGGGCGATATGTTTAAGGATGCATTACAAATTATGATTTTGAAAGATTAGTAGAGAGGGTGCATGAGCTGAATCAAGGTGAGCAAGGAGAGCCAATTGAGCCAGATATCGATAAGTCAACAGATGGAACTGAAATTGAAGCTAATTCAATTACAGACACTGAAGAGGAAGAATCTGATAAGGAACTGAGCATTCCTGAACCAAGGGTTGAGCCAAAAGTAGAACCATTCAAGCTAAGTGTTGAACCTGAATATACAACCCCATGCCGACTTCTGCAAGTACTTAAAGGAAATCGGAGTTGTCAATTTTGATGGATATATGCAAGTTCATGCACAATCAACAACAAACTTACTGGAAATATGCAAAAATTAGAGATGACTCAATTTGAAATACTTTTAAGAATATCTCTAATACTTTTTTTCCTGAGTTCCTAGATGCTATCTTTGAGACATGGACGGAAGATACTGACTATGCAAGTGGAGATGGAACTAAAGAAGATAAGAGGAATGAGTCAGAAAAATAAAAGGGGGTTCTTGTCTTGTTATTTATTTAATTATTTTTAGGTCCTTAGGAATTTATTTCTTTCGTAATTAGGATTTAACTTCTGTAGAATAAAACATAGCAAGCATGAACAAACTTAACACTTCTTTAGAAAGAATAAGACTAAGTGATATGGTAATGGGAATGAACATGTCTAGGATTGGGTTAATAGGGAAGACTTGGTATTTAAGCAGTCTTAATGACTCACCTCTCTTTCTTTACAACCTTACCTGGTGTTCATTTTTCATTCATCACTTTGTTCTTGCAATGAGGACATTGCTTCTTTTTAAAGGGGGTAAGACAAATAAATTGCTCAAACTTTTAAATTTTTTCAAGTATATTTCAATCATTTCTTTCATAAATATGTTTTAATAAATGAATGTTTAGAGATATTTTTTGTTAATGAGATAGTTTGTATGCAAGTATGAATGATGATTTTATCTGAGTAAAAGTATGTTATCATGAAGAATGAAATGCTTGTATGATCTTAGCTTTAGTAATGTTTGCCATGAAAACTTAGTCTCTTTTGAGATCAGACATGCATGAAGGTTTATTGATGAACTGTAAAAGTAACATATTTTAAACCCACATTTAGCATACTTTTGGATGATTTATTCCTTAATGTATGTAAAAAGGTGCTCTTAATCCTTTCTTTTCATGTTTTATACTTAGGAAAGCACTCGAGGATGAAAAGAACAAGAAACAGGCTTAAAACAGGCCAATTTGGTTAAAATCGAAACTGTAAACCTCACACCGCGTTCTCCTCAAAGTAGAACATGGCCTAACCATGATTTACACGGCCATGCCTCCATCATCAGACCCGAACACGGCCTGAAGTCAATTTATACGGGCGTGTGCCATGGTTGTGCCCTTGTTGTGGAAGAGAAATTTCACTTGGATTTGGATACTTGAAGGAAAAGAAACACATTCCAAAGGCTATTCAAACACCCGAGTAGGAATCATACTTGAATTAGGATACTTAGGAGCCAATCAAAGCATTCCAAGAGCCTATATAAACACCTAAGCACAACCTTCAAGGGGCAGTTAGTTAGGCAGTCAGCTAGGCCAAGGAGCCGAGCTAAAAGGCCAGATTCATGGGAATCACTAGAAGATAGCCAGTTGATCCATCTCAAGAAGCTGGAATTCTACTCAAGACGGCGGATCTCTTCTTCATTTCCTTCAGGGGGTTTTAGGGATTTCTTATGTTTTGTTTTATCTTTTCTCTTGAGATGTTTTATTTTATCATTATGAACTAAACCCTTCAGATACCTGAAGGGGATGAAACCTAGATGAATCTTGTTATTGTTTTCTGAACCATATGATAAATACTTAGTTTGTTCTTAATTATGTGTGCTTAATTCTTGTGTTAATATTTCCGAGATATTGATTCAAGTTGAATGTGATTAGGTGGAGGAGCAAAAGTCCCTGCTTAAAAGTAGATCTAGCATAATTAAGTGGAGTTGATCGCGCGCCTAGAGATAGGGTGAGGAGATTTTGTCGGATTAGGGTGAAACCTAATATGGGAGTCCATAGATTGAGTTAATACGATTTTAGGGGTTTTAATTAGAAAGAGATTTCAATTAATCAACCTAAGGTTAGACGTTATTCACCTCGAGAGAGGGTTTAATATAAATTAGGGAGTCTTACGGATCAAGCTAAGTGAATAAATCGTCCTGGCTCAGTGTTAGATAACAAGTGAAGTCTAGGTGGATTCTTCCTGAGGGTATCATCTTAATCAACTGAGTTTTCCCAAAAGTTATTTCCCAATTCATTCTTTTTGTCTTTACATCTTTAGCCTAGTAGTTAGTTAGTTTTTAGTTCAATCAATCAATCAATCACTTAATATTTAGGCTAAATAATAGAAAGAAAGTGAGTATTAGTACTTTTAATTCCTTTGGGTTTGATAATCCGGTCTTGGCTAAATTATACTATTGTTCGATAGGTGCACTTGCCTTAAGTCGTTGTCAGAGTTAGTTTCCAGGTTTTATCATTCTCTTTATAAATTTTAAAACTAGACAATTCTAGACGATCATTTATATCTTTGGAATTGACTGAGTAACTTTCTTGGGGCGAAATCCTAGGGGACATAAAAAGCTAAAATGATATAGGCACTATTTCTTTGGATTGTTTGAGCCTTTTTAAGCCAACCCTATGATATTAGACCCTTGAAACTATAATTTTGAGCTTAAAGGCCTGTTTATTGCAATGAACCCACATTATAAGCCAATTACCATCATTTTAAGTTATCCTAATTTTGTGCATCCATCTTAACTAAAGTTGTCTTGTTAATCAACATTTGAGGAAATTTTCAAAAAGATGTACGTGCTCATGCTTAAAAAAAAAAGAGAGCGAAGAAAAGTTTGCTCAGTCTCCAAAAAAAGGAAAAATGTATGAGCTTGAGTTCAAAATAAGTTTGGGGGTGTTCTAAAGGTTCACTTAAAGAAAAAGGTTGTATTACGAGAAAACCAAGACAAAGTTAAAAGTTAAGATTTTCTTTAAAACCGAAATGTCCCATCTCTTAAAATCCCTACCTTTAACCGAGGCCCATTACAACCTTATAAAAGACCTATCGATTTGATGATTATGTCACCTACATTAGTGGAGAGGAAGTCCTGAGTTCAACATATGAAGATTATAAATAAGCCTTGTGATTGTTTGTTTGATTGATAGGAAATTATGTTGAATGAATAATGTTATCTGTAATATCCGGGATTTAGGGGTTATGCATTTTTACTTAGTGTATGTAATTGCATGCTTGAGTATGGTTTGAATGTGTTTTGGGGACTTCGGGAACTTTAGAATGTAGGAGAATGCCCTAGAAAAATATTAGATTTTGAGTCTTAGAATGGAGTTAAGCAAGATAGGCCTTAAGAAAAATTGTATGGGAATTTAGACACAAGTAACCAGCTGGCAAAGTGGCAAGGGAGGCACCACTTAGGGCCTTGGAAGGTGACGCCACAAGCAGTGAAAGGGGGCTTAGGTTCGAGCAGCAAGGGAAGCATTTAGAGCTTTTATTTTGCAGCAAGGAGGAGCAGTGGTGGACGGCACTAGGACACTAAGTGGATGAGCATTTGATTAAGTCAAATCCATTCAAAATTCAGCTAAGGAAGGAGGATAAGTGTTGACTCGTTCAAATTTATTTTGAATGAATGAAGAAGAGAAAAAGTAGGAGAAAAAGAAGGAAGCTGATAGAGGGAAGAAGAGTTGGCCGGCCAAGGGATTCCTTTGGTGACAAATTCGGTCACGTAGGTAAAAGAGGAGTAGCCGAAATTTCTTGAGGGGGTTTAGGTGCATTTCGGGTTTCTTTTCTTTCCCTAGTGTTGTGTCGAAAATAGTAGTCAGAATACTTTCAAAACCTATTTGCTTAAGCCAAATTTCAGAAGACCATTAAGGTTACTTTCAGCCTCTTTTTCGTCTTCTCTTTGCTCTCCATAAGATCAAACCCTTCACTTTCTCTTCTCTTTTCTTTTAACTTGTTCTAGTCGAAACCTCTCTCTCTCAAAGCACACCATTGCCTAATTCTTCTAGCCTTCTCCTATACTACTTTTCTTCCTCTCAAACTCAATTCTATACCTATTCTTTTGGGTGGCCGAACATTCCATCTCCATTTGGGAGTCTCAGCCAAATCTTATTGTCCCTCATTCTCTCTTCTTTTTCGCAAACTCTAAAAGCCGAAACACCATAGCCGCAACCTTCTTTCCCCTCATCTTTTTCTTCTCACCATTCCTTCTATCATCAAAGCTAAAGGTATTTCCAGGCTATAGCCGATTGATCTTAAGTACTAAGAGCTAAAAACCAAAACATCCTTCTCCTCTTGTCAACATTTAAAGCTAGCGAACCATTTGCGTTTTGGTCACTCTATTCGGTAGGGATCTCTTCTTTGTTGATTTCCTGTTCTTTTCTTTCTTTGACTATCAAAAAGCAAGACTCTAATCCCTCCTATTCTCTTTGGCTGAAACCTTGAAGGGGGATTCGGGATTCGTTTGTAGCCGTCTATAAGGGGAGTTCATTCGAGATTTAAATATCCAAGGTAAGTGAAGTGTGATCTTAGGCCGAAGGCCATTTACTTTGTTCATCAAATGTTAGAATCGAATCTAACATATACCATGTAGGGATTTCAACATCTCCAAGGACAAGTGATATTAATATTCGGCCAAGGCCATATTACTTATTAAGGGTGGCCGATTCTAACTGTGACATTTTAGGGGGAGTTCGACAGTGGTATAAAAGGAGTCTCGGGGATTCTGATCCATTTCAGTAAGGGTGTTTGTAACATCCTGAATTAGGGGTTGTTTGAAAATTTAATTATTTGTTTTCCCATGTGTGTGTGTGCTTGAAGAAATAAATACTATGATTTATTTGGCATGTTCTAAGGTCTAGAAATAAACCCGAACTAGGCCTGACTTAGGGTTAAAAATTTCTTTTTAAGTATTTAAAAGAAGGAAGCTAGGTGAGATAGGGGTTAAATAAATTAGGGAGAAGCATGACACAAAGAATGGGATTGGCTAAGTGGCTTTCATGCGCCACTTAAGAGTTGGAGGAGAAGAGGGGCGCAGGTCATAGGTTCGAGCTGCTGGAGTGGCGTTTTGGCATTTTAATTTTTGGAGTGATCGGCCTAGGAAGGCCTTATAATTAAATGTGGAGGTGTTATGACATGAAAGACGGTTCGGTGGAGTGGCTTGGGGCGCCACTTAAGGGCCTTGGTATAAGGACTCGGGTTCGAGTCATGATGGATGCAAGAGTGTTTTATTTTTAGGCTTTTCGGCGTTAAAGGAGAGGGGGCCAGGTAAGAAGGCTTTAAAATTTAATGGAGAGGGTTCATGACATGAAAGTCAAATGGGGAGAAATGGCCTGGGGCGTTAGAAGAGAGGGCTGGGGCATGAGGTTCCAGGTTCGAACCAAAGAAACAACATATGGTTTTTATTTTTTATCTTCTTTGGCGTGAATGGGAGAGTATTGGCTTAATTTTGGACTCTTAAAAGTGATGAGGATGAGCTTAATCTTTGCTTATTTTCTATTTGGAGGTAAGTATTAGTAGTTTATTTTCAATTAAATTGTAGAAGAGTGATTAGGAGATTAAAAGTAAGATAAATCTAGTTTTATTTGTGATAATTAAAGGCTGAAATTTATCACCAAAAAGAAGGTGATGGCCGAAATAGGGACTCCTTGGGGGCTGTCCACATTCAGTTTATCACTAAAAAGAGGGGCCAAATTTCATAGGCAAAATTCTTTTCTTTTCTTTTCCAAACTGCTACTGCCGAATTCTCCCTTGATTCTTAGCCAAAATTGTTCAAAAATTTCCATCTTCTCTTGCTTCTTTTTAGCCGAACCTACCCCTCTTCTTATCAAAATTTCCAAACCTTTCCATCTTGTGATTAGGCCGAATCTTCTCCCCTCCCTAACTAAGGTCTTCTTGATTTTCATAGTGTGGTAAGGGATCTCTCTAAGTTTAATCTTTATTCTTATTATGGCTAATAAACCATGAGGTTTAACCTAAATTCTTGTGTATAAGGACCTATTCGTGGTCTTGGATTGGTAATCCTCACTAGAAGCCGGTGTTAAGGAGAATTGAGAGGTCTTTCGGGATTTGTTTTCCAAAGATGAGTTGGTAAGCACATTCGGCCAAGGGCCTTTTGATAAAAGTTTATTGCTTAAATGCCGAAACTAATGTGTGCCATGGATTTAGAGGCTAATTAAGGCTTCGGGATTTGTTTGGAAATCAAATCCGTTTAAGGTAAGTGCCGCAAGAGCCTTTGGTAATTCTTTTGGTTTGGCTGAATAGGCCAAAGCCCCTAATCATGTGTTAGCCGATTGTAGGAGGAACCAACATCTCGGGATTTCGCTTGTATATTCGGGATTTGCTAGTAAATAGGTGTGTAAAATTCACTACACACTTTATTAATAACATGACTTAATTGTTGCCTTGTTAATAATTTTGGTAGTGATTAGCTTGTGGCATAATCATGGCTTTCGGATAAGTCCCCTAACTTGTGATCTATGATATGCTTGAGTTGCCATCATATGCTGTTAAATAATATGTTGTTCATAATGTATGATATTTGTGGGATTATGATATATGATTATGTAAGCATGATGATGGTGGGATTAATGAGTGGAGGGGGATGATTTTATGGACTGTCGCCAGTGGTTTTGGCCACAAGATGGGTTGGCCCCATCAGATTATTTGTGACCTATGGTCATCGGTGGTTTTGACCACATCGATTGATAAATTGCAACTAAGTCCTAGTGGTTTGGTACCACGATGGTTTTGACCACACTTGATAAATTGTGACCTATGGCCATCGATGGTTTTGACCACACGATGGGTTGGCCCCATCATTTAATTTGTGACACTAGTCACCGTTGTTTTGACCACCGTGGTTTTGACCACAGGGGTAGTTAAGGAGTATGGATGGTTAGGTTGGGTTGCATGTGCATGTTTATTAATAAATTGTGTATGAGTTGTATTTTCCGGTGGGGATTTACACATTGAGTCTTGGTGACTCACCCTTCCATTACCATTTTGCGGATGAGTAGATCGCGGAGATGGAGTAGGAAAGGACTTGAGGCGACCATGCTTATCGATGAATTTGAATTTATTTTATTATAGTTAATAATATTTACTTTCTAAGTCTTTTATTTTGGGATTGTAATAAGGCCTTTATTTATTCTTTGGATGCTATTTTATTTTACTTATGTTATGATACAAATGAATTTACAAATGTTAAGTAAACAGGTTAAAAGTAACTTTTTCCAACTTAATAACTTCTACGGATTTTTCAAAGATGTTACCATCGGGTAACAAAATTCACCAAGTCAATTATACCTTTGCGATTTTAAAAGTTTTAAATGATCAAATGTTTTCAAAGGCTTTCAACACAACCATGTTTATAAAAAGCCCAACTAAGTTTTCAAACAAGGTTTCAAAAACCTTAGCCATATTTTAACAAGTTTTCACCAGAAAATAAATATCTTTCAAAACGCTTTTACTCCGTGACATACCAGATCCGGTCAGGGCTCATGGGCCGGGTTTGGGGTGTTACAGTGTTTAAGTTGTGAATTTTATTCATTTAAGATCTCATATGTTAGTTAACCGGTTTTACGATTAAGTGTTGATTCAATGGATGCGAGTACCGTAAAGGGGAGAAAAGGCGAAGCCTACCCTAAGTTCAAGAAACGCTCGATTTCATCTTTCGTGATTGGCCGGGGTGTGGGCGTCATCGGAAAGGGATAAGCAGTTCGTTGTTATCCCTGCTAGTGAGAGTGTCGGTATCGATAGTATCGTACTTACTGTTATCAGGTGTGTACACTAAACTCCCGATAGTTTAATAATAATGTTAAGCATATGTTAATGAAGTGACGAATAAACATGGCTAAGGGTACCATTTAATGGTACAGTGTATTCAGGTACGTTACCCCTTAACACTCGTAAATAATGTTTAACAACAATGATGTGAAAAGAATGTGGAATTCCGTTATGATTTTGGGGTAAGGTAAACTGCATGATAAATAGCATGTTTTGTATGTTGCATGGGCATATGGGTGATTATGTTAAAGGGGAAGTGATCTGGTGGTGTTTACCACATTATCTGGTGACTACGTCACATATTATAAATCTGGTGACTCTGTCACATTGTCCGTGGCTATGCCACAATTATAAGGGATGGCGTTGATCGCAGCCGATCGCCTTCGATGGTGTGTAGCGGATGGAGGGTCGATTTAGTAATCCCCACTGTGTGATTGGTAAGCACGGTGATGTGTAGAGGATGGATATCTAGGTGGGTTTGGGTTGCGTCATTGCTTATATTTGCTCGTATGTGATATGATATGCCTTATATGTTTTGGGAGTCTGTGATGGTTGTTACACACCGAGTCTATTGACTCACCCTTCGTGGGCTAACTTTTTGCAGATGGCACACAGTGAATGGATCGCGTCGGCAAGAACTTAGTGGTGGCCATGCACAGCTCAGTTTTATTTCGGTTTTCTTATTAAGTTTATTTTGATTTATTTTGGGTTATGTTTTGATGTAATAAGGCCATTATCACTTAACTGTTTTATTTATGCATTTTAAATTTTTATTATGATGCAAACAATATCGAACAGAACGATTAAACAATTTTCGTAAAACAACATCAATTGTTTTTAGCCCAAACACCTACGGTTTTCAAGTTAATAATAATAAACTCTAAAATCCGGCATTTCTACTAACTTCTAACTTTTGAAATATGAAAATATCATTTTAATACAAAGCTAAACTACAACACGGTTTTATCTTGAGAACAATCCAAATTTTTATTCTTCAAAACCAACAAGATTTTCAAAACATTATTTCAAAACTTAACTACATTTTACTCAAAGAGCATGCCAGATCCGGTCAGGGCTTGTGGGCCGGGTTTGGAGTGTTTCAATTTTGGCATCAGAGCCCGGTTCAAAACTCGGTCTTGAGGGCTTTTGGGCCCAAAATGTTTTTCTTATTTTAAAAGTTGGGTTTTACTAAAGAATGAACGTGTTTTCGGCATGGCACCGAGTCTCCTATCCAAGTCCACCAAGTAAGTACCCTAACCATTGTGTGATTTGTATGTGGGAATTATAGGGACGAGATTAGTAGATTAGGAGTTATTGAACCCTAGGATTAGCTTACTCCAACACCGAATTACATAAAATTTAAAGTCTAACCAAACAAACTCGTGAGTGAGTCGTAGGAGTTAAGGGTGTGGCAACCACAGCGCATGTCTAGGATTGGATTCTGGGGAGCTTGGTATTTAAGCGATCCTAGTGACTCACCTCCTCTCTTTCGAATCCTACAGTGCGTAGTGATTGTCACCCTAACCAAGAGGACTAAATCACAAAGCTAAATTCAATAATTAAATCCCGAAAAGGACCAATCCCCTTGTTTTGTACAATCCTAAAATCAAACCTTGGTTATAAAACTTCCAAAGTACCCTTGATTTAAAAATGACCAAAATACTCCTTATTTGCAAATTGACCAAATTACCCCTAACTTGTAAAATTACTAAAATACCCACGGTATGGAAAGTTGTTGAAGTACCCCCGAATTGAAAATTTCCAAATTTCCCTTATTTCGTAAAATCACCTGGAACCATATTTTACAAAATTACCGAAATGCCCCTAGTTTGTAAAATTACAAAAATACTATCAGTCTATAAAATTACCATATTACCCTCGAATCTTCTTATCAAAATATTCCTATTTTGCAAAAAAAAAATAAAAACAAAAAATCCCTATTTTGTAAAATTTTCAAATACCCTAATTAGGACAAATTATGAAAATACCCTTGGATAGTGGAAAACAACAACAATGACAACCACAACACTTCTCAGAATGAATGAAGTTCATGAATGGTGATGATCGAATGAATGAACTTGAGATCGTAGTGTGTATGAATTGAAAGAACTACTTTTAGAACTATTAATCATAAGATCATTTCGCGATAAATCGATGGAAAGAAATAATGATTCATAAAATTCTTAACCAGATAAACGCAATTCGGAAGAATGAGTTCTAGAGGACGTGGTCGTAATGTGCGTGGCTGTGGTAGAGGACGAATGACCGTGTTGAAACCCGTTAGGTCTGGTCAAGGGTCCGAGAATGAGATGCCACCACCACCACCACCGGTGTTGAATATCGTGACCAGACGGGGGATGATGCGATCGTCATGAGCGTCGCGAGTTTTGAGAGGGTGGCTGGAGCAGGTGGAGGTGTGGGAGCTCGGAAGTCTATACCTGAACGACTCCGAGCCAATAGAGTTGAGGTTTTTCGTGGTATATCTTGTGTGGCGCCCAATACGGCTGAGTATTGGTTGGAGGCGACGGAGTGAATTATGGATGATTTGGACCTGACTGCCGAGGAGAAACTGAAAGGGGTGGTGTCGCTTCTCCGCGATGAGTCATACCAATGGTGGCTCACTTGCTCGAGATGGTCTTTGCCATGATGATCTTACTTGGGAGTATTTTAAGGCGTATCAGAAGAAGTATATTAAGACTAGCTATATTGATGCGCAGAGGAAGGCGTTTCTGAGGCTGGTCCAGGGGAATAAGTCTGTAGCGGAGTACGAGGCGAAATTCCTAAGGTTGAGCCGATACGTTCGAGGTATTGTGGCTACAGAGCATGAACGATGTGTTTGGTTTGAGGACAGACTAGGGATGACCTGAAATTGTTGATTGCTCCACAGAAGGAGCGAAAGTTTACCGTGTTGGTAGAAAAGGATAAGGTAGCCGAAGGAGTTAAGGAATCTGTAAGGCAATATGCAGACAAGAATAGACAAAAAAGAGGTTTTGGATCATCAGGGTCATCTGGGAATGTTCAAAAGAGACCTAGAGTTGATGGGTCATGAGGTCAAGGGTTGTTACGGAGGACAAGACAGCATTTGTGCTCATGTGGAAAGATGCACCTAGGAGAGTGTTGGAAGAAGACGGAGGATGTTTTAAGTGTGGGTCCAAGGATCACATGATTAGGGACTACCCTATGAAAATCGACGGAGTCGACCCACGAGTCGTGGTCTTAATCAGCTGGAGGAGGTGGGATGTGACCACCATGGGTCGTGGTCCTACCGGCAGAGGTAATGATTCGAAGAGGTCTGGGAACAGGCAGAGGTGTTGGTAACACGAAGGCAGACAACCGGTCTAGTGTATGCAGATTCTTTGAGGGAGGATGGTGACGACCGACGCCATAATGTATGTTCCTTATCTCCGGATTACCCTTTATTGTGTTGATAGATATTGGGTCAACTCATTCATACATTGCTAGTAAGGTGTCTAAAACTCTGCATGTGAACTCTGAGACTGTACCTAGGAAGATGACTATACTTAGTCCTTTAGGCAATCAAGAGAATTAGATAAACTCTTTAGGCAAGACTTTGGAAGTTCGGGGCTAATTTCAAATGACTTAATGGAGTTGCCATTTGAGGAATTTGATCTAATCTTAGGCATGGACTAGCTAGTGAAGTACCATGCAAATGTGGATTGTGCTGCTAAGCGCATGTCGTTAAGAACTTTTGACGACAAGAAGATTGTGGTGATGGGCGAGAGACGAAATTGCTTGTCAAATGTGGTATCTGCCCTTAAGGCAGAGAAGATGGTGAGAAAAGGGTGTGTAGCTTTTCTGATGTTGATCAGTGCCTTAGAGGCTAAGGAAGCAGCTGTAGGAGGAGTTAAAACAGTAAGGGAATTTGTGGATGTCTTTTCGGAGGAGCTGCTTGGGTTACCCCCAGACATTGAAGTGGAGTTCGGAATTGATTTACTACGGGGTACAGCTCCTATGTCAATTGTTCCATACCGAATGGCACCAAAGGAGTTAGTAGAGCTTAAAGCCCAGATCCAAGAGTTACTCGATCGTGGGTTTATTCGACCTAGTGTGTCTCCATGGAGAGCACCCGGTCCTATTTGTGAAGAAGAAGGGCGAGACTATGCGCATGTGCATAGACTACCAGAGTTGAATAAAGTGACCATCAAGAACAAGTATCCATTCTTTGAGGATAGACTTGTTCAATCGACAAGGGCCGCATATTTTGAAGATAGATCTAAGTCGAGGATATCATCGACTTAAGGTGAAGGAGGCGATATCCATAAGAGTGCTTTCAGGACTAGATATGGGCATTATGAGTTCTTGGTAATGTCCCCCCCCCCCCCCCCCCCCCCCCCCCCCCCCCCCCCCCCCCCCCCCCCCCCCCCCCCCCCCCCCCCCCCCCCCCCCCCCCCCCCCCCCCCCCCCCCCCCCCCCCCCCCCCCCCCCCCCCCCCCCCCCCCCCCCCCCCCCCCCCCCCCCCCCCCCCCCCCCCCCCCCCCCCCCCCCCCCCCCCCCCCCCCCCCCCCCCCCCCCCCCCCCCCCCCCCCCCCCCCCCCCCCCCCCCCCCCCCCCCCCCCCCCCCCCCTTTTTTTTTTTTTTTTTTTTTTTTTTTTTTTTTTTTTTTTTTTTTTTTTTTTTTTTTTTTTTTTTTTTTTTTTTTTTTTTTTTTTTTTTTTTTTTTTTTTTTTTTTTTTTTTTTTTTTTTTTTTTTTTTTTTTTTTTTTTTTTTTTTTTTTTTTTTTTTTTTTTTTTTTTTTTTTTTTTTTTTTTTTTTTTTTTTTTTTTTTTTTTTTTTTTTTTTTTTTTTTTTTTTTTTTTTTTTTTTTTTTTGACTTTCATTACATAGGCCATACTACGTGATTAAGTGTGAATAATTCTATCTATGGATGTTAGGGGGAAATCGTCAGGAGATAACCAAAGCCTCTGGGATTTGGTAGGAGACCAAATCGGCATTAAAGGAGGAGGAAAAACCCCGTTCATTGTGTTAGAATCAAATAGTTTAGGATTCAGTAAAATAGTCAGGTGTGTGATTAACCCACCGTTTTCAAGGTTTTGCTATATCTGTATGTGTTGATTGTGTACTAACAAATGCGATAAAAGTTATGAGATGGATACCCAAAATGGGGTATATCGATAAGCAGATTAGTATTACTGTTGATAAGAATGTGAAAATCTGGATGTGAATGTGACTATGCTTGTGGAATTGTGATTATACGCGCCTTAATAACATGTGCATGCATTTACTATTATGACACTATTACATGTTGCATGTGCATGGGTTGGGATATGAAAGAAGGTATGGGTGTACTTGAGTGCGTGGTTTGATGTTAGCCTTGAGCTACATCGTGGATTGACGTTGGTTGAGGTCATGTTGTGGATTAATTGCGATTTAGTTCGCGTGGCTTGATGATTGGCTATGTGCCTCATCGTGGTTGATATCGGCTATGTGCCATATAGTGGTTGATGAGTGACTATGTGTCCCCATCGTGGTTTTGGTGTTAGCATTCTGACTACATCGTGGATTAGCCTTGCCCGAGGTCGCGTTGTGGATTATTGTGCAATTGCGCGTGGGCGGCATTGATTGCCTTTTTGGAGGGAAAAGGAGAGGGTGATTTGATAATCCCCTGGTGTGTGGTAGGCTGGATTCGGGGGTGTGTAGAGGATGGACCCTAGGTTTGGGTTGGGTGCACTTTGCATAATTTTATTTGATATGTGGATTAATGTGGAAATGGGCCAGCGGTATATGAATGTGGATCGGTGTGGAAATGGGCTAAGCAGATATGTGAACATTATGTGGTTAATTACCTATTACACGATAAGTGATCGAATATAGGCCAAGCCGAATATGTTATTTTATGAATATGTTATCTTGTTATCGATAAATGGGTTAATATGTGGTTAACATGTGGGTGGAATTGATGGATTAATTACACCTTGAGTCAAAGTGTGACTCACCCAAATTTTATCAACCTACATGGTGATGCTTGGGTAGGGTTTGGAGTGGATCGAGGTGGCCCATCTGAGAAGACATTTTATTTAATTAATTAAGTATTTATGTTTTCAATATTTTGATTAAGTGTTTATTGTAATAAGGTCCATTAAAAGTAATTAAGTATTTTTATTAAGTATCTTTATTATTATGTTTTATTATGGATTGACAATTGAGATATCTCTGCAAATGGTTTTATTTTCTTAAAAATCTATTTATATAATAAAGTTTTAATTAGGATATTCTTATCAAGCTTATATTATTTAAAAATTTTAATGGACTTGGTTTTGAATAAGAACAAAATTTTCAAGTTCCACCACAAGTCGGGATATTTTTAAAGCGTTTTCATGATGGCATTTCAAATTGATTAAATGTCGAATGGGTCGGGTTTGGGGTATTACGGAGTTGAAATTGATTTACTATGAGGTGCTGACTCACATGTCAATTGCTCCGTGCAGAATGGCACCAAAGGAGTTAGTAGAGCTTAAAGCCCGGATCCAAGAGTTACTCGATCGTGGGTTTATTCGACCTAGTGTGTTTCCATGGGAACGCAGATCCTATTGTGAAGAAGAAGGGCGGGACTATCGCATGTGCATAGACTACTAGTAGTAGTTGAATAAGGTGACCATCAGAACAAGTATCCATTTTGAGAGGATAGACTTGTTCGATCGAACTAAGGGGGCATGATATTTTGAAGATAGATCTAAGGTCGAGGATATCATCGACTTAAGGTGAAGGAGGATATCCATAAGGCGCTTTGGGACTAGATCTGGGCATTATGAGTTCTTGGTAATGTCGTTCGGATTGACAAATGCCCCAGTCGCGTTCATGGACATGATGAATCGGGTTTTCCAACCCTACCTGGATCGGTTCGTCGTTGTGTTCATAGACAATATCCTAGTGTATTCCAAGTCTGAGGAAGAACACGATGAGCATCTTCGGGTTGTGTTGTAAGTGTTAAGGAAAAGAAGCTATATGCCAAGTTGCGAAGTGCGAATTTTGGTGAAGGAAGTTACGTTCTTAGGACCGCGTGGTGTCTCTTTGAAGGAATAAAGGTGGATCCTCGGAAGATTGAGGCGGTATTGGATTGGAAACCACCTAAGTGCGTGGTGGAAGTTCGTAGTTTCTTGGGACTAGCGGTACTCTACGGAGATTTGTTGAGGATTCTCGTCAATAGCAAACACCTTTGAAGTTGTTAAGAA
Source organism: Gossypium rotundifolium (assembly GCA_025506655.1). Taxonomy (NCBI): domain Eukaryota; kingdom Viridiplantae; phylum Streptophyta; class Magnoliopsida; order Malvales; family Malvaceae; genus Gossypium; species Gossypium rotundifolium. The sequence goes on from CP106723.1 coordinate 37,499,905, forward strand.
ATGAGATACCTTTCGTATGGGCGGATAAGCAGCAGGGAAGGACTATGTGGTATATTGTGATGCTTCCCATATAAGATTGGGATGTGTTCTTTGCAAGATGGGAAAGTGGTCGCTTATGCGTCTCGGCAATTGAGGCCACATGAGGTTAACTATCTGATGCATGATCTGGAATTGGCTGCGGTAGTTTTCGCTCTTAAAGTATGGAGGCACTACTTGTATGGAGAAAGGTCGATGATCTACATGGACCACAAAAGTCTGAAGTATTTGCTGGCTCAGAAGGAGCTGAATTTGAGACAGCGTAGGTGGGTGGAGTTGTTGAAGGATTACGATTGCTCAATGGAGTATCATCCGGGTAAGACAAATGTAGTGGCAGATGCCCTAAGTCGGAAAGTAGTATCGGATTTAAGGGCGATGTTTGTACATCTTAGCCTCTATAATGATAGAAGTTTACTAGCAGAGTTGCAAGTGAAGCTGACATGGATAAGTCAGGTAAAGGAGAAACAGTTGGTAGATGGAGATCTAATTGCTAAGCTGCTTCACGGGTACAAAATGGGAGTTGGAAGACTATGGTGTAAGCGATGATGGAGTGCTATGTTTTTGGGGCAAAGGTCATGTATCTTAGAAGGATGAGGTTAAAGCGGAAAATTCTTGAGGAATCGTATAGCAGACCCTTATGCTATGCATCTGGAGGAAGTAAGTTATATAGGGATTCACGGGATCGGTTTGGTGGCATAGTCTTAAGCGGGAGATTCTGAGTTTGTGAGAAGTGCTTAGCGTGTCGACAAGTCAAATTTGAACACAAATCTGATTAGGATTGCTTGATAGATAAAGATTCCATAATGGAAGTGGAAGAGAATTACCATGGACTTCGTTAGTGGGCTTCCCCTTACGCCTACTAAGAAGGACTTGGTATGGTGATAATAGATCGGTTGTGAAGTCGCACATTTCATACCGGTCTTGGGTTGACTATTCTCTGCGAAATTGGCAAAGTAGTATGTGGCAATCGTGAGGCTACTGTAGAGTCGGTGTCGATTATCTCGGATAGGGATCGAGGTTTACATCTCAATTTTGGAAAGCATTACATCGGGCTTTGGGCACAGATTAGACTTGATGACGGCATTCCATCAGTAGTCGGACGCCAATCTGAGTGGGTAATTCAAATCTTTGGAGGATATGTTGAGAGGTTGTGTGATAGACTTGAGGAGGAAGAATTTTTGCCTTTAAGCGGAATTTGCGTATAATACTTGAGTTATCAAGAAGCGATATTGAATGGCACCGTATGAAACCTTGTATGGAAGAATGTCGCACTCCTATGTGTTGGATAGAATTAGAGGCGTCGGGGTTTTGGGTCGGAAGATTGTGGCGAGAATCAAAGAAAAGGTTAAAGTAATCGGACACGGTTGAAGGAGGCATCGGCGGCAAAAGTCATACACATATCTTAAGCGGAAGGAGATTGAGTTTCTTTGTGGGAGATTATGTGTTTCTCAAAGGTTTCGTAGTGAAGAAGGTGATAAGATTTGGTGCAAAGAAAGTTAAGTCCTAGGTTTATAGGACCTTATCGGATTCTAAAGCGGGTTGGACGATGGCGTATTAGTTAGAATTGCCTTGAGTTGAAGTAGATGCGATGTGTTTCACGTTTGATGCTACATCGTTATCGATCGGATCCATCTCATATAATACCGGTTGAGGAGGTGGAGCTGAGACCGGATCATCTATGAGGAGGAGATTGATTACAGGAGCAGGATGTGAAGATGCTTTGGAGGAAATTAGTTCCTTTAGTCAAAGTGTTATGGCGTAACCATGGATCGGAGGAAGCCATTGGGAGCGGAGGAAATAATCGATGACAATACCCTCACTTATTTTAGCGAGGTAATTTTGAGGTCGAAATTATTTTAAGGGGTAGAACTGTAATATTCGGGATTTAGGGGTTATGCATTTTTACTTAATGTATGTAATTGCATGCTTAAGTATGGTTTGAATGTGTTTGGGGACTTTGAACTTTAGAATGTAGGAGAATGCCTTAGAAAATATTAGATTTTGAGTCTTAGAATGGAGTTAAGCAAGATAGGCCTTAGAAAAATTGTGTAGGAATTTAGACACAAGTAACCAGCTAGCAAAGTGGCAGGGGGCGCCACTTGGGGCCTTGGAAGGTGATGCCACAAGCAGGTGAAAGGGGCTTAGGTTTGAGCGACAAGGGAAGCATTTGGAGCTTTTATTTTGCAGCAAGGAGGAGCAGTGGTGGACGGCACTAGGACACTAAGTGGATGAGCATTTGATTAAGTCAAATCCATTCAAAATTCAGCTAAGGAAGGAGGATAAGTGTTGACTCATTCAAATTTATTTTGAATGAGTGAAAAAGAGAAAAAGTAAGATAAAAAGAAGGAAGCTGATAGAGGGAAGAAGAGTTGGCCGGCCAAGGGATTCCTTTGGTGACAAATTAGGTCAGGTAGGTAAAGGAGGAGTAGCTGAAATTTCTCGAGGGGGTTTAGGTGCATTTCGGGTTTCTTTTCTTTCCCTAGTGTTGTGCCAAAAATAGTAGTCAGAATACTTTCAAAACCTATTTGCTTAAGCCTAATTTCAGAAGACCATTAAGGTCACTTTCAGCCTCTTTTTCATCTTCTCTTTGCTCTCCATAAGATCAAACCCATCACTTTCTCTTCTCTTTTCTTTTAATTTGTTCTAGCCGAAACCTCTCTCTCTCAAAGCACACCATTGCCGAATTCTTCTAGCCTTCTCCTATACTACTTTTCTTCCTCTCAAACTCAATTCTATACCTATTCTTTTGGGTGGCTGAACATTCCATCTCCATTTGGGAGTCGGTAGAATCTTATTGTCCCTCATTCTCTCTTCTTTTCGCAAACTCCAAAAGTGAAACACCATAGCTAGTAACCTTCTTTTCCCTCATCTTTTCTTCTCACCATTCCTTCTATCATCAAAAGCAAAAGGTATTTCTAGGCTATAGCCGATTGATCTTAAGCACTAAGAATGAAAACCAAAACATCCTTCTCCTCTTGGCGACATTTAGAACTAGTGAACCATTTGCGTTTTGGTCACTCTATTAGGTAGGGATCTCTTCTTTGTTGATTTCCTATTCTTTTCTTTCTTTGGTGTCAAAAGCAAGACTCTAATCCTTCCTATTCTCTTTGGTTTGAAACCTTGAAGGGGATTTGAGGATTCGTTTGTAGGCGTCTATAAGGGAGATCATTTGGGATTTGAATATCCAAGGTAAGTGAAGTGTGATCTTGGTAGAAGGCCATTTACTTTGTTCATCAAATGTTAGAATCGAATCTAACATATACCATGTAGGGATTTTGACATCTCCGAGGACAAGTGATATTTTGGGATTTAGACAATCAAGGTAAGGGATATTAATATTATTGCCAAGGCCATATTACTTATTAAGGGTGGCCGATTCTAAGCTGTGACATTTTAGAAGGAGTTCGACGGTGGTATAAAAGGAGTCTCGGGATTACGATCCATTTCGATAAAGGGTGTTTAAGTTGTGGATTTTATTCATTTAAGATCTTATATGTTAGTTAATCGGGTTTTACGATTAAGTGTTGATTCAATGGATGTGAGTACCATTAAGGGGAGAAATGGGTAGTGCCTACCCTAAGTTTAAGAAAGCGGCGGTTTCTCTTGTTACGTGATTGGCCTTTGGGGTGTGGGCGGCGTCGAGAAAGGATAAGCGATTCGTTGTTATCCTGCTGGCGAGAATGTCGGTATCGATAGTATCGTACTTACATTATCGGTGTGTAACCTACACTAAACTCCCGATAGTTTAATAATAATAATGTTAAGCATATTTTAATGAAGTGACGAATAAACATGGCTAAGAGTGCCATTTAATGGTACTGAGTGTATTGAGTGCGTTACCCCTAACACTCATAAATAATGTTTAACAACAATGATGTGAAAAGAATGTGGAATTCGTTATGATTTTGGGGTAAGGTAAACTGCATGATAAATAGCATGTTTTGTATGTTGCATGGGCATATCGGTGATTATGTTAAAGGGGAAGTGATCTGGTGGTTTTTACCACATTATCTGGTGACTACGTCACATATTATAAATCTGGTGACTTTGTCACATTATCTGGTGGCTATGCCACAATTATAAGGGAGATGTGCAGTTGACTGCAGTGATTGCCTTCGATGGTGTGTAGCGGATGTAGGGTAGTAATCCCAGGTGTGATTGGTAGTACGGGTGATGTGTAGAGGATGGATATCTAGGTGGGTTTGGGTTGCATCATTGCTTATATTTGCTCGTATGTGATATGATGTGCCTTATATGTTTTGGGAGTGCTGTGATGGTTGTTACACTTTGAGTGCATTGACTCACCCTTAGTGGGCTAACTTTTTGCGAGATGGCACTTAGTGAATGGACGGGTCGGCGAAACTTAGTGGTGGCCATGCACAGCTCAGTTTTATTTTGGTTTTCTTATTAAGTTTATTTTGATTTATTTTGGGTTATGTTTTGATGTAATAAGGCCATTATCACTTAACTGTTTTATTTATGCGTTTTAAATTTTTATTATGATGCAAACAATATCGAACAGAACGATTAAACAATTTTCATAAAATAACATCAATTGTTTTTAACCCAAACACCTACGATTTTCAAGTTAATAATAATAAACTCTAAAATACGGCATTTCTACTAACTTGTAACTTTTGAAATATGAAAATATCGTTTTAGTACAAAGCTAAACTACAACACGGTTTTATCTTGAGAACAATCCAAATTTTTATTCTTCAAAACCAACAAGATTTTCAAAATGTCATTCCGAAACTTAACTACGTTTTACTCAAGGAGCATGCCAGATCCGGTCAGGGCTTGTGGGCCGGGTTTGGGGTGTTTCATTATCTATGGCTGTGACATACATGGAAAGTATGATTCATGTAGCCATATTTTGAAGCTTAGTATAATATTAACGAATGTTTGCATATGAATTACTTGTTAATAAAGAAGATCGATAAGCCTGAAGTTATTAATGCATGATTATGGGACAAAGATTGATGCTACTTACACAATTAGCAATTTTGCCTTAGCAAGACCTTTTGCTATGCTAAACATTACTCGGGATGAGCAATGATTTAAGTTTGGGGGCGTGTAAACCAAAATATATATAGGATTTTTCCTATGTAATTTATCACTTTTTTACTTAAATCCGTTGTTAAAACTAAGTAATTGTTTAATAAATTAATAAAATATGTGAAAATATGAAATTAGGACATAGAAATTATTAAAATGTGATTTTATGCTTTATTATATAGTTTTCATGCAATAAATGGCCTATTTTATATTAATTTGAATATATTATATTTTTAAGACATAAAGTGGGCCATGCATGATTAAATTAAATAATAAAATATAAAATTATGTTTAATAATTAATTTTAAAATGTTTCATTAATAATTTTAGTTTTAATTAATTAATTAAATTGGATAAATTTTATTCTTTGGTCCTCTAACTTGTTGATTTATTACGGGCCGAATCGATAGCTTTGCTAGATTACAAAACCGTCCAAATTGGAGACCAAGTCAACCCAATATTCGGCTACACATGGTTGTCCATTTAAACCATTCTTTGGTTTAATTACATAAGGTCCTTGCAGTGTTGAAGAAATTAGAGATTTGCCCGAAGATTTACAATTGACTGAGTCTCAGTCCTGAAATTGCTTAAAAATCAAGCAAAAATCAAGTCAAAAGCCACTAAACATGGCCGACCACAATTTGAGGAGATTTGAAGAGGTTAACATCCACTATTTATAGCAATTTATCCCCCTCTACTCACGTATAAATAAGACCCTGTCCTTCCTTTATTCATCATCCCTCAAGCATCCCTCAATCATTCCTCATTCATTCTCATCATTCATCATTCTCTCTTCTCTCCAAATTCTCTTAGCCTTTTCCATTCCCACGCCTAGCATCATCTCTTCATAGAGATTTTAGCAATTAAGCCTCTTAAAGAACCCTTGGTCGCAGCCACCTTGGAGAGCCATCAGCAAATGAACAAAGCAACGGAACGAATGAGCCTCGTCAGTCAAAGTCTTGGGTGACAGCCACTCTGACTTGGGTTTAATATTTCTTTTCTTTAATTTAATCTAAAGATGTTTTCTATGTGTTCTTTGTTCTTGTTTACAACAATGTTAGCTTAATTTTATTTAAGCTAGGATGATTGCTTTGATTAAATAATATTTATTTGATTCATGCTTCTAATGTTTGTGCCTCAATCGATCATGTTTTCAATTAAAATCAAGTCTGTATTTCATTCATATGTGATTGAAATGCACCTGAATGCTTGAGTGATCTTGACGGACAACGGCTAATGGACACACAGTTGAAATGTGCATGGTCAATTTAGATCCTGACCCGATTAAATTGTAGGTTGCATAACAACTCTGACCAAGCTCTGTTATCTGCATAGTTTTTAGATTTGTGTGATTAAACTATTTCAATCCTAACACGTCCCTGTTACCTCACACGAATGCTAAGAAACCCTTAGTAAGTAAGGAGCAGTAAAATGCGTATTTACTAAGTAAAGGATTCCGAAAGGACCTAATGTGGTTTCCAAACTCGTGAAAGATCGAGTTGCCATGGAATGTTTTTCCGAATGTTATTAAGCATGTTGATAATAAATTGAGTTTAATTAAAGTAATTGTCCTAGTTTATTTATGTTATAATTGTTGCAAATTGTGTTTAATTTTACTAAAATCTATTTCATTCATATAGTTTGCATACTTAGGATAATTTGCATTAGGGATCATTGCATTTAGTTTAATATATTTTAATCTTCACTTCTCAACTATATTGTGTTTTTATTTACCAAATTGTTAATATAGTTTTACAAATTAAGTGACTTAGCATAAATACAATCCCTGTGGAGACGATAACTCGATACTTATTACTTGACAATAACTGTGTACACTTGCACAAACCTACGCGTTACAGTAAACCATAATATCGTCGATGAAGACAATGACGAACGGATCCAGGTATGCTGAAAGACTCAGTTCATAAGATCCATGAATACAGCCGGAGCATTCATCAGACCAGAATGCATAACTAGGAACTCGTAATGTCCATAACGAGTCCTAAATGTAGTCTTATGAACATTAACCTCCTTAACTCTAAGTTGATGATGCCCAGAACGGAGATCAATTTTCGAGAACACTAAAGCGCCTCGAAATTGATCAAACAGATCATCGATCCTCAGAACTGGATACTTATTCTTCACCGTCAGTTTATTCAGTTGTCGGTAATCAATAACATCCTCATGGTCCCATCTTTTTTCTTAACAAAAAAAGCGGTGCCCCCCACGGAGACATACTAGGATGGATAAAACCACGATCCAAAAGCTCTTGAAGTTGAGCTTTAAGCTCTGTAAACTCCTTCAGTGCCAATGGTATGGAGCCATAGACACCGGAGCTGTACCTATTAGAAGTTGTCGAACTCAACTTCTTGATTTATAGGTAAACCCAATAAATCCTCAGGAAAGACACCCAAAAAATCCTTCACTATTCTGATACCCCCAATAGAAGAGTCCCAAAACAAAAAAAAAAAGCGATGTAAGCCAAATCGCCTCTACCTTTCCAGACGGTTTCTACACCACAAGAGCAAAGATCACATTAGACAGATAATCTCAACTCTCACCGATGGCAACCACCTCCCTATCATCCTCGGTCCTCAGAAAAACCCTTTTCGTTGCACAATCCAAGCTTACTCGGTGCTTAACCAACCAGTCCATAGCCAGAATTAAGTCGAACTCCCTAAACAGAAGCTCCATCAAATTTGCCAGAAATACAACCCCTTGCACCTCTAACGAATTTCCTTATAAAGTTTACAAACCCAAATAAACTCCCCTAACGGACTCAGTACAATGATCTCACTAGAAGTGCTCTCAACAGATATCCCCAGATTTTCAGAAATAGTACTTGCTACATAGGAGTGTGTAGAACCTATATTTATCAAAGCAGTATAAGGTACATCGAAAATTAAGAACGTACCCATGATAACGTCAGGAGCGTCTCTATCCTCTTGGCGTCAGCGGCATAAATAGCAGGTTGCCTCTCCCTCGATCGACTAGCACCTGCGCGGTGTTCTGTCCATGACCCATTACAGTACTACCTAGCCGGTCCACGACCTCTAGGTGTCTACTGAACTGCCCTTTGAGGCTATACAAAACCCAGTCCTAAATCTTACATATGATCAGCACATTGTGGATACTCCCTAATATGATGGTCCAAAGACCTACACCTCAGACAGGCCCCTATCCTCCTCCAACACTCGCCCAGATGGCACCTACCACAATCTCCACATGGTTGAATCCAGTAAAGGCCACAGGAACCCCTACTCTAATCGACCTATCAGGTCTGGCCTTTTTCTTAGGCCCTGAATAGAACTAGAGGGCTCCGACTCCCTCTTATTCTTACCTTTCTCACGGTCCCTATTTTGGCACTCCACACTCTTAACCTCTTCGGTGATCTTTGCCTTATCCACCAGGACTGCGTACTCTCGCTCCCTTTGTGGAGCAATCAGTACCCTCAAATTATCCCTCAGACTGTCCTCAAAGTGGACGCACTTCTCATACTCAGACGCCACCATGGGTCGAGTATAGCAGGCTCAACCTCAGAAACTCATCCTCATATTCAGCCATAGATCTATCACCTTGCGTGAGATTCATGAACTCATGCCTACGAGCATCTACATAACTCATACCCACATACTTTCCTTGAAAGGTAGTCTTAAAGAAGTCCCAGTTCAAATGATTAGGCTGAGTACCCTCCTCAACCGTTAACCACCACTGATATGCCTCATCGCAAAGTAAAGAGACTACACCCTTAAGTTTCTACTCGGGAGTATAGTCTATATCATTCATTATCCTCTCGGTGGCCTCCAACCAATACTCGGCCATCGTAGGGGCGACTCCAGTGACACCTCTAAATAGCTCAACACCATTGGACCGGAGTCACTCTATCACCAACCCACGGCCCCTAGATCTAGAATGGGGTCCAGCGACCCTATCCAATATCCTCAACTTGGATTGGGACAGTGCGTCGTCCCCAGCCGAACGGCTTTGAGACCCAATCTCAATAGCAGGCGAAACTGGCGTCTCACTCGTATCTAAGTCGGCATACTGCTTGAGAAGAAGACTCAGCTCGAGCCCCCTACGGCCTTTACCACGGCCACGAATACCACATCTGAGAGTTCCACGAGCGCTCATTGTAAATTTTCAAATTTTGTCTATGTTATAAAATTTTATGCATTAGTTCCAGCATTTATTAGCAGATATTTTATGCATAAATTATAAGAAGTTTAGAATTATTTTTAGAGGTTTCAGTCTCTAACTATTTTAGTATAGTTTCAGAAAGTACTAACTATAGTGTTTTCAGAATATACTATCTAAGTTTCAGAAATACTTGCAGGATCGGTGCTGGAGACTCGTGTTCCACATACTTTCTCAATTTATTCAAACTATTTAAAAATCAATTCTTTTTTAAACATATTTTTGGAACCCAAAATTCATAGCCTGAGTTTTGCAACTTGACTCTGATACCACTAAATGTAACACCCAGACCCGGCTTAGACGCATGGCCAAATCAAAAAATATCACAAAGAATGGGTTTTGAAATCTGAGTTATTTTGATAAACCGCTCAACTTTTATAACTCATATTCATTCCTGATTATTACTGAAAATGTCATTTAATTAAATCATTTGCCAAACACATATTACAGTGGAAGTTTAATAAAACTGATATTTTGGAAATCCAGTTTGTATTTTTAGAAAAACCTTTATTTACATAAAGTCGTTTTTAAAAAACATTTTATCGAAGCAAGAAAAATACCAAACAAACCAAAAATCAACAATTAAAAACCATACAATCCAGAGAGTCCCAGAAATTACAAACTCTCAAACAAATCCAGAATTTTTAAATAAACCATAAGTTACTAAGTTTAAACAGTTTATGGTCGAGTGGTCACCGCTAAGTCTCCGCCGCCTCGATCCGCCTAAGTTTGTGGATTACCTGAACAGAACAAATAAATATATGTGAGTTTTCGTAAACTCAGTGTGTAACCCAATAGAAATAGGCAGGCAAAACATTCAGAAATCTCATGCTCATTCAGAAACAAATACGGACTTATGTCTATTTCAGATACAAATAAAAGATACAATTATGGGGTTAAAAACACACAATGTGGGGTTAAAAACACCCACCCATCCCTACACACCATATCGTGCCGTTACGACACATATCAGATAATATGCAGCCTTGATGCCAGAATATGAGCGATGATCGCCATATAGAACACTTCCTCCACATATATAAATCCCACCCAAAAAAGATACAGAATACTGATACAAAAATTACAGATTAGACATGCTCAACATGCTTATATACAGATAACTGACATGCATTTAATATCCCACTCAGAACAGTCTATCAAAATATCATAGCATACAAAATAGTTTTGGTTAGCTCTTACCGACCCTACAGTAGGCCCACAGTCGATGGGAACGACCCATGCGACCTGAGAAAATTTCATAAATATGGGCCCACATGCTCGTGTGGCTTGCCCGTGTGAGCCCTACGTGACTTGGCCTGGCAGGTGTGGCTCACTGCAGTCACACACCACCACATTTGTCGTGTCAAGCAGCGACCATGCCTTCTGGATGACCACGGCCGTGTGTCTGCAGCCAACCATGGTGGCCATACGTCGATGTGGCGTCAATAAACGATTTTTAGCTTTTGCCAACGTTTGATTTTCTGCAATTCGGGTACATACCTGGTTCGTTTAAGATGTTACAACAATCCTGAGCCCTTCGAAACCTAAGAAACAACATACCAATTGCCGATTTAGCGGCTAAATTACGAATCCAACAATAAAAATCATCACGAAACCAATTTACTGTAAGCGAAACCCAGCTTTAAAGCGTACTAAACCTGCAGAGCACTAACCAAAGGTTCGATCAACTCCTACACAAAACATTCTCACAATTACTATCCTTTTAGATTACTCCATCATAGAAAACCCGAATCAAGTAATCCTAAGCGATTAAGAACCAAAACTTGTAGTCAAGTGAAAGCGCCCTTCTGGGCAATGAAAACAAGTATTAATGAAACACAAGATTACAACGACAAAAAAAACGGAACTATCGGAAAGGAAGAAAAGAAAATGGTAGAAAACGGAGAAAAAATTAGCGTTAGAATAATTTTGGAAGGAAAGAGAAAATTTTGAAAACAAAATAGAAATAAAAATTAAAAATAAAATATTGATAACTCCCATATCCCAACTCCTCCTATATTCTCAATCACACCAACTTCAAAATTATATCTCTATCCAAACACCGAGAATGAGTGGAACAAAAATTAACACTCTCGCTCACACAAGGATTCGAACATAGGACCTCCAACACACCAACTCCCTACCACTTGAACCAAAAAGCTCATTCTGATATGAATTAACAGAAAATTTTATGTAAGTCCACTCAACAAGCGTAAGGCTTAGATAAAAAATAATAAAAATTATCAAAAGTGGGAATTGAACCCAAGACCTCACACACACACCCAGAACACTTAACCACTCAAGTAGATACACAGTTGTCTCAGATATTTATGGAAGGCATATAAGTTATCCCATGCTATATTCAAGAAAACTCCATATGAACTTTCAAAAATTAAAAGCCTAACATTAGCTATTTTCATCCTTTTGGATGTAAGTGTTTTGTTTTAAATAATGATAAAGACAATCTTGGTAAATTTGAAGCAAAAAGTGATGAATGAATTTTTCTTGATTATTCTTTAAATTTTGAAGCTTGTAGAGTCTTTAGTAAAAAAAACTTTAGTAGTGTAGTACTTCGTCAAGTGCTGGCGTGTGCAATGTTTTGGCAAGTAGACTCAAATTAATATGTTTTATCGCATAAGATTCACCAAGAGTTTCCTTTGGCATACCGAATGAGCATATTCTTAACTATGTTTAAGTCAAGGGATAGATCATTATGTTGGTTGGAATGAGATAACAACCAAGAGAAGAGATGATTATGGAAGGAGTACCCGCCTAAAGTATAGTGTGCCATGTTATTAAAGTTATTGTGCTAGTTGTATTGTAAGTGTAGTAGTTAGGGACCCTCGTGTTAGGATAACCGATATTGTCTATATTGGATTCTTATTTATAATTGTACTTACAATCGAGACCATTAATGAAGATATTTGAAGAGCGTGACACATGTCAAGTTTCACTACAGAACATAGGTCTTATCTGAAATATATATCGCTTAAATGAGCCTGAGAAAATAAATTTTTTCCTCCCGTTAGGATGTTGTTGTAGGCTTCCTTTGGAATTTGAATACGCTTTCTCGTCTTTTTAGTTGGAATCAAGATCGATCAAGTAGGCGTATTTCATCTCATCCTCGAGTGAGTATTTTAGTTATGCATTTGGAATCCTAAAGAGTAAGTTTGCTAACTTTGGTGAACAGTAAGATTAAAGGAAAAATGGCTTTGTATTAGGGTTTTCAATGTTTGGAAGATGGTAAAATTTATTTGAATGAGTTTTGATAATGTTTCTATGTTCTTAAGCAAAGTGATGGCTATTGATTTCAAGTCGATGTTTGGATCCGCATTCAAGCCATCAAATAGGTGTCAGGTGAGTCTCTACTCTAGCTCCTATTTGTGAATCGATGTGTAAGATTTATAACAAGGATAGACCTAGAGTGTTTAGTGGATAGTAAATATTAGGAAAATTTATGCAAGAGCAAGGATAGTATATGTAGAACTTTCATAACTTAAAAGTGGATTAATGAGTATGCAGGTAAATTCTGAGTGAAGAAAGATATAGACTTTCCAAGCAAATCCTTAAGGCGAACGTCTATAATTCTTCTAGGTAAGTGTGTTATGAGTTATGATCCGTAATCTGATTGAGGTATATAGATGATTGGTGATGAAGATTGGTTGTGCATTTGAAAAAATGATTAGATGAGTCTGAATGCATGATGATTGGTGCATGGGTAATTGTTATGCTAAGTTTTGTATACATGAATGTGAAATGGATGGTGTATGAGTATTGATGTCAAAGTATGGTTGTATGTTTATGCCTGAATTGTGTGCTATGAGTTGAGTGTTAGTTTGGGTGCATGTTAGTGAATTAAAGTGTTAAGTCTTAAATGATGACAATGCATAAAGAGTCTGTCAAGTGAGTCTGTGTCTGTTCACCGTGGTGGAGTCTAAAGGGGTCCGTCGGGAAAAAACATGAACATTGATATGAACCTATGAAGGAAAAGCCCATGGCAATGGCACCCTTTGAAAGGAATTAAAGGATGATGATTACCTAATGGGGTTCTCTGCGTATCCCATGACGATTATGGGCAAACCTCACATATTGTAAATTTAGGCAAATCCATGTCTTAAACACATTAGGAAAGAATAAGCCTTTGTGGCAAATTATGAAAGAATAAGCCTTTTTGGTGAACTACGAAAAAATAAGCCTTTGCAGTGAACTATGAAAAAATAAGTCTTTGTGGTGAACAATGAAAAAAATAAGCCTTTGAAGAACTACAAAAGAATAAGCCTTTATGGTGAACTACGAAAGAAGAAGTTTTCGTGGCTAACTATGAAAGATTAGCCTTTGTGGCGATCAGATGAAGCAATATGACGATCCGCATGACCTTTAATCACGCACCGAAAGACTAGAATAAGCTAGAGCGTCTTGATGATTTCAAGGTAAGGACCAAATAAATTCAAGAAACAATCAAGATGATAGTTTGAAGAGATAACGAGATGGATGAGCTTTCATTGAAAGAATAAATCTAAATAAATTTTAAGGCCTAATAATTTGAAGAAGGGAAAATGTCCATAGGTGGTAGTTTAGTGAGTTGAATTAGGACTCAATGCATATTATTTGGAAGTGTAAATTGAAGCATGAGTTAGCCTTGTAAACTTTGCATTTGGTAATGAGAATATTAGTGAAAATGGTAAGTGTATTCTACTTAATGAAATAATGATATGAAAATTGTGGAATTGATTCTTAATATATGTATATGTGACCATGTATATTCGGTCACATAAGTAATATATGTACGTGATATTATGTTATGATTATAGAGTTTGTACATATGGGTGTATGTATATTTGGTTATATAATGACAGTTTGGTTTTGCAAGCTAAATGATAAATTGTTATTTTAAATATATGTGCATTCGCTAAAGTAGCATTTGGTATGAATAGTGCATGCAAAAGTAATGAATAAGTTGTTTAAATTTATGTGGCTCAATTATGCATGTTAACAAATTTTAGGTTCGCATTGGATCGATTAAGTGATTGATTAAAAGTTGTGATTTAAATAGAATGCTCGTAACCCTAGTCCCTGACGGATGACACGGGTTAGGGGTGTTACACCAACAACAAGAAATCATCACGAAACCAATTTACCACCGACGAAACCCACTGCTAAAGCGTACTAAACCTCTGGAGCACTAACCAAAGGTTCCCCGTCAACTCCTACACAAAACATTCTCACGAATTACTAGCCTTTTAGATTACTCCATCAATGAAAACCCCACGAATCAAGTAATCCTAAACAGTTAACAGAACCAAAACTTGTAGTCAAGTGAAACACCACTACAGACGCATGAAGAACACCGTATTAATTAAACACAAGATTACAACAGCAAAAAAAGAACAGAACTATTAGAAAAGGAAGAAGAAGAGAAAATGGTAGAGAACAGAGAAAAAATTGACGTTAGAATAATTTTGGAAGGAAAGAGAAAATTTTGAAAACAAAAATAGAAATAAAAAATTAAAAATAAAATATTCTGATAACTCCCCATATCCCAACTCCTCACTATATTCTCAATCACAACCACTTCAAAATTATATCTCTATCCAAACACTGATAGCTGAGTGGAACAAAAATTAACACTCTCGCTCACACAAGGATTCAAACACAGGACCTCCAACACACCAACTCCCTACCACTTGAACCAACAAGCTCATTCTGATATGAATTAACAGAAAATTTTATGTAAGTCCACTCAACAAGCGTAAGGCTTAGATAAAAAATAATAAAAATTGTCAAAAGTGGGAATTGAACCCAAGACCTCACACACACACCCAGAACACTTAACCACTGAACTAGATACACAATTGTCTCAGATATTTATGGAAGCAGACATAAATTATCCGGGGCGTTACATTCAAGAAAACTCCATATGAACTTTCAAAAACAAAAAGCCTAACATTAGCTATTTTCATCCTTTTGGATGTAAGTGTTTTGTTTTAAATAATGATAAAGACAATCTTGGTAAATTTGAAGCAAAAAGTGATGAATGAATTTTTCTTGATTATTCTTTAAATTTTGAAGCTTGTAGAGTCTTTAGTAAAAAAAAACTTTAGTAGTGTAGCACTTCAGTTCTGGCGTGTGCGATGTTTTGGCAAGTAGACTCAAATTAATATGTTTGGCTGCACAGTATTCGCCCAAGAGTTTCCTTTGGCATACCGAATGAGCATATTCTTAACTGTGTTTAAGTCGAGGGATAGATCATTATGTTGGTTGGAATGAGATAACAACCAAGAGAAGAGATGATTATGGAAGGAGTACCCGCCTAAAGTATAGTGTGCCATGTTATTAAAGTTATTGTGCTAGTTGTATTGTAAGTGTAGTAGTTAGGGACCCTCAGGTTAGGATAACCAGATATTGTCTATATTGGATTCTTATTTATAATCGTACTTACAACTATAGACCATTAATGAAGATATTTGAAAGAGCGTGACACATGTCAAGTTTCACTACAGGAACATAGGTCTTATCTGTAAATATATATTAGTTAATTGAGCCTGAGAATATCCTCTCGTTAGGATGTTGTTGTAGGCTTCCTTTGGAATTTGAATACAGTTTGCTGTCTTTTAGTTGGAACTGAAGATCAGATCTGAAGTAGGCGATTTCATCTCATCCTGAGTGAGTATTTTAGTTATGCATTTGGAATCCTAAAGAGTAAGTTTGCTAACTTTGGTGAGCAGTAAGATTAAAGGAAAAATGGCTTTGTATTGGGGTTTTCAATGTTTGAGAAGATGGTAAAATTTATATGAATGAGTTTTGATAATGTTTCTATGTTCTTCGAGCAGTGATGGCTATTGATTTCAAGTCAAATGTTTGGATCTGGCATTCAAGCTACTGTAAGTAGGTGTCAGGTGAGTCTCTACTCTAGCTCCTATTTGTGAATCGTATGTGTAAGATTTACTGAACAAGGATAGACCTAGAGTGTTTAGTGGACGAGTAAATATTAGGAAAATTTATGCAAGAGCAAGGATAGTATATGTAGAACTTTCATAACTTAAAAGTGGATTGATGAATATGCAGGTAAATTCTGAGTGAAGAAAGATATAGACTTTCCAGGAAAATCCTTAAGGCGAACGTCTATAATTCTTCTAGGTAAGTGTGTTATGAGTTATGATCTGGTAATCTGATTGAGGTATATAGATGATTGGTGATGAAGATTGGTTGTGCATTTGAAAAAATGATTAGATGAGTCTGAATGCATGATGATTGGTGCATGGGTAATTGTTATGCTAAGTTTTGTATACATGAATGTGAAATGGATGGTGTATGAGTATTGATGTCAAAGTATGGTTGTAT
The DNA here is from genome assembly GCA_025506655.1 of Gossypium rotundifolium. Classification (NCBI taxonomy): domain Eukaryota; kingdom Viridiplantae; phylum Streptophyta; class Magnoliopsida; order Malvales; family Malvaceae; genus Gossypium; species Gossypium rotundifolium. The sequence goes on from CP106723.1 coordinate 37,516,534, forward strand.
GTTTATGCCTGAATTGTGTGCTATGAGTTGAGTGTTAGTTTGGGTGCATGTTAGTGAATTAAAGTGTTAAGTCTTAAATAATGACAATGCATAAAGAGTCTGTCAAGTGAGTCTGTGTCTGTTCACCGTGGTGGAGTCTAAAGGGGTCCGTCGGGAAAAAACATGAAGATTGATATGAACCTATGAAGGAAAAGCCCATGGCCATGGCACCCTTTGAAAGGAATTAAAGGATGATGATTACCTAATGAGGTTCTCTGCGTGTCCCATGACGATTATGGGCAAACCTCACATATTGTAAATTTAGGCAAATCCATGTCTTAAACACATTAGGAAAGAATAAGCCTTTGTGGCAAATTATGAAAGAATAAGCCTTTTTGGTGAACTACGAAAAAATAAACCTTTGAGGTGAACTATGAAAAAATAAGCCTTTGCGAAGAACTACAAAAGAATAAGCCTTTATGGTGAACTACGAAAGAAGAAGCCTTTGTGGCGAACTATGAAAGATTAGCCTTTGTGGCAGACTCTGTATGAAGCAATATGACGTATCCTGCATGACCTTTAATCACGACCAGAAAGACTAGAATAAGCTAGAGTGTTTGATGATTTCAAGGTAAGGACCAAATAAATTCAAGAAACAACTGAAGATGATAGTTTGAAGAGATAACGAGATGGATGAGCTTTCATTGAAAGAATAAATCTAAATAAATTTTGCGTCTAATAATTTGAAGAAGGGCAAATGTCTGTAAACAATAATAGAAAAGAGTAGTAAAAGTTAATGTTAGGTATGAAAAGCAATTTTGAGCAATGGTTTGCAAAGAATACGGGTAAGGATACATGATCAAGATGAGTTGAAAGAAATTACTGAGAGAATGAAGTTATTGATATTTGATGGTAATGGATTAAGACTAGATATAACAGATAGAATGAATGAAAATGTTTTGCAATATGTATGACATTCACTACAATAGATAGTGGATGATGAAAGAAGAGAAGCTAACATTGATGAACTACTTGACACTTTACGGAAACAGCGACTAAGGTATAAAAGATTATTTCTCACTGAGTTCTTATGAAATTACGTGAGTTATGTAACACCTCTTACCCACAATCCCCGCCGGAATCAGGCATGAAGTGTTACTGTACAAAACTACTTGATCGCCACTTAGGCTCACGCGACTACTCTACTTGAGTCACTACAACAACTTTATTTTCGACTTACGAGACCTCACCCGTACATACAAGGGCTCTCGGGACTATATCAAAAACTATTACGATCCATAAAAATTTTCTCTTTTCTATACGGGGAGTACACGCCCGTGTTAGATGACACACACGCCCATGTGGAATGGAACACGCCCGTGTACCCTCATAACATGCCCTTGGCTTTAAACCGTGGGGAATTACTGACTAATTTAACACGGCCTGGACACGCCCATGTGGGCAGTCCGTGGTCTATTCTAACTTAAAATGTTAACATGCAGGGGACACACGGCCAAGTCACACGCCCGTGGGTTGATCGTGTGTCACACATGGTCTAAACACACGCCAGTGTGCCTACCCATGTGGACAGAACAAGGCTGTTTGCCAAGCTTTTAGCACCCCTATATCTTAAACTACATGAGTTCATTCAACAAACTAATAAACATCTCGTAATTCAACATGCACTCACATTGATAACTTTGATATTTCATAAATGATAAAATGTGCCATCATTCTTGGCAATTTACAAAATGAATGTCTTAGCAAGAGCCAACACACCTTTGGCCAAAATAACAAAATAATCTGTCTAGTCTAGCCCCTATACATGCCATACACAAAATCACTAAGTCTGAATATACTGAGGTGAGCAGACAGTGTGGGCGGCCTCCTTGTTATCGACGTATCCCGGCTCGGCTCTTAAACTCTATAAAATAAGGGAAAAAGAGAAGGGGGAGTAAGCTTTAAGCTTAGTAAGTTTACATGTAAACAATATAACATTATAACATGTATTAAACAATTACATAGCATTACATACTAAGCGAGAAACAATCTACATTCATGATCATGCTTACTCATTTTCTCTATTCCCACATTGCAACCATATCACAAGCTTAATGCATGCATTCATTAACAAGTTCCCCTGCACTTAGCATCACAAAGTCACATAGTACAACACATCACTATCTCTAATTTCATTACTCCTAGTCAAATTACTTGGTGGTTTCAGACTTAGCCCACCATCGCCTTTTATTAGGTGGTATCACACATAGCCCACCAAAAGATTAGTTACGGTGGTATCGCATATAGCCCACCAAAAGATATATAGACGATGGTATCGTATATAGCCCATCGTAATTAAGCAACAAGGTGGTATCGCATATAGCCCACCATCAAATATCGTCAATACACATTCATATGATTATTTCGCCATTCATACAATAATTATTCAATGACTATCACATTCAATCCACTAGAACCACATATGTTCTCAATCATTCCATACTCTAATTAGCAACATAATGTTTACAAAAAAATATATATTGCTTACACATAAACTTACCTCGATGCAAACGTGTTAGCTAGCGATTTACTCAATCACCTTGCCTTTCCCACGGTCAAGGTTGATTCTACGCATTCTTCTTGATCTATAACAATGAAATTCATTCGTTTAGGTCATTCTATGGTTATAATACATCAAATTCTACACTTGGGCAAAAATGACCATTTTGCCCTTATACATTGGCAAAATTACAATTTTCCCCTAGGCTCGTAATTTATTTTTCATCACATTTTCTCGATAAACAAGCATAGATGAACATTTATTTCTCTTACAACTACTCACCATTTCAACCATTCCATGCATTTATGACACAAACTAAATTTTTGCATTTAAGTCCTACCTAAGTGTTGTTATGAAAACACCTTTCACAAAAGTTGCTTCACCACTCCCCAACATTCAATTTCTTCCATAAAAACTCAGATAACCACTTAAAACCTCCCATGGAAAGTCCCTAGACTTTCAACCATATCACAAATTAGTCCCCTCATTAGCTAGCTTAAGCTTTGGGGACTCCAAAAACACAAAAATCATCAATTAAAACCACCTAAATCACTTACTTGAATGAGAATTGAGTGGCTGAAAGTTTGAGCCTCCAAGAACTCTATTTCCTCTTCAATTTTTGGTGGAAAGAGATGAGTGAATAGTGAAAGATGATAACATCTTTTACTTCTCTTATTTTGTTCATTTCATCACCTAATTTCCACCAAATTTGACTAAAATTTAATGCTCTTGTGCCCCCTTTGTCTACATGGCCGACCATACCCTACTAATGGCCTAATTGCATTTAAAAATCCTCCAATTTATAATCTATAGCTATTAGCCCTACCTTATAAAATAGAACTTTTGCATCTCATGCGATTTAGTCCTTTTTCTCAATTAAACATGCTATTGCTAAAATTAAAGCACAAAAATTTCATATAGCCATATATTAATACCACAACACATAAAATAATACTAAAATAATTTTCCTCAACCTCGGATTAGTGGTCTCGAGACCACTGTTTTGACTAGCCCCAAAATTAGGTTGTTACAACTCTTCCCCCTTTAGAGATTTTAGCCTCGAAAATCTTACCGGTAAAGAGGTTTGGATATTGTTCTCTCATGGCTTCCTCCGGTTCTCACGTAGCCTCTTCTACACCATGTTTTTGCCACAACACTTTTACTAAGGCTATGTCCTTATTCCTCAACTGTTTCACTTCTCAAGCCAAGATTTTAATCGGCTCTTCCTCATATGTCATATCTGTTGTATCTCAATTTTCGTCGGAGGAATCACATGTGAAGGATCGAAACGATAACGCCTTAGCATTGATACATGGAACACATTGTGAATTTTCTCTAACTCTACCAGTAAAGCCAAGCCACTGGCCCAATCCTTTCGATAATCTCATACGGCCTTATGAATCTCAGACTAAATTTACCCTTTCGACCAAATCTCACGATTTTCTTCCACGGTGACACTTTTAGAAATACCTTGTCGCCCACTTGGAACTCAATTTCTTTTCTTTTCAAATTCACATATGATTTTTGTTGGTCTGAAGCAGCCTTCAGACTATCCCAGATCACTTTCACCTTTTCCTCAGTCTCTTTAACTAAATCAGTCCCATGGATTTGCTTCTCACTCAACTCGGTCCAATACAAAGGAGTCCGACACTTACGACCATATAAGGGTTCATACGGTGCCATCTGTATGATCGACTGATAACTATTGTTGTAAGCGAATTCGACCAAGGGTAGGTATCTTTCCAAACTACCTTCGAACTCTAACACACAGCACCGGTGCATGTCTTCCAGAACTTGAATTACTCTCTCAGACTGACCATCAATTTAAGGATGAAAAGCAGTATTAAAATTCAACCTTGTACCTAAGGCCTCTTGTAACTTCTTCCAAGGATATAGGCACTCCATGCAATCTTACTACCTCTGCAATATACAACTCAGCTAACTTCTCTAGTGAATAATCAATATGCACAGGTATAAAATGAGCCGACTTCGTTAATCTATCAATAACAACCCACACAACATCTTTCTTTTTAGGAGTCAAAGGCAACCCCGTCACAAAGTCCATGGTAATCTGATCCCACTTCCACTCGGGAACCATCACTGGTTGAAGTAATCTCAAGGTACTTGATGCTCATTTTCACTTGTTGATGATCGACATTTTATTACATACTCGAGATGTCTCTTTTCATTCTCGCCACCGATAAAAATTTTTCAGATCATTGTACATCTTCAGATCGCCTGTGTAATCGACAAATAGCTACTATGTGCTTCCTGTAAAATTTCTCGGATCAACTCGTCATCTTTGGGTACACAAATTCTATCATGGAACATTAAGCAACCATCCGAACTCACCCAAAATTCTGAATTAGTTCTCGATTCACACTTAGCTCTTTTGGCTAGTATTTCACTATCATTTCTTTGAGCTTCACATATTTGTTGAACAAATAGTAGCCTAGCTCTCAATTCGGCCAGTATAGCACCATCATCAGACAATGACAAACTCATGCTCATAGCTCTCAAAGCATACAAGGATTTTCTACTTAAAGCATCTGCAACTACATTCGCTTTCCTCGGGTGGTAATGATCACTAGCTCGTAGTCCTTCAATAATTCAAGCCATCGTCGTTGTCGTAAATTTAACTCCTTTTGATTCATCAAGTACCTCAAACTCTTATGATCCTTGAAGATTCGACACTTCTCACCATATAAGTAATGTCGCCAAATCTTTAACGCGAAAACAATTGCGGCCAACTCTAGGTCATGAGTCGGATAATTCTTTTCATGTGGTTTTAGCTGTCTCGAGACGTAAGCGACTACCTTACCCTCTTGCATAACACACAACCGAGACCATTTAACGACACGTCACTATAGACCACAAACTCCTTTCCTGACTCAGGCGGTACCAAAACCGATGCTTCTGTTAACAACATTTTCAATCTCTCAAAACTCTGTTGGCATTTTTCAGTCCATTGAAACTTAACATCCTTATGCAATAATTTCATCATCGGAGTAGCAATCATAGAAAATCCCTTTACAAACCGCCCATAGTACCCCGCCAAACCTAAAAAGCTTCTAACTTTTGACACGTTCCTCGGTAGTTTCCACTCAACAATAGCCGAGATCTTTCGAATCAACTCTAATACCCTCACCCGATACAAGGTGTCCTAGAAATCTGACCTCTCAGAGCCAAAACTCACTCTTGCTAAATTTGACATATAATTGCTTGTCTCTCAAAGTCTACAAGACAATTCTCAAATGCTTTGCATGGTCACTCAAATGCTATTTTCGGAACGTCTTGTTCCTTAACCCTCAACTGGTAATAACCGGATCTCAGATCAATCTTGGAGAACACCATAGCTCCCTTCAGTTGATCAAATAGATCATCTATCCTAGGTAAATGATACTTATTTTTCACTGTCACCTTGTTGAGCTGTCTGTAGTCTATACACAATCTCATTGATTCATCTTTCTTTTTCACAAATAATACCGGAGTACCCCACGGTGAATAGCTTGGTCTTGCAAAACCCTTACCCGTCAACTCTTGCAACTGGACCTTTAATTCTTTCAACTCTAACGGCGCCATCCTGTATGGAGTGATGGAAATAGGTGTCGTTCCCAGAACTAACTCAATTCCAAACTTAACCTTTCTGATTGGAAGTAGTCCAGGTAACTCTTCTGGGAATACATCCGGATACTCACATACAACTGGCACAGTTTCAATCTTTGCTTCTGACTCTTGAGTGTTCAGTACAAAGGCAAGATACGATTCACATCCTTTTCTCAAATATTTCTCAGCTACCATGGACGAAATCATCACCGGTAGACTATTTGATTCACCTGATTCAACTCGAATAACATCTCCATTTTCACACTTCAATTTAATAAATTTACTACCATAATTCACTAAAACGCTATGGGAAGTCAATCAATCCATACCAAGAATCAAATCAAACTTATCAAATGACAGCAATATAAGGTTTACCGAAAAATAATGACCCCTAATTGTCAAGGGACAGTTCCTACACTCCTTGTCAACTAACACCTGTTTACTTAGTGGGTTTGATACTTTTATCACAAATTCAGTAGACTCAATAGTCATATTCAAACTAAATGCCAATCTCATACAAATATAAGAATGGGTCGACCTCGGTCAATCAAAGCAATAACAGAGGTGTCGAGAGAGAAAATGTACCGTTATTACGTCCAAGAATGAGGCCTCTTCTTGAGCTGAATAGCATAGGTTCTTCTTGGCCCACCCTCCGACCTCACAAGAGTGTCTCGTGATACACCTTTACCACTAGTCCCACCTCCCGAGTTCTTTTGTGGCCTATCTCTAAAGGATGTACTTCTTGATCTTATCTCTTGCTTCTTCTTCTTATCATCCCTTTCAGGACAGTTTCGGATGAAATGGTCGAGGGATCCACACTTATAAAAATTTTGTTGTTTCCTCAACACTCCCCAATGTGATGTCTGCCACAACTTGGGCACTCGGTTTGGACTTTGGATTGCCCACACTCGCCATTGAGGTGGCCTGAACTCTTGAACCCGAATACGTGTTACCTTGCTCTCTTTGCTAATGCCCGTCTAACGTAGTCATCCGAGGGTTCACTTCCTTGGACCTCTTCGATTGATCTTGGTATGATTTGCTCATCGGCCTCTTCTTCACATCCCAAGCATCACTCAGGGCTTTCCTCTTTTCCTTACTCAATTCTTCAGCCTTACTAGCCCAATCCACCAATACCACAAATTCTTTCAGCTTTAAAATCCCAACTAAAAGTCTGATGTCTTCATTCAACCCATCTTCAAATCTCTTGCATAAGGTAGCTTCCGTGGATACACATTCTTGTGTGTACTTACTGAGCCGAACAAATTCACACTCATATTCCGCCACAACCATTTTTCCTTGCTTCAGCTCAAGAAATTTCTTCCGCTTCTGGTCTACAAACCGTTGACTTATATACTTCTTTCAGAACTCTTCCAAGAAAAAGTCCCACGTTACCCTCTCTTTAGGAACCACTGATGTCAACGTTTTCCACCAATGGTATGTCGAGTCCTCAAAGAAAGATACAAAGACATTTCAAGCTCTCATCGGTGTACAAGAGAGTTCATCAAAACCTCATTGAGTTCTCAAGCCGAACTCACCGCTTGTGGTCATCATCTTTGTTAGCTCAAAAATTTTCAGCCCCTTGCTTCTGAATTTTGTCTACTGAGAGCTTAGTTGACCTCACCATTTCTATACCTTGGAAAGCCACAGGAACTGGCTGAAGTATAGGAGGAGGTGGAGGAGGTTGAGCATTGGGGTTTGCTCGTACATACTCAGTGTACCAGTTACTCATCATTTGGAGAAATGCTTCCCGAGCCTCTTCTCCTTGGCCCCTAGTCTCAAGTTCACTCTGCACAGGCACGGTCATTTGTGCAGGAGCCGGCACATTATTATCTGCATCATCAGCAGCTGATTGATAGAGATCTATGTACTACATAAAACAAATTTAAAATCATCAGAAGCCACCACACTATCATTATACACTTATGGCATGTATAGCTGGACTCCTACACATGCTACAGTAGCTTTAGAACCGACTAAACCATACCTCTGATACAATTAAATGTAACACCCCTTACCCACAATCCCCGCCAAAATCGGGCACGAAGCATTACTGTACAAAACTGCTTGATCACCACTTAGGCTCACGCTATTACTCTACTTGAGTCACTGCAACAACTTTATTTTCGACTTACGAGACCTCATCCGTACATACGAGGGCTCTCGAGACTATATCGAAAACTCTTACGATCCATAAAAATTTTCTCTTTTCTATATGGGGAGTACACGCCCGTGTTAGATGACACACACGTCTGTGTGTAGTCACACACGCCCATGTGAAATAAAACATGCTCGTGTACCCTCATCACATGCCCGTGGCTTTAAACCGTGGGGAGTTACTGACTAATTTAACATGGCCTAGATAGGCCCGTGTGGGCAGTCCATGGCCTATTCTAACTTAAAATTTTAACATGCAGGGGACACACGGCCAAGTTACATGCCCGTAGGCTGACCGTGTGTCACACATGGTCTAGACACACGCCTGCAGTGTGCCTACCCATGTAGATGTAACAAGGTCTGCTTGCCAAGCTTCTAGCACCCTATATCTTACACTACATGAGTTCATTCAACAAACTAATAAACATCTCATAATTTAACATGCACTCACATTGATAACTTTGAAATTTCATAAATGATAAAATGTGCCATCATTCTTGAAATTTACAAAATGAATGTCTTAGCAAGAGCCAACACACCTTTGGCCAAAATAATAAAATAACTGCCTAGTCTACCCCTATACATGCCATACACAAAATCACTAAGTCTAAGTATACCGAGGTGAGAGAGATAGTGGGCGGCCTCCTTGTTATCGACGATCCTGCTCGGCTCTTAAACTTTATAAAACAAGGGAAAAAGAGAAGGGGGAGTAAGCTTTAAGCTTAGTAAGTTTACATGTAAACAATATAACATTATAACATGTATTAAACAATTACATAGCATTACATACTGAGCGAGAAACAATCTACATTCATGATCATGCTTACTTATTTTCTCCATTCCCACATTGCAACCATATCACAAGCTTAATGTATGCATTCATTAACAAGTTTCCCTGCACTTAGCATCACAAAGTCACATAGTACAACACATTACTATCTCTAATTTCATTACTCCTAGTCAAATTACTCGGTGGTTTCGCACTTAGCCCATCATCAGCCTTTATTAGGGTGGTATCGCACATAGCCCACCAAAAGATTAGTTACGATGGTATCGCACATAGCCCACCAAAAAGGTATATAGACGATGGTATCGCACATAGCCCATCGTAATTAAGCAACAAGGTGGTATCGCAGATAGCCCACCATCAAATATCATCAATAATATTCATATAATTATTTCGCCATTCATACAATAATTATTCAATGACTATCACATTCAATCCACTAGAACCACATATGTTCTCAATCATGCCATACTGTAATTAGCAACATAATGTTTACAAAAAAATATATATATTGTTTACACATAAACTTACCTCGATGCAAACGTGTTAGCTAGCGATTTACTCAATCACCTTGCCTTTCCCACGATCAAGGTTGATTCCACGTTCTTCTTGATCTACAAGAATGAAATTCATTCATTTAGATCATTCTATTATTATAATACATCAAATTCTACACTTGGGCAAAAATGACCATTTTGTCCTTGTACATTGGCAAAATTACAATTTTGCCCCTAGGCTTGTAATTTATTTTTCATCACATTTTCTCGATAAAAAAGCATAGATGAACATTTATTTCTCTTACAACTACTCACCATTTCAACTATTTCATACATTTATGACACAAACTAAATTTTTGCATTTAAGTCCTACCTAAGTGTTGTTATGAAAACACCTTTCACAAAAGTTGCTTCACCACACCCCAATATTCAATTTCTTCCATAAAAACTCAGCTAACCACTTAGATGCTCCCATGGAAAGTCCCTAGACTTTCAACCATATCACAAATTAGTCCCCTCATTAGCTAGCTTAAGCTTTGGGGACTCCAAAAACACAAAAATCATCAATTAAAACCACCTAAATCACTTACTTGGATGAGAATTGAGTGGCTGAAACTTTGAGCCTCCAAGGGCTCTATTTCCTCTTCAATTTTCGGTGGAAAGAGATGAGTGAATAGTGAAAGATGATAATATCTTTTACTTCTCTTATTTTGTTCATTTCATCACCTAATTTCCACCAAATTTGACTAAAATTTAATGCTCTTGTCCCCCCTTTGTCTACATGGCCGGCCATACCCTACTAATGGCTTAATTGCATTTTAAAATCCTCTAATTTATAATCTATAGCTATTAGGTACCCCTACGTTATAAAATAGAACTTTTGCATCTCATACTATTTAGTCTTTTTTCTCAATTAAACATGCTATTGCTAAAATTAAAGCACCAAAATTTCCATATAGTCTTATATTAATATCACAACACATAAAATAATACTAAAATACTTTTCCTCAACCTCGGATTAGTGGTCTCGAGACAATTGTTCCGACTAGCCCTAAAATCGGGCTGTTACAAGTTACACTTTATGTTTTAAGATGAATATGAGATTGCGCCAAGAGGACGATGCCAGGAATACGTCGAACGAAGTGGCATATCAGGTTATTATGCATACAAAGCAAGTTTGGTGGCCTGTTAAAAGTTTGAAATGTTACTTAGAAAACCATATCTTGAGATAACTGTAATAGATTAGGATTTTGAATTAGATATCCTTGTATTTAAATTATCTTGTGCCACATTTGTATCTACCTATTGCATATATATTTGTGTAATTTAGTTTGAATCTGTATGAAGTTAACTTGTGAACTAATTTTAATTTGTATAAGTAGAAAAAGCTTTGTCTGTATTCGTGTAGTAATACCCGAGATCCAGATTTGGTAAATTAGATTAGGCTAAGGGTGTTGCAAGTAGTTAAAGAATCAATGCATGTTGTTTTCGATTATGCTAACCCTCTTCCTACAAAAGATACTTGTGTTGATGATGTAGGAATATTAAACAATAATGATAAAGTTGATCATTCATCAAATGACAAAATTCAAGAACTAACACAAGAAGCTCTGAAGGAGCTCACAATAGAGGAAAGGTAAATCAATCATCCAATAGAGTACAACTATGTAAAAGATGGTAAGATTTTGGGAGATCCATCCAAATGGGTAACTACTAGATATTCTCCCAGAAATACATGTAATTTTGTTTCATTTATCTCATGCATTGAGCCTAAAAATATCAAAAAAACATTAAATGATGAATATTGGATATTGGTTATGCAAGAGGAATTAAATCAATATTAGAGAAGCAATTTATGGACCATTGTAGAAAGACCTTGTGAAAAATCTACTATAGGTACTAAGTAAGTTTTTAGGAATAAACTAGATGAAAGTGGTAATATAGTGAGGAACAAGGCTAGGCTTGTTGCTCAAGGTTACACTCAAGAGGAAGGAATAGACTTTGATGAAATGTATGCTCTCATAGCTAGAATGTAAGCCATTAGAATGCTCTTAGATTTTGCATGCTTTAATGATTTTAAATTATATAAAATGGATGTGAAAAGTTTTTTTCTAAATGGTTTATTAAATGAAGAAGTGTATGTTTAACAACCACCTGATTTTGAAGATCCAAAATTTCTAAACCATGTTTTCAAACTTTCAAAAACTTTATATGGCTTGAAACAAGCTCCTAGAGCTTGGTATGAAAGACTATCAAATTTTCTTATTGAAAAAGGTTTTGTAAAGGGAAGGTTGACACAAATCTTTTTATTAAAAGAAAAGACAATGATTTGTTAGTAGTTCAAATATATGTTGATGATATTATTTCTGGTGCTACTAATGATCTTCTTTGTTAAGAATTTTCCAAACTAATGCAAGGTGAATTTGAGATTAGCATGATGGGAGAAATAAACTTCGTTTTGTGACTCCAAATCAAGAAAAGGAAGGATGAAATCTTTATCAATTAAGCTAAGTACACAAGAGAAATGCTCAAAAAGTTTGTGATGGACAAACTCAAACCACAAGCTATACCCATGAGCTCTTCTAAAAAGCTTGATAAAGATGAAGAAGGTAAATGTGTAGATATTAAATTATATAGGTCAATGTTTGATTCCTTGCTTTATCTTACGATAAGTTGACTCGACATTATGTTTAGTATTTGCTTGTGTGCTAGATATTAATCTTGTCCTAAAGAATCTCATTTATAAGAGATTAAGAGAATTTTTTGGTACCTTAGAGCCACTCATAATTTAAGACTTTGGTATCCTAGAGATTCATCCTTTAGCTTGCATGCTTTCTTGGATGCGGATTTTGGAGGTTGCAAACTAGATAGGAATAGCACCTCCGGTACTTGTCAATTCTTAGGCAACATGTTAATTTCATGATTTTCAAAGAAACAAAATAGTGCCACATTGTCCACCACCGAAGCGGAATACATTTTCTCCAGTAGTTGTTATGCTCAAGTTTTATGGATGAAACAACAACTTAAGACAATAGAATTGATATAGATACTATTTCTATCAAGTGTGACAATACTAGTGCTATTTGCCTCACTAAAAATCCCATCCAACATTCTAGAACTAAGCATATTGAAATAATACATCATTTCATTAGAGATCATATCCAAAGAGGTGATAATGTTTTAAACTATGTAGACACTTTGCATCAATTAGCTTAGATTTTTACAAAACCTTTAGACAATGAAAGATTTTGGAAACTTAGGAAAGAACTAGTTATTACTAGATTGCCTTGATTTTGTGCTCAAATGAATTTTTGCACGTTGTTGTTTTCAAAATATTTTATGACTTAAAATTGATTTCAAAAGTATTTATGCATGATTTATATGGCTCCTATATGCTATAAGTTAAGGGGAGTTAATGGTTGCATGATTAATCTATCATGACTAATAATGTCTAGTATACAAATTTTTGAATGCCTTAGAATGTACCCAATTAGACTTTATTTGATGTAAATGTTCAAGTTTTGCATATTTGACGGTCTTCTATGATTCATATACATCATGTTTTTATTCTATACAATTAGGTGAATAAAATCATTAGAAATGGCCAAAATGATTGCATCCTTTGAGTTATTCTTTTCTTTTTCTATTTCTATGTGATTGCACATTAATATTTATTTGTTATTTTAAGATACTTTAATGATTATTTTGCAAATGTTAGTTCACTTTTTCTTTATTTTTAAATACCTATCTTTGGACTAACCACTTTCTTTTTTCCTTTTAAGTTTTACTTTTTATTTTTATATAACAAAAAAGGAGAAAGAAAGGTAATTTGGTTATTGGTGATAATATCTTTAATCTCAATAATTTTGTGACCAGCTTTTCAAAAATAAAAACAAGCCTTAAATTGAAATTGAAATTTAGAAAGGGGAGTATTTCTATTCAAAAACAAATAAACTAACATGTTTTGTTATATAAAAAGGGGAGATTATTTAACTAGCTTTATTTGATCAATTCTTTTAATATAACAAATAAAAATGTTTTTGAATAAAGTTTATTTTTAGAAAAAGAAATAATAAAATTAAAAGAATAAAAATCATTTCAAGACTTCCAAACATCTTAGAAAATGTTTTTAACACTTAGGAAAATTTTGGATAAAGTTCAAAAACGATTTAAACTCTTTTAACTCAATTGAAACATTTTTAAATCGATTGAAAAACTGCTCCCTACAATAAGTATCGATACCTATTGTATTTTTATCGATATCGTTTTTGCATTTTGACATGATGATTTTTCAAACAATTACAAAAAGTATTGATACCTTTTACCAAGTACTAATAAAATGTCTTTGGTATCGTTGTAAACTAACTTTAACGGTCACTGAATCAGACATGAAATTCTAATAGTATCGATACTCGTAGAAAAAGTATCAATACCTTTTGTTACATGTGAATTTATTGATATGGAATTTTCATCCCCAACGACTCTATTCAGTTCCTCAACAACCACAATGGTTGGAAATCAATCAGAGGGTATAAATACTAGCTTCTAAAGGTTCTACCACAACAAGTGAGATTACAATAGATCAAGTTCTTCAAGATACATAAAAAATCCATTACTAATCACATTGTGCTTCAAATCTTTATCTTCTTTTTATAAACATTTGTGAGCATTCATTGTATTTTCTGTCCGCTCAAGTGTTTTCCTTGTATTTGTGCTTAATTAGCAAACATCCCAATCTTGTGAGGATTATTTGTTTATTTGCTTATTTGTTTCTTTTGAAAGGGTTTGTGTATTAAGATTTGGGTATAAATCTTAAGGGAGTTGTAAGGTTAAACCTTGTCCTCAAAGGTTGATCAATTTAGTGAATTTAAGAAAATCCTTAGTTATGGAAAGCTAAGGTAGTGGAGTAGGTAGGGGCCGAACCACTATAAATCATTGTGTTCAATGTTTCTATCATTTCTTTCAAACTTCCACAAAATTTTTAAAAGGCCAATTCACCCCTCTTTAGTTATTATCAGTGATCAATTGAGCTAACAACTTCAATCTACATTTGCGAGGCCTTGCCTAGAATGGTCCACTATCTTTCTCACATTACAATCAATGATTTGAACTTTTACATTGATCTAACACTCACTAATTTAGCGTCATCACATTGTACAAATACTAGATCACCCTCCCAATAAGCTTCCTCCTCGAAAGCTTAGTTTTGAAACTCAAGAGACTCTTTATTTTGTACAAAATCAATGCACGCATACACGTTCCTAACTTGAACAAATTTGTGTTCTATCACGCTCTTAATCTCCAGCTACTTTCAGTTCACTTTAACCTAGACAAGACTTTAAGTTTACATACTACTTAAGTTTTGTTTACGTAAGAGTTATAATCTAATCACCCCTCTATAAAGAAGGCTAAAAATCAACATAAAATACTACTTCCATAAATGTTTCAATTTAATCCAATGCCTTCAAAGATAGAAAATAACTTTACTTGTTCTGTGTAACACCCCAAACCTGGCCTAGACGTTACGACCTGATTTGACGTGTCACATCGAAGTGTCGTTTAAAACTGAGTTTGTCGATAAAAGTTCGTTACTAAATTTTAAATCCCATTTAGCAAGTGTTCTGAAAATGTTAGTGTTGTAAACCTTGTAGTCCGATTATAGGCCATACCAATTGTTATAAGCTTATTAATCTGAAATAAAACCTTAGAAGCCTTTTCTAGTTGTTAACCTTAGAATTTGAAAACGTGATTTTAGGAGAACAATTATTGTTTTAAAAACCTGTGTTTCCTAGACTAGCAGGTTAAAATAAAGAGAACCACCAACAAAAAAATCAAAACCCCAACTGGCCTTATTACATAATTTTAACCAAAAATATTAAGAATAAAATAACTAAGTCTAAGATTAAAACATATCGAGCGTGTGGCCACCTCCGAGTCCCTCGTAGCTCTAAATCGCTCAAGGCTGGGGATTACCTGTGCAGTTAAAGAAAAGGTGAGCTACTAGAACTTAGTGTGTAATCCCCTATCATGCAGTAATAGCCTGGGCCCAAGCCCTATTTAGTAACAGATCAGTCTGGGCTTTAGCCCTATACAGTATCAGAGTGGGTCTAAGCCCAAAATCATAAAAATGCAAAACAGAGATGCAACCCAGTCCAGTTCAGCCAGCACACCACCCGTACCAACCAGCACACTATGTGAGGACCAAGTCGACCCACCCAGCCAACACACCAGTATCGCAGCGCAACTACTAATAATAACACAGCAAAGCTGCTAATAACAATATACATGGCTGAGCCACTAAAATCGAAATACATGGCGATGCCACTATAACAGTGAAAACATGGCAGAGCTACTAGTACAATACTCCCTCCAAATCACAACCCAATCCCAATGCAGAATGTCGTGACATAAATATTACATGTATGCAGTGTGTCATAATCATAACCATTCATGTAAATTTCATACACACATCACTTAAACTACCACTAGGGGTATAATAGTCATTTCGTCGGTTAAGGGTAAAACGGTAATTTCATGGGTATTTTTGTAATTTTACCCATCGAGAGTATTTCGGTAATCTTACCCATCGAGGGTATTTGGTAATTTTACCCATCGAGGGTATTTTGGTAATTTTATCTATCGAGGGTATTTCAGTAATTTTACCCATCGAGGGTATTTCGATAATTTTACCTATCGAGGATATTTCGATAATTTACTCATCGAGGGTATTTTTAGTCCTCTAACAGCCTTTCCGGAGGCCTACAGTCGCCTTAAGCGATATAAATACCCTTTTTGGACGAAACAGTGTTATTGGGCCCAAAGGCCAATTTTTGGCCCAAGTGGGCCCACACGCGCGTGGCCTATTTAGCCCAATTTTGATTGTTGCTATGCGAACTTCGCAGCCCAATCCATCATCTAACACTATCGTGAATTTTACCCATGTGGGGCTCATAGGCACAATGGGCCCACATGGCCCATCTTGACTCAACGAGGCCTGTTACTACCTAAGCCCATGAGGAAGTTCGTGGCAGCCTTAACGGTTTATCGCCAATGATTGTGGCTCGGTTCACCCCTACGAGCATTCGCACACTCAAGAGCCCTCAGATGTCGAAGTTTCGACTTTTTGACTTTTACCGATTCACAACTAATCCGGGGTATGAATTCTCATCTTCATTCATCGCTTTTACAGAAACAACATAGGTGTACGACTACACACCTGCTATGGGTTTTAGTTTGACGCGCTTCCAAGACACCTATGAACAACCGTCCCATTAATTAGTCAAAACACTTGTTAATCCAAAATATTGAAACATTAATCAAACTAACTTCACTTACCACGAAACGATAGATCTCTTGTAGTGGAAGAGTATTCGGCCTACCCCCTTGGCTAAGGGAAACGAGCCCCTAGCAACAAAGGAAGAGAAAGAAAGTGTTAGCAATACATATCCACGGCAACTAGGGAAAAATCCTTTCGACCTTAGAGAAACAGAATCGACTAAGGAGAAAAAGCCAACCTACATTCGGCTATAGTCACCACTTACCAACCAATGGAAGAGACTCGAAAACGGTTAGAAACAAAGAGAAGAGGATGCTCAGGCCTTAATAGAATTGGCTAACACAAGAAGAAAGAAAGTGCTCAGATATCTTGTAAAGAAAAGGAAAGAATCTCAAGAGGACAAAGTAGAGTTGTGTTCGGCTAAAGAAGAAACCGAAAGAAAAAAGGTGATTTGGCAGAAAGTCAACAGCAATAGAGAAATATTATATGAAAAGAGGGAAGACGATAAAACCCGAATGGTAAAAATTACACGAGATGACAAAAAAAAAGAATGAAACTTGAAATGCAACCAAAGAAAACTTAAAATGCCAAAGAGAAATTCGACTTCTTCACTCACTCTAATTGCCGAATTTTCACAACTGAAACCCCCAGCCGAAAATCCCTTACTCATCCTTCCCTATATTCGGCCAAGACTCCCATACACCTCCACTCCCTCAAACTCTCCATCGAATCCTTCTAGAATTACTCCCAGTCTTCCATTTGAAATTCTTGACCAAGTCTTCAACCTCCTCTGTAGAGTTTGATCCAAACTCTACCTCTTACACCATTCACTCATAAAATAAAAAACCCTAATTGCTAGTCATGGGATTCGTACCCCACTCCCCTTGCTATCTCAGTGACGCCACAGCCGCTAAGTCACAAGCCATTTTTGTGACCCATTATCACTCATAATTATACATAACTCCTACTAACTACCAGTTCCACTTATGAGAAAAAATTAAAAATTTCCCAAGATTCAGACTTAAACCCAGGTTTCCTAACAACCCCCAAATACACTCAAATAACTAGCCGTTCAAGCACATTATGGAATTTAAGCAAATTCAGCAAAATCACAAACCCCACATTTTGGGGCATTACAACTCTACCCCTAAAAGAAATTTCAGCCTCAAAATTTACCTTCCTCTGAACCGTGATTACGCCAAAGCACCTTGACTAATGAAATATATTTCTTTTTAATACTTTAACGTCACGATCCAGTATCTGCACCGATTCTTCCCCAAAAGTCAGATTAGGTCTAACCTCAATCTCCTCCACCGACACTATATGCTAGGGATCAGAGTGGTATCGCCTTAGCATAGAGATGTAGAACACATCATGTATCCGATTCAACTCAGGAGGTAACTCAAGTCGATAGGCGATCTATCCCACACGCTTTAATATCCGGTAAGGTTCGATGAATCTAGGGCTCAGTTTGCCTCTCCATCTAAATCTCAAAATCTTCTTCCATGGTGAGACCTTCAAGAAGACATAATCCCCACAGAGTACTCTATCTCCTTATGCTTTAAGTCAGCATATGATTTTTTCCTGTCAGATGCTTCCTTTAACCGATCCTGGATCAACTTTACTTTTTCTTCGGTTTTAGAAACTAGCTCTAGCCCCAACACTCACCGCTCACCTAGTTCTGTCCAACAAGTAGGGGTGACACCTACGACCATATAACGCCTCGTACGGTGCCATCCAAATACTGGATTGGTAGTTGTTGTTATATGCAAACTCTGCTAACGGCAAGTAGTCTTCCCAACTGCTCTTGGAATCAATTACACAGCTTCTTAGCATGTCCCCAATATCTTGATCACCTCTCGATCGACCATCACCGAGGATGGAATGCCCGATCAAGTCCAACCTTGTACCCAAAGCTTCGTGTAACACTCTCCAGAATCATGATGTGAATCTAGGGTCTCTATCTGAAATGATAGACACTAGTACCCCATACAGTCTCACAATCTCAGCCAAGTATAACTTAGCCAACTTCGCATACGAATAATCAGTGCAGACTGGTATGAAGTGGACAGATTTAGTTAGTTGATCAACAATAACCCATACCGAATCTTTCTTAGTAGGCGTCAGGGGTAGCTCACTAACGAAGTCCATGGTTACCCTCTCCCACTTCTAGAGTGGAATTTTAACAGGTTGCAGTAATCCAGAAGGTAGTTGATGCTCAGCCTTAACTTGCTGGCATGTTAGCCACTTACCCACGAAATCAGTAACCTCGCGCTTAAGCCCTGGCCACCAGTATAATTCACTCAGATCTCGGTACAACTTGCTTCCGCCAGGATGCATAGCGTATGGACTACTATGCGCCTTACGCAGTATAGACTGCCTTAAATTAGAATCCCTCAGTACACAGACTCTCCCACGGAAGTATAGTACTCCCTCACTATTCAGCCCAAAATTCGCAGTCTCCCCCTTCTTAACTAGTCGAAAGCGATGAACCAACGATTCATCCAACAACTGCTTCTCTCTAATTTGATCAATCTAGGTCGGTCTCACTTAGAGTTCAGCTAACAAACTACCATCCTCAAACAGGCTGAGACGAGCAAACATTGCTCTCAAATCAAATACAACCCTACGGCTCAGTGCATCCACTACTACGTTAGCTTTACCTGGATGGTACTCAATCGAACAATCATAATCCTTAAACAACTTTATCTATCTTCGTTGCCTAAGATTCAACTCTTTTTGAGTAAGTAGGTACTTGAGGCTTTTATGGTCAGTATAAATGATCGACTTCTCACCGTACAAGTAATGCCTCTAAATCTTCAGTGTGAATACCACCGCAGCTAACTCCAAGTCATGAGTGGGGTAGCTCGCCTCATGAGGCTTAAGCTGGTGAGACGCGTAAGCCATCACCTTACCCTCTTGTATCAACACACATCCCAAACCAGTGTGCGACGCATCACAGTAGACAATGAATTTCTTCCCACCTGGTCAGATTAACACTAGGGTTTCAAATAACCTTCTTGATTTCTTAAAACTCTCTCATCGCTTATCACCAGCTTGAAAGGTACCCTTTACGCAGAATTTAGTCGAGAGTGAAAAGAATCGGTGAGAACCCTCAACAAAATATCTGTAATACCCAGTGAGCCCTAGAAAAGTTCGAATCTCAAATACCATCTTAGTGGTTTCCATTCCAATACGGCTTCAATTTTTCAAGGATCAACCCTAATCCCCTTGGCCTACACCACGTGACCCAGAAATGTCACTCTCGCAACCAAAACTTACACTTGCTGAACTTGGCATAAAGCTACTTTTCCCTCAGTATTTGCAATACAATTCGGAGATGTGAATTATGATCCTCTTCGATTCTTGAATACACCATAATGTCATCTATAAACACCACCACGAACCGGTCTAAATAGGGTTGGAATACCTGGTTCATCATATCCATGAAAGTAGCTAGTACGTTCGTTAACCCAAACGGCATGACCAGAAACTCGTAATGCCCATAACGAGTCTTGAACACATCCGCCTCCTTAACCCTTAGTTGATGGTACCCAGATCGAAGATCTATCTTGGAGAAAATCGAAGCTCCATGCAGCTGGTTAAACAGATCGTCTATCTTTGGTAAACGATACTTATTTTTAATCGTCAATTTGTTTAGTTGACGATAATCGATGCACATGCGCATGGACCCATCCTTCTTCTTCACGAATAATACTGGTGCTCCCCATAGAGACACACTCGACCGAATGAATCCTTGGTCCAGTAGCTCTTGAATATGAGCCTTCAACTCTACCAGCTCCTTTGGTGCCATCCTATAAGGGGTGATGGACACCGGAGCTATTCCAGGTAAGAGCTCGATACCGAATTTAACCTCATGATTTGGAGGTAACCCAGAAAGCTCTTTGGGAAATACATCTGGAAACTCCTTCACAGGTCTGACATTATCAATAGACTGACATAAGCTAAGAACATCTCGCAACCCTTACGAACCAGTTTCTCGGCCCTTAATGCTGAGATTACATTAGACAGATAATCCCTTCGCTCCCCTATCACAACCACCTCCTCATCCTCAGAAGACTTCAACACTATACGCTTAGCAGCGTAATCCAAATTCGCACGGTGTTTCACTAACCAATATTTTACCACATTCGGGTCTACTCCAGAAATACCTCTAAAAATTTTCGCTCCATTAGACCAGAGTCGCTCAGAAATTGACCCTCAGCCCACTAATCCAGTACTTGCTCCAGCAACCCTCTCGAGAACCTGTAGCATTTCTTGAGATAGAGCATCATCCCCAATGGCTCGGTCATTGGACCCCGTCTCAGTTACTTGTGAGGCTGGTGCCTCCCTAGTAGGCATGTGTCTCGATGCTGAAGACCCAACCCTAATACATCAGCCTCTACCGCGACCTCGAGTGCACCTTTTACGAGTACCTCTTGTACTCATATCGTTACAGTATATTTTCTGTTTTAAGAGTTTTATGCATCAGCTTATAGTTTCAATAATTATTAACGGATATTTTATGATAAACAGTAATTAGAGTTGTTTTTGCAGATCGAAACCTCACTACAATTTTCAGTCTCCTACAGTCTCAGTTTACTCTAGCTAAAAGTTTCAGTACACTACTACTATCCATTGTAGTTTCTTAATATAATCATTTCAGATCTGATAGAAAACAGTGTCAGAGAACTTACAGATTTGGCGCCAGAGACTCGGTGTGCCACACTTTCAGTAACAACCTTTTACTTTTCTTTCCAAGAGCAAAATTTAGGAAATTTTAGAAAAATTTTCAAGAACCCATTCCACAGTCGAGTTTTATAACTTGGCTCTGATACCACTAAATGTAACATCCCAAACCCGGCCTAGACGTTACGACTGAATTTGACGTGTCACATTGAAGTGTCGTTTGAAAACTGAGTTTGTCGATAAAAGTTCGTTACTAAATTTTAAATCCCATTTAACGATTGTTTTGAAAATATGAGTGTTGTAAACCTTGTATTACAATTATAGGCCGTACCAATTGTTATAAGCTTATTAATCTAAAATAAAACCTCGGAAGCCTTTTCTAGTTATTAACCTTAGAATTTGCAAACGTGATTTTAGGAAAGCAGTTATTTTTTTAAAAACCCGTGTTTTTTAGACTAGCAGGTTAAAATAAAGAGAACCACCAACAAAAAATCAAAACCCCAACTGGCCTTATTACATAATTTTTAACCCAAAATATTAAAAATAAAATAACTAAGTCTAAGATTAAAACATATCGAGCGCGTGGCCACCTCCGAGTCCTTCGCAGCTCTAAATCGCTAAGGCTGGGGATTACCTACGCAATTAAAGAAAAGGGTGAGTTACAAGAACTCAGTAGTGTAATCTCCTATCATGTAATAATAGCTTGGGCCCAAGCCTTATTCAATAACAGATCAGTCTGGGCTTTAGCCCTATACAGTATCAGAGTGGGTCTAAGCCCAAAATCATAACAATGCAAAACAGAGATGCAACCCAAACCCACCCAACCAAAGACACCCACCGAACTAACCAAAGACACCATGTAGGGACCAAGTCGACCCACTAAGCCAATACACAAGATCGCAACAAGAATCAATTAATAATGCAATAAAGATATCGTGTATGAGCCACTAAAATCGAAATACGTGGGGATGCCACTATAGCCACTAGTATAGTACTCCCTCCAAATCATAACCCAATCCCAATGCAGAATGGCGTGACATAAATATTATATGTATGCAGTGTGTCATAATCATAACCATTCATGTCAATGTCATACACACATCACTTAAACTACCACTAGGGGTATAATGGTCATTTTGTAGGTTAAGGGTAAAACGATAATTTTACCCCTCAAGGGTATTTATGTAATTTTACCTTTTGAGGGTATTTCAATAATTTTAGCCTTTGGGGGTATTTCAGTAATTCTACCCATCGAGGGTTTTTAGTAATCTTACCCATCGAGGGTATTTGGTAATTTTACCTATTGAGGGTATTTCTATAATTTTACCTATCGAGGGTATTTTTAGTCCTCTAACGGCCTTTCCGAAGGCCTACAGTTGCCTCAAGCGACATAGATACCCTTTTTGGTTGAAATGGTTTTATTAGGCCCAAAGCTCAATTTTTGGCCCAAGTGGGCCCACACACTCGTGTGGCCCATTCAGAGCAATTTAGGTCGTGGCTATGCGAACTTTGCAGCCCAATCCATTATCTGACATTATCGTGAATTTTACCTTTGTGAGGCCCATGGGCCCAATAGGCTCACATGGCCTTATCTCGGCCTAACGAGGCCGTTACGACCTAAGCCCACGAGGAAGTTCGTGGCAGCCTCAATGGTCTATCGCCAACGATTGTGGCTCGGTTCATCCCTACGAGCGTTCACACACTCAAGAGCCTTTAGATGCCAAAGTTTTAGCTTTTCGACTTTTGCCGATTCACAACTAATCCGGGGTGTGAATTCACACCATCATTCATCGCTTTTACAAAACAACATAGGTGTACGACTACACACTTGCTATTGGTTGTAGTTTGACGCACTTCCAAGACACCTATGAACAACTGTCCCATTAATTAGTTACGACACTTTTAATCCAAAATATTGAAACGTTAATCAAACTAACTTCACTTACCACGAAACGATAGATCTCTTGTAGTGGAAGAGTATTCGGCCTACCCCCCTTGGCTAAGGGAAACGAGCCCCTAGCAACAAACGACGAGAAAGAAAATGTTAGCAATACATCTCCACGGCAACTAGGGAAAAAGCCTTTTGGCCCTAGAGAAACAAAATCGAATAAGGAGAAAAAGCCAACCTACATTCGACTATAGTCACCACTTACCAACCAATGGAAGAGACTCGGAAATGGTTAGAAACAAAGAGAAGAGGATACTTAGGCCCTAATATAATTGGTTAACACAAGAAGAAAGAAAGTGCTCGACTATCTTGTAAAGAAAATGAAAGAATCACAAGAGGGCAAAGAAGAGTTGTGTTCGGCCAAAGGAGAAACCAAAATAAGAAAGGTGATTCAGTAGAAAGTCAACGTTAATAGAGAAATATTAGATGAAAAGAGGGAAGAACGATAAAACCTGAATGGTAAAATATTACACGAGATGCCAAAAAAAGAATAAAACCCAAAATACAACCAAAGAAAACTTAAAATGCCAAAGAGAAATTCGGCTTCTTCACTCACTCTAATTGTCGAATTTGCACAATTGAAACCCCCAGCCAAAAATCCCCTACTCATCCTTCCCCACATTCAGCCAAGACTCCCACACACCTCCACTCCCTCAAACTCTCCACCGAATCCTCCTAGAATTACTCTCAGCCTTCCATTCGAAATTCTTGACCAAGTCTTCAACCTCCTCTGTAGAGTTTGATCCAGCCACTCATAAAATAAAAACCCCCTAATTGCTTGTCATGGGATTCGAACCCCACTCCCTTTGCCATGTAACATCCTAGATTAGGGGTTATGCGTTCATGCATAATTCATGAGTAGTAGGATTTGGCAGTGTTTGGAAGAGAATTAAGGGTTTTTAAAATCCTAGGATGAAAGAGAAAGCTTTGGACAATTATTGGTTTTAAGTTAAAACAAGAAGTGATGTGGAAAAGTGGCAAGGGACGCCATCTAAGGTGCAAAGGTTACTGACAACAAGTGAAGTACTTTGAGGAAGAGATTGAATCCCATTGTGTGCATTTTAATTAATAGCATGTTTGTTGTGATATGGATGTGTGGTGTGTATTTTAGAACCTTGGAAATGTATGGAAATGTATGGAAATGTAAGGAAATGTATGGAAATGTATGGAAATGTAAGGAAATGAAAGGAAATGAAAGGAAATGAAAGGAAATGTATAGAAATGTATGGAAATGTAAGGAAATAAAAGGAAATGTAAGGAAATGAAAGGAAATGAAAGGAAATGAAAGGAAATGTAAGGAAATATAAGGAAATTATTTGGAAATGATTCAAAAGAGGTAAGTAAACATTTGGAAACTTGGAAATGTATGGAAATGTTACATTAAACATAGGAAAGTAAACATTTTGGAAACTAAGCTAAAAGAGGAAACTAAACATTTTGGAAACCTAGAAAATGTCAAATTCTGAGCAATGAAATTTTTGGAAACTTAAAATGACCGAAATATCGAATTTTAAAGTTCAAAGGAACTTAGGGCAGTGACCCTAAAATAAAAAGCACGTGAAATTTGACCCAAAAAGGGACTCGAAAAAGTGGCTCAAGATGCCACTTAAAGCCCAAGGTGACACCACTTAGGTGGATAATTTGGGCCTCGTGGCCACAAGGAGTCCAATAAGAACAAGTTTAAATTCGGCTCATCAAGGGAAGGGGTGGACGGCACCTAGCTAAAGCTTTAAGTGATTTTTATTTAATTACTTAGAGAGGAAGCAATGGAAGGCAATAGGGACTCTTAAGAGAAGAGTTTTATTCCTTTAGAATTTCGGCTAAATAGGTGGATAAATGAAGAATTATTCTTTAATTAGGAGAATGAGGAAGAGTGATGGCCAAGTAAAGGATTCTTGGCCTAGTAATTTCGGCTATAAAAGGATGAGACTAGGGCCATTCATTATTCATTCTCCTCTCTCTTTTCCTCTGCGAATATTCTTCTTGAGCATCCATTCTTTTCTTCTTTTCTTTTAGCCTCCTAGCCGATTCCTTCTAAGCCTATTATTCCTCTCTTATTTCATCTTTGAAACCGAATACATAAGGGAATCATAGCCGATTGTTCATCAAGTCTCTAAGTTCTAATCTCAAGGTTGAAGTGAAGGTGCAATCGATTCCTTCAAATAAGGGTAAGATCCAAGTTTGGTTTCCATTCTTTTATATTTTAGACTTATCGAAATCTAGGGCTAATCCCATTAATGTTCATGGTTGCAGAAACTTTTAAGAGATCTTTCGGGATTTACTAAGTGTAGGCTACAAGGAAGGAGAAGTTCTTTTCCGAAGGTACACCATAGGCCACGTGTTCCTAGTTATTCGGTGAGTTTTAGATTTAAAACCCACAAGGTAAGTGTCATAGCATTGGCTAAGGCCTATTTTGATAGTTAGATCTAATTCTTGTTTGTTTAAAAGTGAAACTAACCCCGATGAGATTTAGTGCTTGGCCAAATACAAGGAGGAGCATAGCATAGATTTTGGATTTGATTAGTATTGAAATCGGCAACAAGGTAAGTCTTTTACAAATCCTACTAGGATTTGGATATCATAGCCAAATAGAATTTATGCTAAGTAATAAATGATGAATCAAATGTAGGACTAAGGATCTAAACTTTAGATCTAGCTTTTGAATCTCAAGGAATCGCTAAACAAATCGTGTGTACCCTACACTAAATCTTGATAGATTACTGGCTTTAATTCAATATATGTGTTAATATGAAAGTGTAAGAACATGGCTAAGGTACCGTGTGTACCCCACACTAATCTTAATAGATTTATGGCTTAAATATGATATATATGTTAATGTGAAAGTGAAAGAATGTGGCTAAAGTACCATATTATGGTACAAAGTACTCAGGTACGTTTTCCTACTCCTACTAGGATTTCAAAATATGTTATATTTAACATGTGAAAAGTGATGTGAAAGTGAAATTAAATATGATATGTATGATATGTATAATTTGGGACATTCGGGTTATTTGAAGAGGGAAGTGAATGTGATGACTTGGTCTCACTAAGTGAAACGTGATGACTTGGTCTCACTAAGAATATGTGATGACTTGGTCTCACTAAGAATATGTGATGACTTGGTCTCACTAAGTGAAACGTGTTGACTTGGTCTCACTAAGAATATGTGATGACTTGGTCTCACTAAGTGAATGTGGTAACCGGTTACATTATTCGAATGTGGTGGCTATGCCACAATATTATAAGTGGGCGATGAGCACGCCAACGCAATGATTGCCTTCGATGGTGTGTAGCGGATGGAGGGTTGACTTAGTAGTCCCCACGGTGTGCAGGTTGGTACGGGTGGAGTGTAGCGGATGGCATATAGGTTTGGGTTCGGGTTTGCATCATTATCTTGAATTTTTATATGAATATGATATGTATCGTGCCTATTTCTATTATGTTTTGGTGTTGGTTACACATTGAGTCTATCGACTCACCCCATTGTGGGAATATGTTTCAGGTGATGAACAGTAATGGACCGGGACGACGTAACTTGTGGTGGCCATGTTCACTTGAAGTTTAATTTAATTCAATCTTTATTTTATTTTAAATCTGTATAATTTTATTTTGGGTTTCATTTTATGTAATAAGGCCATCGTGACGATTTTTATTTCTGCTTTAATTACTATGTTATGAAATTAGGGCTTTATAAAGAATAAGCCCAATTAGTTTAAAATAAGTTAAAACATTTTGTCACTTGAAACAAATGGGTTTTCGATATAAAATAAATTTGTTTTCAACTCGAGCCCAACCCACAACAAACTATCTTCCAAAACACACAGTTTTCAAAGTATTCGAATGAATTTGAACCGGGTTACTTTGAGGAACATACCAGATCCGGTCCATTCTCGTGGGCCAGGTGTGGGGTGTTTCATGCCATCTCAGTAACGCCATAGCCACTAAGTCACAAGCCCTTTTTGTAACCCATTAACACTCATAATTATACATAAGTCCTAACTGCTAGTTCCACTTATGAGCAAAAATTAAAATTTTCCCAAGGTTCAGACTTAAACCCAGGCTTCCTAACAACCCCCAAATACACTCAAATAACTAGCGTTCAAGTACATCATGGAATTTAAGCAAATTCAGCAAAATCTCAAACCCCACATTTTTGGGGCGTTACATTCCGTAAACAACCTTTCTTAATCTGCAAGAAACCAATCTTCAAGTCTTCAATTTCAACTTAATTAGTCTTTATTTTTTGGGCTTTACTTGTCTAATATCATAAAACATAAATAGCCAAAGCTTTTGTTCTAAAATTTTCCAACTCTTCAAAAAGGAAAATATGGCAATGAAACAGTGCTTGAAGTTGTGGCCATTATTTCAGCCACAGAAACAACCACAAAAACAAGCTTGCCTCCAAATATGTCAAAAAATTTTGTTAGGTTTGTCGTTAGTTTCTAACAGTCAATGTTGATCAAAGGGCTTTATTGGTCAAAATTATCAATTTAAGGGCTCAATTGGGTGCAAAACGTTGGGAGGGTTAAATTATTTTTTTTTTAATTCTTCAAGGGCCTTTTACATCATTAACTCTTTTTTTCTTTTTTACTTTTTACATAGATTTTTGGGATAATGGCAAGATTTAATTATGTATTTCAACAAAATTGTCACTATCGTACTTGTAGTTTCAATTTGGTACCCATACTTTTGTTCCGTCCAACCTTTTGGTACCTATCCCTAATGATGTCAGGTTTTTGATGATGTTGTGCATCACCTAATTAGAGATCACCACATGTCCATTTGTTGACTTTTGACCACCTAAGTCAGGCCCTTATGAGTAATTATGCCTGCATTTTGTTTATTTGATCCAAGATTTAGAACTTGGCTCCATTTTTTACCATCATTGACCCCAATTTTGTATGAAGGCCCATTGAGTTTTTTACCATCCTTGACCTCGATTTGTTTTTTTTCATAATTTTTGTATGCATGTGAATCTATTTTAAGTTGTTTCGACAACGAATGTGACATATTACATCTGACCATCGTTCGAGCCAAGTGCAAGGTGTTACAGTTGAGTGACTAATTATCTAGGTTACCCTTTTTTATTATAATAAATTAAAACATTATTTTTTAAAAATATGTTTAATCAAACTCACCTTTTAAACAAGTTTTTTAAAAAATACATCATAATTATGAAGGTTGACCTAAATTAATTCATCTTTATTTAATTTTGATCACAAATTGTTGTTGAGTTTTTCTTGAATTAATTTTTTATCATTTGAAAAACATAACTCTAATAAATGCATTGAATGAAACTTGATACACGACTGTAAAGTTTTTCATTAATTAAATCTTAACCATTTGGAAACTATTTTAAAGCATTGGGAAGCCTAAATCCTAATAAATGTGCTTTGTACCCATTTTTTTTTTTTTTTTATCATGGCTATATATATCCTTTATTTTTTCACACAATCAAAAATTAATTTCTCAAGCCTTAAACCTCATCAAAATTTTACTCTATATCCTAAATTTAGATTTTAAAACCAACAATGATCTTATTGAAGGAACACGATCATATTGTTTGACATGCCACAAACACAATAAATTTTTTAACTTATTATTAAATTTAATTTTTATTTGTTGTTATTATCAATTTTAATATTAAAATATTATATTGTAAAGTAAACTTTTCAAATTCAATGAAATGTAAAATTTGTGATTCCAAAGAAGTATTAACATGGATTGAAAGCATAGATAGAGTTAACTAGTTGTTTTTAAGGTAGCTGAAATACCTCACTTTTCAATTTGATCCTCGACTTATTATTGCTTGTAGCCATGATGAAAAGGTGGAGATTGGAAACCCTTATCTTCCATTTTCTCTGCAATGACGCCACAATCACCTTAGAAGATATAATCCTAATCATGGTTTTCCAATTAAATGAGTGGTTGTAATAAGGCAATCTTTCAATAATCTTGAAGATGTAATAATGAGGTTGCTTAGGAAATATCTGGTGAACAAGAATGATGTAACATCTCCAAAATTCATTGGTCAAAAATAATATGAGATAGATTTTAGTGAAATAAGATAGAAAAAGTAAAGGATATTGAATGTTATAGAAAATGAAATAAGAAATATATTGTGAAATATTAATTTGAGTTAGGAACTAAATCATAAAATATGAAAAGTTATGTGGTCTAAGCGTAAATATTTAACATGTGATGGGTTAAAGTATAAATATAGAAAAGTTGAAGGGTCAATAATGTAATTATCTTAAGGATGTAAGAGTTTAAAAAATAAGAAAGATGGATGAATAAGGATTAAATTGAATGAATGAAGAATTATGAGGGACTAAATCGTAATTTTATCAAATTAAGTGATGATTTAAGGATGAAATTTTAAGGATCATAAAGGGCAAAATAGTCAATTAAAATGAGACAGAATTCTAGAGTGTAATGATGACATGGGGGATATTTTAATGATATTTTAAATTAAATAATTAAATAAATGTTATAATGTTAATATTTTAATTATATTTTTATGGCTTAAGGGTGCAAAAAGCCTTCAAATTTTTTCAAAAAAGTAATTAAGTCCTTTTTTTTCACTCATTTGGGTACTTAAACTTTCAAAATACATAAAAAAAAGCCTTTAAACCTTTTCAAAGAAAGCAATTAAGTCCCTACTATTTTTGCACTCAATTGGGTACTTGAACTTTCAAAATGCATCAAAAAGACCCTCAAACTTTTTTCAAAAAAAAAAAAGCCCCAGCTTTTATTAAAAATTAGGAAAATTTTATAAAAATTAAAATCAATAAAAGCTATAAATATTATTAAATTTTAATAAAACTTAAAATATTAAAAATTATTAAAATTAGAAAAAATTATAAAAATTGTTAAAAATATTAAATATATAGAAATATAAAAAATTATAAAATTGTAGAAATCGCAAGAAAATTATACAAAATGTAAAGAAATATAAATTTCAGAATTTTTTTTATAAAAATTATCGTACCAAAAGAAGTATTTTATAATTTTTCTACAACTTTTATTGATTTTTATTTTTACCATTTTTGCCACATGGCATTATTGTGTTGTGACACATGATGACTTTAATTAAAAAAACTAGGGTCGAATTTTTTATGTTTTTTTATAAAATTGTATATTTTTTTATTTTTTAAGATTTTTATAAAAAATTTATAATTTTTAAATTTTTATTAATATTTAATATTTTTCTAAAATTTAATTTTTTTTATAATTTTTAATAAGAGCAGGAGTTTAATTGTTGTTTTGAAAAATTTCGAGGGTCTTTTTGATGCATTTTGAAAATTCAAGTACCCAATTGAATGAAAAAAAAAGAAGGGGCTTAATTGCTTTTTTTGAAGAAGTTTGAGGGCCTTTTTGATGCATTTTGAAAGTTGAAGTGCTCAATTGAGTGCAAAAAAAGATGAGGGGCTTAATTGCTTTTTTTGAAAAAAGTTTGAGGGTTTTTTACACCATTAAGCCTATTTTTATTAATATTTTATTATGAAAATGTTAGTATAAAAAGGGAGAAAAGATGAAGAGAAATCATCATCCTTCCATGTTCCAACGTGAGTGAGAGAACTAGAGTAGAAAGTTTTGTTTTTCTTACAATTTGGTCATTCACCATAAAATCTCATTTTTTCTCTCAAATTTCTTGTAAATTTCTATAGCCACCTGATGCGTGCTCGTATTCATGAATTCAATTACAAGGACATTATTTTGGGTCCAATAAGGGTTGGACATCTCATGTTCAACCCAAACTTGCTGAATCAGGCCTATCATCACCTCTTTAAACTTCTTCGATCTAGCACATTGTTATAAACTCGATGAGAATTTCAATTGAATTCTCTCTTCAAACGGGCAGCTTCGAGTTTGGTCCACTTAATGAACTCGAATGCACTTCAATCGTTCCCGTGCATGTATCACCACCCAAAAAGAGAAGTGAAGTAGAGACACTAGAGAGTTAGAATATCATCTTGGAAGTGAATGTAGAGAAAGTTGTGGAAAAAGTGAGCAGATTAAAGAGACAAGGTAAATACTTCAAGAATTTTACCTTATTTAATTTAAATCAAGAACAAAGTATGTTAAATTGGTTGAATTAATTGTGAATGTGCAAATATTATGTAGAAAATTAAATTAGTACAATGAAGTATTAGAAAAGAACTAAATTATAAATTAAACGAAAAGGTTATGTGAATCGGATTGTTGAGAAGATTGAGAAGAGAATATAAATAAAGTGTAATGAAATAGTGATAACGTAAAAAGTGAATGAGTGGAAAATTTTCAAGTTACATTGAAATTTTGATAATAAAGACTAAATTGTAAAGTATACAAAAGTTTATGTGTGACATAAATTATTGTATTAGGAATTTTAAATTGAATATTGAGTGTTGGTGGATTAATTATAAAATGATGTTAAGGTGAATTATAGCAAATAATTGATTTTTATGATGTTAGGGATTAAATTGTAAAGTTGTGAAATTCATAATTGAAATAAGAGAAGTTATGATAAAACTACATGTTGATGTAAGTCAGTTTTAAGGATTAAGTTTAATAATAATCAAAATTATAATGATTATGTATGATTAAATGAAAATTAATGCGAATAATCAAGAAAAACTAGACATTATCACTAAAACAGTTTTTGAATAGAACGGTGGTTCAATTTTGAAAATTCTCCAAAAATTGTAGAAATCAAATTAGAGGTTGAATCTAATATGAAATTAAATCTTATTTAGTCTAGTTTCGCATAGAAGAAACAATGTAAGTAATGGAATTGTAGATTATAAGATAATAATTTTTGTGAGACAAGGTCTGAATGATTTCAGAATCCTCTATTCTAACTTAAAAAAATTATAGTAAATTGTACAAAAACTTTTAGGTGATGAAATTTGTATGGATATAATAATAATGAGTCTATTTTTAAAGGAAACAAACGAAACATATTACGAGACTTATTCTGAAAGATAATTAATTTTTAGTGAAGAAGAGTCATTGCTGCCTAAAAGCAGAACAAGGGAAGATGTGAAGAATAAACTGTGTTTATTGGCTTAGGTATATATTCTGAATTTTTCATAGTAAAAACTTCAATGATTCTAGTTTAAAAAAAAGCAGATATAATTTTGAATTCTATAGTTTGAGATATAAATAAATTAGTGATTGTTACTCAAGTGGACAGCTTTGCTAAAATTATATATTTAGTAAAATTGAAATTAATGTTGCATATAGGCATACAATACTCAAAGCCATAAATTATCCTATAAATACACGTACCTAAAGGATGTGGAATGGAGAAGAGGAGCAGGAAAAATAGTAGAAGAGTATGATGCTAAGAAATTATTTTAAGTGACAGAATTCTAACACATAAGAATAGTTAACTGAATTGTTAAGACATTAAGTGAATAATTGTAATATGATGACTTAATGGAATTGTTTGTACAACTTTGATAGTTGTGTCAATCTTATAAATTTGATTGAGAATCAAATAGTGTTAAAATGGGAAATATAAGTATAGGAATAATAGTGAATTTCATGATATAGTAATTAAATTGCATAAAGTGTAAAAATAATATTTTAGTGTTAATATATGATACTAAGTTTTGAGAATAAGTTATATGAAAGAATGATGAATGAATGAAGTAAAAGGGGAATAGGAAGTAGGTACTAGACTATAAAGAAAATTGAAAACTTGAAGAAATTGAGAAAAATAGAGTGCACGTCGCGACCTCACCATCTGACGTCGCGACGATGCCTTTGATGTTAGAAAAAAATTATAAACAAGTCCTAAGTGGTTGATAAAACATAATTAGAGCTAACAAAAGCTCAATTAAAGCTTGGAATGTAATTTATAAATTTAATGCTAACTACAAATTGTTCTATTAACTTGATTAGGAAGAGTATTTGAACTAAATTTCTCTGAAGTTACTTCAGAAACGAATGTAACATTCTAGTGCTCGGTCCCAGTAAGCAGGTTTGGTATGGGGGTGTTGCAAATGATATTTATGGGGTAAGTTAAGTTCACCTAATAGAAAAAAAATACCTTTGGTTACCAAATGGAATGCTGGTATAATAACAAATTTAACCTCAATATTTATACATTCCATCAATTTGGTCTTGGTTCTAAAAATTCAAAAAATTCTAAATAAAAATTCTAAAATTACTTAGTTTTATTAAATATTAATATATTATTTAAAATATATGATCCCATTAAAACTACAAGATTAATAAAAGTATAAAATTTCAATTTGGCTTCGATTAATGTTTAGATGTGAATTATATGAGTTTATATATCATATTTTCTCCTATCATTATTGTTTTTTTTTAAAAAAATTTAAACTGAAATTTTCATATTCAAGTTGAGTATAAATAAATTATCAATGGCCTCAAATTCGACCCTATTCAAATTCACATTAAATGTTTTTTGTTAAGAATTCGCTACATTTTTTTCATAATGCTGAAATTAGTGTCACGGACTTAGAGTTTTCA
The DNA here is from genome assembly GCA_025506655.1 of Gossypium rotundifolium. NCBI lineage: Eukaryota > Viridiplantae > Streptophyta > Magnoliopsida > Malvales > Malvaceae > Gossypium > Gossypium rotundifolium. The sequence goes on from CP106723.1 coordinate 37,550,515, forward strand.
CAAGTACTCTATGCCGCCTTAGGCAGCTTCTTCGCTCAAAAACGCCTAAGTTAGTCTAACTCACATCAATTGAGGATTCAATAGAATTCCTCTAAGGCACCCACGAAGAACAGTGGAAGAATGAAATAAGAACGAACTCGAGAGATGAACAAAAGCCATAGAAAAGCAAGAACACTTGAGAGAAGAGTTTGAGTAAATGCTTTCAGAATTCTATTACTCTAAAGAATTCACATACAATGGAATGATTTACAAGTTAGGGGGAGGCTCTATATTAATAGTTGAGCTCCCCTAAAACCGACTAATAAGATTAAGTTACATCGACGGATGAGATTAACCATATCCCTTGATTTTAGGGATTTACAAGATATGCCATATCAAATCTAATCTAATCTTTACAAGATATGGTTCCTATCAATCTTCTAAGATTAGTTACCATAATAGCCTAAGTTGCCATATATTCATTATTGGGCCAACCAGGACTTCAATCTTGTAACACCCAAAACCGGTCAATACGCCACAATCGAATCGGTATGCCATCGAGGAAAATATTTTTGAAAGAATCAATTAACAATTAAATTTTTGTGAAAACTCTTTGAAATTCTATATTTGTAGAAATTACATGTTTAATAAGTTAAAACTGAAAATTTACTTTGAAATTACATAAAACTTTAAAATAAGTGAATAAATCATAGGTTAGAAAACATTTATATCATTTTAAGAAAACACGAATTATTACTTTGAAAACCATTTGCATTTGAATGTAGAAACTTAATATTTGAAAATCATTTAAATTATCGAAAACACTTAAGTTGTTTAATTTATCAAATGATTTATGTTACCCGATGGTAACGTTTTAAAAACCATCGCGTTTTGTAGTTTAGAAAACTTGGTGCTCAATTTATTATAATAATCATGAAATTTATAAACCATATTTAAAACATGTTCAAAACATAAAAATAATCCAAAACATAATTAAACAGGACTTATTACAAATCCATAAAATATGAAAACCAAATTAAATAAAATACCCAAATGGAAGTTCATATAAAACCAACTTTTATTGCATGGCCTTCTTGAGTTCATCCGGCTCATCATCCGCGATCTCATGAATCACCTGAAAAGATAAGGGAGAAGGTGAGTCACCAAGACTCAGTGCATATTCCCTCTCCCGGGTAAATACCACATACTTACACAAATTATAACAAAGCAACATATATGTATAATGCACCCAATCTAGCCATCCATAACTCCTTTTCTACCCCATGTGGTACCAAACCACCGGTGGTGCTAAACCACCGGTGACCGAAGTCACGATATAAATGTGATACTAAATCACGGTGACCAAAGTCACGAATAACCATCTGGGGCCAACCCGTGTGATACCAAATCACCGGCGACGATCCCATATCTCAAAAGTGGGGCCAACCCACGGTGGTGTTAACCACGAGGACGAGTCACTATGAGGTGCCAAACCTCCGGTGTCCGAAGACACGAATGTGATACCAAATCTTTGGAGGTACCAAACCTCGGTGCCCAAGACACGAATGTGATACCAAATCTTTGGTGACCAAGTCACGATATCAATCTTCCCTCCTCTCATATTGCCCATGCCAATGCAATAAATAAACAAATCATGTCAATATACTTTGATATGTATCTCATAACAAATATATCATAAATCGAGATCATGATTTCTATCCACATGTATTTACAACATATCGAAACGGACTTACCGAATCCTCATTCATACCATCATGGTATCATATCCAAATCTCATCGTTTTCCCATTTTCATAATATGATTAGTTATAACACACATAAATACATATATATAAACCAAGTTATAAAGTGTGTAAGATACACACCTTTCACCAAAGCAAGAACTAACTTCTGGAGATCCGATCTATCACACTAGATCACCTTGTCCCAAAATGATAATCAAGATGTGAGGCTTAGATTGATTGCTTCCAACGTCCCAAAGAGCCTAAAAGAAATCGGTTCCTAAAATGGTTAGAACCTTGCAACAAATGCCCATAGGTTGGTCTTTGTCCACAAGAAAATAACATAGAGAGGAGAAAAGAAATAATAGGAAAATCGCCAAGAATACTTACTTATTAACCAAAATCGATTGAAGAAAGCAAAAGAGAATCTACCCTTGAATATTGGCCAAAACAAAATAATAAGAGAAAGGAAATTTCGCAAAATGATTAAATGGTCAAAGAAATTGACTATGGTTGATTTGTAATAACAAAAGGATTCGATTAAAGTGGAGAAAGAGAAAGGAAAAGGAAAAAGATGAAAGAGATTTCAATGGGAGAGGAATGTTTATAGCTTTGAACAAAAATGAAAGAAAGTAAAGAGAGATGGAGAGAAGGAAGTTTTGCCAAGAGAAAGTAGGAGAAATGTGATTATGAACCAATCTCAAGAGCGAAAAGAGAGAAATATGGGAGAGGTTCTGCCAAACACTTCTTTGCCAAAAAGAAAGTGCACAAAATGCACAAAGTTCAATTGTAGTTTAGGTTTCAAAAGAAAATGAAAGAAAGAAGATGGTATTTGGTTCAAACAAAATAAGGCTAAAACCAAAGGCAAATTTGCACCAAAAGCACAATAGACATTCGACCAAGGTGGGAGTTTTGAGAGAAAGAAAAACAATACCAAAAGATGCACAAATGCAAAAGTTGGCTAACTATACCCCCAAACCACCTAACAACATTCGGCCACCCCCTAAACACCCATGCCATCCACATACATGCACTAAAGGCCTAGGAATACTTTCCAAAACATCCTCCATATCCCATGCCTTTTGTCCCCTCATCATACCAAAACCTTAAGATTCTTATCCCCAATTTCATGCTTTCCTTAAACAAATATTCAACCTACCAAAAAGTAAGAGTCCAACCTATCATAAATAAAGTTTGACCGTCCATCAATGCTAGAACACAAAAATAAAGTCTTCAAAATGCTAAACATGCTACTAGAACCTCTAACCTCAAGCAACTATCCAAGCATCATAACCACCTTGCCACTAACTCCTCATATGCTTAATTTAACACTTAAATTAACTTAAGTGTCAAGCTCACTTAATCCACTTCATTAAATAACCCATACTACAAATTATTCTAGCTTCCTAAATAAAATCAAGCCTTCACAAGACTATGCTAACACATAAAATTCATACCCGAGCCAATACAAATAATACTCAAATTTTAGGATATTACAATTCTACCCCCTTAAGAAAATTTCGTCCTCGAAATTACCTGATCAAAAGAGTTGAGGATATCACGCGCCTCATCGCATCCTCCGGTTCCCAAGTAGCTTCTTCCACGCCATGATTCCGCCATAAGACTTTCACTAAAGGAACCGACTTCCCACATAAAACTTTTACGTCTCGATCTAGAATCGCATGGGTTCTTCTTCTATCATCAAACTGGACTCACTTCTATTTCCTCATCGCCACGACATGCGATGGATCGAACGATAGCGTCTAAGCATGGAGACATGAAACACATCGTGAATCACTCGATTCTCTGGCAACTCAAGCTGATAGGCTACTGGTCCCACTCGTCTCAACACCTTAAACGGTCCAATGAACCTTGGACTTAACTTGCCTTTTCTCCCAAATCTTAACACTTTCTTCCATGGCGAGACCTTCGGAAAAACTTTGTCACTCACGGCAAACTCTATATCCCTCCGCTTGAGATCGGCATATGACTTCTACCTATCCGAAGCTTCCTTCAGACGAGCCTGAATCAATTTCACCTTATCCTCAGTTTTCGCAACCAACTCTGGTCCTAACATCCGCGCGCCACCCAACTCTGTCCAACATGTAGGTGTGCGACACTTCCTGCCATATAATGCCTCATATGGTGCCATCTTAATGCTTGCTCGATAACTATTGTTGTATGCGAACTCAATAACGGTAAAACTCTTCCCACCGCCTTGGAAGTCCAAAACACATCCTCTCAAAGATATCCTCTAAAATCTGAATGACCCTTTCCACCGCGTCACGATCTGTGGATGAAATGCGATCGAATCCAACAGCGTACCCAAAGCACGATGTAACGCTCTTCAAAACCTCGACGAATTGGGATCTCCGTCGAGATGATCGACAACGGCACACGTGCAACCTCACTATCTCACCACATACAACTTAGCTAGCCTCAGGCGAATAATCCACCCTTAGGAATGAAATGAGTGACTTAGTCAGACGATCCACAATCACCCAAATCGAGTCCTTCTTACTAAGTGTAAGAGGTAATCCAGCGACAAAATCCATAATGATCCTCTCCCACTTCCATTGTGGAATCTTCACCATGAAGTAACCAGAATGAATCGATGTTCACTTTGACCACCGACACGTCCGACATTTACCTACAAACTTGGTTACCTCCGATTCTGACACTGCCACCAAAATTGCTCTCTCAAACTCGATACATCTTGCTACCTCCGGATGCATAGCATATGGGCTATGTGTGTCCCAAGAATCCTTTGCCTCAACTCTACATCCTTGACATACAAGCTCTCCCTTGAAAACACAGGACTCCATTCTTGGACAAACCATAATTCTCTAAACCTCCATTCGAACTTGCGATCTCGATCATTCAAACCATCATCCTTTAACTGCTTTCTCCTTGATTTGCTCTAACCAAGTCGACTTGACTTGCAATTCACCAAAGACTTCCATCGTCTTATAAGCTAAGACGAGCAAACATCGATCTTAAGTGCGATACAACCTTACGGCTCAACGATCCGCCACCACGTTAGCCTTGCGGATGATACTCAATCGAGCAAATCGTAGTCCTTCAACAACTCAATTCATCTACTGTCTCAAGTTCAAATCCTACGAGTCAAGATACTTAAGACTCTTGTGATCGTGTAGACTATCGACTTCTCTCCGTACAAATAGTGTCTCCAAATCTTCAAGGCGAAAACCACTGCTGCTAATTCCAAATCATGCGTTGGATAATTAACCCCATGTGGTCTCAACTGTCGAGATGCATAAGCCACTACCTTCCCTTCCTGCATCATCACACATCCCAAACCAGTATGTGATGCATCATAGTAAACCGTGAATTCCTTGCCTGCCTTGGGTTGAATCAAAACTGGAGCTTCAGTCAGAATCTTCTTCAACTTGTCGAAACTTTCTTGCTGCTTCTCGGTCCACACAAATGGAACTCCTTTCCTCAACAACTTGGTCATCGATGCGCGATCAAAGAAAATCCTCTACAAACCGGTAATACCCACCGCACTAGAAAACTCGAATCTCGACCACCGACTTAGGCGGCTTCCAATCCAACACCGCTCAATCTTCCGAGGATCTACTCTAATCCCTTCGGCTGATACAACGTGACCCAAGAAAGTCACCTCCCTAAGCCAGAACTTGCACTTACTAAATTTAGCAAAAGTTATTTTTCCTCGAATCTACAACATTACTCGCAAATGCGCATCATGCTCCTCCCCGACTTTGAGTATACCAAAATATCGCCTATAAAAACCATAACAAAGCGATCCAAAATCATTGAATACCCGATTCATCATATCGATGAATGTTTTTAGCGATCAACCTAAGCGGTATTACCAAAACTCGTAGTGCCCATACCGAAAAGAAATGTCGTCTTATGGATATCACCTCTTTCACCTTTAATGATGATATCCGGACCTTAAATCAATCTTGGAGAAAGCTGCACTCTTTGGTGATCAAACAAGTCATCTATCCTCGGCAATGGATACTTATTTTGATCGTCACTTATTCAATTGGCGATAGTCTATACACATCCGCATCGAACCATCCTTCTTCTTGACAAAAGTACAAAGCGCTCCCCAAGGCAAAATACTTGGTCGAATGAAACCTCGATCCAACAACTCCCGAATCGAACCTTCAATTCCATCAATTCCTTGATTGCCATCCTATACGGAGCTATAAACACCGCACCGCTTTGAATGTGATCTATACCGAATTCGACTTCACGATCCGGAGGCGGTCCGAAGTTCTTCCGAAATACATCGAGATATTCCTTTACCGTTCGGACATTCCCTACTGCAGACTCCTTAACTTCCAAAGCACACACATGAACTACAAACGCTTCAATTTCTTCCCGACCATCTTCATGACTTTCAACACAGATACCACGTTGGATAGATAATCTCTTCTATTACCTATCATGACCACTTCTTCACCTTCCGCTATCTTCAAAACCATGTGCTTAGCAAATAATCCAAACTTGCTTGGTACTTAACCAACCAGCCCATCCCAAGAATCGATCGAACTCCTCAAACGGCGGTTCCATCGATCACTATTTAACACTACCCCTTGAAGTTCTAGGGTACATCTCTATATAGCTTATCTATTTTACAGAGTGACCTAGAGGACTAAGTACGGTCATCCTCCTAGAAGCGATTTCAGAATCTAGATTCATAGTCTTTACTATACTACTAGCAACATATGAAAGCGTCGAACCCACATCTATCAAAGCAAGATATGGAACACCAAAGATTAAGAACATACCAGTTATGACATCCGGTGTGTCACCCTCCTCTCGACGCCTCGCTGCATACACCAAACTAGGCTGTCTTGCCTCAGTGTTGCTTGCACCTCCGCCAGATGCTCCATGGCCTCGACTAGAACCATTACCTTCTACCATTACCACGACCTCTCTGCAGTAACGGTCCCTCCTTTACGAATCGAACACGACCATGACCTTCAGATTGATTCCTAGCTTGCTTACGTGGACAGTCTCTCACACGATGATCCAGTGAACCACACTCGAAATAGCCTTTTCCTCCGGTCCAACATTCGCCCCAATGAAATTTCCCATCGGTTACCGTCTTTGGTCCTCGATTAGCGATATGAGCCTCCTGCATCGATTGGGCCCATTTTGCCTAGCCCTCTTACGAACATTACCGGTGACCCGGATGATCCATATCCTCTCTTATGCTTATTAGGTACCATAGCTCTACCTTCCAGATTCTTTTATTCCTTTGGCTATCTTAGCCTTTTCAACCAAAGTAGCAAACTTTCGCTCGATGTGGAGCAATCAACAATCTCACTCGTCCTTCAAACCATCTTGAATCGGACACATCGCTCGTGTTCAAGCCACAATACCTCCAAAGATAACGGCTCAATCTTAAGAACTCAAACCTCATACTCGTACTGGATTTACTCCTTGGACCAAACTCGAATGCCTTACGTTGCGATCAACATAACTAGATCCAATATATTTCTTCCGATCTGTTGCCTTAAAGAAGTCCCAAGTGAGATCCTCGCCACAAAGACCATTCCGAACCGTGAGCCACCATCGATATGACTCGTCACGAAGAAGTGATACAATCCTTTCACTTTTCCTCGGCATTCAAATCCGGATCATCCATGATTCGCTCTATCACCTCTAACCAATATTCACCGGAGAGCTGAGCTACACCAAACACCTCGAAATACCTCGGCTCCATTGGCTCGAGTCGCCAGTCTGATTTCGAGCTCCCGCCTCCTCTTATTCCGCTACTCTCTCAAGAACTCTCAAGATTGCTTGAGACACGTGTGTCGCCCCCGTTTGATCACGATGTTCAACTCCAATCACGGTGGTGGAACTGGCGGTACCTCATTCTCGGATCCTTGACCCGACCTCACCGCTCGCACCACGACCATCCTACCACGACCACGCCCACGCATAACACGACCTCGACCTCGAGTACTCATATCTAAAGTCTCGACTTATCCGATTTAAAAGTTTTATGCATTAGTCATTATTCCACTTTCTTTTAAAGCACGTTTTATGAAAAATTTTAATAAGAGATTTTTTCGTGAGTACACTAAACCTATAGTTTTGGGTCTCTAAAGTAGTTCCTACTACTATATAGTCATATCAACATCACTAAATTCATATAATCAAAATCAACAGTTTTGATGTACTTACCAGGGCGGATTGATGCCGGAAACTCGGGGCCATGCCTTTCCAACCATAAAATTTTAACAAAAACATTTTAAAACCATACTTCAAATCATTTTGGGCCTCGAGCCCACAGTCGAGCTTTTGAACTTGGCTCTGGTACCAATTTGTAACACCCCAAACTCGGTCAATACGCCACGATCGAATCTGGTATGTCACTGAGGAAAATATTTTTGAAAGAATCGAATTAACAATTGAATTTTTGTGAAAAACTCTTTGAAATTCTATATTTGTAGAAATTACATGTTTAATAAGTTAAAACTGAAAATTTACTTTGAAATTACATAAAACTTTAAAATAAGTGAATAAATCATAGGTTAGAAAACATTTATATCATTTTAAGAAAACACAATTATTACTTTGAAAACCATTTGCATTTGAATGTAGAAACTTAATATTTGAAAATCATTTAAATTATCGAAAACACTTAAGTTGTTTAATTTATCAAATGATTTATGTTACCCGATGGTAACGTTTTAAAACCATCGCGTTTTGTAGTTTAGAAAATTTGGTGCTCAATTTATTATAATAATCATGAAATTTATAAACCATATTTAAAACTTGTTCAAAACATAAAAATAATCCAAAACATAATTAAACTGGCCTTATTACAAATCCATAAAATATGAAAACCAAATTAAATAAAATACCCAAATGGAAGTTCATACAAAACCAACTTTTATTGCATGGCCTTCTCGAGTTCATCCGGCTCATCATCGCGATCTCATGAATCACACGAAAAGATAAGGGAGAAGGTGAGTCACCAAGACTCGAGGCATATTCCCTCTCGGGTAAATACCACATACTTACACAAATTATAACAAAGCAACATATATGTATAATGCACCCAACCTAGCCATCCATAACTCCTTTTCTACCTCATGGTACCAAACCCTTTGGTGGTGCCAAACCACTAGTGACCGAAGTCACGATATAAATGTGATACCAAATCACTTTGGTGACCAAAGTCACGAATAACCATCTGTGGGCCAACCCACGTGTGATACCAAATCACTGGCGGCGATCCCATATCTCAAAAGTGGGGCCAACCCACGGTGGTGTTAACCACGGGGGACGAGTCACTATGAGGTGCCAAACCTCGGTGTCCAAGACACGAATGTGATACCAAATCACCGGAGGTACCAAACCTCACGTGTCCAAGACACGAATGTGATACCAAATCTTTGGTGACCAAGTCACGATATCAATCTTCCCTCCTATTATATTACCCATGCCAATGCAATAAATAAACAAATCATGTCAATATACTTTGATATGTATCTCATAACAAATATATCATAAATCATAGATCATGATTTCTATCCACATGTATTTACAACATATCGAAACAGACTTACCCGAATCCTCATTCATACCATCATGGTATCATATCCAAATCTCATCGTTTTCCCACTTTCATAATATGATTAGTTATAACACACATAAATACATATATATAAACCAAGTTATAAAGTGTGTAAGATACACACCTTTCACCAAAGCAAGAACTAACTTCTGGAGATCCAATCTATCGCACTAGATCACCTTGTCCCAAAACGATAATCAAGATATGAGGCTTAGATTGATTACTTCCAACGTCCCAAAGAGCCTAAAAGAAATCGGTTCCTAAAATGGTTAGAACCTTGCAACAAATGCCCATAGGTTCGGCCTTTGTCCACAAGAAAATAACATAGAGAGGAGAAATGAAATAATAGGAAAATCGCCAAGAATACTTACTTATTAACCAAAATCGATTGAAGAAAGCAAAGAGAATCTACCCTTGAATATTCGGCCAAAACAAAATAATAAGAGAAAGGGAAATTTCGATAAAATGATTAAATGGTCAAAGAAATTCAGCTATGGTTGATTTGTAATAACAAAAGGATTAGATTAAAGTGGAGAAAGAGAAAGGAAAAGGAAAAAGATGAAAGAGATTTCAATGGGAGAGGAATGCTTATGGCTTTGAACAAAATGAAAGAAAGTAAGAGAGATGGAGAGAAGGAAGTTTCAGCCAAGAGAAAGTAGGAGAAATGTGATTATGAACCAATCTCAAGAGAAGAAAAGAGAGAAATATGGAGAGAGGTTCAGCCAAACACTTCTTTGCTAAAAAGAAAGTGCACAAAATGCACAAAGTTCAATTGTAATTTCGGTTTCAAAAGAGCAAATGAAAGAAAGAAGATGGTATTTGGTTCAAACAAAATAAGGCTAAAACCAAAGGCAAATTTGCACCAAAAGCACAATAGACATTCTACCAAGGTGAGAGTTTTTGAGAGAAAGAAAACAATACCAAAAGATGCACAAATGCAAAAGTTGGCTAACTATACCCCCAAACCACCTAACAACATTCTGCCACCCCTAAACACCCATGCAGTCCATATACATGCACTAAAGGCCTAGGAATACTTTCCAAAACATCCTCCATATCCCATGCCTTTTGTCCCTCATCATACCAAAACCTTAAGATTCTTATCCCAATTTCATGCTTTCCTTAAACAAATATTCAACCTACCAAAAATTAAGAGTCCAACCTATCATAAATAAAGTTTGACCGTCCATCAATGCTAGAACACAAAATAAAGTCTTCAAAATGCTAAACATGCTACTCGAACCTCTAACCTCAAGCAACTATCCAAGCATCATAACCACCTTGCCACTAACTCCTCATATGCTTAATTTAACACTTAAATTAACTTAAGTGTCAAGCTCACTTAATCCACTTCATTAAATAACCCATACTACAAATTATTCTAGCTTCCTAAATAAAATCAAGCCTTCACAAGACTATGCTAACACATAAAATTCATACCCGAGCCAATACAAATAATACTCAAATTTTAGGATATTACAAATCTGATAGGCTTCTCCAATAGTTTCTTGAATCGGGTCAGTTCTCGTGGGCTAAATGATCCCCATCTTATCGACAGACCTCCATGGGGTGCATCTTATGCCATGGTCATGGGCTTTACAATTTGGCCCGTGACATTATCCCCCACCCATTCTCGCAACACCCTCCTTGCGGCTTCTAAATGGCACTGACTTGATTCACCTCAAAATCCTCTCATTGCCTGATCTTCTTCCCGACTTGCCTTGCGATCTAGTTGTCCCTTCTTTCTAAAATTTTGCCTCAGCTTCCGCCGCCACTTAACTTGAACTGTTACACTTGTTGGTACATCTCGTTGGCAAGAAGTCTCCGCTATAACTTGCCCTAATTTTGACTTGTTCCCTTTTGAGTTGCCTTGATTCTCACACCTAGCTTTGTATTGCGCATAGTCCCTCGGCCTCCTTGCTTATGAACTTTGAAAGGGCCCTTACGACCTTGCCAAGGCAACAAGTCAAAATTCAAAATACCATCAAAGTGTTCGCAATGTACCTTACTCACAACAATTACTCATCCCGATTATTTCTGTATCGCTCTTTTTTCCTCGAAGCCCGATGCACAACCCATCTTTCCCAAAGGTGTCGGCTCCACAGTCAAATCAGCAGGCTTCATATCGATTTTTTGCACCGATAACACTTTCGAAAGGGCTTTCGTAGCATTCCATTCTATCGAGTCAATGTTCCTCCCATATGAAACATTCTCGACTAGTTGGATTGATGACAACACCTTTGTCCCAACCTTTATATCTTGATGCACCAGCACAATAATTTTCGATAACGAACTAGTGACAATATAAATTTGATCGGCCTATGGATGCAGGGATGTCTGAATCCTGTCAAGGAAGTTTAAGCCAAGCACATAATCATAATCATCTAATTGGATTACCTCAAATTCTTCATTGCCTTCCCATTCGTCGATTTGTAGCTCTATATTATGAACTACTCCCACAGTTGGGGCTTTCTCGAAATTTACCGTCTTGATCTTTATATTCAATTTCTTAATTGAGAGACCAAGTTTCTTCGCATCCTTTTCTGATATGAATAAGTCCGATGCTCCCGTATTGGTAAGAGCACTCCTCTTTTGACTGCAATGTTGATGTCTACAAACATCAACCCTTCTCTGCCATTCTTTTCTTTGGAATGAGCACCATCAAATTAACTGTCGATGTCTTTTTCTCAATAGGCTTCACCTTTTCCGGCTCATCACTCCTCTTGATAGCCGAAAACGAAGATACCTTTGGGCAGTCCCTCTTCATATGCAGTCCCTTATAGAAGTAGCATATTAACTTTCTCCTATTCTCTTTTGGGCTATTAGGTCTCCACTTCCTATTTCGTGGTTTCCCATTACCATTGTTGCTACTATTACCGCTGCCATAATAACTATGTCCCCCTTCATCTTCCTCATGGTACCCACCATTGCCCCTCCCATTGGGCTTGGAATATTCATATCTGTCTCTCCCGGAACAAGTTCCACTAAGGACTCCACGACCATCATGATGTTGGTAAGTTCTTGAACTCCTCGGTGTTGTAACTCTTGTTTCGCCCATGGCTTCAACCCATCCATGAAGGAGAAAAATGCTTCCTTCTCGCTCAAATCAGAGATCTGGAGCATGACTTCACTGAACTTCCGCACATACTCCCTCACCGTGCCTCGTTGCGTAAGTCGCTTCAACTTTGCTCGAGCTTCATTCTCAGCATACTCGGGGTAAAATTGTACTTTAAACTCTTTTTGGAACTTCTCCCAAGTCCCAATCTCAGTCCCACCACTCTCACATCAGTGGACCTATGTCGCCACCATAACAAAGCAACGTCAGTAAAATACATAGCAACAATATTTACCTTTGTGGCATCATACTCGATGTTCATCGCACGGAAGTATTACTCTATGGCCCAAAGAAAGTTGTCCACTTCACTTGCGGACCTTGCCCCTTTAAACACTTTCAGTTTGGGCACATCCATTGCTTGTTGCTTCGGCTTTGAAGCCAACATTCCATTACCTATGGCAGCCTTGAAAATCTTGAGCTCCCCCTTAAGCTCATTGATCTCCTCTTTCAAAGCTGTCACCATAGCCTCAAGAGCATCATCCCTACCAATCAGCTTTTCAACAGAGTCCAACGCATAAACTTTAAGTTGCTCAATCATGGACAGCAACCCATCATTGACCCTATCATTGATATCATCAATCCTCTCATTGACATCTCCCACGGATTTTTCGAGAGTGATGACTTGATCTTCAAAGTCGACAGTATTTCTCTCGAATGACTGGCTTTCCTAGGTCTCCACGGGTTTCCATTCCCTCAACATTCTCAGCAACTTCTTTTGACATCTTTTAACGGTGTCTTCGAACGCTAGCTCTGATACCAACTGTCATGGGCTTAGAGTTTTCACAAGCAATCTGTGCGGCCTTAGGTAGTTTCTTCGCTAAAAAATGCCTAATTTAGCCAAACTCGCATCAATTGAGGATTCAACAGAATTCCTCTAAGGCACCCACGAAGAACAGTGGAAGAATGAAATAAGAACGAACTCGAAAGATGAAAAAAAGCCACAGAAAAGCAAGAACACTTGAGAGAAGAGTTTGAGTAAATGCTCTCATAATTCTATTACTCTAAAGAATTCACATACAATGGAATGATTTACAAGTGAGGAGGAGGCTCTCTATTTATAGTTGAGCTCTCCCAAAATCGACGGACAAGATTAAGTTACATCGATGGACGAGATTAACCATATCCCTTGATTTTAGGGATCTACATGATATGCCATATCAAATATAATCTAATCTTTATAAGATATGATTCCTATCAATATTCTAAGATTAGTTACCATAATAGCCAAAGTTGCCATATATTTATTATCGGGCCTACCAGGCTTCAATCTGCAGGCTTCTCCAACAGTTTCTTGAATCGGGCCAGTTGTTGGCTAAATGATCCCCATCTTATCGACAGACCTCCATGGGGTGCATCTTGTGTTATGGTCACGGGCTATGTACTTTGGCCCGTGACACTAGAGCCTCTATTGTTAAGCCACATAATTGTCTTCATTTAGTTTTTATGCCCCAAATATTCAATCTTCAAGGTCAAAACCCACCACTATGGAAACGTTAACATCAGTTCTCAATAATTGTCCCATCACATGTGTAATAGGCCAATTTAGCACGGACCCATACAAAAAATAATAAACCAAATATAATAAAACAAAGTCCAAGTCCAATCAAAAATATATCATTTGGCCCGATCGGAATGACCCATTAAAAGATTGAAGGTCCATCTACAAGCTTGACGTATATGGGAACACAATCTTCAAGGATATGCAATCTTAGATATGATATGCAATCCTAGAAGATATGGTATGCAATCTTAGATATGATATGCAAATCTTAGATATGATATCCAATCCTAGAAGATATGGTATGCAATCTTAGATATGATATGCAAATCTTAGATATGATATGCAATCTTAGAAGATATGGTATGCAATCTTAGAAGATATGATTTTGTAATCTCAAAGATTTAATTTGTAGATACCTTTTAATCTTAGCCGTTGATGTAATTGATCTGTACCGTTAGATTTGGGAAGGCTCAACTATAAATAGAGGCATCTCCCTTCATTGTAAAACACACTTGAGTTTTGAAGCAATAAGAATTCTTGAGAGCATTCACTCAAATTTCTCTCCTTCTTGCGTTCTTATTTTCTATGGTTTGTTCTTATATTATTCTTCATCTTCGTTTATTCAACCATTTTATTTAACTATTTAATTGTTTAATTATTAATTATTCTTTTTATTTTATTCGTTTATTTATTATTTCGTATAGAGATTTATTTTATTTTCACACTTTTGCAAATTTGTATTTTATTTATTTATTCCAAATTTTTATGTGGTATTTATTTCAAGTCGTTTTATTTTATTGTTTTTGATATTGCTTATTTTAAATAGTTTTATTTGATTAAGTTTTTCATATTATTTATTTTTATCTCTTTTTTGGATTTATTTCAAACTTTTACATATATTACCTACGTTAATTTTTTTATACATGAATTTATTGTTGAATTGCTTTTTATTGTCGATTTCAACATCCTTTTCTTTCACATTATTTGTTTTAACATTGTCAATTATTATTTGAAAGCTTGGTACATTTTGTTTTTTATTTTTTTTAGAATTGTTATTTTAAAAAATTCATTAATCTTTATTTACTAATGTGGCCAAATATACCTTTATATTTCGAAATCCATGATTTTTTTAAATTTAAAAATAAGGCAATATTCGATATTTGGGAGTTTTAAGAAAATTGTGCCATAACTTACTGGGTTTTGATTTTTCTCATTAAGTCCAAATGCTTGAGTACACTTTTTGAAATTAAAGCATATGAATTTTTAAATAAAAAAACCTATTCTCGGGAATTTAAGATGTTGTGGCCTAACTCAAATTGGATCGACGCTTTGTCATCTCGAGGTAAGGATTTCTAAAAGCAAAGGATATTCAAGTGTTTGGAAAATTCAAAGATCGTCTTTGTAACTTCATCGAGTTTCGATTTTTCTTTTAAAATCCAAATAATTGAATGTCCATTTAAAATTAAAGGATATAAGTTTTAAA
Organism: Gossypium rotundifolium; assembly: GCA_025506655.1. Lineage (NCBI taxonomy): Eukaryota > Viridiplantae > Streptophyta > Magnoliopsida > Malvales > Malvaceae > Gossypium > Gossypium rotundifolium. Next base: position 37,565,922 of record CP106723.1, read on the forward strand.
AATCAAAAGGATCGTGTTTTAAAATCTTTTCAAAATTTTGACATTAGGACATTAATTAATCAATTAGGTACCAATTTTTGGGCGTTACGAGAGTGCTAATCCTTTCTCGTGCGTAACCGATTTCCAAGCTCGTTTTCTTGAATTTTGTAGACCAAAATCATTATTTAATAAATCAAAATGTTTTATTTAAATGATTAATCTCAAGGTGACCCGATCACACCTCGAAAAAAGATTGGTGGCGACTCCATTTTCGTTTTTAAAGTTAACCCCCGTTTTTCTTTTAAAATATAAAAATGGTTTCGACAGCTTGGCGACTCCACTGAGGACAAATAAGAGAGTCAAGCCATAAAATTGATTATTTTTTTGTCCTTTGTCGAAAATTTGATTTGAAAATTTAAATTTCAATATATGATTATTATTATTCTTGCACACATTGCATTGCATGATCGTTGTGGTCACACCCTTAAGTGGGAGTGAGAAATTATGCCTTCATGAGGTTTTCACCTCCGCATAGGCTAGTGGACTGCTTTCGGGATACATCCGTACTTATGTCTTCGTGAGGTTTTCACCTCCGCATAGCCATAAGGAAATGTATTCCCCTGAACTGAACTCGGTCCGTATGAGCCTATAATGGGTGAGGATCGAGGAATCTGCTGGTTCGGGTACCTCAACTTTAGAGCTAAACCACATGTAGAAAACTTAAAGGCTTACCCTAGGTAGAACTATGTCAAACCCTAGTGGTCACCTAGATAGGTGCCCTTTTCTATTATTTATTTCTTTCGTGCTAACGTGTTCTCTTTTGTTTTAATTGCATCGCATTCACATCATAGAAAAGAGGTGTTGATTCAAATTCGATTGCTAAATAGAAGAGTTTGTCATGAGAAAATGGATTTCTTGATAAAGTGGATTATAATACGGTCGTCCGAATATGGTCTAAGTAAACACGACAAGAGAAGACTGATAGTCCATGAAAGAATACAATATTTTATTACCCAAGGATTCAAGCTGACAAAGACTATTCGAGAATCATCACGTCATGGCTTTCTTGAAGAGGCTAAAAAGCTTTATGGAAATAAGTGAGTGAAGAGTCACGGCCTGGATCAAGTAACAAGGAGCTAGAAGAGGCATCTATTGGGAAAGTTCATGGGACACGACCATAACATCCAGATATGAAGAAAAGGATTGGTATCTTCACGGACTATGAGGACAAAGCCGCATATGTAATCCGTTTTGTGTAAAGAAATGTATTTTCTAGTGAAGTTTTTCTAATAGAATTGAATTCAAAATCAACGCTTCTCTTTTGCATTTCATTCCTTTGTCTGCATTTCATGCATTTGTATTACATCACATCATATGCATTTAATTCCATAAAGAGAGCCTAATTAGTTGAAATTATCACAGAAAGAGAGACATACAAGACCAGATGCAAGAGCAATTGGCAAAAATCCAACAAGAAATGAGAGATCAAATGTTGGAAGTTCAAAGGAACATGATGACTCAAATGGCCCAAATGCTGAACGGGGCAATGGACAAAGGAAAAGCTCCCATAGTTAATACTGAAGATAATGAGGACTTTCCGGGGTTTCACCCCACCGTATGTGCAAACACAACTGGAGAAATATCCCTGAAGGTCATCTGTCACGATTAAGCCTCAACAAGGGCAAAATGACGCTAGAGTGCCCATGAATTTTCAAGTTGGCACAGGATCCAACCCAGGAGATAACCCTGCTAATCCTGTTATCCCTGACTTAGATATAGCAAAAAGAAGGGGATAAGAATTGAATCTTCAAGGTAGTTGGAAGATTGTTACAGATGGTTGGAAGAGAAGTTCAAGGCTTTAGAAAATGCTGATAATCATCATGGAATTGATGCTAAGGACCTTAGCTTGGTTCTAGACTTGGTGCTTCCCCATAAGTTCAAAATGCCAGAATTTGAGAAGTACAATGGGACCAGCTGCCCTGAAGCCCACATCAATAAGTTCTGTAGACGGATGACTAGCTATTTTAACAATAATCAACTCTTGATTCATTGTTTCCAAGACAGTTTGGTGGGGGCAGCGTCCAGGTGGTATAATCAACTTAGCCGTGCTAAGATTAGCTCTGGAGAGACCTAGCCCAAGCCTTCATGAAGTAATACAATCATTTCACAGACATAACACCTGACAGAATCATATTGTAGAATATGGAAAAGAAGTCAAATGAAAGCTTCAGGCAGTATGCGCAAAGATAGAGGGAGGTTTCCACGCAAGTTCAGCCACTACTCTTAGAAAAGGAAACCACAATGCTCTTTATCAATACCTTGAAAGCTCCATTCATCACTCATATGATAGGAAGTACTACCAAAAGCTTTACAGATATAGTGATGGCAGGGGAAATGATTGAAAATGCCATAAGAGGTAGCAAGATTGAAGCAGAAGAAACTACTAAAAGGTTTGCTCCTATGAAAAAGGACAATGAGGTGAATAATACGAGTATATACAACAAAGGGTACTCGAAGGCAATCACTATTAGCCAGCCAAAAGTAATTACGGCTGGGCAACAAGGGTCGACAAGACAAGAATCAGACGCAAGGCAAAATTTAGAAAAGCTCCAATTTACGCCAATCCCAATGACGTATAAAGAGCTATATTAAATTTTATTTGACCCGCATGTGGTGTCCCCATTTTATCTAAAGACGTTATAGCCCCCATATCCTAAATGGTATGACTCGAACGCTCAATGTGACTACCATGCGAGAATAATAGGTCACTCAATTTAAAATTGTACTACGTTTAAAAAGTTGGTCGAAAGGTTCATTAAAATGGGAATTGTGAAGTTCGACGATTCATCAAAACCTGATCACTTTAACGGGGCAGTAAATGCGATAATTGAAGAATGAGACAAGAATGTTGTGGCTCCTTGAAGAAATCAAAAGCGAAGAGGGAATCAGGGAACGAAGTTTCCACGCCCTTGTATACTTGGGAGTCTTTTGAATAATGGGACTGTGGAAAAGATCCCTATATTTTTAGAGCTGATATAGAGTAATATTCAAAACGTGCTTGTTGCCTTAAGCCTAGAGACAATAAGAATCCTTTTGTGAAATAGGCTTATGTTCAGAATTTTTATTTCAATAAAATGCATCTTTTTTTTAAGCAAATATTTTTTCATTTTTTACATTTCATATTGTACATTCTTTTGTTTCTTTCAAGTATTCTTTCATTCTCCATTTATGAACATACAAATGATCATTCTTTCAATAATTTATTCTTTAAAATTTTCCTTCGAACCTACCATAGGTCTCCAGATATTAATTATGTGAGCAATGCTGCTACTAACTCAGAGTTTCCTTTCAAGTAAGATATGCGTTTAGAAGGATCTCAAGACTTTGAAGATGACAGAGATTGTAACCTATCTTCTAATTTGTTAAGAAAGGTAGAACAAGATGAACAATAGACCCTACTCTACAAAGGGTCATTGGACATTATGAGCTTAGAAAAGAGGACATGCTTAGGCTAATAAGACGTGGGCTAAACATGAGAATCGAGCACTATTGGTCTACCATGGAAGGGGATTGCATCAGTTATACTGCAAATACTGAATTAAAGAAAACGAGATTCATGTGACTCTTCCATTTTCTTCACAAATTTTCTATATGTGGGGCATAGATTTGATGGGGCCAATCTCGTCAAAAGCTTTTAGCCAATATCGATTTATCGTCGTGGTCGTCGTTTACTTCACTAAGAGGGTGGAAGTAGCTTCGTATGACAATATTGCAAAGTCGACAGTCATCAAAATCAAAATTTAAAAAAAAGGATCAGATGCCAGCAAAGAATGCCAGAAAGGATCATGTTTAATAATGCATAACTGTACAATGTCAAAGATTACAGTTTGCTTAAAGATCAGGCAGTATATCACAGTGCAGCAAAGGTTGTCAAAAAAAAATGAAAGGTGACTAAACACTTGTAAAGATTGGAATAAGAAGCTATCATTTACTCTTTATGCTTATCAAATGTCGACCAGAACTTTCGCTGGGGCAACACTTTTCCTATTGGTTTATGGAATAGAAGTGGTTTTGTCCATGAAAATCGAGATTTCTCTGCCCCGAGCTTTGATTGAGTCAAGAATTGGATGAAGTAGAATGTCTCTAGTGAACTTGGCTGAAGAAGAAGGTTTGAAAGTATTCATCATAGTCAAAAATACCAAAATGAACAATGTTGATTTATGTAAAAAATGGACCACCCAAGGGAATCTCATGATGAGGACCAGATATTAAGGAAAATCCTTCTTATACAAAAGGATTTCAGAGGAAAGTAGATGTCAAATTGGGAAGGACCTTATGTTGTAAAGAAGGCCTATTCTGAGGGAGCATTGATTTTGACTGAGATGGATGCCAAATAATTGCCCAATTCGGTGAATTCAGATGCAGTCAAGAAGTATTTTACCTAAAAAGAAAAAGGCCAAGGTGAAAACCCGCAAAAGGCATCTTGAGCTCAAATTCGTTCAAAAAAAAAAAGAAGAGAGGCCAAGGTGAAAACCCGCAAAGGGCGCTTTGAGACCAAAGGGGTTTTGAGCTGAAAACCCGAAAAGGGCAGCTCAAATTTTGATCAAAGATAGGGCATGTGGTAGTCTTGCTATGCCTGAATTAACAATGAGGAAGTATACTATGTCTTGGGGCATTGATGAAGTACTCCGGATCCTCTAAACATGTATTGAGCTTAAAATGGTCCTCAAGGAGTTTGTACAGAGACGCTCAGGCTGCGATATCTAGGGCACCTAGCTTCTATCTTACCCATTTTAAATTTGCTATCTTTGATTACTTTTTCTTTTCTTTTCAAAGATACACCCCAATCAATTTTCTTCTATAGCCTTGGCTATCTTTGCTTACTTTATTCTTTTCAAGATACACCTCAATCAATTTTCTTTCATTGCTTTAGTTATTTTTGATTAACTTATTTGTTTCGAGCTATGCTCCTGATTAATTTCTTTCACGTCCATTATTATGATATTTTTCAAGCATTTTATATTGAAATAACGATTAATGGACTAATAATACTTTCATAAAAGAAGTTTCACATATTACTCTTTGAGCTTCTAAATAATATGAGAATCTGAAACAGGACTATTGTTTAGAACTCACCAAGCCTAAGGGTTGGAAATATTGAAAGATGATTATCTCTTCAGATTTTTATTGGATAAGATATTTCGTCGGTGACTATCTCGATAAATAATGAGCAATGTTAACCCAAGTGTAAAAAGGGGATTATCCTCGGGAAAAGAAAATGACACCCTACATTCATGTAAATTTCAGGCACATATATTAGGTCATTACACCTAGGGAATGGTGTAACAGATCAACTTGATTGAAGATGATACAAATTTCATACCTCTGAATGGTAACAGAATGGATGAAAGAAACCAAATGTTATTCCCCTGAAGTTGCAATGTGAGGTACAAACTTTATGACCCAAAAGGTACAGTGGAAATGACTCTTAAATTACATCGGGGCAAGCTTGCTGAGCAGAATCTGATCGTTTCTTTGGATTTTCTGTCAAAAATACCAACTGAACGAGAAAGCATGGAAACGCGTTAGTGATAGAACCTTGATGAACTATGAGCAGTGACAACCCAAACATTAAAAAGGAATCATTCTCATGTAAATATCATTCATACACTTCCAATTAGGAGTATTTGATTCATTCCGATCATTGTATCCTAATAATTGTACATTAAAAAAAGAGAGAAAAAGAAAGAGATCATTCTCACGACGTTCTGCATTCATGCAAATGTCATCCCTAATATCATTTAGTTAGGAGCATTTGATTCATTCTGATCATTGCATCCTAATCATTTTACATTTAAAAAAAGGATCATTCTTATGACATTCTGCATTCATGCAAATGTCGTCCATAATACATTCAAGTCTATAGGACATGTCCCCTAGAGGACAGTATAGCAACATTGGTGAATTCAACAGTCCCATCTCTTTGACCATCAGGTGAATAGGTCGAAGATTATAGATCTTGTCACCCTAAACAGTAACAGAACAAGATCGAACGACGAATTTTATCTCCATGAAGTAGCGTAGTAGATTTAAGCCATCAGTCTTATCTTCCTCGAGATGATAGTAGAGTAGACTGAAGATTGAAGTCTTCTTGAGATAGTAAGGAAGCAAATTGGAAAGTTCAGATTTTGTTCCCTCGAGATGGTAGTGGAGCAGGCTGAAGATTGTAGTCTTCCTGAGATAATAAGTAAGTAAATTGGAAAGTTCAGATTTTTTTCCCTCGAGATGATAGTGGAGCAGACTGAAGATTGAAGTCTTCCTAAGATAGTAAGGAAGCAAATTGATAAGTTCAGATTTTGTTCCCTCGAGATGGTAGTGGAGCAGACTGAAGATTGAAATCTTCCTGAGATAGTGAGGAAGCAAATTGGAAAGTTCAAATTTTATTCCCTCGAGATAGCAGTGGAGCAGACTGAAGATTGAAGTCTTCTTGAGATAGTAAGGAAGCAGACTAAAAAGTTCAGATTTTGTCCCCTAGAGATAGTAGGGGGATGAAGATTGTAGATCTTATCCCTCTAAGCGGTAGCGGAGTAGATCGAATTTGGGGAATATTATCTTCTTGATGTAGCAAGAGAGCAGATTTTAGTCACAAGTCTTATCTCCATGTATCGACAATGAAGCAAACTGAAGATAGTTAATCTCATCTCCCTAAAGTTGCAGTGGAGCGGATTAAAATGATGAATCCTATACCTCTGAAGTTGCAGTAGGTCGGATTGAATTTTTCATAAAAGTCTCATCTCCTTGAAGTTGCAGTGAAGCAAACTAAAAACGGTAAATCTTATCTTCTTGAAGTTGCAATAAAGCAGATTGAAGCCACCAACCTTATCTCCCTAAGTTTGCAGTGGAACAGATCGAAAAATAGCAGATCTGGCATTCCTAAAGTTGCAGTGAAATAGATCGAAGACAATAATCTTGTCTCCTTGAGTTTACATTGGAGTAGATTGAAAACAACAGATCTTACCTTCCTGAAGTTGCAGGAAAAAGATTAGAGACATCAGTTTGGCCTCCCTGAAGTTGCAGTGGAGCAAACTGAAGAAAGTAGATCTAGCATTCTTGAAGTTGCGAAGCAGATCGAAGACATCAGATCTTGTTTCCCTGAGTTTGTACTGGAGCAGATTGAAGATAGCAGATCTGGCATTCTTGAAGTTGCAGGAAGCAGATCGAAGACATCAGATCTTATCTCCTTAAGTTTGCAGTGGAGCAAATTGAAAATAACAGATCTGGCATTCCTGAAGTTGTAGGAAGCAGATCGAAGACATCAGATCTTGTCTTCCTGAAGTTGCAGTGAAGCAGATCGAAGATACTAGTCTGGCATCCCTGAGTTTACAGTGGAGCAGACTGAAGATAGCAGATCTTATCTTCCTGAAGTTGTAGGAAGCAGATCGAAAATATTAGCCTGCCTCCCTAAAGTTGCCACGGAGCATACTAAAAACAGCAGATCTTATCTTCCTAAAGTTGCAGGAAGCAGATCGAAGATATTAACCTGCCTCCCTGAGTTTGTAGCGAAGCAGACTGAAGATAGCAGATCTTGTCTTCCTGAGATTGCAGTGAAGCAGATCGAAATACTAGTCTGGCATCCCTGAGTTGCAGTGGAGATGATTAAAATAGCAGATCTGGTCTTCCTGAAGTTGCAGTGAAGCAGATCAAAGACATCAGCCTTGTCTCTCTGAGTTTGCAGTAGAGTAGGTTAAAAAGACAACAGATCTTGCCTTCCGAGATTGTAGTGAAGTGGATCGAAGATACTAGTATGTCTCCTTGAGTTTACAGTGGATCAGACTAAAGATAGTAAATCTCGCCTTCCTGAAGTTGCAGTAAAGTAGATTGAAGATATTAGCCTATCTTCCTGAAGATATAGCCATTTGACATGACCGGGAAAAATTGGTCCTTTTATAGTCTTTACTCTATTCTCGTTACACGACAATGAGCAAAGAGGGGCAGCTATAATAGGCCAATTTAGCCCGGGCCCATACGAAAAATAATAAACCCAAAATAATAAAATAAAGTCCAAGTCCAGTCCAAAATATATCATTTAGCCCAATTAGAATGACCCATTAAAAGATTGAAGGTCCATCTACAAGCTTGACGTATATGGGAACATAATCTTCAAGGATATACAATCTTAGATATGATATGCAAATCTTAGATATGATATGCAATCCTAGAAGATATGGCATGCAATCTTAGATATGATATGCAATCCTAGAAGATATGGTATGCAATCTTAGATATGATATGCAAATCTTAGATATGATATGCAATCTTAGAAGATATGGTATGCAATCTTAGAATATATGATTTTGTAATCTCAGAGATTTAATTTGTAGATACCTTTTAGTCTTAGCCGTTGATGTAATTGATCTGTACCGTTGGATTTGGGGAGGCTCAACTATAAATAGAGGCATCTCCCTTCATTGTAAAACACACTTGAGTTTTGAAGCAATAAGAATTATTGAGAGCATTCACTCAAATTTCTCTCTTTCTTGCGTTCTTATTTTCTATGGTTTGTTCTTATTTTATTCTTCATCTTCGTTTTTTCAACCTTTTTATTTATCCATTTAATTGTTTGATTATTCTTTTATTTTATTCGCTTATTTATTATTTCAGATAAAGATTTATTTTATTTTCACACTTTTGCAAATTTGTATTTTATTTATTTATTCTAAATTTTATGTGGTATTTATTTCAAGTCGTTTTATTTTATTATTTTTATATTACTTATTTTAAATAGTTTTATTTTGATTAAGTTTTTATATTATTTATTTTTATCTTTTTTTTGGATTTATTTCAAACTTTTACATATATTACCTACTTTAAATTTTTATACATGAATTTATTGTTAAATTGCTTTTTATTGTCGATTTTAAAATCCTTTTCTTTCACATTATTTGTTTTAACATTGTCCATTATTATTTAAAAGCTTGGTACATCTTATTTTTTTATTTGTGTTTTAGATTTGTTATTTTTTAAAAAAATTCATTAATCTTTATTTACTAATGTGGTCAAATATACCTTCATATTTCAAAATCCATGATTTTTTTTTAAATTTAAAAATAAGACAATATTCGATATTTGGGAGTTTTGAGAAAATCGTGCCCTAACTTACTGGGTTTTGATTTTTCTCATTAAGTCCAAATGATTGAGTACACTTTTTGAAATTAAAACATATGAATTTTTAAATAAAAAAACCTATTATTCTGGAATTTAAGATGTTGTGTCCTAACTCATTGGATGCAACATTTTGTCATCTCGAGGCAAGGATATCTAAAAAGCAAAGGATATTCGGTGTTTGGAAAATTCGAAAGATCGTGCTCTAACTTATTGAGTTTCGATTTTTCTTTTAAAATCCAAATAATTGAATGTCCATTTAAAATTAAAGGATATAAGTTTTAAAAATCAAAAGGATCGTGTTTTAAAATCTTTTCAAATTTTTGACATTAGGACATTAATTAATCAATTAGGTAACAATTTTTGGGCGTTACGAGGGTGCTAATCATTCCCCGTGCGTAACCGACTCCCGAGCCCTTTTTCTTGAATTTTGTCAACCAAAATTATTATTTTAATAAATCAAAATATTTTATTAAAATGATTAATTTTAAGATGACCCGATTACACCTCAAGAAAAGATTAGTGACGACTCTATTTTCGTTTTTAAAGTTGACCTCATTTTTCTTTCAAAATATAAAAATGATTTCGACACCATGGCCAACGGTGGAGATCAAGGCCAAGAAAGGCAGTGCCTTTGAGTTCTATTTCATGGAATTTGGGTAATTTTAGAATGATTTAACCTAGTAGTTTAAAGGAGGATGAAGATAGGAGCATTTTGGCAGTGAGGTTGGTTGGAGACGACACCCAATAACGGCAAGAAATGAGCAGTTGTAGTGTTCTGTATTTATTTGGAAAGAGGAAATTAGGTTTTTGTTTAAAAATGAAGTCTTAAAGAAAAGAAGAAGAAGAAAAGAAAACTACAAAAAATAATTATTACTATTTAATTATAGTCTAAATTTTAAAGACAGTATATATATTTAAATTATATATTAAAAGTTAAAATTTTAAGTAATTTTATAATTTTGAATATTTTAAATATTTATGGGTTTTTTATAAATTTTATAACTTTTGATTTTTATATTTATATTTTATATTTTTGAATTTTTATTTATAATTTTTTTTGAATTTTTAGAATCAAGATCAAATTGACGTAATGTATAAACGTTGAGAATTAAATTTATTGATTTTTAAAAAATCATGACTATATTAACAAAATATGTAAACATTGAAAGATAAATTTGTTATTATACCAAAATATGTTTTTGAAAGTTAAATATTAAATTTCATTAAAATATATATAAAAATAATTTTATAAATAGATTCCTTAATCATTATTTTTATTCTCACTTTACCAATATTTTTACATCAAAATACATATTTCACGATTATTTTTTTAGCTCATTGCCTAGATACATATTAATTCAAAGTAAAAGACGGTGAAAGCCGGTAAGAGTTGAGGGATGTAAAGGGGCTTACACAGGATTAGATGTACGGAGAGCCTAGAAAGAGAGGGTGTCCATCCCTTTCTCATGATAAGGAGTATATATATGTTCATTGGACAGTGTCTTTCTACTAGCACTTGAGGGATGAAACATGTGGTCTTTCTAACTCGAATGTTAGGTTTTGGTTCCTAAGCCATATGTTGCTTCACAAGGTTCTCCTAGTCTACATAATAATGATCAACGATGGCCCATGGCAGTTATTGGTGCGGTGATGAGCTTTGGCGAGATGGACATCTAGCATGCATTAATTGAAGTAGGGCAAGGAACCATAACAATTCTCCCCTCCCACCCCAAGAAAAAAGTTGAGGGGAGGTTATAAAGTGACTTTCCTCGAGACTTGTGGTTCTTTTTTGTAGGATTTTGAATAAGATGAGTTTATTGATGTAACAGCACTCAATCATCTTAGCATGTAGTACGAATGAGAGATTGCATTGGAGCATATACAAAACAAAAATGTCAAAGTTGCTTAAATTTTTGAGCTTCAAAAATTTAATTAAAAACAATTTGAAGGCTTTAGAAACAATTTAAAATCATTTAGGGGTGGTTTAGGGAGGATCGGAGGTGTTCGAGACTCAAAATGAGCAAAACAATGCAATGGAAACAAAGTGGTGCAAAAATGCCGGAATAGCGTGCGAGGTCATGACGTTAAACATTTAATATCACAACATCACTTACTGTCTGGGTAAAGTCATGATGTCACGAGGACAACATCACAACGTCAGAGGTGAATGTCGCGATAGAGCAAAGACAATATTGTGACATCACAGCAAAGCAGCCCAAAACACTCCAAATTAATCCCAAATCTCCTCCAAATTAACATCCACAAACATACCAGTAATATATCAATGGATTTCAAATCATTTTAGTTCAATTTCTAAACTCATTTAAACTCAAAAACAATACATAAAACATTCAAACCAAATAATGGGTTAAAGCTTGATTAGAAACACCAAAAATGACTTGAATTACAATTCGAGTTTTACAAATACAATATCCAAACTGTCTTTATGTACATTGCAAAGTTCTTATACCAGTGACAACTCATATAAACATATTTCAACCTTAATTGAAGAGTAATGTGAAGCTTCCAAGCTGAACCCACAACTTTTCAACGAATTTAATACCTACGCGTTTAAACAACTAACGCTTGAGCTCAATAAATTCATAAGGATAAGCATACCCATCCTATCCCTTTATTAGTGTTGAGCCCTTTAGTACGAAATATCCAAGTTCATTTATATCATAACTTAGCCTTTCTAACGTATTCAAATTTGGTTACCGAATTATGGCTCAATTTACAAATTAATGGTTATTGACCATTCACAGTATGAATCTTAAACATGTGGCTCTAAGTGAGCATTAAATCAACATATGTCTACCTTCTTTACCGAATTAACTTATTACAGTTTTACATAAGTTATACATATGGCCCTTTAATGCCTTTCTCATATAGCCAAGCATTTTATTATTCAAGTCTCTCATTGAGAGACATACTGAAAGCAAGAATTTCAAACTCTTATTATCATTTTGAGGCTCTTTTATAAAATTTATTTCATGTCACATTCTTTATTAGCAAATTCATTAATTCAATTTCTTTTAACTTATTTAACTTTTAACCTTTAACACTTAGCACTCTTATTCCCATAAAATATTTATATACATAAGTAAAACTCATCACTAAGATGTTAATTCATTTAGCTCTTAGTACATTCCTCATTAGACATATTTCAAAACAACTTATTATCATATTCAATTTCATAATTCTTTGTAATTCTATTCAATTCAATACATATATCTTCTTATTTACAATTTTCACATTTAACTCCAAACATTTACACATTATACAATTTAACCTTTAACCCGTAAATTACAAAATTAACTTTATTTAAAAACAACCCAAGCCAACCAAATTACTAAGGTCTCAAAAAATCCACTATGTAACAAAATTTTACAATATTATCTTGAATTTTACCTTTTAACAAGTAAATCCTTTAACATTCAAATTAACGAAAACTACTTTACAAAATAGTCGATTTGACAATCTAGCTTAACAATCTATCAATTAACATAAAAAAACATTCAAAAATCATCAATGATAAATTTTTAAACATTTGACGGTTTCACAATTTAACCCTTAATTTAGCTAGACCTCAAGACAACAATCACAAAAATGTAAATTCATGAAAAATAATTCAAGAAAACATTTACATGCACTAACTTTTGTTTGCCGAATACAAAGCTCCTTTAATGGAGTTTCTTGGTTTCCATTTTTGGTGGATGAACACAGTTCAAGAGGATGATAATATTTCATCATATTTTGTTTAATTTCAGTATGAACTAAATTACCCTTTTAACCTAAATACTAACTTAATTTTTTAATTGTAATATGCGTGAACCATCCCACTAACCAAACTTAAGGTATAATGTCCACTTGAATCCCTCCAATTTGTTTCCATATCCACTTACCTCTATAGCTAATAGAAATTAACTTTTGTAATTGTTACGCTTTAGTTCTTTTTAATTAAGTAAGTACCTAAACATTAAAATTTCTTAACAAAAAATTAATACGAGACTAATAAATTCATTAATATTAATTATTTAATATTTACAGTCTGACACGTCGGAATTGAGATCTCGAAACCATTATTACTAACACCACTAAAAAATGGGTAGTTGCAGGGATATTTTGGAGGTTCACTCACTGCGGCCAAGGTATTGCAAGTCGATTTATTTTGGCTGACTTTATTTAAGGACACATATCCCTATGGTAAAAATTGTGATCGGTGCCTACGAGTTGGAAATGTATCAATAAGGAACAAGATGTCATTGATTAATATTCTCAAAGTAGAATTGTTTGATGTTTGGGACATTGACTTTCTAGGTTCATTCCCTCCTTCTTATGGTAATAGGTACATCTTGGCAGCTATTGACAATGTATCCAAGTGGGTAGATGTAACACCCCATACTCGGTCTGGTCACCGATTCTGAGTTATGAAATGCTACCATAGAAAACAGAGAGCATCACCTACAATCCAGACTTAAAACCAATTAATCATTTCATAATCCATACAAAACATGATTTACGAACTAATCGGAGTTCTAACCGAGCTTACGAAAGCTCTAAAATAAGTTCAAAATTGAATGAGGACCAAATTAAAACTTTTAAAACAAAGAAGGGAAAACATGAAAAATGGGTCACATGGCCGTGTGGCCCGGTCGTGGGAAAGATTGTGCCCGTATGTGTATAAGTCACACGACTGTGTGTCTAGGTCATGTAACTAATTGTGGCCATGTGGTTCAAAAATTACCAAACATACAGTACCCACATGGGCTAGCCCGTGTGAGGTACACACATGTATGCTAGCCTGTGTAGAACAATCATGTGCCATTTTAAATGTTCATCATGTGCCAAGCAAGCCTATGATTCAATTAATGCCTAAATGGCCACACAACTTGTACAAGAACCAACCAACAATCATGTCAAAGCATGAATTAAGCAATTACAATACTAATTATCCATATCACATAAAATTTCCTCTTCACCAAGTTTAATAACCTAAACATTAAACATTAATACAAACAAGTCACATACTTCATTATACCATTTCCAACTCAACTTGAAACATATCATATATTCATTTCCTAATCTTCTAACCAATATGCCTCAAGGAACCATCGCAAACATAAATCAATACCAAAGTACTTTCTATTTCATGCCAAGTTAGAACATAGCTATTCATGTGCCATATGTACAAACAAAATGCCAAATTTCTATCACTTATCATTAACCATTTTACCAATACAACGACCTATAATTTTAACACCAAAAACCAATTTACATGTCATGCTTATAACATCCAATTCAAACTTCAATCTATTATGCCATATACTCCAATAAAATCTCACATATTCAGTTGTTGCATAACATAATCAAACTTACCAAATACTCATATTATTTCATCACATACCAAACTTAATAACTACCTTTAAGGATACTATTTCAAACCATGATCAAACATATCAACATACCAATAAGCACACATACTTTGTGCAACAAAAATCACACTTTACTTTTATGAAACACTATTACACAATTACATGCCACATAACATAAAGGAACATTTAAAAGACTACGAAAATGGAGGCTAGATAGTGTGATCTTCAAGATGATTCGATCACCAAGTTTTGCAAAACGAAAACTACAGAAAATGGAAAACGACCCAAAGTAAGCTTTAAATAAGCTTAGTAAGTTCATAGAATTTAAAACAATAACTGACCTCAATTCAAATTAATGTACACTGGATTTAACTAATTTATCTATATCCTTGTAAAAGCATGTCACATTTACATGGTGAGCTTTTCGTGCATATAAACTATTAACCATCCATTCATTTTGATGTCAATTCTAATTAACCGTTAAACATATAAACATCATTAGTTCTGATCAATAATATAACATTTCAATAACCATATAAGCATATACATTTCCATAAATCTCATAGACACAATCAATACATTTTCTTTTAAACAGTTATCCTGATAAACTAAAATATAAGATATAGATATGCGGGTAACTAACCACGCCAAGTAGCTCGATAGAGCAATAACTACACTACACCAAGGCACCATAGTACAAAGCCCATAGGCACAAATATCATATCATGTAATGTATCACCCCCACCACACCAAGGTCTCCGTAAAGACAAAGCTCAATAATCCGCAGCAAATAAAGGATTCCGGCGTAAATAATGATATCTCCGTCAAAACTTTTTACACATATCCCGTATTAGCATGTGATCAATCTTATTGGCATGCCACTTGTACCCTATCCTATATTCATCCGGGCTCAATACGTAATAATATAACACTTTTCAAATTAGTCTTTTTTCTCACATTTGTATCAACTGCAACATGTAAGTTTACATTCGAACTTTCTAATTACAAAATTCAAACATAAACATTACAAAAATACATAGAACTATACTATATGAACTTACCAGGGCAAAAAGAAAAAAACAGAAGTGTTAGGAAGTAATCTGTAATTTTCCCTTTTCCTCGATTATCAACCAGTTTTTGATCTATACAATAATTTATTTCCAATTATTAATTCCGAACAACTTAAATCATTCTATTTCATGTTTATTCATTTTTCAAAATTTCTCAAATATTTTGATTTTTATTCAATTTAGTTCCTTAAACTTAAACAACTATCACTTTCACAACAGAACCTCCTTTTTCATTTTGATTTCAATTATACCCTTCTACAGCCCTCTAAAATCTAAATTTACCTACATTCCATGCTACTTTTATCAACTTTTCATTTTAGTCCCTAAATGCAAAACTAACAAAAATCACTTAACAAAATAGTCTTTAAACATCTCTTAGCTTTCAAATTTATCATTTTCTATAAAAAATATATAAAATTCATCAATGATAACTTTAACAAACATTAATAGATTAACAATTTAATACTTAAGATAGCTAGATCAAGCTATAACAATTTCAAAAACATAAAATTACGAAAAATAGGCTTTGGAAAGCTTACCATGCGAGGGCCGAATGAGCTTGGGAGAAAATGGCTATGGCTTCCCTAAGTTTCTTATGGTTTCGAGTAGAGAAGAAAGAGAATGAAAATGGATGATAATGGTTTTGATTTTCTTATGGTTTCGAGTAGAGAAGAAAGAGAATGAAAATGGATAATAATAGTTTTGATTTTCTTTTACTTTTATTTTATAAATTATAATTTAATCATTAATTTTAACTTATAAATCAAATAATTAATACACCAAACGGTCCACTAAATATTAATACGGATAAATTGTCATTTTGACCCTTGCACAATCATTAATTAAGCCATTCAACTAATAAAAATTAGTACTGACTAACTTTTACGATTTTTATGATTTAGTCCTTTTTCCTTGATTAGCTATCCAAAATCTAAAATTTTTGGACCAAACTTCAATTCATCAATATATCAACTCCGTAATTATTTATTAATAATATTTATGGGCTTAGTTTATAGAAACGAGGTATCAATACCACATTTTCCAAAACCATTGAATCTAGGTTTAAACAATTTATACTTTGACTATCTGATCAATTAATAAAACTTGTCAAATCACAATCCACTAAATCACTAAATTTGACTCATAAATATTATTTACTCACTTACCGAAATTGTGGTCTCAAAATCACTCTTTTCAATACCATTGAAAAAAGGCTGTTACAGTAGAGGTCGAGGCATAACTGACAAACAATGCCAATGTAGTAATGAGTTTCTGTAACATCCTAGATTAGGGGTTATGCGTTCATGCATAATTCATGAGTAGTAGGATTTGGCAGTGTTTGGAAGTGAATTAAGGGTTTTTAAAATCCTAGGATGGAAGAGAAAGCTTTGGACAATTATTGGTTTTTAAGTTAAAGAGGGCGAGCTAGGCTAAGGTAGCCTTAAGAAAAGTTTTGGGGAGTTTAGGACACAAGAAGTGATGTGGAAAAGTGGCAAGGGACGCCACCTAAGGTGCAAGGGTTATGGCATCAAGTGAAGTACTTTGAGGGAAGAGGTTCGAATCCCATTGTGTGCATTTTTAGAACCTTGGAAATGTATGGAAATGTATGGAAATATAAGGAAATGTATGGAAATATATGGAAATGTAAGGAAATGTATGGAAATGTATGGAAATGTATGGAAATGTAAGGAAATAAAAGGAAATTTAAGGAAATGTAAGGAAATGAAAGGAAATGAAAGGAAATGTAAGGAAATGAAAGGAAATGAAAGGAAATGAAAGGAAATGTAAGGAAATGTAAGGAAATATAAGGAAATGATTTGGAAATGATTCAAAGAGGAAAGTAAACATTTCGAAACTTGGAAATGTATGAAAATGTTATATTAAAAATAGGAAAGTGAACATTTTGGAAACTAAGCTAAAAGAGGAAAGTGAACATTTTGGAAACTAAGCTAAAAGAGGAAAGTAAACATTTTAGGAAACCTAAGAAATGTCAAGTTTACAGAGCATGAACGAAAATTTTAGAAACCTAGAAATGACTTAGAAATGTCGAGTTTTAAAGTTTAAAAGAGGTAATTAAGGCAAGGAGGCCTTAAAAGAAAAAGTACGTGAAATTTGACACACAAACAGGCTTTGAAAAGTGGCTTGAAGATGCCACTTAAAGCCTAGTGAGTGACGCCACTTAGGTGGATAATTTGGGCCTCGTAAGGCCACAAGGAGTCCAATAGAATAAGTTAAAATTCGGCTCAACAAGGGAAGGGAGTGGACGGCATCTAGCTAAAGCTTTAAGTGATTTTTATTTAATTATTTAGAGAGGAAGCAATGGACTGCAATAGGGACTCTTAAGAGAAGAGTTTTATTCCCTTTAGAATTTCTGCTAAATAGGTGGATAAATGAAGAATTATTCTTTAATTAGGAGAATGAGGAAGAGTGGTGGCCAAGTAAAGGATTCTTGGCCTAGTAATTTCGGCTATAAAAGGATGAGACTAGGGCTATTCATTATTCATTCTCCTCTCTTTCTTTTGTCAATATTCTTTCTTCTCTCTCCTCTGAAATTCTTCTTGAGCATCCATTCTTTTCCTCTTTTCTTTTAGCCTCCTAGCCGATTCCTCTAAGCCTATTATTCCTCTCTTTTTATCTTTGAAACCGAATACATAAGGGATCATAGCCGATTGTTCATCAAGTCTCTAAGAATCTCCAAATGGTGTCGGGAGGGATCTGTTGATTTCAATATAAAGGTAAGGATCTATAGTTATAATTGTATTCCTTTCTTTTAAGCCAAAGTTAGTCTAATCCTCCTATATTTTATTGATCGAAATATGGAAGGTGAATTTGAGATTTCAAATCTACTAGTATTTTAAGCATCTCCATTAATCGAGGAAGAGAGTTTTGGATTTAAAGATTTAAGGTAAGATATATGTATATTCGCCAAAGGCCATGTTTTATGTTTTAATGTTAGATTAAATCTAACATATGGTTATAGGAATTTCGACATCCTTAAAGAAAGCAAGAGATCAATTTTGGATTTGAATAATAGGAAAACGGCAACAAGGTAAGTCTTAGTGTACTAATCCTACTAGGATTTGGAATTATGGCCGAATGGCTTTTTATTAAAGTAATAAGTGATAAAACAAATGTAGGGATTAAGGATCTAAGCATTAGATCAAGCTTTTCGGGATCTCAAGGAAACTGCTAAGCAAATCAGGTGTGTACCCCACACTAAATCTCAATAGATTTACGGTTTTAATTCATTATATGTGTTAATATGAAAGTGTAATAATATGGCTAAGGTACCGTGTGTACCCCACACTAATCTTAATAGATTTATGGCTTAAATATGATATATATATGTTAATATGAAAGTGTAAGAATGTGGCTAAAGTACCATATTACGGTACAAAGTACTCAGCACGTTTTCCTACTCTTACTAGGATTTCAAATATATTATATTTAACATGTGAAAAGTGATGAAAGTGAACTTAAATATGATATGCATGATATGTATAATTTGGGGCATTCGGGTTATTTGAGAAAGGGGAAGTGAATGTGATGACTTCGGTCTCACTAAGAATATGTGACGACTTCGGTCTCACTAAGTGAATGTGGTGACTTCGGTCACATTAAGTGAATGTGGTAACTTGGTTACATTATCTAAATGTGGTGTCTCATGACACAAATATCAGTGGCTATGCCACAATATTTTAAGTGGGCGATGAGCACGCCGATTGCAGTGATCGCCTTCGATGGTGTGTAGCGGATGGAGGGTTGACTTGTAGTCCCCACGGTGTGCGAGTTGGTGCAGGTGGAGTGTAGCGGATGGCATATAGGTTTGGGTTCGGGTTTGCATCATTATCTTGAATTTTTATATGAATATGATATGTATGGTGTGCCTATTTCTATTATGTTTTGGTGTTGGTTACACATTGAGTCTATCGACTCACCCCGTTGTGGGAAATATGTTTCAGGTGATGAGCAGTAATGGACCGGGACGGCAGAACTTGTGGTGGCCATGTTCAGCTTGAAGTTTAATTTAATTTGAGTCTTTATTTTATTTTAAGTACTGTACAATTTTATTTTGGGGTTTCGTTTTATGTAATAAGGCCATCGTGACGATTTTTATTTCTGCTTTAATTACTATGTTATGAATTTAGGGCTTTATAAAGAATAAGCCCATTTAATTTTTAATAAGTTTAAACATTTTGTCACCTGAAATAAATGGGTTTTCAATTTAAAAATAAATTTGTTTTCAACTCGAGCCCAACCCACAACAAACTATCTTCCAAAACACACAGTTTTCAAAGTATGCGAATGAATTTGAATCGAGTTACTTAGAAACATACCAGATCCGGTCCATTCTCGTGGGCAAAAGGGTGTTTCATTTGATATCGAGCCCGATTTTAAACTCTACTATGGCCTAAGGCCCAAAACATTTTTCAAACAAGCCCAAATGAGTTTTATGGAAATATTTCAAAATGGACAGTATGTTGACATGGCCCCTAAGTCTCAAACCCAGATCCACTGTAAGAACCTCTATCTATCTGTGTGATTATGTGAATTATAGAAGGGTAGAAAAGGAATGGAACATAGAATAGCATGATAGGAACTTGAACCCTAGGATTAGTCTACTCAAACAGATACATAAGACTTAATACACTAAACAAACCTATGGCTAAGTCGGTCAAGTTAGGGTGTGGCAACCATGGTACGCATGTCTAGGATTGGATCTCAAGAGCTTGGTATTTAAGCAATCCTAGTGACTCACCTTCTCTTCACAGAATCCCACCAGTGCGTAGCTTCGGCTCACCCCGACCAGAGGACTTAGTGGGTGTGGCAACCTCAGACGCATGTCTAGGAATGGTTTCATGGGAGCTTAGTACTTAAGCAATCCGCGTGACTCACCTCCTCTCCACTCGAATCCGCCTGGTGCGTAGCTTTGGTTCGCCTCGATCAAGGAGGCTCGGTCATAAGCTAAACCCAATAACTAAAACCCAAAAGGAACGGCCATTTTTTAGAACCCTAATATTAAAAAAATTCTTAAAATCATTTGTTCTCTCTTTAATTCACGAAAATTATTTCTTTTCACACAAATTTTTAAAAAAATTTTTGATTTACAAAAATACCCCTAGCGGTAAAATTACAAAAATGCCTTTGGTTTATAAAATGCCCAACTACTCAACAGTTTTGCCAAAATTTCATTATTTCATAAATGTTCAAAAACCCTAATTTGCAAACTATCAGAAAAATATCTTGATTTTTGGAAAAAAATTACAAAATTGCCCCAACTTACTAAAATTACCAAAATGACCCTAACTTCCAAAATTTTTGCAACTTCATCGTTTTGGAAAATAAATTTCTCAAAAAGAACCCTCAAAATTTTGAAATATCCCCGATTTATTCAAATTTTACAATTTACCCCGATTTGTGGAAAAATTACCAAAATACCCCCAAGGTCTAAAAATTTCTGAAATACCCTCGGATTTCAAAAATTTTCCAAGATACCCTCATTGACAAAAACACCAAGGAACCTTGTTTTGATAAATTACAAAAATACCCCTGGGTAGTGGAAAACAACAACAATGAAAACTACAACATTTCTCGAATGAACGAAAGTTCATAATTGATTGATGGATGTATGAATGTAAAGACCTGTGCATGTATGAATACGAAAGAACCACTTCTAAAAAAATTCTTTCCATAAAACTTCTTCGTGGTTAATCGGTGAAACAAAATTTTTTACATAACACTTAATCGATTAAATCATGACGTTAGAAATGAGTTCTAAGGGCTTGGATTTAGAGATTGTGCTCGAAAGTATGATGGTTCTATTAAGATCAGAAAGCAGCGTAAGCATAGCATAGTGAGAAGGATTGTACGATTGTCGATAAGTAATTTCGAGGATGAAATTATTTTAAGGAGGGTAGAACTGTAACATCCTGGATTAGGGGTTATGCGCTCATGCATAATTCATGAGTAGTAGGATTTGGCAGTGTTTGGAAGTGAATTAAGGGTTTTTAAAATCCTAGGATGGAAGAGAAAGCTTTGGGCAATTATTGGTTTTTAAGTTAAAGAGGGCGAGCTAGGCTAAGGTAGCCTTAAGAAAAGTTTTGGGGAGTTTAGGACACAAGAAGTGATGTGGAAAAGTGGCAAGGGACGCCACCTAAGGTGCAAGGGTTATGGCATCAAGTGAAGTACTTTGAGGAAGAGGTTCAATCCCATTGTGTGCATTTTAGAACCTTGAAATGTATGGAAATGTATGGAAATATAAGGAAATGTATGGAAATATATGGAAATGTAAGGAAATGTATGGAAATGTATGGAAATGTATGGAAATGTAAGGAAATAAAAAGAAATGTAAGGAAATGTAAGGAAATGAAAGAAAATGAAAGGAAATGTAAGGAAATGAAAGGAAATGAAAGGAAATGAAAGGAAATGTAAGGAAATGTAAGGAAATATAAGGAAATGATTTGGAAATGATTCAAAAGAGGAAAGTAAACATCTCGGGAAACTTGGAAATGTATGGAAATGTTATATTAAAAATAGGAAAGTGAACATTTGGAATCTAAGCTAAAAGAGGAAAGTGAACATTTTGGAAACTAAGCTAAAAGAGGAAAGTAAACATTTTAGGAAACCTAAGAAATGTCAAGTTTACAGAGCCGAACGAAAATTTTTAGAAACCTAGAAATGACTTAGAAATGTCGAGTTCTAAAGTTTAAAAGAGGTAATTAAGGCAAGGAGGCCTTAAAAGAAAAAGTACGAGAAATTTGACACACAAACAGGCTTGGAAAAGTGGCCTGAAGATGCCACTTAAAGCCTAGTGAGTGACGCCTCTTAGGTGGATAATTTGGGCCTCGAAGGCCACAAGGAGTCCAATAGAACAAGTTAAAATTGCTCAAAAAGGGAAGGAGTGGACTGCATCTAGCTAAAGCTTTAAGTGATTTTTATTTAATTACTTAGAGAGGAAGCAATGGATCGCAATAGGGACTCTTAAGAGAAGAGTTTTATTCCCTTTAGAATTTCGGCTAAATAGGTGGATAAATGAAGAATTATTCTTTAATTAGGAGAATGAGGGAAGAGTGGTGGCCAAGTAAAGGATTCTTGGCCTAGTAATTTCGGCTATAAAAGTATGAGACTAGGGCTATTCATTATTCATTCTCCCTCTCTTTTCTTTTGTCAATATTCTTTCTCCTCTCCTCCGCTAAAATTCTTCTTGAGCATCCATTCTTTTCCTCTTTTCTTTTAGCCTCCTAGCCGATTCCCTCTAAGCCTATTATTCCTCTATTTTTTTCATCTTTGAAACCGAATACATAAGGGATCATAGCCGATTGTTCATCAAGTCTCTAAGCCGAATCTCTGAAATGGTGTCAGGAGGGATCTGTTGATTTCAATATAAAGGGTAAGGATCTATAGTTATAATTGTATTCCTTTCTTTTAAGCCGAAAGTTAGTCTAATCCCTCCTATATTTTATTGATCGAAATATGGAAGGTGAATTTTAGGATTTCAAATCTAAGGTATTTCGGCATCTCCATTAATCAGGAAGAGAGTTTCGGGATTTAAAGATTTAAGGTAAGATATATGTATATTCGGCCAAAGGCCATGTTTTATGTTTTAATGTTAGATTAAATCTAACATATGGTTATAGGAATTTCGACATCCTTAAAGAAAGCAAGAGATCAATTTTGGGATTTGAATAATAGGGAAAACGGCAACAAGGTAAGTCTTAGTGTACTAATCCTACTAGGATTTGGAATTATGGCCGAATGGCTTTTTATTAAAGTAATAAGAGATAAAACAAATGTAGGGATTAAGGATCTAAGCATTAGATCAAGCTTTTGGGATCTCAAGGAAGCGCTGCTACAAATCGGTGTGTATTCTACACTAAATCTCAATAGATTTACGGTTTTAATTCATTATATGTGTTAATATGAAAGTGTAAGAATATGGCTAAGGTACCGTGTGTACCCCACACTAATCTTAATAGATTTATGGCTTAAATATGATATATACATGTTAATATGAAAGTGTAAGAATGTGGCTAAAGTACCATATTACGGTACAAAGTACTGTGCACGTTTTCCTACTCTTACTAGGATTTCAAATATGTTTTATTTAACATGTGAAAAGTGATGTGAAAGTGAAATTAAATATGATATGCATGATATGTATAATTTGGGGCATTCGGGTTATTTGAGAAAGGGGAAGTGAATGTGATGGCTTCGGTCTCACTAAGTGAAACGTGATGACTTCGGTCTCGCTAAGAATATGTGACGACTTCGGTCTCACTAAGTGAATGTGGTGACTTCAGTCACATTAAGTGAATGTGGTAACTTCGGTTACATTATCTAAATATGGTGTCTCATGACACAAATATCAGGTGGCTATGCCACAATATTTTAAGTGAGCGATGAGCACGCCGATCGCAGCCGGCGCGCCTTCGATGGTGTGTAGCGGATGAAGGTTGACTTAGTAGTCCCCACTTGCAAAGGTTGGTACGGTGGAGTGTAGCGGATGGCATATAGGTTTGGGTTCGGGTTTGCATCATTATCTTGAATTTTATATGAATATGATATGTATGGTGTGCCTATTTCTATTATGTTTTGGTGTTGGTTACACATTGAGTCTATCGACTCACCCGTTGTGGGAAATATGTTTGGTGATGAGCAAGAATGGACCGGACTAAGAACTTGTGGTGGCCATGTTCAACTTGAAGTTTAATTTAATTTGAGTCTTTATTTTTTGAAGTACTGTACAATTTTATTTTGGGGTTTCGTTTTATGTAATAAGGCCATCGTGACGATTTTTATTTCGCTTTAATTACTATGTTATGAATTTAGGGCTTTATAAAGAATAAGCCCATTTAATTTTTAATAAGTTTAAACATTTTGTCACCAAATAAATGGGTTTTCAATTTAAAAATAAATTTGTTTTCAACTCGAGCCCAACCCACAACAAACTATCTTCCAAAACACACACTTTTCAAAGTATGCGAATGAATTTGAACCGGGTTACTTCGAGAAACATACCAGATTCGGTCCATTCTCGTGGGCCGGGTGTGGGGTGTTTCAGTTTCTTGCAAAATCATATATTCACAAGATTTAGGATTCCAAAGGCAATAATCAGTGACAAGGATCCCACTTTATGAATAAATGGTTGAAGTGATTACTTGATAAGTATGATTTGAAGTATAAGGTTGCTTTTGCTTACCAGCCACAAACAAATGGGCAAGCTGAGTTGGCATATAAATAAATAAAAGGGTATACTTGAAAAATTGGCACTTCCAAATCTGAGAGATTGGTCTAGAAGACTTGACGATGCTCTATGGGCCTACCGAACAACATCAAAACTCCTTTAGATATGTCCCATTATTAGTTAGTGTTTGGAAAAGCTTTCCACCTACCTCTGGAACTTGAGCTTAGAGCTTATTGGGCTCTCAATCAACTCAATTTGGATATGAAAAATGCTGCAAAAAAATAGATGTTATAGCTCGATGAGTTAGAAGAATTGAGAATGTTTTCTTACGAGAATGCCAAAATCTTTAGAGAAAAAGTAACAAGATGCCATGAAAAACACATTCAAACTCGTGTGTTTGAAGTAGGTCTGTAACACCCCTATACCATGTTCGACTCAAGGAACCTGATATAGGAATATTACATTTGGTGCCAAAGTAATCCTTGGCTAATCACTAATATTTTAGAACATAAAAACGGACAAATAATAAATTAGTCCTTACAACATTAATCTTTCAATAATTATTTAAACCAACATTTTTTTCAATAAAAATAATTATATATTAATTCATAAGATTATATTCAATTAACTCATACACTATTTCATTATTTCCAATTCATTCTATTTTCACTTCTTATTTCGATATCTCAATTTCAATTCACATTTCAATTCATAATTTCACTTTCTCATACTTTCAATAGTTCAATCAATCAATTCATTCGATTTTCTCATTTCATTTATTCAACTGATTTCAATATCAATAATTCGATATTTTAGCAAATTCATGAACCTTAATTTCATGCTTCAAATCTCACATTTCAATTCAATTCACAATTCAACTCATAATTTCATTCTCATATTTTCAATAGTACGATAAATCAAATTTATTTAATTTTTCTTATTTCAATTATTCACCCTATTAACAAACCTGGACTTTGACGGATACACGGATTCCAACCCAAACACACCAGTACGACACATTATGCCTTAATCTGCATACGTACCTAAACAAGAATCAAGAATTAGAATAGAATAAAGAATAAAGATTCAACACACAAAGTGCTGAATCAGAATAAAGAATGAAATAGTTTCGACACACAAAGTGTTGAAATGGTAATAAAGAATAACGAGTCGGCACATAAGTGCACGATCGAAGTTTCAAGCAAAACCCGTACTCTTCCATATCCTATGGCATGCCAACTATATCTGACTCAGCTCAACTAATTAATAGGGTATTCAAATCATTTTTTTATATTTCAAATTCTCTTTCAATTCAATCACAATTCAATTCAAGTTCACCTTTTCACTTTCTAATCAATATACAATTCAATACCAATACATTTTTCGATAATCACATATAATCATACTTTGATTCAATTCAATCCACTTTTCAATCAATACACAATTCATATATTCACCATATTCATAATTTAATTCACTTTTATTCAATTCATATTTTGATTATTTTCCAATCAAGTTCAAATCACTAATTATTTTTCAATTAATATACATTTCAAATAATCACATATTTTCTTCATTCAATTCATTTTGATTTAATTCAAATCACTTTTATTTTTCAATTTGTTCGATTCAATTTCAATAGCCATAAACATTTTTAAATCAATTTCATTTAAATCAATATCATTATTCCAATTACTTACCTATTTTTATCCACCATGCATTTTAATTAAAATATAACAATTAATAATAAATATATTTGAATTATAGTAATACAAACTGTGATTTACTCAATAACTCCTCGATAACCTTTTCTTTTTCTTTTGATGTCGATGCCTCGAGTTCTTTGCTACCTACGTAAATTAAAATAATTTATATTGAATAATTGAATTTCTATTCAATTTCTACCTCATTTTCAATTTGATCCTAACTAAATTCACTTACTTTTCTAACTCAATTCATACTTTATTTCCATTCAAATTTCAACCAAACTTATACATATCTATCAAAATTTCATCATAAATCCCTAATTTCAAAATTCTTTCAATTTAGTCCCTACTATGCAAAACTTATGGCTTACTTTTCAATTTAATCCTTTTATCAAATCTAAATTGAAATTCATTCAATTAAACCCCTAATTCATCATTTTGTTCAACATGAACTATGTTTAAAAACCTAAAAACTTTCAAAACCTCAATTTAATTTCAACAAAACTTTGTTCTAAAGCTTCTGAAACATCAAATTTAAGAGAAAATGGCTCAATTGACTTACCAATTAAAGCTTAAAGCTTCAAACTTCTAGTTTTCCCTTTATCTTTTTCCTTCTCTTTTCTCCCTTCCTTTTTCGTTTAAGCTTCTGTTCTTTTATTCCTTCTTTTGTTTCTTTTCTTCTTTTCCTTTTCTTTTTCTTTATATCTTTTATATATATATATATATATATATATATATATTAGTTAATAATAATAATAATACATTATAATAATTATAATAAATATCTATTATACAATTAAATATAAATATTACAAATGTATGTATTTTATTAATACACTTGTAATAAATCATCACCTTACATTTGTCATGATTTTATTTATTTTATGTAATTTAATATTTTAATATAATAAAATCTATTTTCTTAAATAATAAGTAATTAAATAGAAATATTACAATTGTATAAATATTATTATTACATATGTATCATTTAATCACCGTACATTTTTCAATTCATTAAACTATTCATTAATTTAATAATATAATACCAATTAAATAATATTTTATATTTTATATCTTAATATTAATTAATATATATACACAAAATAATAAAAATAAATCTTTAGATTTTTCATTGTTTTGCCGCCTCAATTATGCTAAATGGCCTATTTGCCATTTTGGCCCTTTTTATTTTCTTTTAATCTACAACTCAACTTTTACCCTTTATTCACTTTAATCCTTTTTCCTAATTTCTCTCAATTAAGCAAAATTCACCTAATTAAAACCTAATTAAACACACCATTAGACTCATAAATATTCCTAATAATTATTTACTAATTTAGTTATCTAAGATTGAGGCCCGATATTGCACTTTTTCGATGCCCGTGAATATTGGGTCATTACAAGGTCAACAAGTCCTTTTATTCAACTCAAGAGTGAAGGTTTTTTCAGGTAAATTTAAGTCTCGATGGTCAGGACCTATCATTGTTAATTGAGTCTTCCCATATGGAATAGTCGAGTTGTAAGATGGCAAAGGAGGTAAGTTTAAGGTAAATGGTCAAATATTGAAACATTATTGGAGCGGAGAAGTTTAGCGGAATAATACCTTTCTCAATTTGACCGATCCATATAAAGTTTTGGTGCTAGACGACTGCTAATTTTAATGAAATATTTTTATGAACAACCCATAAATAAATTATTTTTTAAAATAATAATAACAATAAGAAAACCCTATTTAATAGAAAATTATGTTAACTTTGACCTAGGTAATATTAGGGTTTAATTTTAATTACGCGTTTCTTTTTGTTTTCTTTTTTTTCCAATAGTTGTCGTCGTTCCTCCTCATCCAACAACCGTCGCCGCCTTTCCCTTCAATATTCAGCAGCCATCACTCCCATCTACTCAAACCGCCACTGCAACATTCCTTTCCACCCCATCGTCCCGCTTACTCCACCACTATTCCAGCAACCTTCGCACCACTCAATAGCAGCAACCCCTCAACGTCAATCACCTTCTGTAGCAACCTTGTGATTCACGGTAGCAGCTAGTTACACCACCTTCATAATAACAACCCCTCAACGTCAGACAATTCTTTTTAGTCCTCTTCCACTTATCGATATAATTCTTTTGTACCAGATCAACAAGGTAATTAGGGAACTTAACCTACTTTTGTACATTACTTGTTCGATTTATTGACATAGTGGTTCTATTTACTTGATTCTGTTGATTCACTACATTTCGGGTGTTAATTAATTTTTTCAAGTTCTATGTCTCACAAAAGGAAAAGTTTCATTATTCAAGTTGATGAATTCCAACCTTGGTTTCGAACTCTTTGTACAAAAGCGTGTTATATCACAATCTTTAAGAAAAAACCAATGCTCTCGGACATAGGTTTCAAAATTGCTTGCGATTACAATGTTGCTTTGTTAGCAGTCATTCAGAAAACCATTGAAGAATTGAATTAAAAGTTGTTTTGTGATGTCCGATCTTCTCCGGATGAAGACATTATTCGGGAATTTTATGCTGATCTTACTCTATCAACAGTAACAGCACTTTGTGTGTGAGAAAAGGAGATTTATTTAACATCATCAGTCATTAATGACCTGTTCGACTTGCCTAATGTTGATGATGATGATTACTTGGCCATGTGTAAAGATGTTAATGAGGAGACAATTCAAGATATACTGAAAGTAGTCACAGTTCCTAGAAGTGGACAATTTTGATGCAAGGTACACATTCTTGCTGAAGAGAATTTTTGACCCGATAGGCAAAGGTGTAATAGCCCGATTTTAGATAAATCAGAACAATGGTTTCAAAACCACGAATCTGATGTCAAAAAATTATTTTTAATATTATTTTATGTGTTTATAGCATGAAAGTATGAATGCGTGAAATTTTCGTGAAGGAATTTTATCGTTTAATTAGTCAATATGAGAAAAAGGACTAAATTGCATAAAATGCAAAAGTTGCATTATAACGCCCCAATTTTTCTTAATTTCGGCTTTTGTAGTTTTGACACAAAATTCATATCTGCTTCTATGGTTATGTGTTCTGGGTGTGTGTGGAAGGTCCCAAGTTCAAGTTACAACTTGGGTAAATTTTGGTATTTATATGAATTAAGCCCTATCTCTAGTTAATAGGCTTATAAATTAAAGTGTGTAGGTAATTAACAGAATGGGCCTACTGGTTTGGTGGTTAAGTGGAGTGTTGGAGTGTTGGTGGTCTTGTGTTCGAATCTCGACACGAGCAAGGATGTTGTTTTTGCTCAATGGACTATAAGAGTTTTGGTTTAGCCGAAATACTAAGGTGGTTGAGATGTGTAGGGAAGTGAGGGATGGTTTTAGGAGGAAAATAAGGGATTAGGGAGGGGTTATTGATTTCTGATTACTCTGCCTCTCTTATGTTTGAAATTTTGGTCATCATCCTTCATTTTCTTCTCTACCTTACTGCCGAAACCCTCTCCCATCCCTTTCTTTTTCCTTTCGTTTCTTTTCCATTAACTCGTTG
Organism: Gossypium rotundifolium; assembly: GCA_025506655.1. Lineage (NCBI taxonomy): Eukaryota > Viridiplantae > Streptophyta > Magnoliopsida > Malvales > Malvaceae > Gossypium > Gossypium rotundifolium. The sequence continues at coordinate 37,595,905 of CP106723.1, forward strand.
GTTCAGTACGACGTCAGCTATGATTGAAATCAATCAAAAGGCTGGAGATTAGCCATTAACGATGTGAGGTTGTGAAATTTTTACTGTTCATTTAGAGGTTTGGGATTGCTTGGGATTGCGTTAGCATCTATTCTATACCAGGTGTGTACTGAAAATGCAAAAATGAGGTTTCAGCAAAAACTAAAAACTTTACTGTCGATGCCATACGGGTGTGTGGTCGCCCGTGTGGTAGGCCATGTGCAAGACTGTTAGTCACCACATGACCGTGTGATCGATGAGCCAGGCCGTGCGTGAGTGACAAGGTAGTGTGACGACTGAGCAAGGCTGTGTGCTACACACGGACGTATGGGCCCACACGGGTGAACCACACGTGTATGTGGGATTCTGGGCCAGGCCGTAAGATCCACACGGCCAAAGCCAATTTGGACCATGTGGGCTACATGGGCGTGTGAGCCCATTTTTTTGAAAAACTCTGTAAGGTTGCACGGGTCGCCCAAGTCAACTGTGGACCTACCGTAGGGTCGGTAAGCAATACTTAGACCCCTGTATGAATGATCTATCTATCTGATTTCTGTACTAAGCATGCATACTAATTTGAATATATGAGTGCTAAATTGCATAATAGCATGTCATTCTTGTGTGTTGTATTGCATCGAGGTGGGTTGATTATGATTGGAGGAAGTATCTGAAAGGCTCTTAAGCTTGTTATCTGACAGCTCAGCTATAAATTTCTAATTATGTACCACATTCGGTACACATGGTGTGTAGGGTTGGACGAAGTTGGTGTGTAGAGGCTGGTGGGTAGGACTCTATTTTCTGCATATTGTGTCTGAATGGGCTAAGACCCTATAATATGTCTGATTCTGAATCTGAGTGGGCTATGGTCCACACCGTTTCGGTAATGGGCTCAGACCCAAACTGTGAGATTATGTCTGTAATCTGATATCTCTGTGTGTATGTTTTCTGTGGGGATTACACATTGAGTTTGTGAAAACTCACCCTTTTCTATTTAATATGCTCAGGTAATCCCCAGCAGTAGATGGATTGGTGCAGCGGAGGACTCGGCGGTGACCACGGTTCTGGATACTTATTTATGGTTTATTTTTAATTCTGCTTTGGTTATATTTGGGTAAATTTTATGTAATAAGGCCTTTCAAATTTTAGTTTAAAACTTGGGATTATTATTTTTATAAACTGCTAGCAGTAGGACAAGACGCGAGTTTTCAAAATAAATAAACATTTTATCAAAATACGTATGACCTTGAAAATCATTTTAAAAGCTTCCGTAACATATAAAGTTTTGAAAATGGATAACGAATAAATAAATGACACGTTTTGATGATAGTCTAAGATACCTAAAAATGGTTTTAACGTAGTTACGTTTTCTAAAGCACTATCATGTGACATCGCCAGATTCGGCCATAACGTCTAAGCCGGGTTTGGGGTGTTACATGCATTCTATTTGTTAAAAGTTTCAATTGGCTTTGGTTTTTAATTATGATGGCCTTAAATGGTAATTAAACCATTTGAAAGGTAAGTGAACATTAATGGACATTAATATGATGATATTAATGTTTTATCATTAAGGGTAAATTAGTAAATTGTCTAATAAGGTTATTATAATAAAAACAAAAGAAAATTTTGTCCATCTTTTCTTTCTTCTAGCTGAATACTGAAGATGAAAAGAAGTCATTGATGAACATTTAGGGTTCGGCACACATTAGGCTTGATTAAGGTACGATTTGAGCTCGATTTTTTATGATTTTTATGTTTTTGAGATCGTTGCTTTGTATTCTAACTAGCCCGTACCTTAGATTTTGAAATTTGTTAAAGATTTTAATAGTTTCAATTGTTGAATACTGGAGTAATTTGATGATTGATGATAGAATATGAAAGCTTGATGATAGTTTTACATGTTTTGTAAAGTGATTTTTGACAAAATGTCAAAAAGGAGTAAATTGTGAAATTTGTAAATTGAGGGGTTTAAATGTGAAATAAATGAAAGTTATGGGTTGTTAGGGACCTATAGGTAATTTAGCTAAGCTATACTATAACGAAATTATGTGAATTTTGTGTATTTGTGAAATAGGGGCTAAATTGTTAAAAGTGTGAAAGTTTAGGGGCTAAAGTGAAAACATGCCTAAATGTATGTTTTGGACTAAATTGAAAGATTATATCATTGAATAAGTCAATTTTGAATTCATATAGATCAGGAAAGAAAGAATTCAGATTTAGATCGGGGGAAAAGCAAGGTTGTCGAATAGTCGATCCGATTCATTAATTTTGAATACGAGGTAAGTTTCGTATAATTGAACTTAAATGTGTACTTATCTATTGATGGATGAAATTGAGATAGCAATTATTCTATTGAATAAATGTTGTGGTATTAAATAAAATGTACGAATTGAGTAAGACAAGTTGCCGAATAAGACCATAGCTGGGCTATGGCAATCAAATAATAAGACCATAACCGGGTTATGGCATGTGAATGAAAGACCACGGCAGGGCCTTAGAAATATATGTAAATGACCATAGTTGGACTATGGCATCAAAAAAATTGATGAAATGGTATCGAAAGTATTTGTTAACCGGAGTGGTTTGATGAGAGTATTGATGAGAAATAGAAAGGTATCGGTACAAGTATGTACGAAAAACTATTCAAGTATTGAGATAGATGAAGTTGAGAACTCATGAATGAATATATGAATAAATTTTATGTTAGCTCATGAATTGATGCTTTAGATGTTGATGATATTATCTATTTTGAATTGCTATATGAATGTTGTGATTATTTCATGTTCACCTATGAACTTACTAAGCCGTAAAGTTTACTTTGTTTAATTTTCAATGTTTTATAGTTCTACGAAGCTAGCTTGGATCTGAGAATCGTTAGAGACTTCATCACACTATCGATCATCTAATTTGGTATTTTGGAGTCATGTATATATGGTATATGACATGTATAGGCTTGTGTCAAAATGGTTTATTTGATGGATATGTATTTTGGCCATTTAAGTTGGCATAAGATGATGAACTTGATGATGCTTATGAATGTGCAAATAGTTTTACTTTTAATGTTTGGTAATAGACCTATCTTGAATGAATGGAGTTGAAGTGATTATGTATATTTGAATTGGTTTACTTAGATGAATTATATATGTGAATTATGCTTAGTAAAGCAAGATGAATTGATTGGTATTTGAATAGGTAAATGGTATGGAATTGAGTATTGAATTTAGTTGAAATGAATATGGTATGATTATGTATTGGTTGATGAACTTTTAGCTGCATATTTGTGTCCTAAAATGATTCCATTTGAGCTTGTGTAGGTATGTGCAAAAAGGGTGGCAAATTGGCTTTGCAAATGGTCTATTTTTGTCCACACTGGTAGTGACATGGGCGTGTGTCTCAGCCATGTGCAAGACATGGTCATGCTACACGGCTGTGTGTCCTCTAGTGTTGATATTAAAGTGAAGTCAATATGCTCTAAACGGTCTCACATATGGGCGTGTGGCTAGCCATGTGGTATAAGCCAGTATACCCCCTAAATGGCACACGGCCTAGCACATGGTTGTGTGTGGCCATTTCGTAGGGCACACAAGCTAGACACACGGGCGTGTGGTTGGTTGTGTGACCCAAGTCAGTATACTCTCTAGATTTCACACGGCCTGGCACATGGGCGTGTCCTCGGCTATGTGATGCAAGTTAGTATGTATGCCTTGTTTTCACACGGCTTAAAACACGGGTGTGTCTACTAGTCGTGTGAGGCACACAGCCTGTTCACACGGGCGTGTGACCTTATATGTTTGAAAAGTTTTTAAGTTTTTTGAGAATTTTATATGTTATCGATTTAGTCTTGAACCCCTTCTAAAGCATGTTTAAGGCCTTGTAGGCCCTCATAAGGGACAATATGAATATGATTGAATGGTATTTAAGTATGAATGCATAAATGTATGGGTTATGTATGTTAAATGATGTTGATTGATCTGTAATACCTTGTAACCTTATTCTGACTATGAATACAGGTGAGGAGTGTTACATTTATTGGTATCAGAGCTACGGTTTAGTCGATTCTAGTACTAATGTAGCATGTGTGAGAGTCTATCTATACATGCTATATACTTTGCAATAGTGTGATGATTCCTGACAGCTTAAATTATGTTTTCGTATAGTAATAGATCATGAATGAGCTATAGTAGATGATGTAGAAAATAATGTGCCTGCTCCTGCTCAAGGGGCAGCGCCATCTGATACTAGGCCTGTATTGAGTAGCCATGAGGGAGAGGCTTAACAAGCCTTTTTCAAGATGATGAGTGAGTGGTTCACGGAGTTCATTCGAACGAATTCGGCTACTCAACAACCTCCACCCCCACCTCTACCTCAACAAATCCCTGTTGTTCCTCAAGTAGTGGATCCGATAGGGTTAAACAAGCCTCCAGTGGATAAAATTCGTAAACATGAAGTAGAAGAATTTCGGGCTGCTGCTGATGATGATGCTGAAAGAGCTAAGTTCTAGCTCAAAAATATGATTCGAGTATTCGATGAATCATCTTTTACTCCTAAAGAATGTATTAAATGTGTTGTATCATTGCTAAGAGACACTGCATATCAACGGTGGAATACCTTGGTGTCTGTAGTACCAAGAGAACGAGAGACCTAAAAATTCTTTTAGATGAAGTTTTGAAAGAAATACATAAGTCAACGATTTCTTGATCAAAGGCATAAAGAGTTCTTAGAGTTAAAACAAGACCGCATAACTGTCACCGAGTATGAAAGAAAGTTCATATGGTTAAGCAAGTATGCTTGAGAGTATGTGTCAACTGAGGAGATTATGTGTAAACGATTCATTGACGGGTTGAATTAAGATATAAAATTATTAGTCAGAATTCTTGGATTGAAAGAATTTATTGTTCTAGTTGAAAGGGCTTATAAAGTCGAGGATCTTAGCAAAGAAAAGAGAAAAGTAGAATTAGAAGCTAGTGATTCAAAAAAAAAAAGATCAATAAGTAAGCCGTATCACTCTTCATCAAAGAAATGTCGAGATTTGTTTAATCGATCAATTACACCAGTGGAATACTCTAATAGAGATTGTGGGAAGCAAATTACGAGTTCAAAAACTCCAGCTGTGTCCAGTGGCTAGTGCGAGTAATGTTAGACCAATTAAACCGGAATGTGGATGTTTTGGAAAACGACATTTTTGAGAGTGTAGATTGAATGATAAAGCCTATTTAGATATGGCTCACATGAACATTTCATCCAGGATTGTCCTGAGATGGATGAGAAAGATAAATCTCAAAATGTAAGACCAAGTAATATGTCGGCTAGAGGAAGACCACCGAGAAATGCTGGAAATGTGAGTGGTAGTCGAGGGGTGACGAGAGATTCTACTGTGAGATTTGAGGCCAGAGCACCAGCCCGAGCTTATGCTATCCGTGCACGAGAGGAAGCATCATCACCAGACATTATCACCGGTGCTTTCACTCTCTATGATATTAATGTGATTGCATTGATAGATCCAGGATCAAATTATTCTTATATATGCGTGAATTTAGTATCCAGTAAGACTTTGCCTGTAGAGTCTACTAAATTTGTGATTAGAGTATCGAACCCCTTAGGCAAATATGTTTTGGTTGACAAAGTCCGCAAGAATTATCCACTAATGCATTGGGATTCTTGTTTTACGGCTAATATGATGTTGTTGCCATTCGATGAATTTGATGTGATTTTGGGTATGGATTGGCTAACGATGCATAATGCTATAGTGAATTGAAGGCGAAAGATAATTGAATTGAAATGTCAGAATAATGAGATTATTATAATTAAATCTGATGATTTGAACAGTATGCCAGTTGTGATCTCGTCTATCTTAGCTCAGAGATTTGTGAGAAAAGGGTGTGAAGCTTATCTTGCCTATGTACTTGATATAAAAAGTAACAGAAACAAAGATTGAATCAGTACCAGTTGTGTGTGAGTATCCGGATGTATTTCCCGAAGAGTTACCAGGTTTACCACCTATCAGAGAGGTTGAGTTTGGTATTGAATTAGTACTGGGAACAATGTCGATATCGATAGCTCTGTACAGAATGGCCCCGACAGAGTTAAAAGAATTGAAAGCTCAATTGCAAGAGTTGACAGGTAAAGATTTTGCTAGACCGAGTTTCTCTCCCTGAGGCGCATCGGTATTGTTTGTGAAAAAGAAATATGGCACTATGAGAATGCGTATTGACTACAAATAGCTGAAGAAAGTGACGATCAAGAACAAATACCCACTACCACGGATTGATGATTTGTTTGATCAGTTAAAAGGGGCAAAAATGTTTTCAAAAATCGATTTGAGATCGAGTTATTATCAGTTGCGAGTGAAAGACTCGGATGTGCCAAAGACTGCATCTAGAACAAGGTACGGACACTATGAATTTCTTGTTATGCCTTTTGGACTAACAAATGCACTTGCTACTTTTATGGACTTGATGAACCGAATTTTTAGGCTATATTTAGATCAATTTGTAGTTGTGTTTATTGATGAAATTTTGATCTATTCTCGTAATGAATTTGAGCATGTCGAACATTTGAGAATTGTATTATTAACTTTGAGAATAAATAGTCGTTTGCAAAGTTTAGTAAATGTGAATTTTGGTTACGAGAGGTTAGTTTTCTGGGACATATAGTTTCAGCCGCGGGTATCCGAGTTGACCGAGCAAAGTTTTTACTGTTATAGATTGGAAACCTTCGAGAAATGTATCCAAAGTTCATAGTTTTCTGGGACTAGACGGCTATTATAGACAATTTGAAAAAGGCTTCTCGATGATTGCGACTTCAATGACACGATTACTCTAAAAAGATGTTAAATTTGAGTGGTCAAAAAAGTGTCAGCAGAACTGATGCGTCATTGAATGCACCAAAATATATCCTTCTCCCTGCAAAATAATGAAAATAACAGTAAAGGGCAAGTAGGGTCGAATCCACAGGGATCGAATTATACAAATGCCTATTTCTCGGGATCCTAGGCAGAATCGTGCCCAAGAAAACCTGCGTTCCTGAAAAATAAATAAAAAACAGAATTAATATTTTTCGATCTAGAAAAATAATAATAATAACAGAATTTAGGACGAATTGAAATCACGAGAATAAATTACGAGAATTAAAATGAGGAAAATAAAAAGAAAGGGTTTAGAGAAAAGTTTCTTATGTGGAGAGATTCCAGCCTCCGGTTGTCTCGCTCCTCCTTGGGCTCCATCTTCGCTTTGGATGACCTTCTCTGCCCAAGTAAGCCAGTTATAGTGGAAGAGGACGCCTACGACCACCAACTCCAAGAGTTCAAACTTACGGATTTAGGGAGCCTGACTCTAGCTTGCTATTGCCCTTGTGGAGTCATTTATGCTAGATCAACATTTCTCAATGGCGAATCCCACACCATTTTGTCTCTTGGGCTTGCTAACCTCTCGACGCAAAGAAGCTCACGAACCGACGTGCAATCCTCCCAAAACACACAAAGCGCCGCCTTTGCATAAGTTGAAAGGGTTACTTTTAAAGGGACTCGACGGAAGGCCACCTCGTAATGCGAGAAACGATGAATACCGGGTGAGAAAGTTAAGCGGGTTCTAAGCCTTAAGAACCTTTTTCTGGGAATTCGCAACCTTCGCTAGATGGAATTTAGTGGCTCATATTTGTGGTGGAAAAGTAAATAAAATATAAAAATATGGAAAAGGGAATTTTATTGAAAAGAAAATAAAGGAAACACAAAACTTATGGGAGAAGAGTGTATAGAAAAGATGAACACCCAAAATGAGTCACTCCATCCCCTATTTATAGTGCTCAAGGTAGATAGTCTAATTCTACTCAAACTCCCAAAGATAATTACAATTTAATTAAAGATAAATAGAGATAAATAAAGAAATTAAATAATCCTAGATAATTATCCTAATATTAATTATCCTAATATAATTTAAAATAGAATTTGATAAAGCAAAGTCTCTTCTTTTTGCATTTCAGTCCTCCCGGCCTCCATGTTTGCACTTTTGGCACCATCTTTTCCCTTTGTTGCACATTGGTCCATTTTTTCTTTAATTTCACGATTTTGGCCCTCAATTTTACATTGGTCTCCAATTTAGTCCCTACGAGATAAAAGTCCATAAATAGCCCAAATTAGTAGAATCACATTCAAAATTAATATACAATTAGCACATAAAAACATGTCATTCTAGAGTGTTATCAAATCCCCCCTACTTAGCCCATGCTTGCCCTCAAGTATGGTTCCTATCCACTGTGAAAATTAGATCCTGAAAGAAATTCTACTCCAAAGTTTTATAAAGATTAGTCAAAATGCATATGAAAAATAAAGAGAACTTCTATGCTTGCTTTAAGTAAAATAGAAAAGTATTCTAATTAACACACACAAAATTAAAATCGCCTTGAATTATTTCATGTCAATTAGGTGATTTACCAAACCTACTGAGACACTCTACTTATTCCCACTTTTAGTCCTTAGCTGAAATTTTATTAGTACTATTTTTCGTTTTTTCTTTTTTTTTCTTCTTCTTCTTTTTTTTAATAGAACTATTTATTTACTTAGGAATATATCGAACCTTTTTACGCGAAGAGAGATGACAACCCAAGCACCCCACCCCGGTTACTCAGCTCAACATACTCTTAAAAATTATTTATTTCAGGTTAGCGGAGTTTTACCCATTACGTCACACAACCTTTTGACGCGAAGTAGAATGACAACCCAAGCACCCTACCCCTTACTCGATCAATACCACGCTCGAGCCATACTCATAACCTTGGCTAGCGTAGTTTTACCTATTATGTCACAAAACCTTTTGACACGAAGTAGAATGACAACCAAGCACCCTACCCCTTACATTTCACTACCACGTTCTAAGTCAGACTCATAACCTTGAAAATATTTATTAAATAAAATTTACACGAAATTTTAATTCTAAGAGGACTTAAGAGGAATAATCAAGTGTCGAAAATAAGTTTTAGTAACCACCTAATAGACCGAATATAATTTAGGCATGCAAATGTATTAAGTGTCCACTTTATATTAAACTTGATCAAATTTATTTAAAAGAAAGATAGAATTAACTTATTAATCATAATTATTTTTAGCCTAATAAAAATAAAACAAAGGAGATAAAATCAAGCAGATGTAATCATAATTAACTCAAGAGCTAAGAATCATGCATGTAGGTCAAATAAGTTGGCAAGTTGTGGTCAAATTCTTGGGCATGAAAAGCTATGAATATTCCTAGAAAAAATATGGACAACCTAAAAGAGCCTCAAGCAAAGAAACATAAATCATAGCAACAGATGATAATAATAACGAAAAGTACCTCCCATACTTAAAACACATTGTCCTCAATGTGGACGCAAAATAAATAAATAGGAAGAAAAGTTTAGAAAAACTCCCTGTAGCTACTCGCCGATTACGGAGGATAGCAATAAGTTCAAGTGAGTTGCTTGCCAAAAGTGTCGAGTCAAGCCTCAATGCGCTCCGCTTTACCTAGATGGAAGAAGAGAAAATTATTAATAAAAAAAGGAAAATAATAAATAAGAAATAATAATAAAATGAAAATAAAAACAAATAAACAAAACAAAATAAAATAAAGATTGGGTTGCCTCCCAACAAGCGCTTGTTTAACGTCATTAGCTTGATATCTTAAACGGTTCTACAATGGCTCAAAATAAATCTTTTAATCATGTAAGCTTGGAAATTCTCATTTTTATCACATCCACTATATTTGGGTTTAATCGTCTTTGCGCCTTTTTCATTGGTTTCATATTTTCCTCCAAGGGGTCAATCCCTTTTAAGTCGGCAATGGTCTCATCATCCTCTAAAAATGTGAATTTGAGATGCTCGAGAGGTGGTTTTAATTTTGGATCTGGCTCCTGCACAACAAAAGGTAAAAGTTTAGTGTCCATAGGAGCCAACAATTTATTAACAGATTCAAAATCATCAAACATCATTTTAGATTTATCTCCATAAATTGACTCAAAATTTTCTTCCACTAAAGAGTCAATTATGTCGACACAATTTACGCTCAAGATTTCACTGGGATGGCTAATGGCATCGTAGACGTTAATTTCATGATCTTCCCATCAAACTCCATCGTGAGAGTTCCACTTCAACGCCAATTTTAGTACTATTTGAACTAAGGAATGGTCGTCCCAAAAGAGATCTCAAGATCCTGAGCACCGCCCTTCTCCATTTTTATCACGTAGAAATCTGCAGGAAAATAAGTTCGTTAACTTTTACCAACACGCCCTCGAGGACTCCTTCGGGATGCATAACGGACTGTTTGCCAATTGAATGCTAACACTGCTTTTGTCAAAACCTGCGTTAAGTGATTCATAAATAGAATAGGCATTACATTTATGGAGGCTCCTAGATCACATATAGCCTTTTAATTCCCAAATGTCCTATTTTGCATGGTATTGAAAACATACCCTATCCTTACATTTTGCCTAAGCATTTTTCATTGTAACATGCAGACACATTTTCACCAACATTCACCCTTTCATTACCGTTAACTTTCGCTTGTTGGTGCAAAGCTCTTTAAGAAATTTAGCGCACTGGTATTTGCTTGATGGAATCCAACAAAGGAATGTTGATTTCGACGTTCCTAAATGTTTCGAGGATTTCCTTGTCCTGCTTACCTTTTCGACACTGGTGGAATCGTTCTGGAAATGGAGGTTGAATTATGGGCAATGGGGGTTTCGTTCGGACCTGTTCGTCTTTTTTGGGTTTTTCCTGGGTGATTTCTTGGGCATGATTTCTGTCGGGAATCGATTCCAGTACCTTTCCACTTCGCAGCGTCACTACATTTGTGTTTTGCCTTGGGTTTGGTTCTGTTTGTGACGGCATCTTCCCTTGAGAGTTCAATTTCTCAACTGATATGGTCAATTCTCTTATAGATGCCTCGGTTTTCTATTGAAAATCAAGCATATTACCTGCTAATTTATTGACCAAAGTTTCTAGAGAATTACCCGAATCTTGTGGTCACTGTGGAACCTTGGCTCGTATGGCTAGTTATATTGTGGGTTGGCCCCATAACTTAAGTTAGGGTGATCCTCTATCCCGGGTTATAGGTATTAGAGTAAGGGTCGTATCGCCTGTGGTGGGCCGAGAAAAATTTCCCATCGCACCTAAGTGAGCCATAGAGTCATCGTGACAAACTGGGACATGCATCGATGTGTGCTCGGGCTAAAGACATATTCCACATAATCGAGTCTGTTTTATTTTTTCTCGCAAGAAGAGTATTCATCATATTAGTAAGTTTATCAAGTCTATCTTCTATGGAAGAATTACTTAGCTAGTGAACCCTTCGGAGGTTCAGATTGGCTCAAACTCGCCGAGAATTTACGACCATTGTGGAAATCAAGTCCCTTGCTTGTTGGGGGTCATATTGACCAACGCCTCCACTAGCGGCATCTACCATATTCATTTCCATCGGTTTCAAACCTTCATAAAAGTATTGGAGGAGAGATTGTTTCATTATACCATGTTGTGGGCAGCAGACACAACTTTTAAACCGCTCCCAATAATCATAAAGAGTCTCGATTCTTTCGCCTAATCCCCACGATCTCCTTCTTAGTTCAAACTACTCGATGCTGGAAAAACCTATTGAGAAACAAACGAGAAAGATCAGCCCATGTAGTTATAGATCCAGAGGTAAATAAACAACCATTCCCTAGTCGAATCTGCTAGGGAAAAGGAAAAAGCGCAATTTAATCGATCCTCGCCACGCCTTGAGGTTTCATACTCGACAAACCATATGAAATTCCTTCAAATGTCTATGGGGTTTTCATTTTGTAACCTCGAAAAGTTGACAAGAATCAATTAACCCCGATTTCAGTTCAAAATCGATATCCATAGTAGGATATGTGATGCACAAGGGTCGTTGTTCCGTCGGAGCTTCGGCTAGTTACCGAATCGTTTGAGCCATTGGTTCTTGTACCAAATTAGGGTTTTCACAACCCTAGCGTTGAGCACTTCTTCAAGTGAATCGACTTCTTCTACTTTACTTTCAAGCGTTTGAGTAGGGTTTTCGTTAACCCTAGATTTCGATTCGTCGTCGGTCCTAATTTCTGGTGGTGGATTGCTCCGAGTCACTACCACCGCTGACTGCTTTTTCCTCAACTTAGTTTCTTTTCGATTAGCTTTTGCAGTCTTTTCTATCTCCGAGTCAAATGCAAGAATACCTGGAGCAGATCTGGTCATAGAAAACAAGAAAAATAGGATTAGTACGTTACCGTTCCTCGGCAACGGTGCCAAAATTTGATGCGTCGTTGAATGCACCAAAATATATCCTACTCCCTGCAAAATAATGAAAATAAAAGTAAAGGGCAAGTAGGGTCGAATCCATAGGGATCGGATTATACAAATGTCTGCTTTCGAGATCCTAGCGTAATCGTGCCTCAGAAAACTCGCGTTCTTGAAAAATAAATAAAAAAATAGAATTAATATTTTTCGATCTGGAAAAATAATAATAAAAACAGAATTTAGGACAAATTGAAATCACAAGAATAAATTACAAGAATTAAAATGAGGAAAATAAAAAGAAAGGGTTTAGATAAAAGTTTCTTATGTGGAGAGATTCCAGCCTCCGGTTGTCTCGCTCCTCCTTGGGCTCCGTCTTCGCTTTTGATGACCTTCTCGCCCAAGTAAGCCAATTATAGTGGAAGAGGACGCCTACGACCACCAACTCCAAGAGTTCAAACTTACGGATTTAGGGAGCCTGACTCTAGCTTGCTATTGCCCTTGTGGAGTCATTTATGCTAGATCAATGTTTCTCAATGGCGAATCCCACGCCATTTTGTCTCTTAGGCTCGCTAACCTCCGACGCAAGAAGCTCACGAACCGACGGTGCAATCCTCCCAAAACACACAAAGCGCGCTTTGCATAAGTTGAAAGGGTTACTTTTAAAGGACTCGATGAAGCGCCACCTCGTAATGCAGAGAAACGATGAATACCTGGGTGAGAAAGTTAAGCGCGGGTTCTAAGCCTCAAGAACCTTTTTCTGGGGAATTTGGCAACCTTCGGCTAGATGGAATTTAGTGGCTCATATTTGTGGTGGAAAAGTAAATAAAATATAAAAATATGGAAAAGGGAATTTTTATTGAAAAGAAAATAAAGGAAGCACAAAAACTTATGGGAGAAGAGTGTACAGAAAAAGATGAACACCCAAAATGAGTCACTCCATCCCCTATTTATAGTGCTCAAGGTAGATAGTCTAATTCTACTCAAACTCCCAAAGATAATTACAATTTAATTAAAGATAAATAGAGATAAATAAAGAAATTAAATAATCCTAGATAATTATCCTAATATTAATTATCCTAATATAATTTAAAATAGAATTTGATAAAGCAAAGTCTCTTCTTTTTGCATTTTAGTCCCTCTGCCCTCCATGTTTGCACTTTTGGCACCATCTTTTCCTCTTGTTGCACATTGGTCCTTTTTTCTTTAATTTCATGATTTTGGCCCTCAATTTTGCATTGGTCTCCAATTTAGTCCCTACGAGATAAAAGTCCATAAATAGCCCAAATTAGTAGAATCACATTCAAAATTAATATACAATTAGCACATAAAAACATGTCATTCTAGAGTGTTATCAAGAACTTCTAACAGTTGAAAGCATTATTGACAGAGGCACCACGGTTAGTGATGGAAGCTCGAAACAACTATTATTTCGACAAAGGCAAGCGCACCTATCGAACAGTAGTCTAGCTGTGGTGAGTCCGAAATATCGTATTCTTAAGGACCAAGAGTACTTAGTAATAACTATCTTTTTATTATCTAGCCTAATAATTAAAGGGGATTTGCTTTTAATCTAAAATTTAATTAACTAATTTAACTAAGTTATGAACTTGACAATGAGTAAACTGGGAAAATACTTTGGACAACTTATATGAGATGGACGACACCTAAGGAAGAATCCACCTAGACTTCACTTATTACTTTTGATTCATGCGATTTATTCATTGGACTTAATTCGTAGAAATCCCTAAATTATATTAATACCTCTTTCGAGGCTACTAACAACTGACTCTAGGTTGATTAATTGAAATCTCATTCTAATTAAAACCCCTATTGTCGCATTAATTCGATCTATGGATTCCCATATTAGGTTTGACCCTAATTCAGTAGATTTTCGTCGCCCTATTTCTAAGGTTGCAATCAACTCTACTTAATTGTGTTGATCTACTCTTAAACAGAGACTTTTGCTCCACTGAATAAGCACATTCGACATGAATCAATAACCTGAATTATCAAAACAAGAATAAAACTCACAATTAAGAATAAGCACAAGTATTTATCTCATAAATCAAATAATAATAAGATCTATCATAGGTTTCATCTCCTTAGGTATCTAAGGGATTTAGTTTATACTAGAAGAGGAAAACATCATAAAAGAGGAAAAACAACAAAACATAAGAAAACCTAAAAACTTCTAAAGAACTTGATGACAGATCTCAGTCTTGATGAAGATCCTTCTCCTAAACTGTTCCCGATGGCTGTCTTGGAGTATTTTCTCCTTCTGCTCGGCGCCAATTTGTCGTCCTGTCGACTCCCCTTTTAAGTTGCCTCCTAGGGTGTTTATATAGGCTTTGGAACACCTCTATTGGCCAACAAGTAGCTTATTCCAAATAAAACTCTTCTTTGCTGCAGCAGGGACACACTCGTGTGAATCGAGCCCAGGCCATGTTTGAGTCTGCTAAAGTGGCACGACCGTGTGGTAAACTCCAGGCCGTGTTGATTTCTCATGTAGGCCTATTTTGTCCCTTTTTGGCCCGTTTCTTGTTCTTTTCGACTTTCTAAGCTCTCCTGAGTATAAAACATGAAATCAAGAGATTAGGAGCATCAAATTCATCAAATGTAATGAATATTGATCCAAAATTAAGCCAAGCATGGGGTTAAAATATGTGTAAATTACGGTTTATCAGTTAGTTCAGCCTGAGTCGGGTAAAGAATTTGTAGTTTTAGTGATGCATCGTTAAATGGCCTGGGTAGTGTTTTGATGCAGGAAGGCAAAGTTATAGCTTATGCTTTGAGACAATTGAAGCCACGTGAAAAGAATTATCCGATGCACGATCTTAAATTATCCCAATAGTGTTCGCATTGAAAATCTGGTGTCATTACTTGTTTGGTGAGAAATGTCATATTTATACCTACCAAAAAGTTTGAAAATTTTGATGGCTCAGAAAGAATTGAATTTTTGACGGCGAAGATGGTTAGAACTGCTAAAAGACTATGAATTGGTGATTGACTATCATCCGGCAAAAGCAAATGTAGTTGCTGATGCATTGAGTCAAAAGTCCTTATTTGCTTTACGTGCTTTAAACACACAATTAGCATTTTCTGACGATGGTTCGATAGTAGCCAAGTTGAAAGCAAGACCGCTATTTCTACAACAGATTTGTGAGGCTAAAAAATTTGATAGTGAATTGTAAGCAAAACGAGCTCAATGTGAATCGACTTTTGATTTCGAGTTTTGAATAGGGTCTGATGACTGTTTGATGTTTTGTGATGGAATATGTGTACCAAAGAATTCTGAACTCATTCGAAAGATTCTAAACGAAGCACATAGTAGTTGTTTATCAGTACATCCGGGAAGCACGAATATGTATAATGACTTGAAACAGCTTTATTTGTGGTATGGCATGAAATGAGATATCTCGAGAATTTTTTTCTAAATGTTTGATTTGTCAGCAAGTTAAAGCTAAACATCAAGTGCCGTCAGGTTTATTACAGCCTATTATGGTTCCCGAGTGGAAGTGGGATAGAGTAACAATGGACTTTATATCGGGATTGCCCTTAACTCGAAAAAGAAAGATGCGATCTGGGTTGTTATTGGCAGATTGACGAAATCAACTCATTTTATTCCCGTACAAACAGATTTCTCGCTAGACAAATTAGCTGAGTTGTATATCTCAGAGATTGTTTGATTACACAGAGTGCCATTATCTATTGTTTCTGATGGAGATCCGAGATTCACTTCACGATTTTGGAAGAAATTACAAGAAGCTTTAGGTACAAAGTTGTATCTTAGCACTACGTTTCACCCGCAAACGGATGGACAATCCGAGCGAGTTATTCAAATACTTGAGGATATGTTACGTTGTTGCATTCTTGAGTTTGAAGGCAACTAGGAAAAATATCTACCGCTGATTGAATTTGCTTACAATAATAATTTTCAATCGAGTATAAATATAGCATCGACGAAGCTCTATACGATTGTAAATGTCGAACACCGTTGTACTAGACTAAGCTTAGTGAGAATAAGATTCATGGGGTTGATATGATCAGAAAAACAGAAGAAAAAGTGAAAGTGATTCGTGATAGTTTGAAAATAGCTTCGGATCGACAAAAATCATACGAAGACTTAAAACAAAAAGATATTGAATTTCAGATCGGGGATAAAGTATTCTTGAAAGTGTCACCGTGGAAAAAGATATTGCGGTTTGGCTGAAAAGGGAAATTGAGTCCGCGATTCATCGGACCGTAAGATTATTGAGTGAGTTGGGCCAATTGCTTATTGATTATCCTTACCGTCTGAGTTAGAGAAAATACACAATGTGTTTCATGTATCGATGATTCGACGATATCGATCTGACCCTTCACATGTTATTTCCTAACAGAGGTTGAAATTCAGTCTGATATGTCATATGTTGAAGAACCGATCAGAATTTTAGCTCGTGAGATCAAAGAGCTAAGAAATAAGAAAATTGTATTAGTAAAAGTATTATTGCATCGACACGGGGTTGAAGAAGCTACATGGGGGCCCAAGGATGCTTTGAGAAACCAATACGCGAACCTATTCACTAGTAAGATTTTTGGAGACGAAAATCCCTAAGGGGGAGAGTTGTTGTAATAGCCCGATTTCGGGCCTAATCAGAATAGTGGTTATGAGACCACAAATTTGAGGTAAGAATATGTGTTTTATGATTGTTATGAGGCCTAAAACATGTTTGCATGGTTGTGTGAAAAATTCATGAAGAAATTTTATAAATTAACAATTTGTTTATTAGAACTAAATTGCAAAGATTGGAAAATATGAGATTCTAGAAGATTTAAGTATGAAATAGCATTATAAAAATTATTAGAAGTCCTTATTAAGCAATTAGACCAATATATGTCAAGATGGAAAAAAATAGACATGGGAAGGAAAAATCTCAAGAAATGGGCCTTAAGGACATTTTTGTCATTTGGTTAATAAAAGAATTAAAAGGGAAAATAAGCTAAAAATCATGTCCATCTTCATCCTCTATAGCAAAAAATTACAAGGACTCCATAGCTAGGGTTTCTTCAACATTCAAGCTTGATTGTAAGTACCTCCTAGCCCTGTTTTTAATATTCTTCGTATTTTTGAGATCCTCATAGCTCGATTTAGCTATTTCTAGCTATATTTTGAGCTAGGGTTTATGTTCAAAAATTTACCCATGTATGACTTTCATGTATTTTGATGATTTATGGAAGAATATGAAAGTTTGATGCATGATAAACATCTTTTTCTAAGTAATTTTCATGAGAAATTCATAAAAAGGACTAAATTGTAAAAGTCATGAAAATGGTCATACATGAGTGAATTAGTGGAAATTGGGGGCTGTTTTAGTTAAGAAAATGATTCGGCTATGCCTAAAATACAAGGAAATTGAATAAATTACGAGCCTAGAGGCAAAAGTGTAATTATGTAAAAAATTAGGGTCAAAATTGTAATTTTGCCAAAATATGATTCATGGGTTAATTTAATCAATGTGAGTATTAAAGAAGTGAAATTGTTATTATAGATCAAGAAACACGAAGCCCGAACCGAAATTGAGGCAATAACAAGGTTGTGGACTAAATCGAACAACTATACGTATTTTGAGTACTGAGGTAAGTTTGTGTGAAATTAAAGCTATATAATGTTATTATGTTTTTAATTATTTATTATTATGAGAAATGTATATTATTTCCATGAAGTTGATTAATGATGCCTCGATGAAATTATAATGAGATCAAGTTAAATTGAAGCCCCGGTTGAACATTCGGAATAACAAGGATACATGTGCCACGACATAAGATAAGGAAGGTCCCATATAAGACCATGTCTAGGACATGGCATTGGCACCAAATGAAGGAGGTCCCGTATAAGACCATGTTTGGGACATAGCATCGGCACCAAATAAAGGAGGTCCTGTATAAGACCATGTCTGGGACATGGCATCGGCACCAAATAAGGAAGGACCCGTATAAGACCATGTCTAGGACATGGCCTCGGTACCAAAGAAAGATCTTGTGTAAGACCATGTTTGGGACATGGAATCGACATCTATATACGATATCGTATAAGACCATATCTAGGATATGGCATCGACATCGAGATATGAGATCCCGTAAGAGCATATTTGAGATATGGCATCGGCATCAAGATGTGATCCCATGTAAGACCATATTTGGGAGATGGCATTGGCATCATGATACATGTATAATGAGATTGAGTATCCTTCGATATTTCGAGTAGTTCAACGGGCAAAGAGCTAAGTTTATGTACAGATGACAAAAAGGTCAGTCTATGTTTAAGATATTAAAAGTGCTAAAGTTGTGTGATGAAGTGATATAGGTACCCATGAGTAACTTACGAGAAATGAATAAAATGTGGTATGTAATTTGGTAAAAGTAAGCATGAGTAAGTTATGTTGATGTGTTTGAGAACTTGTGTATTATTCAATGAGATGAATGGATGCTATTATAAGTCTTAATGTTGCTATTTGTTTCATGCAAACTTACTAAGCTTATTGCTTACCCCTGTCATTTTCCTTTTCCTTGTAGTATCGCCAAGCTAACTCGGGGATAGTCGGACGTCGGAGTTTGGCTCACACTATCAACTATTCTTTTGGTATAGTAAAGTTGATTTATTTTGGGTATGGCATGTATAGGAACTTGGTCATTTTGTTATGTCATAAGTATTAGCTAAAGTGTTGGCTATTATTGTTACTCATTCATTTTGTAAATGGCCATTGGGAATTGGCCAGTAGCTTGTTAAGTTTTATATATATTCAATGATGATAATATTCATGAAGTGCAAGTTCGTGTACTTGATCGAGTAAGATGTCAAGTGTATGGATGATGAGTTAGTGATTCTTCATAGTGTATTATTTCTATGTTATGTGTTGTTTCTGGTGGTATAAGTGTGTTTTTTTTTCGAGGTGGCAATTAGCTTGGTAAACAACCTTCTAATTGTCCACAAGGGTAGACACACGGGCGTGTGTCTAGGCTATGTGACACACGGTTAGCCGCATGGGTGTGTTGATAGGCCGTGTGTCCCCTGCATTAAATTTGCAAAAATTTAGTTCGTCACACGGGCCAGCACACGAGCGTGTGACTAGGTCGTGTGCCCCTTAGTGTTTACTGACGTCATAAACAAAATACTAAGCTTTTCACACAGGGTGAGGGCACGGGCGTGTCTTGGCCGTGTGAAGGACACGGGATATAAACACCGGCGTGTGCCAGGCCGTGTAAAAACCCCTATAGGTTCAAAATGAAAAATAAAATCCATACGGGTTAAGAACATGGGCGTGTTTGACCACATGGTCTGCCTACACAAGCGTGTTCCTTTCCACACGAGCGTATAGCCCTATTTTGAGTAAAAATTTTCTAAGTGTGAGAAATTTTTTGGTTTAGTCCCGAACCATTCCGTATATATGTTTAGGGTCTCGTAAACCCATAATAGGGACGTTGTGAATATGAATGAAAAATTTTTAAGTTGAGACGAAATTTTATGGCCCAATGTTATATGTTTGAGGAAGTTAAGTTCGGTAATACCTTGTATCCGGTTCGGGCATTGAATATAGGTAAGGGGTGTTATATTTAGTGGTATCAGAGCTACGGTTTAGTCGATTCTCAAACTAACATAGCGTATGCATGAGTCTAGCTATACATGCCATACGTATAAGTATTTACCTAATGCTAGTGTGATGACTCCTGACGATTTAAATTGTGTTTTTATATAGTAAATGGATCCCGATAAAGCTGTGGCAGATGATGTAGAAAGTAATGCGCTGGCTCCCACCCAAGGGATGGTTCCGAATGATATTGAGAATATACCAACGACTATAAGTCAGAGAGGAGGAGAAGAGGCTAGGGAAGCCTTTCTCCACATGTTGAATGCATGGTATACGGAGTTCGTTCGTACGAACCGAATGCACAACCCCCTCCACCCCCACCTATTCCTCAGCCTACCCCTATGGCTCCACAAGTGGTAGAAGTGGTAAGAAGAGAAAAGCATCCAATTGATAGAATTCGGAAACAAGGAGCCGAGAAATTTCAAGCTAATAAAGTGATGATCCGAAAAGAGCAGAATTTTGGCTTGAAAATACAATCAGGGTATTTGATAAATTATCTTGCACACCTAAAGAGTGCATGAAATGTGTGTATATCTCTTCAGAGATTCGGCCTATCAGTGGTGGAACACCCTTGTGTCGGTAGTACCAAGGAGAAAGTTAATTGGGAGTTTTTCCAAGAAGAGTTCGGAAGAAGTACATTAGCCAAAGATTTATTGATCACAAGAGAAAGGAATTCCTTGAGTTAAAATAGGGTCAGATGATAGTAACTGAGTATGAGCGTGAGCTCGTGAGGTTCACCAAATACGCTTGAGAGTGTGTATCCACTGAAGCCATTATGTGTAAAAGGTTTGAGGATAGATTAAATGAAGATATCCGATTATTTGTTGGTGTCCTAGAATTGAAGGAATTTGTTGTGCTAGTGGACAGGGCTTGCAAAGCCGAGGAGTTGGTTAAAGAGAAAAGAAAAGCTAAAATGGAGTCTCGTGACTCAAGAAAGAGACAACTGAACAATCCTCATCTAAGAAGTCAAGAGATTTTACTACTCGATCAGCTACTTCAGTTAGATTTCTAAGTAGAAGTAAGGGTAAACAGCACTCGGGCTCTAAAGCTCAGACCACTTCAGTTGCTAGTGTTGGGAATGCTCGACCAAATAGACCAGAATGTCCACAGTGTAGCAGACGTCACCCCGATGAGTGTCGAGCACATGAGAGAGCATGTTTTAAGTATGGTTCCCAAGATCATTTTATTAGAGAGTGCCCTGTGATGGTCGAAAAAGAGAAAATTCAAAGTACAAGATCGAGAAGTACTACTAGAAGGAGACATCAAAGAAACCCGGAAAGTGGAACGAATAGTAAGAGTACACCCAGAGAGCAGACTACAAGATCTGAGGGTAGAGCGCCTGCGAGGACTTATGTCATTCATGCTCTCGAAGAGGCGTCATCCCCTGATGTAATTACGATACATTTTCTCTCTATGATACTAATGTTGTTGCTTTAATTAATTCGAGATCTACCCACTCATATATTTGCATGAAATTAGTATCTAGTATGAGTATGCATGTAGAGTCTACAAAATTCGTGATAAAAGTGTCCAATCCCTTAGGCAAATGTGTATTAGTTGATAAGGTATGCAAAGATTGCCCATTGATGATTAGAGGTCATTATTTTAAGGCGAATCTCATGCTATTGCCATTTGATGAATTCGATATAATTCTTGGTATGGACTGGTTAACTACTCATGATGTGACAGTAAATTGTGGAAAGAAATACATTGAATTGAGATGTAAAAATGGGGACACTCTTCGTGTTGAATCAGATGAATAGGACAGATCGCCTGTAATGATTTCTCATATGTCTGCCCAAAAATATGTAAGAAAGGGATATGAAGCTTATCTTGCCTTTGTGATAAATGCCAAAGAAACTTAGTTAAGAATAGAATCAGTACCGATAGTATGTGAGTATCTAGATGTATTCCCAGAAGAATTGCCAGGGTTGCCTCCGGTTAGAGAAATTAAATTTGGCATTGAGTTAACCCCTGGTAATGCACCTATATCGGTTGCTCCATACAGAATAGCTCCAACTGACTTGAAAAATTGAAGGCACACCTACAAGAGTTGACGGACAAAGGCTTTGCAAGACCGATTTATTCTCCGTAGGGTGCTCAAGTATTATTTGTGAAAAAAAGTTGGTTCCATGAGATTATGTATAGATTATCGATAGCTTAATAAGGTAACCATGAAGAACAAGTACCCATTGCCAAGGATCAACGATTTGTTTGATCAATTGAAGGGAGCCACTGTGTTTTCCAAGATAGACTTGAGGTCCGATTATTACCAGTTGAGGGTCAAAGACTCAGATGTGTCGAAAACCACATTTCGGACAAGGTATGGTCACTATGAGTTTTTAGTCATGCCTTTCGATTTAACAAATGCCCCTGATATGTTTATGGATTTAATGAACCGCATCTTTCGACCATATTTGGATAAATTTTTTATGGTTTTTTTTAATGATATACTGATTTATTCTCATGATGAGAATAAGCATGCTGAGCATTTGAGGACGATTTTGAAAATTTTGCGAGATAATCAATTATATGCCAAGTTTAGTAAAAGTGAATTTTAGCTTAAAGAAGTTGGGTTTTGGGGGCATATTGTCTCGGAAGATGGAATTCGAGTTGACCCGAGCAAGATTTTAGCTATTGTTGATTGGAAACCACCGAGAAATGTATCAGAGGTTAGAAGTTTTATGGGCCTAGCTGGCTATTACAGACGGTTTGTCAAGGAATTTTCCATGTAACGACTCAAATGACGAAGTTGTTACAAAAGATGTGAAGTTTGAATGGACAGAAAAATGACAACAAAGTTTTGAAAAACTAAAGACAATGTTGATTGAGGCTCCAGTTCTAGTGCAACCTGAACCGGAAAAGAATTTGTGGTTTATAGTGATGCGTCCTTGAATGGATTGGGCTGCGTACTTATATGAGAGGGTAAGGTGATAGCATATGCCTTTAGACAGTTAAAGCCACACGAGAAGAATTACCCGACACATGATCTAAAGTTAGTTGCTATTGTGTTTGCATTGAAGATATGGAGACACCATTTGTATGGTGAAAAATGTCAGATATTCACCGATCATAAAAGCCTAAAGTATTTGATGACTCAAAAGGAATTGAACTTAAGACAACGAAGATGGTTAGAGTTGATAAAGGATTATGAGCTAGTGATTGACTACCACCCGGGAAAGGCGAATATAGTCGCTAATGCTTTCAGTAGAAAATCCTTGTTTACATTGAGAGCCATGAATACACGAATGACTTTGTTAGATGATGGTTCTATCCTAGCTAAATTGAGAGCTAGGCCAAAATTTCTCCAAGAGATTTGTGAAGCTCAGAAAGGTGATAGCGACTTGCAAGCCAAAAGAGTTCAGTGTGAGTCGGGTGTTGAATCATATTTTTGGATTAATTCTGATGGATGTTTGATGTTTCGAGACAGATTCTGTGTACCAAGAGATGATGAGCTCATTCAAAAAATTTTACACGGGGCACATAGTGGATGTTTATCTATACATCCGGGCAGCAAAAAAATGTATAATGACTTGAAGAAATGGTATTGGTGGCCGAGTATGAAGAAAGATATTTCTGAGCTTGTATCAAAATGCTTGACTTGTCAGCAAGTGGAGGCTGAACACCAAGTACCTTCGGGTTTACTTCAACTATTATGGTTCTCGAGTGGAAATGGGATCGTGTTACTATAGGCTTTGAAAGGGGTTTACTGTTGACACCGAGCAAGAAAGATGCCGTATGGGTTGTGGTAGATAGACTTACGAAGTCGGCTCATTTCATACCTGTATGCATTGATTATTCAGTTGATAAGTTGGCAGACTTGTATGTTTCAGAGATTGTAAGACTACATGGAGTGCCCTTGTCGATTATATCGGATAGAGATCCAAGATTCACATCCCCATTTTGGAAAAAGTTGCAAGAAGCTTTGGGCACAAAGCTGAGCTTTAGTACAGCTTTCCATCCACAAACTGACGGACATTTGGAGAGATTAATACAGATACTTAAGGATATGCTCCGGTGTTGTGTTCTTGAGATTCAGGGCAGTTGGGAAAAGTACTTACCATTGGTAGAGTTTGCCTATAATAACAATTTTTAATCGAGTTTGAGAATGGCGCCTTATGAGTCATTGTATGGGCGAAAGTGTCAAACGCCTTTATATTGGACCGAACTCAAAGAAAATTAGATTCACAGGGTTGATCTGGTTAGAGAAACCGAAGAGAAGGTAAAAATAATTCATGATTGTTTAAAAGATGCTTCGGATAGACAAAAGTCCTACTCGGACTTGAAACAGAAAGAGATCTAACTTCAAGTTGGTGATAAAGTATTCTTGAAAGTGTCACCATGGAAGAAAGTTCTCGATTTGGCTGGAAAGGCAAATTGAGACCGCATTTTATCGGACCATAAGAGATTACCAATAGGATAGGACCAGTAGCTTATCGATTGGCTTTGCCATCTGAGTTGGAAAAGATTCCTGATGTGCTCCATGTGCCTATGTTATGTAGTTACTGATCAGATCCTTCGCATGTGATTACACCGACAGAGGTCAAAATTCAACCCGGCATGACTTATGGCGAAGAACCGATTAAGATTTTGTCACGAAAAGTCAAATAATTAAGAAACAAAAGTATAGCTATTGTGAAAGTACTATGGAAAATACATGGGGTAGAAGAGGCTACATGGGAGCCCGAGGAGGCTATAAGAAACCAATATCCAAACCTTTTTACGGTAAGATTTTTAGGGACGAAAATCCCTAAGGGATAATAAGAATGACCGATTTAGGGCTTAGTCAGAATAGTGATTGCGAGACCACAAATCTGAGGTAGAAATATATGTTTTATGATTGTTATAAGGCCTAAAGCATGTTTGTATGATTGTGTAAAAAATTCATGAAGAAATTTTATAAATTAATGAACAATTTGTCTATTAGGACTAAATTACAAATATTGGAAAATATGAGATTCTAGAAGATTTAAGTATGAAATAGCATTATAAAAATTATTATAAGTCCCTATTTAGCAATTAGACCAATTTATGTCAAGATGGACAAAAATAGACACGAGAAAGAAAAATCTCAAGAAATGGGCCTTAAAGGCATTTTTGTCATTTGGTTAATAATTAATTAAAAGGGAAAATAAGCTAAAA
This sequence comes from Gossypium rotundifolium, assembly GCA_025506655.1. Classification (NCBI taxonomy): domain Eukaryota; kingdom Viridiplantae; phylum Streptophyta; class Magnoliopsida; order Malvales; family Malvaceae; genus Gossypium; species Gossypium rotundifolium. Next base: position 37,620,940 of record CP106723.1, read on the forward strand.
ATCATGTCCATCTTCATCCTCCATAGCCAAAAATTACAAAGACTCCATAGCTAGGGTTTCTTCAACTTTCAAGCTTGATTGTAAGTACCTCCTAGCCCAGTTTTTAATGTTCTTCGTATTTTTGAGATCCTCGTAGCTCGATTTAGCTATTCTAGCTATATTTTGAGCTAGGGTTTATGTTTAAAAAGTTACCCATGCATGAAATTCATATATTTTGATGATTTATGGAAGAATATGAAAGTTTGATGCATGATAAACATCTTTTTCTAAGTGATTTTCATGAGAAATTCATAAAAAGGACTAAATTGTAAAAGTCATGAAAATAGTCATACATGAGTGAATTAGTGGAAATTGGGGGCTGTTGTAGTTAAGAAAATGATTCGACTAGGCCTAAAATACAAGGAAATTGAATAAAAATCATTTTACGAGCCTAAGGGCAAAAGTGTAATTATGTGAAAGATTAGGGGCAAAATTGTAATTTTGTCAAAGTATGATTCATGGCCTAATTTAATCAATGTGAATATTAAACAAGTGAAATTGTTATTATAGATCAAGAAACACAAAGCTCGAACCGAAATCGAGGCAATAACAAGGTTGTGGACTAAATCGAACAACTATACGTATTTTGAGTACCGAGGTAAGTTTGTGTGAAATTAAAGCTACATAATGTTATTATGTTTTTAATTATTTATTATTATGAGAAATGTATATTATATCCATGAAGTTGATTAATGATGCCTCGATGAAATTATAATGAGATCAAGTTAAATTGAAGTCCCGATTGAACATTTGGAATAACAAGGATACCTGTGCCACGACATGAGATAAGGAAGGTCTCGTATAAGACCATGTCTAGGACATGGCATCGGCACTAAATGAATGAGGTCCCATATAAGACCATGTCTAGGACATGGCATCGGCACCAAATAAAGGAGGTCTCGTATAAGACTATGTCTGGGACATGGCATCGACACCAAATAAGGAAGCTCCCGTATAAGACCATGTTTGGGACATGGCCTCGGCACCAAAGAAAAAATTGTGTAAGACCATGTATGGGACATGGCATCGACATCTATATACGATCTTGTATAAGACCATATCTGGGATATGGCATCGACATCGAGATATGAGATCCCGTGTAAGAGCATATTTGGGATATGGCATCGGCATCAATATGTGATCCCATGTAAGACCATATTTGGGATATGGCATTGGCATCATGATAAATGTATGATGAGATTGAGTATCCTTCGATATTCCGAGTAGTTCAACGGGAAAAGAGCTAAGTTTATGTACAGATGACAAAAAGATAAGTCTATGTTTAAGATATTAAAAGTGCTAAAGTTGTGTGATGAAGTGACACAGGTACCCATGAGTAACTTACGAGAAATGAATATAAAATGTGATATGTAATTTGGTAAGAGTATGCATGAGTAAGTTATGTTGATGTGTTTGAGAACTTGTGTATTATTCAATGAGATGAATGGATGCTATTATAAGTCTTAATGTTGCTATTTGTTTCATGCAAACTTACTAAGCTTATTGCTTACCCCTGTCATTTTCATTTTCCTTGTAGTATCACCAAGCTAACTCGAGGATAGTCGAACGTCGGAGTTCGGATCACACTATCAACTATTCTTTTGGTATAGTAAAGTTGATTTATTTTGGGTATGGCATGTATAGGAACTTGATCATTTTGTTATGTCATAAGTATTAGCTAAAGTGTTGGCTATTATTGTTACTCATTCATTTTGTAAATGGCCATTGGGAATTGACCAATACTTGTTAAATTTTATATAAATTCAATGATGATAATATTCATGAAGTGCAAGTTCATGTAATTGATCGAGTAAGATGTGAAGTGTATGCATGATGAGTTAGTGATTCTTCATAGTGTATTATTGCTATGTTATGTATTGCTTGTGGTGGTATAAGTGTGTTTGCTTTTCGAGGTGGCAATTAGCTTGGTAAATAGCCTTCTAATTGTCCACACGGGTAGACAAACGGGCGTGTGTCTAGGCTGTGTGTGACACACGGTCAGTCGCATGGGTGTGTTGATAGGCTATGTGTCCCCTGTATTAAATTTGTGAAAATTTAGTTCGTCACACGGACTAGCACACGGGCGTGTGACTAGGTCGTGTGCCCCTTAGTGTTTCCTGACGTTATAAACAGAATACTAAGCTTTTCACACACGGGTGAGGGCACGGGCGTGTCTTAGCTGTGTGAAGGACAGGGGCCATAGACACCGGCGTGTGCCAGGTCGTGTGAAAACCCCTGTAGGTTCAAAATGAAAAATAAAATTCACATGGGTTAGGAACATAGGCGTGTTTGACCACATGGTCTGCCCACACGGGCGTGTTCCTTTCCACACGAGTGTATAGCCCTATTTTGAGTAAAAATTTTCTAAGTGTGCGAAAGTTTCTGGTTTAGTCCCGAACCATTCCGTATATATGTTTAAGGTCTCGTAGACCCATAATAGGGACGTTATGAATATGAATGAAAAAGTTTTAAGTTGAGACGAAATTTTATGGCCCGATGTTATATGTTTGATCAAGTTAAGTTCGGTAATGCCTCGTATCCGGTTCCAGCGTTGAATACAGGTAAGGGTGTTACAGTTGTAACAGCCCGATTTTAGCCAAATTGAAATACTAGTTTTGAAACCACGAATCTGATGTTGAAAAATTATTTTTAATATTATTTTATGTGTTTATAGCATCAAAGTATGAAAGCGTGAAATTTTCGTGAAGTAATTTTATCGTTTAATTAGTTAATTTGAGAAAAAGGACTAAATCGCCTAAAATGCAAAAGTTGCATTCTATTTGTCAAAATTTTCAATTGGCTTTGGTTTTTAATTATGATGGCCTTAAATTTTAATTAAACCATTTGAGAGGTAAGTGGACATTAATGGACATTAATATAATGATATTAATGTTTTATCATTAAGGGTAAATTAGTAAATTATCTAATAAGGTTACTATAATAAAAACAAAAGAAAATTTTGTCCATCTTTTCTTTCTTCTAGCTGAATATTGAAGAAGAAAAGAAGCCATTGATGAACACTTAGGGTTCGGCACACATTAGGCTTCATTAAGGTACAGTTTGAGCTCGATTTTTGATGATTTTTACGTTTTTGTTATCATTGCTTTGTATTCTAGCTAGCCCTTTCCTTAGATTTAGAAATTTGTTAAAGATTTTGATAGTTTCCATTGTTGAATACTTGAGTAATTTGATAATTGATGATTGAATATGAAAGCTTGATGATAGTTTTACATGTTTTGTAAAGTGATTTTTGCCAAAAATGTCAAAAAGGGATTAAATTGTGAAATTTGTAAATTGAGGGGTTAAATGTGAAATAAATGAAAGTTATGGGTTGCTAGGGACCTATAGGTAATTCGGTTAAGCTAGAGTGTAATGAAATTATGTGAATTTTTTATATTTGTGAAATAAGGACTAAATTGTTAAAAGTGTGAAAGTTTAGGGGCTAAAGTGAAAATATGCCTAAATGTATGCTTTGAACTAAATTGAAAGATTATATCATTGAATAAGTCAATTTTGAATTCATATAGATCAAGAAAGAAAGAATTTGAATTTAGATTGGGGAAAAGCAAGGTTGTCGAATAGTCGATCCAATCCGTTAATTCTGAATACGAGGTAAGTTCGTATAATTGAACTTAAATGTGTACTTATCTATTAATGGATGAAATTGAGATAGCAATTATTCTATTGAATAAATGTTGTGGTATTAAATGAAATGTACGAATTGAGTAAGGCAAGTTGCCGAATAAGACCATAGCTGGGCTATGGCAATCGAATTATATGACCATAACCGGGTAATGGCATGTGAATGAAAGACCACAGCAGGGCCTTAGCAATATATGTAAAAGACCATAGTTGGACTATGGCATCGAAAAAATCGATGAAATGGTATCGAAATCATTTGTAAACCGGAGTGGCTTAATAAGAGTATTGATGAGAAATAAAAAGGTATCGGTATAAATATGTACGTAAAACTATTCAAGTATCGAGATAGATGAAGTTGAGAACTCATGAATGAGGATATGAATAAATTTTATGTTAGCTCATGAATTAATGCTTTAGATGTTGATGATATTATCTATTTTGAATTGCTATATGAATGTTGTGATTATTTCATGTTCACATACGAACTTACTAAGCTATAAAGCTTACTTTGTTTAATTTTCAATGTTTTATAGTTTTACGAACCTAGCTCGAATCTGGGAATCGTCAGAGACTTCATCACACTATCGATCATCTAATTTGGTACTTTTGGAGTCATGTATATATGGTATATGGCATGTATAGGCTTGTGTCAAAATGGTTTATTTGATGGATGTGTATTTTGGCTATTTAAGTTGGCATAAGATGATGAACTTGATGATGCTTATGAATGTGCAAATAGTTCTACTTTTAATGTTTGGTAATAGATCTATCTTGAATGAATGGAGTTGAAGTGATTATGTATATTTGAATTGGTTTACTTAGATGAATTATATATGTGAATTATGCTTAGTAAAGCAAGATGAATTGATTGGTATTTGAATAGGTAAATGGTATGGAATTGAGTATCGAATTTAGTTAAAATGAATATGGTATTATTATGTATTGGTTGATGAACTTTTGGCTGCATATTTATGTCTTAAAATGATTCCATTTTATCTTTTGTAGGTATGTGCAAAAAGGGTGGCAAATTGGCTTTGCAAATGGCCAATTTTTGTCCACACGGGTAGAGACACGGGCGTGTGTCTTAGTTGTGTGCGACACACGGTCATGCTACACAGCTGTGTGTCCACTGGTGTTGATATTGAAGTGAAGTCAGTATGCTCTACATGGTCTCACACATGGGCGTGTGACTGGCCGTGTGGTATAAGTCAGTATACCCCCTAAATGGCACACGGCCTAGCACATGGGCATGTGTGGCCATTTCGTGGCGTGTGGTTGGCAGTGTGACCTAAGTCAGTATACTCTCTAGGTTTCACACGGCCTGGCACACGGGCGTGTCCTCAGCCGTGTAATGCAAGTCAGCATGTATGCCTTGTTTTCACACGGGCGTGTCTACTAGCCGTGTGAGGCACACGGCCTGTTCACACTGGCGTGTGACCCTTATATGTTTAAAAAGTTTCTAAGTTTTTTTGAGAATTTTATATGTTATCGGTTTAGTCCCGAACCCCTTCTAAAGCATGTTTAAGGCCTCATAAGGGACAATATGAATATGATTGAATGGCATTTGAGTATGAAAATTATGTATGTTAAATGATATTGATTGATCAGTAATACCTCGTAACCCTATTCTGACTGTGAATATGGGTGAGGAGTGTTACAAAAGGTATGGTTTTATTTTATTTGGTCAAGTCTTATGCCTGTGACACATAGTTGTACTATTTTGATGGAATGAATGCTTCTTTTATATTGCTACTAACCAAGAGATCCATTAATGTGGAGAAAATAGTTCTCAAAGAAATTCGGGAATGTGCAGTAAGAAAAACAGGTTGTGCTTATTTTCCATCACTTATAACTCTACTATGTTGCTAAGCAAGAGTACCGACGCAGGAAACTATTAAAGAACATTATGGCAAAGGTATGATTACTAATCATGATATTACGAGAGTAGTGGGTGGCACTACTCGATAGAGGAAAGTAATTCAACTTGATAAGGATTAAACAACAGAGCCGATTGACGATCCCGAAATAGCAAAAATGCCATCCTTAGTAGAACCAATAGAGGTTCCAAGTAGTATAGAACCACAAAATGACCTCATGCCTAACCCGTCACCAACTCAGCTTACTACTCATTTGGTAACATAGCCAAATTATTCGGCTATAATAGATTTTTTGCAGCAAATGCATAGACAACAACAAGCATATTAGAGATATGCTAAAATTCGAGATGATATGAATCAGACTGCCTTCCAAAAGATTTTAATTAGGCCTTCTGACTTTTTACCTGAGTTCAAGATTTTGTTTTTGAGCCATGGAATCCAACTGATAGGATGGGACATGAGGATTCAAAAACACTTAGGCAAGATGATGATGACATTGAAGTGGAGACAAACTCGGAAGTAGTGGGTCCACAAATAATTGAGGGAGTTTTCTTTGACTTGGTTAAAAATATTATTTTTATTTTATTTTACATTTTTTTGCACAATAAAACTTAGTTGCAATTATAAATTTATTTTGATAAAGCTTGCCATTTATACTATTTTGAGTTTCTCTTATAAAATTATCCTTTGATGTATGTTTTTAAGCAATGAGGACGCTGTTGCTTTTAAATGTGCGTGGGGGCGTGTCTTAGTCTTTTTTGGGAAATTGATTCTCACATGGAGGTATGTAAGTGAAAAGATGCTCAACACTAGTTAATTTCGAATAGTATGTTAGTTCGGGTACATATATAAATCTTTATTTACCTCAATTATTTTATATTAATTAAATTATGAGATAAGTGTTAATTTAGTGAGCATGTATAGATCCCACCATAAAATTTTTGAAATTCCCTTAGAAAAATCTAATCATGCTTGAGGGGTTAGTCTTTAAAATTGATTTGATAATTTCTTTGAAGCAAAATCCTAGGAAGCATAGCGGTTTAAAATGATTTATGCAAAATTTCTTGGGTCTATTGAGCCTTTCAAGCCCACCTTATGGATTATTATCCCTTGAAATCCCAATTTGAGCTAGATGGCTGTATTTTTTTTTTAATTGACCCATGAATTAAGTAGCTTTCCCTAAAAGAATTTTCTCGACCTTTTGTACCACCAAATCTTAACCTTGATTGTCTTGGATATGTCCTGAGAATATGTTTTGGGGAGTTCAGAGAGAGGAACATGCTCAAAAATGTATTTCTTTGAGCAATTATCGTTTAAAAAAAAAAGAGAGAAAAAAATTACGAGCATTTGAGTTGGATGCTTTTAGGAAAACATCCAATTTGGATGTGAATTATATTGATAATATGAGGTCCGAGGCAAGCTGAGTTTGAGGTTGTGGAGCTTAAAGATGTCAATTGCAATCCACACTTTGAACCTAGCCCCATTAAAACCTTTTAAAGACCTATTGATTTAAATCGCTAAGCTGACTACATTAGTGAAGAGGAATTATTGAATTCAACATATGAAGACCTATATTAAACCTGAGGAATGATGCTTAACTTAATCTAGAGAAGTCAAAAATTAAGTGGAAGGAAATAAAATACATATTCATAAAAAGAACATTCAGATCGTGATTTTCTTAACACTTTGATATTTGAGGAATTTTGGATAATAATTGTACATGAGTTACATATGTGCAAAATTTGATTAAAGGGAATGATTTAGCTAATACATGACTACATGGGGACTTAATTCTTCTTGATTTGACATGTTTTTAGCATTTTTCATCACTTAAGATGAGCAATGATTTAAGTTTGGGGGTGTGATAACTTTAAAATATAGAGCTATTTTCAACACATTTTAAAATATAAATTATGCAGATTCTTGGTAGTTGATAACACTTTTTTTAGTTTTTATTTATAATTTTGTTATATAAATTCAATACTATGAGAATGTGTTATTTTAACTAATTTTATGCTAAAGGCATTGTTTTTTTTTTAATCTTTTTGAGGCAATAAATAATCTTAGTGGAAAAAGAGAGTAGAAGTTCACTACTTTGGGGTGATTTGTTGCCCCAAAGATACTTATTGGGCCTTAAAATTTATCTTAACCCAACTACAAAGTGGATAAAAACTCATGGAAATCCCAATAAGGGAGGACCAGGCCCAAACCATCCACTTGAAGGCCCAAATTGTCCACTTGAGGGAAAAATCGTTCAAAAGACCTTTTCTTCACTTTCCTCAACCAGGTTCTTTGAATCAAGGAACAATAATGAGGAAATCAAGGGAAAACACCACACACATGGAGAAAATCAGGGGATTTCATGCCGAAAATAGCAAAGGGATGTTGGGAGTAGTTAGTATAAATAAGGGCAAGCATTTGTGACAATGGGAGATACAACATTCTTGAGAGAAATATTCTACAAAAGCAAAAGAAGCAAATAGTATATTTCTTAGAGCAACAAGAGAAGTGGAAACTTGAAAGAATCAAGGTGAGATTGACGCCAGAAGTGGAGGAAAGCCACCATGAGAAGCAAGCAAGAAATAGTTACAGAAAACCCCCTGTATTCGACTATTATCTCTTCATATTATGCATTGATCGTGGATAATCCTCTCGACATTTCTTATTTCTTTTCTTCTATCATTAACTTGTTTTTAGTGTTGACGAACATGATTGTAACTTATATTTTCATTTTTCATTTAATTATTATGGCTTAATTCTATTTTTTCTAGAATAATTATGACTCTTTGACATATTTTTTATTGATTTTATGTTAGGAATGTTTTGTGCAAATGATTATTTCATTCATTTAAGTTGAATTAATGTTAATACTTTTAAATGTATGGACAACATTGGTAAGTAAATGAATTAACTATTTAATCTAAAAAGAGGTAATAGTTAGTAGACAAAAGACTTAAATGGTGCATATCATGTCGATATCGAGAAATGATTGCTGCATGCATAAACTGTATGAAATGCCCGAGAGGGTGATTTTAAGGTTAGTTTGACATAGATATATGCAAAGTAGCTAAGACATAAATAAGAATTGAGAGGAGCCTATGATTTTAAGAGTTGGTTTAATGAATTTTCATATTGCCACGATTTATTGTAACATTTTATAACATAATTGTCAATGATCACTAATTAAAGAAAACTAATTGTTCTAGCATATTCATGTCATTATTCTTAAATCTTGTGTTATAGTTTCCTGCTGCTATTATCTTATTTTTTTTTTTTTTTTTGTGTTTGTTTTATTTTGTTTGCATCTTTAGTATACTTAGTGTTTAATTTCTTATCCCACATCAATATTTTTTTAATTGTTACAAGCCAAGTTGTTAAGAATTAATTTTGTAAATAATTTCTATATATAGTTCCTGTGGAAACAATAACTCGTATACTTACTACTTATTACTTGTCACGACTTTGTACACTTGCACATATTCGACAATCACTCGATAGGGACTAATATGCATTTTCTCTTTTTTCTCGATTAACTTCTGATTGATTAAGATCTTTTAACAGTCTGTTATAACCATAAATTAGTTCAATTTCACTTTTTGGAAGTTCTCTAAAGTTTTTTATTTTATTTAATTTAGTCCTTAAAACCAAAATAGCTATAACTTTCAAATTTGAGCCTTGATTTCAAAATTGATCTCAATTCCATCCTTCTACAGCCTTCTAATAACTATATTTATAGAAATTTCAAACCAAATTCAAAATTATTACGTTTTAGTCCCTAAGTTCAAAACTAAAAAATTTCACTTTACACACTAGTCCTTTTTAAATCTAAGCTTAAAAGCTAACAATTTAGTACCAAAAGCTTCAAGATTCAACAATGGAAACTCTTTTTTAACTTTAACAGTTTTACAAATTGATACATGGGTTAGTTAAATCAAGCTCTCGAGACCTCAAAAACATAAAAATTACAAGAGAAGGACTTGAAATTGAGCCTAGAGGGTCGATATGGTATTAAGAGATTCAATAGATTCGATATGGGAATGAAAAATGATATAAATGATTTACTATGAATTGAAAAGAAATGACAAGTCCTTATTACTGGAAATTATGGTATGAATTGGTTATATTGAATTGTTGAATGTAATATTCCATGAATTGGCATACAAAGTTATCATGCATATATCATATCTTAATGGAAATTCTTGGTATGAATGGAATGTGTATTGGCTAGAAGTTGAATTTGAGTCGATTGTGCATAATTTCGGTTTTGATATCGGAATGTTAATGGTTTTGGTTTAATTAGATGTTTAATGGAATATGTTATTCATGATGTTGTATATGTTTAATTGACTTGAATCATGAAAGTACTACTAAGCTTTTTCGCTCGGTGTACAATTTGTTTATTCTATGCGTAGTTTTAGGTGGATCTCGAAGTCTCGTGTAACACCCCTCACCCGTATCAGACGCTGAAACTAGGTACGAGGCATTATCATACTTAACTTGCTCAAACATACAATATTGAGCCATAAAATTTCATTTCAACCTAAAACTTTTCATTCGAGATCATAACGTCCCTATTATAGGTCTACGAGACCCTAAACATACATACGGAATGGCTCAGGACTAAATCGAAAACTTTTGAACACTTAGAAATTTTATACACAAAACAGGGCCATAGCACATGTGGAATGGAACACGCCCGTGTGGGCAGGCCGTGTGGTCACACACACCCATGTTCCTAGCCCGTGTGGATTTTACTTCTCAACTCGAACCTACAGGGATTTTCACACGGCCTGACACACTCCGTGTATATGGCCCATGTCCCTCACATGGCCATGACATGCCCATATCTTCTCCTGTGTGTAAAAACCTTGACATTTTGTTAACAACTAAGTCCCTATACATGCCATATTCAAAATGCTAAATCTAACTATACCAAAATGTATGGATAGTGTGGGTGATCCTCCGACTATCTCCGTATCCCGAGTTGGCTCTTTGACACTATAAAACAAGGGAAAATAGAAGGGAGTAAGCTTTAAGGTTAGTAATTCTATATATAAACAATAAACATCATACCACACACTTATCAATCAAGAAAATTACATACTAAGATTCATTTTATTCCATAAAATTTTAGAAATCAACATAAATATTCTCATGGTAAAACCCTAGACTCTCAACTATATTACAAAATAGTCCTCTCATTAGCTAGATTATGCTACAAGGGCCCCAAAAGTACAAATATTATAAAAAAAACCACCAAAATCACTTACTAGCAAAGGCTGAAGTTGCTAAAAATTTTCAAGCTTCCAAACCCCTTCTCTTGATGATATTTTCGGTGGAAGAAGAAGATAAATGGGAAAAGATGATAGCTTACTTTTTTTATCTTATTTTATTCATTTAGTCACCTAATGTCACCAAACATTGACCAAATTTAATCTCTTGTTCCTTATGGTCGGCTATCACCCTTAAAAAGGCCTAATTGCACATTAAGAACCTCCAATATAATATTCTATAGCTATTTGACACATCTAGCTTGTAAAATAAAACCTTCGTACTTTATGCGATATAATCCTTTTTTGCAATTAAGCATACAATCACTAAAATTAATACACCAAAATTTTCATGCACTCATATTATCATGATATAACACATAAAATAATATAAAAAATAATTTCTATGAATACAAATTAGTGGCTTCGAAATCACTGTTTTGACTAGCCCCAAAATTGGATGTTACAACTCTCTCATGGCTTTTTTCGGTTCCCACGTAGCCTCTTCCACACCACGTTTTTACCACAACACTTTCACTAAGGCTATACTTTTATTCCTTAACTGTTTAACCTCTTGAGCCAAAATCTTAATTGGTTCCTCTTCATAGGTCATATTCGATCGTATCTTAATTTCAGTCGAAGGAATTACATGCGAAGGATCGAAACGATATCGTCGCAACATTGACACATGGAATACATTGTGTATTCTCTCCAACTCTGCCAGCAAAGCTAACCGGTAAGATACTGGTCTAATCTTCTCAATAACCTTATACGGCCCTATGAATCGCGGACTCAATTTACCCTTTAGAACAAATCTCAATATTTTCTTCCACGAGGATACTTTTAGAAATACTTTATCACCCACCGGAGCTCAATTTCTTTTCTTTTCAAATTCGCGTACGACTTTTGTAGATCTGACGCAGCTTTCAGACTATCACGGATCACTTTCACTTTCTCTTCGGTTTCTCTAACCAAATCAACCCCATGAATTTACTTCTCACTAACCTCGGTACAATACAAAGGATTCTGACACTTGCGACCGTATAATGCTTCGTACGGTGCCATCTGTATACTCGCCGATAAATGTTGTTATAGGCAAATTCAACCAAAGGTAGATATTTTTCCCAACTAAATTCTAAAACACAGCATCAAAGCATATCTTCGAGAACTTGAATCACTCTTTCGGATTGACCATCAGTTTGTAACTTTTTCCAAAACCTCGAAGCAAATATTAGGTCTCTATCCGAAATAATGGATATAGGCACCCCATGTAGCCTCACAATTTTGGCGATATATAGCTCAGCCAACTTGTCAATTGAGTAATTAATACGTACTGGTATAAAGTGAGCCGATTTCGTTAATCTATCAAGGATAACCCACACAACATCTTTCTTTTTCGGAGTCATGGGTAGCCCGATTACAAAATCCATGTGATTCAGTCCCATTTCCACTCGGGAACCATCACCGGCTAAAGTAAACCCGAAAGTACCTGATGCTTGGCTTTCACTTATTGACAGATCAAACACTTTGTAACAAACTCGGAGATGTCTCTTTTCATACCCGACCACTAATACAAATTCTTCAAATTATTATACATTTTTGTACTGTCCGGATGTACTGACAAACAACCATTGTGTGCCTCATGTAAAATTTTTCGAATCAACTCATCATCTTTCGGTACACAAACTCTATCACAAAACATCAAACAACCATCTAGACCAACATGAAAATCAGAGTTACTTCCCGATTCACACTGAGCTCTTTTCGCTTGTATTCCACTATCATTCCTTTGAGCTTCACAAATCAGCTGAAGAAAGAACAGTCTAGCCTTCAATTCGGCCAATATAGAACCATCATCAGACAATGTCAAACTTGAACTCATAGCTCTCAAAGCATACAAGGATTTTCTGCTCAAGGCATCTGCGACCACATTCGCTTTCCCTAGATGGTAATCAATCACTAGCTCATAATCTTTCAATAATTCGAGCCACCGCCATTTTCACAAATTCAAATCCTTTTGGTTCATTAAGTATTTCAAACTTTTTTATTGCTAAATATTCGGCATTTCCACCATACAAATAATGACGCCAAATTTTCAAAGCATAAACTGTGGCGACCAATTCCAAATCGTGCATCGGATAGTTCTTCCCATGTGGTTTTAGCTGTCTCGAGGCATAGGCTACTACTTTGCCCTCTTGCATCAGCACACAACCAAGACCATTCAATGACACATCACTATAGATCATAAAATTCTTTCCCGACTCAGGTTGTACCAAAACTATTGCTTCAGTTAATCGTGCCTTCAACTTCTCGAAACTTTGTTGACATCTATCAGTCCATTCAAACTTAACATTATTTTGCAACAACTTAGTCATCGGGGAAGAAATCATTGAAAATCTCTCGACAAAACGTCGATAATACCCAGCTAAGCCCAAAAAGCTTCTAACCTAGATATATTCTTTGGCGGTTTCCAATCAATAATCTCTAAAATTTTGCTCGGATCAACCCGAATACCATCACCTAAAACTATGTGTCCCAGAAATTTGACTTCACGAAGCCAAAATTCACTTTTACTAAACTTAGCAAACAATTTCTCCTTTCATAAAGTCTGCAATACCATTCTTAAGTGTTCTAGCATACTCGGCCTCATCCCAAGAATAAATCAATAAATCGTCTATGAACACTACTACAAACTTATCCAAATACAGTCGAAAAATTTGGTTCATCAAATCCATAAACATAGCTGGTGCATTAGTTAGACCAAAAGACATCACAAGAAATTCATAGTGTCCATATCTCATTCTAAAAGTAGTTTTCGACACATTGGATTCTTTGACTCTCCACTAATAGTAATCGGATCTTAAATCTATCTTGGAGAACACGGTTGCTCCCTTCAGTTGATCGAACAAATCATCAATTCTCGGCAATGGGTACTTGTTCTTTATAGTTACCTTTTTAAGTTGACGATAATCAATACAAAGCCTCATTGTTCCATCTTTCTTCTTTACTAATAATACAGGAGCACCTTAGGGAGAAAAACTCGATCTAAAAAATCCCTTATCGGTCAACTCTTGTAGCTGAGCCTTTAATTCTTTCAATTTAGTCAGAGCCATTCTATACGGAGCAATGGAGATCGGTGCCGTCCCAGTTACTAGATCAATAGCAAACTCAATTTCTCTAACCGGAGGCAACCCAGGTAATTCTTTCGGGAATACATCTAAAAACTCACAAACTACTGGCACAGATTCAAGCTTCGACTCAGTCATCTCAGTATTCAACACATATGCAAGGTATGCTTCACACCCTTTTCTCATACACTTCTGAGCATGCATGTACAAAATCACCATAGGCATCTTATTTGAGTTATCTATTTCAACCCAAAGAATCTCACCATTTTCACATTTCAATTCAAAAGTTTTCTGCCTACAATTACCTTAGCAACATGTAATGTTAACCAATCCATGCCCAAAATAACATCAAACTCGTTAAATGGCAACAACATCAAATTAGCCTGAAAACAGTGACCTTGGATCGTTAAAGGACAATTCTTACAAACCTTATCTACTAACACAATCTTGTCTAAACGATTTGACACCTTAACTAAAAATTCAGTCAATTCAACAGATAATTTCTTACTATTCACCAAATTCAAACAAACATAAGAATGAGTGGATCCAGGGTCAATTAAAGTAATGACATTAGTATCATAAAGAGAGAATATACCCGTAACCATGTCGGGGAATGATGCATCCTAATGAGCTCGTATGGCATAAGTTCTTACAGGCGTTCTACCCTCTGATCTCACAGCAGAATCTCTAGGCGCACCTCTACTACTAGCCCCACTTTTCGGGTTCTTTTGTGGTCTACCCCTCGAAGGGGCATTGTTCGCTCTCACTTCTTGTTTTCTGTCTTTCTTATCCATCTCATGATAGTTTCGAATGAAGTGATCTAATGAACCACACTTGTAGCAAGCTCGATAGTTTCCCAATATTCTTCAATATGTTATCTACCACAATTTTGACACTTGGGTTTATTTGAATTAGCATTACCCACACTTCCCATCGAGGTGGTTTGAACTCTAAAGCCCGAATGCATTTTACCACGATCCCGGTGTGAATACCCAACTGAAGCGATCGTCCGAGGGTTCATAGATTCAGTAGATACACACTCTTGAGCATAATTACTGAGTCTGACAAATTCATGTTCATACTCTACCACAGACATTTTGCCTTGCTTCAACTCGAGAAACTCTTTCCGGTTCTAATCGATGAATCACTGACTTATGTATTTCTTTCAAAACTCTTCTAAGAAGAAGTCCCATGTCACTCTCTCCCTCAGAACTACAGATGTCAGTGTTTTCCACCAACAGTATGCCGAGTCTCTCAGTAATGATACCACACATTATAAGCATTCCTCGAGCGTGCAAGAAAGTTCATCAAACACCGCATAGAATTCTCGAGTCAGAACTCTGCTTTCTCAGGGTCATCATCTATGTTGGCTCAAAATTCCTCGGCCCCTTGGGTTTAGTCAGTCTTACCAAATTAATACCTTGAGAAGCTACGGGAATCGATTGGGGTATAGGAGGGGGTGGAGGAGGTTGAGCATTAGGATTTGCTCGAACAAATTTAGTATACCAGTTCATCATGTAGAGAAAGGCTTCCCGAGCCTCTTCTCCTTAACCTAATGTCTCAAGTCTACTTTCTACTGACGCGGTCCCTTGCGTGAGAGCCGGTGTATTACTAGTAGCATCATCAGCAGCAGCTCGATCGGGATCCATTTACTATATGAAAACACAGTTTAAAATTGTCAGGAGTCACCACACTATCAATATATATTTATGGCATGTACAGCTAGACTCTCACACATGCTACGGTAGTCTGAGAATCGACTAAACTATAGGTCTGATACCACTAAATGTAACACTCCTCACCCATATCTGACGTCGAACCAGGTACGAGGCATTACCGTACTTAACTTGCTCAAACATACAACATCGAGCCATAAAATTTCATTTAAACCTAAAACTTTTCATTCGAGATCATAACGTCTCTATTATAGGTTTACGAGACCCTAAACATATATACGGAATGGTTCAGGACTAAACCGAAAACTTTTGAACACTTAGAAATTTTTTACACAAAACAGGGCCACATGCCCGTGTGGAATGGAACACGCCCGTGTGGTCACACACGCCCATGTTCCTAGCCCGTGTAAATTTTACTTCTCAACTTGAACCTACAGCAGTTTTCACACGGTCTGACACACGCCCGTGTCTATGTCCCGTGTCCCTCACACGGCCATGACATGCCTATTTCTTCTCCCATGTATAAAAACCTTGACATTCTATTAACGAGTAAGTCCCTATACATGCCATATTCAAAATGATAAATCTAACTATACCAAAATGTGTAGATAGTGTGGGTGATCCTCCAACTATCTTCATATCCCGAGCTAGTTCTTCGACACTATAAAACAAGAGAAAAAATAAGGGAGTAAGCTTTAAGCTTAGTAAGTCTATATGTAAACAATAAACATCATACCACACACTTATCAATCAAGAACATTACATACTAAGTAAAAACAATTCAGATCCTCATAATCATACTTACTCATTTTAAATCTTACCACATCCCAATCACATATCATAAAACAATGCTCACATTTACATGCACTTATACCGTACATTTATCACCACAAAGTCAAGCCACATGTAATTTCACTTAGACAAAGCTTCTCGATGAACACTTCGGAATAATACTAGATACCGGTAGTTTTGCACACAGCCCACCAATAATCAATAATAAGGTGGTATAGCACACAGCCTACCAATACTTATATATTCACGGTGGTATCGCACACAGCCCACTAATAATAAATAAATAAAATCACAAGTATTTATCCATATCCTTTTCCTATTCCGAAGGTTCATCCGAG
This sequence comes from Gossypium rotundifolium, assembly GCA_025506655.1. NCBI lineage: Eukaryota > Viridiplantae > Streptophyta > Magnoliopsida > Malvales > Malvaceae > Gossypium > Gossypium rotundifolium. Next base: position 37,637,702 of record CP106723.1, read on the forward strand.
AATTTCCCACTTTCAACCATTTTAATAAGTATCAATATTATTCATTCGCATTTCACACAATGTATTAACATGTAAAAACATAAGTAAAAAGGATGTATTAGTTACACATAAACTTACCTCGATATAAAATATGTCAATTTGCAATTTAGTCTGCAACCTTGCATTTTCCTCGGTCAAGGTCGATTCAACATTCTTCTTGATCTATAATGACATATTTAGCTTATTGGATAATCACATTGATCAAATTACTCCGAAATTCCTATTTTGGTAAAATTACTGTTTTGCCCCTAAAATTTACAAAAATTATGATTTTTCCCTAAGCTCGTAAAATGAAATGTGTTCATTTTTCACACACCCAAACCTAGTCGATTCATATTCTATCTTATAGCAACTCAATATTTCAATTATTACACACACTTACCACCTATTTTACTACCTTTACAAAAAGGCCCTTTTTAGGTGTTTTCATGAAAACACCTTTAACAAAAATTGTGTATTTAACATCCAAGATTCATTTTCTTCCATAAAATTTTAAAAATCAACATAAATATTCTCATGGCAAAACCCTAGACTCTCAACTATATTGCAAAATAGTCCCCTCATTAGCTAGATTATGCTACAAAGGCCCTAAAAGTACAAAAATTATTAAGAAAAATCATCAAAATCTCTTACTAGCAAAGGTTGAAGTTGCTGAAAATTTTCAAACTTCCAAACCCCTTCTCTTGATGATATTTTTGGTGGAAGAAGAAGAAAAATGGGAAAAGATGATGGCTTTTTTTTTTTTATCTTATTTTATTCATTTAGTCACATAATGTCGCCAAACATTGACCAAATTTAATCTCTTGTCCCTATGGCCGGCTATCACCTTTAAAAAAGGCCTAATGAATCAGGAGGGGTCTAAATGAATCAAGTTGCTTCTTCTTAGGCTATTCAAACATGTCTTGGCTAGGGAAGTTTGACATTAAACTTTTTCATTCACTTGACATTGTTTAAGGTATTTTTTCACCTTTAGTTTTGCTACCCTATTCAAAATGTTGACCCTAGTCTTAAGCTTCGTTTGGGGTGATGGACAACTAGGTCTATTGGTAGCTTGGTTGGGGATGACATCAATTTGGTTCTCAAAGTGAAGGAATTGATTTAAAGTAGAGGAATAGATGGTGTGAAAATTCCTAGCCCTAGCTTTAGTTTTCAGAAAAATTTTAGAAGGTTTTAAAGCAAACACCTCAATTGAAACCTCTAATTTCCTAGCTTGGCTATTGCTCCCTACTTTCCTCAATTCCCCTTTAGCACACACTTTTCCATTTAGAGAAATTACAATAGAATCATGCAGACCTTATTTAAGACCAACAACTACTTCCTTTCCTTGTTTATTCTTAAGGTCGTCTTTAAAGTTTCTACTCACCTTGCTCTACTCCCTTTTATTTTTTTTTTTTTAGCAAGTTTCATCATAATAACCAAAGCCTTAGTACCTACTTCTTTATTTGATTGAGCATGAGTCTAACCAAATTCAACATAGACTTAAACTTTTCAATGATTTTAATAACTTTTATGTTTTATGAAAATTTTGAATTTTATCTAACATTTTATAAATTTAAATAATGTTTTACAAATTCATAAATTTAAATATATATAATTAAAAAATCTAGAATGGATAAAAATTACATAATTTTTGAGTTTTTTTTTTTTTTGTTGATGTGGCTGCTAACCTAGTCATGTCACCTTAACAACTATTGTTGATGTGGCGATCCACATAAGCATAGTTAACTACATGTTAGTGATGTAATTGTGAAAGATGAAAAAAATTGATAAAAAACTTAATTCATACAATTTAAATTTTTGAAAATTTAATTCAATACATTTTTTATAAAGGAGCTTAATTGATTTTTCCATCAATATTAATTATATACCTTATAAGCACCTTTTTAAAAGCAATTTTTTCTTAATAATTTACTTTTTTAAAAAAAGCAATATTAAAACCGCCATAATAAACATTTCAGAATAGCATCGTTGGGGCCAAGGCCAAGGGTAGTACTTTTCAGCATAGTGACCCACCAATTTGGAGAAAAACAGAGGGGAATTTGGAATCTTAGAGGAAACACCTTGCCTTTTTTAAAAGGCTAAAATTTTCAAATAACCTCCTTTTTTTTTTATTTGGTAGTAATTATGCCCCTCCCCCACCGTTCTTTTAAATTTTTTTATATTTGAAAATTTGTCAACTTATGATGATATTTACCTTAATAATAAATGTATGGGTTAAAATATACTATACATCCCTATATTCTTCACAAATTTGAAATTTAGATCATATACTTTATTTTGAAGAATTTAGTCTATTTATTTTTCAAATTTTAAAATTAAGGTCCAGTTGTTAACTTGTTAAATTTTTTATTAAATTTGTTGGTGTAACATTTTAAAATAACAAATGCTCACTTAATAGTCATGTAATTAAAAAAGTAACGTTATAATGAAAGTAAATGAACCTGAATTTTAAATAAAATATACTCACTTAATAGTCATGTAATAAAATAATTTTGTAATGTTAACAATTAGACTTGAATTTTAAGATATGAAAAATAGACTAAATTCCTAATATTAAAAATACAAAACTAAATTCTAAATTTATAAAAATAGAAAAACTTTATCATATTTTAACTTAAATGTATGTATTCTCACATGAATTTGTCCTCAATGTGTTTTTTGCTGAGGCTGGAATGAATTTGATCTGGATTCTCCGTGCTATTATTATTTTTAATATAAGTGATACAACGAAAATGGAAAAAAATTTACAAACACAAATATTAAACTCTAAATCTCATTTCAATCAACTTTGTCGTAACCATTTTTTGGAAAACGAAAAAGGGTTCGACTTTAGTTTTAAAACGAAAAAGACAGAAGTCGCCATCAATCTTTTTTTATTGAGGTGTGATCGGGTCACCTCGTAAAACGGTTATTTTAATAAACAGTTTGATTTATCAAAACAATGATTTTGGTCTACTAAATCCGTAAAACGAAGTTCTAAGTCGGTTACATACGAGGAAGGGTTAGCACCTCGATACGCCCAAAATTGGTACCAAAATGATTAATTAGTGCCTTAATGTCGGAAATTTGAAAAGGTTTTAAAATACGGATCCTTTAAAAGGTATTAGAATATTTGAGATTCCTTTGTTCCGAGAAGGTCCAAACATCACATCCAGCACGTTAGGACATGATATTCTAAACCTTCGTAATCAAAGCTATCTCGTGATTTATGAATCTTAATTAAAAGGATGTTTAGTTATTTAGTCAAACGAAAAATCGCAACCCAAAGACGTTAGGGCACTATTCATGATTCCTAAATACAAAACATTGCCTTTATTTTAAAACCTTTAAATGAAGTGTAGCAATTTTACAAAATGCATCGATCGTATTGAATTAAAGAAAAGGCTTGAGTCAAAACTTGAGATTTCTTTGTCCCGAAAAGATATAAACATCACGTCCGGTAGCGTTAGGACACGATGTTTTAATCTCTCGTGATCAAAGTCGCCTCGTGATTTGTGAAACTGCAAAGGGATGTTAAGTTATTTAGTTAGACGGAAAATCGCAACCCAAAGACGTTAGGGTACTATTTCCTAATTTCTAAATACAAAACATTGCCTTATTTTAAAATCTTTTAGGTGAAATATGATGATTTTACAAAAGGTATTTTGTTTAATAATACAAGATGTGAATGAAGAAAACAAATATGGATGTGAGTGTAGTAAATAAAAGAAAATACAAATAATAATAATAATAATAATGATAATAATAATAATAATAGTAAAATGCTAATAATTACAAGAAATGATATAATAGCGATAATAATATTAATAATAATAATAATAATAATAAAAATAATAATAAGGCATTTTAGTTAAATTAATAATAAAGTGGTGAAAATAATAAAAAGGGGTTAAATTATATTAAAGATAGAATATCCGGGGTAAATTTTAAAATAAAAAGAAAGGGGAAGGATTAAATTGCAATGTACATAAGAAGCGAAGGGACTAAAAATGAAATATTCCCCTTGCCCCAAAACGCGCGGCATAAAGGCGGGGTCAAAATGAAAAATAAAAGTATTAATAGGCCAAATTAACAACAAAAAAAACTTGATTGCAAACGTCAGAAAATGAGGAGGGACTGCGCCCATAAATATCCCATTTTTTCGGCAAAACACACGGATCTTCAGGTAGGCGATTCGGATCGGGTCGGGCCAGGTAAAACGACGTCGTTTTGAGGTTAAAGGCCATTTCAAAACGACGTCGCTTTGGGGCTATATAAGGCCTAAAACTCGAAAAAACTCATTTAGCCGAGAGTTAAAAAAAAAATCTTCCTTTCTCTTTTTTTTCTCGCAGGGGAGTCCGGGGTGGGGTTTAGCCGTGGCAGACCGACGTTGCCACTCACCACCGCATTACCTGGTGGCCGAAAATTCGCAAGAGGTATATTTTTTTCTCTTTTTTATTTTTGTTTTACCAGTTTATGTATGTATTTTTGGTATATTTGCGATATGAAGGATTTGTAGCAGCGAAAAAAATAACAATTTAAAAGTAAAAAAAAATCACCTTTTCGGTCTCTGTTTTGGTGTTTAAATATCTGTCCTTTGGTGTGCGGATCTCGTTGGTTTTATGTTTGCCTCTGTTTTTATATTCGCAGATCTGTCTTTTTTGCGTTTCAATCTACGGTTTTTATTGATCGGAAAAAAGGGTCCTTCCTTCGGTATTTCATTCGCTTATATAGCCATTTACAATGCTATTTTCGCTCTATTCTTGTTTTAATGCAGTGCAAGTGGTGTGGGCGGTGGGGATGACGAGGCGGTGGTGGTCTTTGTGGCGGTGGACGGACTCTTGGTCAAGTCAAGTCGAGCAGTCCAGGGGTCAAGATCGGTAGTGGTCCTAGGTGCGGCGCACCTAGGGCTTATTTTGTTCTTTTCTGATTAGGTTAATTTGGGGTATGGGCTAATCGGGCCTGGTTAGTTTGGGTTTAATTATTTTGGGCTCTTGATTTTGGGTAACAGTTTGGGTTTTATTTGGGTTTGTCGTGTTTGTAAAATGGGTCAAGGTAATTGGGCTTGTCTGTTGCCCTCTTGCTCATTTGTCGCAACGGAATGGAGCAAAGACTTTCAAAAGGCCAATTTTGCCCGATCTCGCCGAGTCTTGACTTCTTTGGTGCTCTTCTTCTTCAGGTAGCCTTGTTTTAGTCCACCATACCTTGTTGCTTTGATCCACTCCACTGCTATTTCAACAAGATGGGATATGTGGCTTCGATTTGCTCCTGCTGCGACTTCAATGGGATGTGGATTACTCCACTACATCTCCAAAGAGATGAGGTCTTTGGTCTTCAGCCTATTCCACTACTAGTTAAGGTAATAGGACTAAAGCTTAACCATGCTCCCTACTGGTTAGGGAGCCAAGATTTGCATTCGGTCTTGCCCCCATTGGTCGTATGCACCAGATCTACAATTTTGACCTATTCACACTGGTCGTGACATAGGACGGTGGCTTCAATCATGTTCCCTCTGGGTTAGGGAGCCAAGATTCACCTTCGATCTTGCCCCACTCTTGGTTAGTGGCGACAAGATCTACAATTTTGACCTATTTCCTACAATTTTGCTGGTCGGTGGCAATAGGACGGTGGCCTAAATCATGTTCCCCATCGGTTGGGAGCCAAGATTTGCCTTCGATCTTGCCTCACTCTTGGTTAAGGCGACAAGATCTACAATTCTTGACCTATTCCACTGGCCTAAATCGGTGGTTGGCAATAGGACGGTGGCCTAAATCATGTTCCTCATCTGGTTAGAAGCCAAGATTTGCCTTCGATCTTGCCCCACTCTTGGTTGGGGGACAAGATCTACGATTTTGACCCATTCCTCTAGGGCGACAAGATCTACAATTTTGACCTATTCCATCACTGGTCGCTGGCAATAGGACGTGGCCTAAATCATGTTCCCCATCGTTGGGAGCCAAGATTTGCCTTCGATCTTGCCTCACTATTTGGTTAGGGCGACAAGATCTACAATTCTTGACCTATTCCACCTGGTCGGTGGCAATAGATTCGTGGCCTAAATCATGTTCCCCACTTCGGTTGGGAGCCAAGATTTACCTTCGATCTTGCCCTACTACCGTTGGGCGACAAGATCTATGATTTTTGACCCATTCCACTGCTGGTCAGTGGCAATAGGGTAATCAACAACTTATTCCACTGCTGGTCAGTGGCAATAGGGCTATCTTCAACTTATTCCACTGCTGGTCAATGGCGATAAGAAAATCTTCCATCTATTCCACTGCTGGTCGGTGGCAATAGAGTAATCTTCAACTTATTCCACTGCTGGTCAGTGGCAATAAGAAAATCTTCCACCTATTCCACAGCTGGTCAGGGCAATAGGACGATCTTCAACCTATTCCACTGCTAGTCAGTGGCAATAAGACAATCTTTAGCCTATTCCACTGCTGGTCAGTGGCAATAGCATGGTTTTCAGCCTATTCCACCGCTGGTCAGTGGCGATAGGATGATGGCTTCACCAGTGTTGCTACGTCGTCCTCTGGGGACATATCATGTAGACTGATTTTATATGCTTGTGTTTATGCCACGTGATACGGATGCTATGGTCGGAATGACTCAAATACTGTGATATGGATGATACTTATATGAATGCAGAATATCATGAGAATGATGATTTTTCATAATAATTAAGATGCAATGATATTATGAAGGACATTTGCATGGATGCGGGATGTCATGAGAATGATCTCTTTTCACAAGCTTAGGGCCGTAATTGCTCGTTCGCTCGTCAAGGTTACGACACAGACGCAACATCTTGTCTAATATCTATGGTAATCTGAAGAAATAGTCATAATTTTAGACTCCTCTTCCTCGAACGCTTTCAACCTCTAAGTGTGGTGGTTCCTAAACAATGATCTGTTTTAGGTTCCCACATTGCTTAGAGGCTTCCAGAGTAATAGGTGGGACTCCTTTTATGGAAGCATTATGGGTCCTAGGTCGTTATTTCAATTGCAAAGCGATTTTAAAAATAACAATGGAATTTATGAAGAATGGAATTTGATTAAATCAACAAAAGTAAACATTATTGGAATACAAAAAGTGGGTAAAAAGGAAAAGTAGGTGCCCCAGATATTGCAGCCTGAGCTTCACCACCGAATCCTTCCGAAGATCATTTTGAGCTGAATAGACGTTGGGAGATCTGCAGTGCTTTGTAGATGTTTTGAGGTGTAACATTCCTCCTTTTGCTAATTCTGGGAGAACAAAAATTGTCATATACCTCCTCTTTCGTGCAAATTTGAGCCGCCCTTATCGGGTTTTTGACTCAAAGCCCCTTTGGTCTCAAAGCGCCCTTTACGGGTTTTCGCTTTACTCTCCGATTTTTTTTTTTTAGGTCTTAAAGCGCCCTTTGTGGGTTTTCACTTTAGCCTTTCCCTTCTTCAAGCATAATACTTCTTAACTGAATCTGAATTTATGGGGTTGGATAGATTTTTCCCATCCATCTCGGCCAGAATTAGGGCCCCTCTAGAGAAAGCTTTTTTCACCACATAAGGTCCTTCCCAATTTGGCATCCATTTCCCTCTGAAATCCTTTTGTATAGGGAGGATCTTTTTCAAAACCAAGTCTCCCTCGTGGAATTCTCTTGGACGCACTTTTTTATTTATGCTCGCATCATTCCCTTTTGGTACATCTGACCATGACGGATAACTTTCAGTCTCTTTTCTTCGATCAGATTCAACTGATCATATCAAACTTGGATCCACTCTGCTTCATCCAATTTTAGTTCAGACAGTACTCGAAAGGACGAAATTTCAACTTCAATGGGTAAAACCGCCTCCATTCCGTAAACCAATGAGAAAGGAGTTGCCCCGGTGGAGGTTCTGACTGACGTTCGATAGGCGAAAAGGGAAAATGGTAACTTCTCGTGCCAATCTTTGTAAGTCTCAGTCATCTTCCCTACTATCCTCTTGATGTTCTTATTAGCTGCTTCTACTGCACCGTTCATCTTTGGGCGATATGGTGACGAATTGTGATGTCTGATCTTGAATTGCCTACAAACTTTTGCGATCATGTTGTTGTTCAAGTTTAACGCATTATCAGATATGATCCTCTCAAGCATGCTATATCGACATATGATTTCCCTTTTTTAAGAACTTGCTGACTGCTGATTTTATCACATTAGCATATGAAGTGGCCTCCACCCATTTAGTGAAGTAATCAATTACCACGAAGATGAACCGATGTCCATTGGAAGCTTTTGGAGAGATTGGTCCAATGACGCCCATGCCCCACATAGAAAAAGGCCATGGGAAGTCATAACATGTAAAGGTGAGGCGAGACATGAATCTTGTCCCCATAAATTTGGCACTTATGACATTTCTTAGCATAATCAATGCAATCACTTTCCATGGTAGACCAATAATACCCGAATCTCATGATTTGTCCGCCATGCGAACCCATTGGCATGTGTTCCATGACACCCTCATGGACTTCTTCTAGGATCCGCTCAGCCTCGGCGCCATCCACACATCTCAATAACACTTGATCCTTTCTTCTTTTGTATAGGATTTCTCCGTCTAAGACTAGTCACAAGCTAGTCTTCTCAACGTCCTTTTATCATTTTCGGTTGCTTGATCGGGGTATTTATGATCTTTCACATATAGTAGTATATCGTGGTACCACGGTTGATCATTTTGCTCCTCTTCTTCCACGCTGTAGCAATGGGCTGGGGCCTCATAAATGCTCATTTGTATAGGCCTCAAATCCTCCTTGTTGTTTGCTCGCACTATAGAAGCTAATGTGGCTAGAGCATCACCATCCGATTTTGTCTCTTGGTAGATAACCGAAAGTGATGTCATCAAACTTTTGATCGGTTCTTGGACCAATCTTTTGTATTCGACCAACTTGGGATCTCTCGTCTCCCATTCTCCTTGTTGATAAATCACCGGTCAGAGTCTCCAGATACTTCAAAGACCTTAATCTTGCATTCTATAGCGGCACGGATACCCATGATGCAAGCTTCATGCTCTGCCATATTGTTTGTACAATCAAAATCCAATTTACCAGTGAATGGGTAATGATCTCTGTTTGGGGACACCAGAACTGCCCCAATTCCATTGCCTATAGCATTCGATGCCCCGTCGAAGTTCAGTTTCCAAGGACGACTTTTTGGGGTACCTTCTTCAGTGGTTGCTACATACATTAGGTCTTCATTAGGGAAATCAAAGTCTAAAGGCTCGTAATCTGCCAGAGCTCTACTGGCCAGAAAATCCGCTATTGCACTTCCTTTTATCGCCTTTTGGTTTACATAAACTATGTCAAACTCAAAAAGTAAAATTTGCCATCGAGCCATCTGTCCATTCAAAGTAGTTAACTCCATTAGGTATTTCAGTGGGTCTAGCTTCGAGATGAGCCAGGTCGTATGATACAACATGTACTGCCTCAGTCTCCAAGTTGTCCAGACCAAGGCACAACATAGTTTCTCAATTGGTGAGTACCTTGTTTCACACTTAGTGAACTTTTTACTAAGGTAGTATATTGCCTTTTCTTTCTTTCTTGATTCATCGTGCTGGCCGAGCACACATCCCATTGAATTATCAAGTACAATCAAATAGAGGATTAAAGGCTTCTCTGGATTCGGCGGTGTCAATACCGGAGGATTGGACAGGCATTGCTTTACCTTGTCAAAGGTCTTCTGACATTCCTCGTCCCACACACCTAGATTGTGTTTTTTAAGAAGACAAAATATGGGGTCACATTTCTCAGTCAGCTGTGAAATGAACCGAGCAATGTAATTTAATCTTCCTAAGAAACCTCGAACTTCTTTTTACGTGTGAGGTGGAGACAATTCTTGTATAGCCTTAACTTTGTCTGGGTCAACCTCAATCCCCTTTTCGCTGACTATAAATCCTAGCAGTTTCCCTGACCTAGCTCCAAAGGTACACTTTGTCGGGTTAAGCTTCAGCTGGACTTTCCTCAACCTCAAAAATAATCTCCTTAAGACTTGGACATGCTCCTTTTCAGTTCGAGACTTGGCGATCATATCGTCGACATAAACTTCAATTTCTTTGTGCATCATGTCATGGAGTAGGGTTACCATGGCTCTCTGATATGTTGCTCCCGCATTCTTCAGCCCAAATGGCATTACCTTATAGCAAAAGGTTCCCTACATGGTTATGAACGTGGTTTTATCCATGTCTTCAGGAAGCATCTTTATCTGGTTGTATCCTGAGAAGCCATCCATGAATGAGAATAATGAATAACCCACCGTATTATCCACTAAGGTGTCGATATGAGGTAACAGAAAATTATCTTTCTGCTAGCCTTGTTTAGATCCTCAGTAGTCTACACATTCGCATTTTCCCATCTTTCTTAGGGATCGGGACGATATTGGCTACCCATTCCGAGTACTTAACCACTTGTAAGAAACCTCGTCAAATTGCTTCCCGACCTTCTCTTTATTTTCAAGAAACATATGGCCTCATCCTCCAAGTTTCTATTGGACCGGCTTGTATTCTTCTTTTATGGGCAAACGGTACCACGATATCGTTGCTTAACCCGCATGTCTTGATATGACCATGCGAAGACATCCTTGAATTCTTGGAGTAGCTCGATGAGGTCTCGCCTTGTCTCTACGGTGATACCAACTCCAATCTTCACTTCTTTCTTTTCTTGTCCATCTCCTAGGTTCACTATTTCCACTGACTCTTTGTGAGGTACGATTTGTTTTTCCTCTTGTTCTACCATCCTTAACAGTTCAGGAGATAAGTCACAGCCTTAGTTATCTCCAAAATCCTGAAAATCTTCCGCACCCATATCTTGCTCAAAAGGATATTCTGAGTCATCGGTAGCGTTACTCAAATCATTGATATTTAGGGACCTGTTATGGAGATGAATAAAGGCTCATAGAATCACAGAATCTAGGCATGCTTATTGGTATCATAAATGAAGAATAAAAATGTTTAGAAGAATATCTAAAGAAAGAATAATGATAATGAATGAAATGAATAAAAAAGAAAATTTGCTCAAAAGATGGCGGAGATGTATTTCATTGAAAATAACGATGCCTTATACAAAATCATGCTTCACAAAAGGGACTCTTTTTGCTTCTAGACTTAGAGCAACAAGTGTGTTCCGAGTATTACTCTGAATGAGTTCTAAAAGCTACAGGAATCTCCTCCATAGTATCCAGCTTGTTTAGAATCTACCTAGCTTATAAGGCGAATGCCATTCCGATTTTCTTCCTCAATTTTCCCCTCAGATATAGCGTTGACATGCACGATTTCTTTATTTTGCGTTCTTCGTCCCGAATGGATAACCCCTCCTGATATAAAGGTCTCACGAATATTAGGAATTATCATCGGTTCCCATTTAATCTCATCTCCACCCAAACGCGCTTTCCTTCTTTCTTGCTTCTTTTCTAACTCTTTCTTTTTTTGTTTTGCGTTCGGCTTGAATCCTAATCCAAAGAGGTCTATTTTTTCTTTCAACCTCGGGATTTCGATTTCTCCTTGGAGATACCTTCCCAGTCCCTTTTTAGGTACGGCTCCGTTTTCGACCATTAATTGCAAACCCATTTTTGTGGTTTTGGATAACTGGGGCACTGGGATCTTGTTTCCCTCGATGATAAATATTGCGTTGACGAATTCCAAAGAGCGGAAGGAACATTCAGTCGTTTCGTCATTTACTTCTAAATATGGTGCACCGTTGGTTACGGTTGCGATGATGTCTTCTTCAGCATTTATTGTTACCAAACGCCTTCTATGACTAATTTCAATTTTGGTGCAACGATGAAGGATCGCTCCCGAAAGTGTATCCAAGACCTCCCAACAAACAGCTTATATGACTACCGATATCCATTACTATGAAATCCACTTCATATATACCTGGGCCGATTAAAAAAGGTACTTCGGTCCTTCCCATGACTTTCTTTTCAGTTCCATCGAATGCCCTTACTACATTGTAGCAGGCCTTCATGTGAGAGCTATCAATGGGTAACCGATTCAACGTCGATAATGGCAAGACATTGAGTGCCGATCCGTTATCGACTAATACCCCTGGTAGTGTGTATCCTTTGCACCGTGTAGTAATGTGGAGGGCCTTGATAGAACCCATACCTCCCGGTGGAATCTCATCATCATTAAAGAAAATGAAGTTATTAGCACTTATATTGCTAATTAGACGATCCAACTTGTTAACAGTGATATCATTAGCAACATAAGTTTCATTCAATACTTTCATCAGTGCGTTGCGGTGTGCTTCTGAGCTCAATAGCAAGTCAAGCACAGATATACGAGTCGGCTATTTATGCAATTTGCTTCACGACATCAGATTCACTATGTTTTAAAACTTCAAGAATTCTCTAGCCTCTTCTTCTTTTCATTGGCTCATTTATAGGAGCTTCCTATTTGGTCGCACTTTCTCTCTTTTGTTCGGCCACCAAGGTTTTCTCTTTTGCAAGCTCATTCCGTGGGTTTGCCGTGTCGTAACGTCTTCTGCTACACGTATAGGAGCCTATTTCCTGGTTTCCCTTTGCAGTGCTGGACCAGTCTCCTTTCCCAAGAACCATCACATTGCAGTTGTAGTTCCAGGGAACCTTTTTGTTATCTTCATATGAAAAGGCTGTGGGTCTTCAGATCACAATCTTCGGAGGCTCCTGGTTTTTTTCGTAGTGCGGGACGAGTCCCCTATTTTAGGAATCGTCAGGTTGCAGTTAGAGTTCTGGGGAACCTCTTTATTGTCTTCATACGAAAAGACTGCCGATTTACGAATCACGATCTTCGGAGTTGTCTTTATCCCAGCTCCATCGTTCTTTGGCCGCGAGATGATGACCAAAGGATAGCTAGTTTTCGAGGCTTTTATTGTTGATTCATCTTCCAACATGCAAACGCTTCTTTCTTTTCGGCCTTCATTAATTTCAAAAACTCCAACTCTTTATTGTCCATCAGCCTTTGTACCAGAATTCTGAACTCAATACAGTCCTGGATTTCATGTCCCTCTATGTTATGAAACTCACAGCCTTTTCTTGTTCCTTCATGCTTTCCTACCGGACTTGATATAGCTAATCCCCTCTTCATCATTTCTTTCCATACTCATCTCATCGGAGTCCTTACTTCGTCAACATCTCTTTTAACTCTCCTTCTCATGTTCTTGCCTATCATATTGACCCCATGATTAGGCAGCGGGTGCCCCGTGCTGGGGGTATCGTCCACTTCTATAACGCCCATCTGGATGAGTCTTTCTACGCTTTTTAAAAGTAAGGCAGTGCTTTATTGAATGTTCCACAATCCTGCGTGGTACTCAGACTGTATGCGTTCGCGTCATACCACTTAGGGTATGGGGTTGCGTGGGTTTTAGGTAATGGGAAACAATATGTGCATCAAATAAGTTCGTACATTTCTTGTACGAGACTAGAATTGGCGTGAATTGGATTTTCTCCGTGTTCGCTTTGTCTTTGGGTTCTTGCCCAGAGGAGCCTTGATGATCGTGATTCTGACACTTGGGTGATTCTGATAATAGGCTTTGATAACCTTTATTTAGGTTATTTACATCATTCTCTCTTTCTTTGGGATTGTCTTTCCGCACTTTCTCCCACTTCTATCTTGCCACATCTGATTGCATTTTCTATCATCTCCCCCAACATCACGATGTCTGAAAAGCTTTTAGTGGCGCTTCCCAGCATATGATTGATGAAAAGAGCTTTCAACGTATTAATAAAGAGCATGGTTGTCTCCTTTTCCAATAGCGGTGGCTGCACTTGTATTGCTACCTCTCTCCATCGCTGGGCATACTGTCTAAAACTTTCGCCCGACTTTTTTTCCATATTTTGGAGCGTGATTCTATCAGGAGCAATATCAGCTACATGGCCATAATGTTTCATGAAGGCCTGTGCCAGGTCCTTCCACGTCTTGATTTGGGCACGACTAAGCTGGTTATACCATTTGGCGGCAGACTAGGCCAAAATGTCTTGAAAACAGTGAATCAGAATCGGTCATTATTAAGGTGCCCCGCCATCCGCCGGTAGAACATTGTGATGTGCTCCTCAGGACACTAGTCCGTTATATTTCTCGAACTCTGGTGTTTTGAACTTTGGCAGAAGGACTAAGTCCGGGACTAGACTTAAGTCTTTAGCGTCTATCCAGTAATGATGGTCAGCCGTTTCTATTTCTTTAAACTTTTCTTCTAGCCACCTGCAATGGTTCTCAAGTTGCTTTGACAAATCTATTTTTGCCTTGTCCATTTCTGCCAGTTTATCGAAATCGGGGACCACAGGGTTAGCCGGACTTTCCCTTGGGTTAGTACCCGAACCAGTCGGGAGGTGGGCTGGTATCGCGGTACCAACTTGATATTGTGGTCTAATAGTAACAGGCGTCCTTTGGGAATGCACCTCCTGTGGAACTTGGGTATTAGACGGGGTAAAACCCAGAGGGTAAACAGGGTCGTCATTATCGTTTCCTAAACTAGTAGCAACGCCCTTTCCTTTCTCACGTTCATTGGCCAACAATCGCGCTTAACCGATTCATCATGTTACTCGAGATTCCCGTGATCCGCTCTATCATGTCCGTTGTATCTTGATTAATCGTTCTTGCATTTGCTCTTGTATTTCCTTTTGCATTTGTTCTAGTCTTTCCATTCTTTGATCCATGATTTTTGTTTTGCCTCGTGTATTGTAGCGATGTTCCAGGGTCACTGTCATAATTTAAGGTTCCTTTGTGAGATTTAATACACATGATGCAATGTAATGCTAATGCATGAAATGTATGCAAAAAAGGCATTAATTCTGATTCAATTTCCTTTTAGAATAACTTTTCTAGAAAATAAGTTTCTTTACATAAAATGGATTACATATAAGGCCTCGCCCTAATACTTAAGGCCTTGACTTCCTCAAGAAGCCCAGCTAACTCTTGACCTTGCTCTGACTTTGATTCGTAAAATAAACCTAGTACATCAGCTCGGACTGCTAAGGTTTGTAAGTGATCTGCCACCTCTCGCACTTGAGCTACGGCTTCCCCCATAATGTAATCTCGATCTCTAACTTGATTCTGAGAGTGATGAAGTTGCTGCTTCCAACGCTCCTCATTAACTTCAAGAAGCTCCACCTGTAGCTCACAACCATGTAAAGTAGATTCTAGCTCTTCGATTCTTGCTTTCATTTCTTCAATTTTACTCAGACTAGCCTTTAATTCGACTATAGAGTTACGACTACGATACTGATACAATGATCTTTCCAGTTCTATCACCCGAGCCTTTAATTCCTCTTTCTCATTTTGAGTTTCTACCAAACTTCTTTTTAGAGTAGCTTCTCGAACTTGAGTATCTCGGAGTTCCCTTTCCTATTATCGGCTCTATATTTTTCCTCTTTAAGTTCTTGACGCCATTGTTCGACGTTTTTTCTAATCCAAGAATTTTCATTGACCTTGCACTTCTTATAGTCCGCTTTCAAACCGTCCAAATCTTCCTCATTTTATTTTTCCCTTTCCTCACTTTTTGGCTTCCGGCTTTCCGAATGTCAACATCCAATCCTAATTGCATTTTATCTTCTTCTAATTGTTCTATCCTTTTCCCTAATTCCACATTCTTTTCTCAAAATCTGCTTTGATGATTTGAGTCCGACGGATTACTGCGCAGTGCTCTTCCACTGATCGGGCATTTTTTTGGCCTGATGTGGGGATGTTGTCGTTGATTCTCTGACTCTACCATCGGTCATATTCGGGGGTTGTCATCGGGTTAGTGGCAAACCTTTTCATTCTGTAAGTCCGATTTCAAGCACTCGCTATTTCACGAACTCTCTTCTTATAATTGTCTCTTTTATACTCAAACTCGCACTGAATTAGACCTTGTGTTACAGGTATAAACTGCCTCGATCTGTACTGTCTCAACACGAGGAGAGGAGCATATCCGACAGCTCCCCATATTCTCAGTAGAGGAACCCAGTCAAAATCTCCACACCGATATAAGATCTCATCAGGAATCATTAAAGGAAGTTTCCATTCTACGTCTTCTTCTTGCAGGTTTTGTAGAATCATCATCCATTTTCTTCTATAATATCGTCTCGCCTTGGCGTGGCTGCTAATTCTTTTAGCGGGGAATAGTCCTCGGAGAAGATTCGACACGATGCCTTTTCCGCTTTTCAAAAGTGATTGCTGAACCATGCTAGTAAGAGTCATGCACAACCGGTGAATCTTCCTTCGCCGCTTTTCTAAGACGCGCTAGGGACCTAAAAGTTTGGTCGAATTGCGAGAACAGGTGTGACTCTTCTATCCAATCTGTCGAATAAGTCCGAGACCGCTTCGCCTACATGCCCTAGGGCTTGGGGAAAATAATCACCCATAAATGCTCAAGGCAAAATGTCAACCCTTTTCTTCACGCGGGATGCGCTTATGATCAAATCCTTAAATTTCTCCAATGGATGCACTTACAATCTCTTTTTGTTTTATCCGAAGCCGCAACCCATCGCCGCTCATTCCCGTAATATTCATCGACTTTTTTAAGAATGTGGGGACATTAATGTGTCTTGCATAAACTTTGTCGGTTTGAATTTTTGGGCAACGGAGTAAAGTCGTGTATTCTTCTATAGTAGGCACCAGTCCGCTTTCCGAAAGTAAAACAACTATAAACAGATTCCAAAATTGGGCTATAGCTTGAATAAGTCTGGTCTACCTTGATGTCGAAAGATAAGGCGGATCACATGAATGACAAGAGAATAGTTGCTTGATTTCGTCGTCCCATTGACTCCATATCTCTTTCATCTCTTGAAGATTATTTTGAGTTACACTGATACGTGTGAAGTCTCATAATTCTAATATGTGCCCTTCTGTAAGACTATCACCTTTTTCTTATTGCCTTTGTCTCGGCCCATATTTGACTACGCATTGTCCTCCACTCTATCAAGAAACCCCTTTCCATGACAAGCTATCTATTTAGCAATTGAATGTGAATCAACACCTTTTTTAATGAAGATGCCATGCAAAAATAAAAATGAAGCAAATCAGTATTTCATACACAGCAAGCAAAGAATAAAAATACCTAATCTGGTAACCACTAGGGTTTGGCATGGCTCTACCTAGGGTGGGTTCTTAGGGCTTACTATATGAGGTTTAGTTCTAGAGAAGGGTACTCGAACCAGCAGATTCCTCGATCCTCACCCATTATAGGCTCATATGGACCGAGTTCAGTTCAGGAGAATACATTTCCCTATGAATACACGGAGATGAAAATCTCACGAAGACATAGGTACGGATGTATCCCGAAAGCGATCCACTATCCTGCACGGAGGTGAAAACCTCACGAAGGAGTAGCTTTTCACTCCCACTTAAAGGTGTGACCACAACGGTCATGCAATGCAATGTCGAAATTAAAATAACATGCAATAAAAAGATCGTAATTTTCAAATCGAACTTTCAAAATTTTGAAAAAAGATAGAAAATAATCAATTTATGGCTTGACTTTCTAAATCAGTCCCCAGCGGAGTCGCCAAGCTGTCGTAACCATTTTTTGGAAAACGAAAAAGGGGTTCGACTTTGGTTTTTAAAACGAAAAAAGACAGGGAGTCGCCACCAATCCTTTTTTATTGAGGTGTGATCGGGTCACCTCGTAAAATGGTTGTTTTTAATAAACAGTTTGATTTATCAAAACAATGATTTTGGTCTACGAAATCCAGAAAATGAGTTCGGAAGTCGGTTACGCACGAGGAAGGGTTAGCACCCTCGATACGCCCAAAATTGGTACCAAAATGATTAATTAGTGTCTTAATGTCGAAAATTTGAAAAGGTTTTAAAATACGGATCCTTTAAAAGGTATTAGGATATTTGAGATTCCTTTGTTCCGAGAGGGTCCAAATATCACATCCAGCACGTTAGGACATGATATTCTAAACCTTCGTAATCAAAGCTATCTCGTGATTTATGAATCTTAATTAAAAGGATGTTTAGTTATTTAGTCAAACGGAAAATCGCAACCCAGCACGTTAGGGCACTATTCCCCGGATTCCTAAATACAAAACATTGCCTTTATTTTAAAACCTTTAAATGAAGTGTAGCAATTTTACAAAAATGCATCGTATCGTATTGAATTAAAGAAAAGGCTTGAGTCAAAACTTGACATTTCTTTGTCCCGAAAAGATATAAACATCACATCCAGCACGTTAGGACACAATGTTTTAATCTCTCGTGATCAAAGTCGTCTCGTGATTTGCGAAACTTCGCAAAAGGGATGTTAAGTTATTTAGTTAGACGGAAAATCGCAACCCAGCACGTTAGGGCACTATTTCCTGAATTTTTAAATACAAAACATTGCCTTATTTTAAAATCTTTTAGGTGAAATATGATGATTTTACAAAAGATATTTTGTTTAATAATACAAGATGTAATGAAGAAAACAAATATGGATGTGAGTGTAGTAAATAAAAGAAAATACAAATAATAATAATAATAATAATAATAATAATGATAATAATAATAATAGTAAAATGCTAATAATTACAAAGAAATGATATAATAGCGATAATAATAATAATAATAATAATAATAATAATAATAATAAGGATTTTAGTTAAATTAATAATAAAGTGGTGAAAATAATAAAAGGGGTTAAATTATATTAAAGATAGAATATCCGGGTAAATTTTAAAATAAAAAGAAAGGGAAGGATGAAACTACAATGTACATAAGAAGCGAAGGACTAAAATGAAATATTCCCTTGCCCCAAAACGCTGCATAAAGGCGGGTCAAAATGAAAATAAAAGCATTAATGGGCCAAATTAACAACAAAAAAAACTTGATTGCAAACGTCGAAAATGAGGAGGATCATACCATAAATATCCCATTTTTTGGCAAAACACGAATCTTCGGTAGGCGGTTCGGATCGGTCGGGCCGTAAAAACGCGCGTTTTGAGGTTAAAAGGCCACTTCAAAACGACGCTGCTTCGGGGCTATATAAGGCCCAAAACTCAAAAAACTCATTTGTGCTGAGAGTTAAAAAAATCTTCCTTTCTTTTTTTTTTCTCTGTAAGGGGGGAGTCCGGTGGGGTTTTTGTGGTCGTCGTCAGGCCGACGCAATTGCCGACCACCGTGCATACCTGTGTAGTAAAATTCGCAAGAGGTATATTTTTTCTTTTTTTTATTTTCTATTTTACCAGTTTATGTATGTATTTTTGGTATATTTGCGCAGATGAAGGATTTGTAGCAGCGAAAAAAATAACAATTTAAAAGTAAAAAAAATCACCTTTTCGGTCTCTGTTTTGGTGTTTAAATATCTGTCCTTTGGTGTGCGGATCTCGTTGGTTTTATGTTTGCCTCTGTTTTTATATTCGCAGATCTGTCTTTTTTTGCGTTTTGAATCTCTGGTTTTTTATTGATCGGAAAAAAAAGGGTCCTTACACTGGTATTTCATTCGGCTTATATAGCCATTTACAATGCTATTTTCTGTCTATTCTTGTTTTAATGCAGGTGCAAGTGGTGTGGGCGGTGGGGATGTGACGAGGCGGTGGTGGTGCTGTGGCGGTGGACGTGACTCCTGGTCAGAAGTTAGAAGTCGAACAGTCAAGGGTCAGAAGACTGGCAAGTGGTCCTAGGTGCGGCGCACCTAGGGCTTCTGTTTTGTTCTTTTCTGATTAGGGTAATTTGGGGTATGGGCTAATCGGGCCTGGTTAGTTTGGGTTTAATTGTTTTGGGCTCTTGATTTTGGGTAACAGTTTGGGTTTTATTTGGGTTTTTAGTGTTTGTAAAATGGGCCGGGCAGAATTGGGCTTGTACAAACTTGAAACCAATACGTGTTAGCATAGAGACAATCTTTACGTTAATGCAGTTACTTAAACTAATTGACATGGGATCAAACTCTCAATCCATTTTACTTTATTTCATATTTAAATTATCCAAAAATCAAAATTGAGAGTTGAAATTAAGAAAAAACAACATTTTGAGTCCAATTTCAATTTAACAAAATATAGAGAAAAATTCAATATTAATTTAAAGTACAAAAATGCCTTTAATATCTATAGTTTTATATAGTAGAATTAAGTGTTTGATTGAGTTTCCTCTGACGAGACACGCCCATGGCACACGCCTGTAAATCGTGGCTGCACCATGGTCAATCCTTGACGAGTCACGCCATGTATTTCGGGTCCAGTGTGGTCGACTTACATCACGAGGCACTACTGTGTGGTCTTGTGCCTAGGCAGTGTGGATTTCATACTTTGGCCCATTTTCTCCATTTTAGCCTGCTTTCGTTCTTTTCATCCTCCGGTGCTCTACTAGGTATAAAACATGAAAATAAAAGATTAGGAGCGCTTATTTCTATAATTAAAGGAAAAATTATCCAAAAGTATGCTAAATGTGTCATTCATTAACCGGTCTTAACTCTATTATAAAATTATCAAAAATTCATTATTTTACAAAGTAATAAATGTTATTTTGATGATATTGTTTTCATTTTACATTATTGTATCTACTAGAAAAATATAGACACGAATTCAAAATATCATAATCTTTACTATCTCAATTTTACCATTACACTTTTAAAAAATTTTATCATTTCAACCAAAACAACATTTAATTTTTATATATTTTTTATAAATTTATTAAATAAAATTTTTCAATCTAGTCAAAAATAAAATAAAATATTGATTCTATTCACAACTAATTTATATACATTTAAAATTTCAAAAAAATTTATATACATTTAAAACAAATTATTTTTATTTGAAACTACAAGAAGCAAACGATACCATTACACTCATAAAGATTGGTGTACATTTAAACAATTATCAAAATATATTTGAATCAAACACACATGATAAAATTAGAATCATATACTTAAAGTTGTCGAGATTATTTCTTCCCAAATAAAAAATCTATAATCTATATATAGTTCAAGATAACCGTATCTATAATCTATACTATTATAAAATTGTTCACCGGCTCAAAATAAAATTAATTTAATAAATATAAATTAAGAATATTTATATCTTTTTACTTAAATAGTAATTAATTGTAACATACTGGAATAGAGCCTAGGAGTTAGGGGCTAGCGAGTTGGGGTTGCCAGTAGGCCTAGTGAGTTGCAGTTGTTAGCTTGGGTTGAGAGTGAAAGTAGGGTCTTGATTAGGAGTAGCCAAAAGGCGGTTATACCAAAATTAGGAAGTTAACTTGTTTTCCTCTTCATAACACCATTCATGCACATAACTCTTTCCTATGTCTACTAGGGCAACCTAAGATCATCTAAACACCTGGTGTCTATAAATTAAGCTCTTTTCATTGAAATTTCATGTTCCTTTGAACAACAAAACTCTCTCAAAATTCTTCATTGATTACTTCTTTCTCTTGTTTCTACGAAATCAAGAACCCAAAACTTAGCTCTTAGATTTAAAGGCAAGACTTTGTTTCTCTATTGAAAGTAATTTTAAAACTTTTAAGAAGGTTTGCAATGAAAGAAACTAGGTTCGCCAAAAGGCTAGTATGTGCGAACCTAGGTTCGCTTGCATTTATGTATTAGTTTTAATGTGCTTCGTCTATTAGTAACTTGTGTATATTTGTAAAGTTGTGAACCTAACAAAGCCGTCTACAAGCAAAGACAAGGGAAAAACGAAACTTGTTTAAATCTTTCAACAAACTAGTGCGTGTTCAAGGATCGCCACATGTAAGTGCGAACTATAGTGTTTATCAGGAGCTTAGGGCTTATCCTAAGTTTCGGGAGTAAGTTTTCTCTAAACTTTGTTTTGTGATTGTGTTTAAATATGTGTTTTCATAAACAGTGATATTCGAGCTCAATATTGTGAACTATATATGAATAGTATTTTGCGAGCTCCTCATGATTTGCAAGCTCTATGTTTAAGTAAATGCTTGGACACTATAGTCTTTTGTAATCATTGGATATAATGGCATGCCATAGGATTGTGAGTACTCACCTTTGTGTTTTGTGATTTGGACGAGAGGCCCTGGGACAGGTTAGGAGAAATAAGAGAATGATGAGCTAAACTCTATTCAATGGGACATGCTGGTGTGATAGAGAGTGTTAGCTTAGTGCTACACTTATGGGATATGACAGACTCTTTAAGTCAAAGTGAGGAGTTATAAGGAGATCCGTTTATCCGAAAAAAAAAAGAATATGTGAATAAGATTGTGATTTTCCAAAATGTTATGTTTTACTATTTTAAGTTAATAGACAATAGGTACCTACGAACCAGGCTTCACATAGATATGACGAACCCAGTTCGCAGAACAATAACCTTGATAAAGCTTTTGTTTAACTTATTTTTTTGTACATGCTATGAGATTTTTCTATATTGTCACTAAGCTCGCAAGAGCTCACACACTCTTTTTAAACACTGTAGATAACTAAATCACACGATGTGTAGCGGCAAAGCGAGAGATCCAGGCAAGGCATAAACATTGAATAGGTGATACAAATGAACTCTGGACTTAAAGGCAACGTGGGAATCCGCTTGGGAATAGAGATATCTTTCTCTCTGTTGACTTTGCTAATTGTTTTAAGACTTAATTTTTTTATTTTTTTCTTTTATTTCAAGCTCGCGAACCGATAAAACTATATATATACACCTATATGTTAAGTAAGTCAATTTCTTGTCGGTATGAATATAATTCGAAACCATGTTTGATGTTTTCTTAATTTACAATTTCATGTCTAAAGTATTTAATTTCTAATCAAAGTGTTTGCCATAAGTTAGAATATGAAATAATCAAAATTGACTAATTTATACAGAGTTTGCCAAAGTTGTTGCGAAGTGACAAAGTTGCTAAACTGTGCAAGGTGCGAACCCTAGCATCTAACAGATTGTTACCTATGAACCCTTAATAATTTATGAAACGCAAAATAGGAAAGACCTTGCGATACGAGTTTGCGGAATCTAAATGCAAATGGATCACTCGCGAGACCTACCTTATTTAAGGAGACTTATTCGGCGAAGACTAGAATTCGTGAGCTGTGTAATTAGCAAGCCTTAGAAGTAAGTTACTGTGTGTTAACAGTCTTCCGCATTTTTACGTGTACGCATGAGTTCTCCTTTTGTTTACATGTCGTATTGCTACGACATGCAAACCCCTTGCTTGCAAAAGCGAAGTATTGTGAGTTAAAATCTTAGAGCTTGCATGTTCTTATTGTTCATATGGTATGATGGTGTGTTGGAGGTTTGGTTGGAGATGAAACGAAAAGTTACTCCGGTGGCTAGTGTAACATTCCGAGTTTGGGGTATTATATTAATCATATTTTAAAAATGACTATAATTTAATTTAGATAAAATTAATCACTCTTTTAACTTAAAAATACAACATTTAAAAAATTCAATCAAATGTGCCAAATATTCCCATATTTGTATGAATAAATTGAGTATTTTTCATGCTTAAATTCTTATTGACACTTTACCTTAAGTTCAAGCTTGAGAAACCCTTTCCTCTTGCCCTAACTAAAAAAGATAAATTCTAAACATATTTTATAAAAAATATAAAAATAAAAAAATCCAAAATATAATGAATATAATTTTATAATTTTTTTTTTTCAAAAAATTGCAAGTTGCAGTGCCAACTATAAAATATATGTGCACCACCGTGCGACTTACCATATCAACATCTCGTATGACAAAAAAAGAAGAAGAAAGAAGGTAATTAAAGCAAAAATAATAAAAATTGAGGAGATTTCCTTTCTTTTCAAAAGATGACTCAGTCTTAATGAATATTTATTTATTTTCTTTTAGAATGCAACGACAAGGGCACACTGAAAGGTAACATAAATGATTAGGAGTGACAAAAAAAGAGTTCCCATCTGTTTAATTTTATAATTTAAGAAAAAAACGAGTTTCAAGATAAGATGGATAATTTTTTCATTAAGATTTTTGGGATTGGGTGGGGGGTTAACTTTATGTGGTGTCCTCTGTCTCTCGTAATATATTTACTAGAACATCTTTATATTAATTGCATAATTGTATTTATATATTTTTTAATTTTAAATAATTTACTATATATTTTAATTATATAAATATTTTCATATATTTTATTAAATATTTTGTAAATTATTATTTGGTTTAATTTTTAAACTAATATTATATAGTATTATTTAAAATTTTGAAATAAGATAATACAAGAGAAGGCATTCAACGTGGAGCAAAGGCGGAAGTAGAATATTTTGACTCGAAAATTTAAAAGGTTTAAAAGATTATTATAAATTAATGCATAATATTAAAAATAAGAGTATTACAAAATTATTTAAATAGTAACTAAATAAATTTAATTCCTACATACAAAATTTTTATCAAGTCAACCAATATTAGACTAATAGCGATTTATACAAGTTAAAAATATAATTATTTTTTATGCATACTATTTTATACTTGAATTAAGAGAAAATCTTATTTTACAATTATTGTTGGTAGTTACAGGGTAAAATATAATTCCTTTCGTAATAATAAAAACTATTTAAATATTTTTTGTGCCACGAGAATGTAATATATAAAATATAAGATGCATAAAATTACACCAAGAATAACACTTTCTTAAAAAGAAATGTTAATTTTAATCTATATTCAAGAAATACAAGATAATACTAACAATCAGTCCTAATTTCTTCAATGACTCGCTTTAATGATCACTAAAATATAAATAAATCAAGATATTAGTAATTAGAGTCGTACATGGGCAGGGTTGTTCGACTCGGCCCAAGGCCCTTAGAAATGTGGGAGGGTTTGGACAAAATATAGGCTGAAAAATGGGCTTGGGCAAAAAAATTAGGCCGTTTAAAAAACGGGCAGACCTCAGTATGATTTTTTTGGCCGATGCCTATTTTACCGACCTAATATATTATTATTATTTTTTTATTTTTTATTAATAAAATTTTAATTTTAGAAAAGAATAAAAGATTTTCACGTGCCTATGACTTCCACTCTTTCTCCCATTTTTTCATCTCAAGTCAAAATCCTAATCTCCTCCACTCTCCGTCTCTCCGGTCTCCACCTTCCTCTTCATCTCTGTCTCACGCTCTACCGAGAAGTCGTTGCTTGCCGAGAAGTCTGTTGCTTGTTGCCTACTTCATGAGCCTTCACCGCCTGCTCAGAACTTCCTTCTTTATTTTAGGACTACATGCATGATGCACAATTGCACATCTGTTTTTTTTTAATAACATTAATTTGTTTTTTTTTATACATAGCGCCAAAATTATGCATGTTAAATGTCAAAAGGCACAAAACATTAAAGTTTCCAACACTGTAATGCGTTGACCACTTGATTAGTACTTTAGTAGTGAGAAATCCGGTCATGAGGAGAAGAAAATCACCACTGTATAAGGTTAGACCATCGGTAAAATCATCACTTGACCTTCAATTGTTAAAAGTCGACGAGATTTCTAGGATTTTCATTCCAAGTCTTGATCAGCCCATAATATTTCAACAATGAAAATCACAAAATCAAGGTTTTGGTTCTCTAAACCTATAAAAATAAAAAGGAAACTACCACAATAAAACCACAGTCGAGTTCAAAGAGAAAGTAATGGAACGTAAAAAAACAAAGAACTACCACAACAAAACCACACTCCAGAGAAATTCAAAGAGCAAGTAATAGAAGTGCCAAAAACTAAAGACATTCTTTCCCAACAAATCCAAGAAAACCTGGAAAATCTTGATGCTCCTTGCGAAGTCCTTGAGAAAGCTTGTAGAAAAATGAGTTTGGAGAAGTTAAACCGAGGGAAAGGCTAGTTTTGAATGATCAATGTGACATGCATGAGTGTTGTTGCGGTTGCAACATTGACCCTTGTGTCTAAAACTTACACAAAGCAACAAATGGGTGATTTTGCAAATTTCTAGGTGATTTAGAGGGCTGCCGTTCAACATTAATGGTCTATTTTTAATTAGATTTCTTTCAAAATTTTAATGAGCAAATCATTTTTTTTATTAAGCTATTTGAGTGTCACACAGATAGGTGATTCCTTTGTTTTTTTATTTTAAGGGAATTCTCTCGAAAATTCTCAAGAATGGTGGAAGTGATTTTCAATGTTAAAGTTTAAATTATCTTTTTGAATGCAATATGATAATTTTTCTAGTAAATAATAGTTTTATACACACATTGGTTGTTTTATGACTATGAATAATTTGGGCTTGTTTGGTTTATTTGAATTTCGGGACTTAAGTTTTGATGACTATGGCTAGTTCGAACACTCCTATACCGTGGACGATGGGTTTAATGAGTATGAAAGTGCGCCAAACGTCAAAAGTCTACCACTTCAAAGGTGTGGGATGAAATGACAAAGCTTGAATGCGAGGACAAAATGAATTGAAGGCACAATGTAATCACCGTAAGAGTATCTTCTCGCTAAATCTTCTAGTGGAACCTCTCATTTAAGACGTCATCTAAATCAATGTTTGAAAAAATTAATAAGGACATCACCAATACACCATAGCCAATCTACCATCATTAGGAGGTGGTTCATCTATAAAACCTATAAGTTTGATGTTGATGAGTGTCGTCGAAATGGTTCTACTTTTCTTGTGTGTGGCAAGCATTCATTTAGGACAGCTTGAAGAACCGGATTTAGATACATGATGAGAATTGCTAGTCCTAATTTTAAGAATATAAGTAGAGTAACAGCTGCTCGGGATGTCCTTATGTATTATGCAAAAGAGAGAGATCATGTTAAAGAAGAGATGGCTAAAGCACTGGTTTAATTTGTCTAACTTCCGATAATTGGAACTCGAGCATACTAATGATGAATATATTTGCATTATTGCTCATTGGATTGACAAAGATTGGAAGCTACAAAAGAGAATCATAAGGTTTAGAGCTTTATTTCCTCCGTATGATGGTTTGAGCATAGTGGATGAACTTGTTTTATGTTTATCTCAATGGGGTATAGACAAGAAAATTTTTAGCATCACTTTGGATAATGTTTCTTATAATGATGTGTTGGTTTCTTGTCTTAAGAATCGTTTTCGTGCGAACCAAGCTATTTTGTGTGATGGTGCTTTTTTCAAGTTAGATGTTGTGCACATATTTTGAATCTTATAGTTAAAGTCGGTTTGGAGCTTCTTGATGATGTTGTTGGTAAGATTCGAAATGGAATTAAGTACATAAAAAGTCAGAATTGTAGGAAAAAATTTTATGATGTGGCCGACAAAAGTTTTCATTTGAATGTGACCAAAAAGTTGCGTCAAGATGTGTGTGTGAGATGGAATTCTACTTATTTGATGCTTGAATCTTCTGTCTACTATAGAGATGTGCTAGATTATTGGGGCTAACGGATAAAGGATATCAAATATTTGCACTTTCTCGACGAGGAGGAGAAATGTTGTTATTCTTTGCAAATTTTTGAAAGTCTTTTATGATGTGACTTGTATTTTTCCGGTTCTAATTATCCGACGGCCAATCTTTATTTCAGAGGGGTTTGGAAGATTCACAAGGTTTTGCTTGATACAGTTAAAGGTCCTCATTCTTTTTAACTCCAATGGTTAAGCAAATGCAAGAAAAATTTAATAAATATTAATGAGTATTCATTGGTATTGTCATGTGTGCAATTTTAGATCCTCGTTACAAGTTGAATTATGTGCGATTGCTTTACTACAATCTATGGTATTCATGCTTCGATTTTGTTGAAACCATTCTTACCAATCTTAGACTCTTGCTTGATTTAGTATGCTAAGAAATCCAAATCCACATCTTCCTCTTTGGTGAGAATTCTAATGTCTCGTATAAAGATCCCGTTGATTCTAGTTTGCACCATAGTGTTGATTTTGGGGAGATTTTGATGAGAGTGATGATTATAAACGGTATTTAAATGAATCTAGCACTAAGAGTGAAAAGTCACATTGGACATTTATTTGGAAGAACCGGAGCTTGAGTTGAATAGTCAAATAGATGTTTTGGATTATTGAGCAAAAGCTCGTTCGATATAATGAGCTTTCATTATTGGCTCGTGATCTTTTGGCCATTCCAATATCGATTGTAGCTTCGAATCGGCTTTTAGCATGGGTAAAAAGTTATCACACCTTTGAGGAGTTCACTTAAGCCAAAAATGGTTCAAGCCGTTGTATGCCTTGATGATTGGATGCGAGCTAAGGGATTTTCAACGGTAATTATTATTCTCGTTTATTGTTGTAATTTTATATTATTTTTATCAATTTGATAATCTAATTATTTATTCTTATTTCATGTTAGAAGTTGGTGACAAGAATGACGGTGAGGACGATGAGGACGATGAGGACGATGAGGACGATGAGCACGATATTTCTTCGATTGCTTTTTAGGTTACCTTCTTTTCTAACTATTGATAATTTAATTTAGCTTACAATTTATAGTTTATTATAAAATTAAATATGTTAATTGGTTAATGTAAAGATATTTTGGTTGGTTGATTATATTTTGCGTGTTTTTCGTCTTGTTTTGGGATTGTTGGTGATGTTGTTTTTCCATTGTTTAGTGATATTTTTTGCTTGTTTTGGCACTATTTTGTTCTTTGTTAGTTCTTTGTTTGTTGCTTTTTGGGGCTGTTTTGGGGCTGTTTTGATGGTGTTTGATGTTGTTTTGAAATTGTTTTGATTTGTTTTATTGTTCTTTTATGGTATTTTATTGTTCTATTGTCGTATTTAATATTATTTCGATATTGTAGAACTTTTGTTTTATTATTAATTGGGTTATTATTTTAGTTCAAACAACTTGTTTCAATTTTAATATAATTACTTTTTACCGCTCGTTGTTATTTTACCCTTTTCGGTTAGTCTAAGCGAGACACTATGTTGTCTTTAAATAAGCTTTCATGACAAAATATTGTAAGGATTACATACAGTTGGTTATAGTGGAGAATATAAAAAGTTGTTATTTTCATTTCCTTTGAATAAAAAAAATCAAGACTTAATTTATTATTTTCAATTTAATAAAATAAAAAAATAATACGGGCCGGGCCGGGCCGGGCTCGGGTTTACCAATTCTATGTCGGGCCGGGCTTGGACAATTTTTTAGGCCCATATTTCGGGCCGGGCCGGGCCCGGGCCTAGAAAACGGGCTTAAGTTTCTAGTTGGGCCTAGCCAAGCCCGGCCGACCCATGTACACCTCTATTAGTAATCCCATGCAAAACTAATATCCTAAAATCATTCCATCAATAAAAACTTAATCTTGCATAAAAATCATAATTTATCACAAGTAAAATTACAAATATAATTCTTTTAGAGGTTAATCAATAAAACTTAAAAGAAGAAGAAGAATTGTCTTACACACTCATATTAAATAAAAATGATAAAAATCCTAATTTGTCATAAGCGAAGCCACATTTTAATTACATTCACTCATATTAATCAATAAAGTTCGTGCCATAGTATAAATAAAATTGGGCTAGGGTTGAAATGTATGCATAGTATAAGTAATAAAGTAAGCATAATAAAATTAAAATGTAAATATTATATTAAAAAAGTTTTAGTTCAATAGTAAAATTAGTATTTTAGTGATGTAAATAGCGAAGTTAAATCCAATCATATCCAAAAAATTTATTGGATTTTTAAAATTAAAGCATTAAAATACTCTTGAATAATATAATTTAATTTAATTATGAAGAGATGTTTTTAAAATTTTAATAAATGTCTGGTTGATTTGTGATACCAATTAAAAATAATATATAAATAATAAGATTTAAAACTACTTTAATTAAACCCTATCGCTTAGATTATAGATCAAAGGTGTTTACCTAAATCATGGATGAAATTGTAAAAATTGCTTGACTCTTACAAGTAAGATGGAAGTAGTAAAACGGAATCCTCAAAAGGAAAGTGGAAAGTTAAAAAGGAAAAAATATGAATGGTTTAATTAGTGGTGAGTAAAACTCTATTCTCCTAAAAAAATCGAAAAATATTCGAATTTCGAGTTAAACAAATCGAATTATTCGAGTCAATTCGAATTTTTTTTCGAATTTCGAATTCGAATCGAGTTGAGTTTTCAAATTCGAATAACTTGAACAATTCGAATATCAAAATATAATATTTTACATTTTTACCCCAAACTCCCGAACTTTTTTTATTTTTCCCTCAAAACTTTTACTCCTTTCCCACTTTCCCCCCAAAACTTTTATTTCCCTCCCATCTCAACCCTCCAATCTACCCAAAATCCATTTTTCACTAAAATTTTACTCTCCCATTTACTTTTTCTCAAAATTTTACTCCCAAAAACCCTCAAAACTTTTTATTTTCCCCCCAAATTTTTACTCCCTCCCATTTTTCCCCTAAAACTTTTACTCCCTTCCCATCCCACCTCTCATCTACCCCAAACCCACCCCCCAAATTTTTTTTTTATTTTCCCTCCAAAATTTTACTCCCCCTATTTACTTTCCCTCAAATTTTTATTCCTCAAAACTTTTTATTTTCCCTCTAAACTTTTACTTTTCACCTTTACTCTCAAATAAAAATCAAAATTATCCAAAAAAATCACTAAACACAAATAGTATAAATTTTATTTATATCTACTATTTTATATTATTAAATTAAATTTCACATTTTATATTATTTATATTATTGAATTGTTTAGTCATATTGAATATTTATATTAAAATTAAATTATTAATTATGTCATAAAATATTCGTATTAAAATTTTATATTGGTATAAATTTTACATTTTATTTTTAAAATAAATTTTATTAAAAATCACATTTTACATTTAATATATATTTTAATTCTAAAATACATAGTGACAAGAATCTAAAGGTAATTGAAACAATTAAGCAAGCAAAGAAGTTAACCCGTATATAAAAGATTAATAAATAAATTATGAGGTGATGAAGGTTAATAAAAAATTTGATTAAGGTGGACAAATTTTATTATGATAGGTGATAGTGGTTACAAGGACCGAAAATTATTTTTTAAAATTTAACTCGAACAAATATATTCGATTCGAATTCCATCTCATTCGACTCAATTCAAGAAAATTTCAAATCAAATTAAGATGATAAAATATGATTTATCAACTCGATTAACTCAAAACTTTTTCATTCGATTCAATCAAAAACTCACCTTTAGATTTAATCACAAATATAAAGTTTCTACGATGTTCTCAACGAATGAGACAAAGTAAAGAAAAGGCAAAACAACTATTTTTTATTGACGGTGAAGACAAAGGCTAATTAATTGAATGGTAAAACATCATATGCTCAAATTTTGATGTGGATAAGGGAATCTCACAGTAATTAAATATACGTGCCCAAATCCCGTGCGTTAACCTTTCTTTTCCCTAATATGATATGATTTACCACTTTTTAATTTTTCATTCACATTCTTCATGATTTCTTTTGGACCACACTCTTAATTCATTTTAATTTTGGTAGTTAACGCGGTTTTAGACTTAATCTGAACTTCTTTTATATCGGTGTATTTTAAATTTTATAAATAGTTTTTAATTAATAATTAAATATATAAATAAACATGACATTTATTACATTTTTAATTTATTTTTCGAGTCTAAAAGTTTTTTACTGGTGGTATATCAAATAATTTCTTTACAATTATATTCATATTTAATTTATCTCAGTGTACACTATAAGAAAAGCAAAAGGTGATTAAATAATTGCATATAATGATTCTTTTAAATTAAAAATAAATATTTTGTTATATTTAAAACATTACTTAATATATATTTTATTTTATTATTTGATTCAAAAGAAACATTATAAATTATGTAGAATAATGATTATTATTAAATTTTTTATAAAAGTGAAAAAAATAATTATTTGTAAATTGTTTATTGAGATCATATATTATAATAATAAATTTAACTTAATTGAATCATTAATAAAGTTAACAGTTTAATTTCTTGTAAAAAAATATAAATATCAAGATAAAGAAAATTAAAATCACAAAATAATTAATGATATTATGCTCATCCAAACCTAAATTATGCTGCTTTGTTTTATTTGTATATTTTAAGTTTATTTATGTTCTGCTTATACTCATTAAAATTTTAAAATCACAATTATTTATTTAAAATTACATTAATGAGCATTTTCGTAATAATATAGCACTATATATAGACTATATTAGAGTAGAGAAAGAGAGATAACAGGGTTTGAACTCATGTTATATAAGTGTTATATGAGAACTCTAACCACTACTCTAAACAAATCTTTACATTAAAAATAACGATATTATTTATCTAATAGTTGAACAATGAATATGATTTATTGAATAAGTTCTAAACAAGAATAAATGAGAATATTCATGAACATAAATGAATTCAACATACTTTGTTCATGTTCTATCAATTAATAGACAAATCTAAAAACCTAGTTCATACATGTTTATTTAGCTTGACAAATGAATATAAACTAACAAAAATTGAATTGTTCATACTCTTTCGCATCTTTAATTATGAAATGTATATATGTATCAATGTATTTATAACTATTATGTTCATATAAAATATTTGATAATTTATTTTTATATAAAATGTGAGAATAAAATATATTATATAAATTAATAACTATAAATAGTTAAAATTTTATATAAATTTACATTGCAATCAAAACATCATTGTATCAAATAATTACATTTAAGATTTAACCCTATTTCATTCAAGGGGATGGATTGTTGCAAATAAAATCTGAATATGTTCATAGTAAAGCGCTGCAAATACTTGCATATAATGCAGAAACATGATCTAAATGGAGTAGAGTTATTATAAAAACCCCAGAGATCCCACTGTATAATCATCGTCATCGACAACAATTACGTCGTCGTCCCAAAGTCCACCATAACCAACAGTCATGGAATCACTGTAATCAATTTGCACTTGCTCTGGTTCGATGCTGTAGTCGGTGTTTCCCCAGTCATTTAGTTCGTCAACGCAAGTCAGTGAAGCGAACTCGGAGGCCCCAATGTCGTTTAAAACTCCAGCAGAAGAACTGCTATCACGTTCATCAATGGCGTTTGTAGTACCACATTCTGGTATTGTCAGCGAATTACTGATATTGTTATTATCTGCCCAAGACGTACTTTCTGGTGTAGAACTCGACAAAGGGTGGCAAAATATATCGGAATTTTCGGCACCACCGTTGAATGGCATTGTTGGTTGCTGCAGAGTTTGAGAAGCTCGCAGAGGGCCAACACATTGGGTGACCCTAGTGGCCAACTTATTGAGTAGCAGTGCTGAAGCTGAGCGTTGCTTTGTGGGTTCAGATTGTTGTGGTTTGGCACAATCGGTGTCGTTGACGGCATTACTATCGGAGTTTCCGCTGGATGAGGCGGCGCCGCTGACCGTCACCTGATCTGCACCCATGTTAGCTAAGCGTTTCTTTAGATGAGCGTTCCAGTAGTTCTTGATTTCGTTATCTGTTCTATTTGGCAAGTGCCTGGCTATTGCTGCCCACCTTCACCAATATAAACTTATATATAAATGAATATCCCATTAAAGAAAAAGAAAAAAGGGGTGATGGATGAGATGATTGTGATAATGTAAAGAGAATATATTATATAATATATACAATATTCTAGAGAAAGCTAAAAGTTAAAAGATTTTAAAACAATTTCAGAGTGCTGTGTTGGTGTTGTGAGAAAAAGGAAAGGGTAGGTTTGGAAATGCAATAACCTGTTGCCTAATTCATCTTGAAGTTTAATAATGGTTTTATCTTCCTCAGGAGTGAAATCTCTCTCTTAATTCCAGGTCTTAGATAATTAGCCCATCTCAATCTACAGCTCTTCCCACATCTTTGAAGACCTGCAAAACCGTAATTCGAACATGGACATAAAAGTAAAAATAAAGCAATACCCATATAGGAAGGAAACCTAAAGAATTACCAGCTTTTTGGGGGAGGAAACGCCAGCCACCTTCGCCATGTTTTTGAATGTAAGAAATGAGCTTTTGGTCTTCTTCAGCAGTCCAGGCTCCTTTCTTCAAACCATCTGAACTGCAGAATGGAGTTCTTCCCATTCTGATATGTGAGTCGCTTTGTTCACTTTGTGAATGCTTTGTATAGGGGAAATAGATGGAGCAGTATGAACGGGTTTCACATTAGAATTGAGGAGACTGATGGTGTGACTTCTTACTAAAGATCTGATATGAAACTGTGAGGGACATGATCTCACTTCATATATATAGAAATATATCAAAGGCTCACGTGATAGACCTTTTCTTTTATTTTTTCCACGATCCTTTGTCATTTTTTTATTATCTAATTTCACAAAATCATTAAATTCATCAGCATAAAAAGTTAAAATAACAATATGTTGTTGTCGTAACCATTTTTTGGTGAAATAGTAAACGACGCGTCAACTCGGGTTTTGAAAACGAAAAAGAAGGAGTCTCCACCGATCTTTATTTGGTGTGATCGGATCACCTTTGTTTTAATAAATCGCTTAATTTACTAAAACAAAGGCTTTTTGGTCCACTTAACTTTGAAAAAACGGGTTCGAAGTCGATTACGTGCGAGGAAGGATTAGCACCTCGACACGCCCAAATCGGTACCAAACCGATTGATTGATGTCCTATTTGTTGAAAACTTTGAAAGGGTTCAAAATACAATGCTTTTTATTTTCAAAATTTGAAGGCACTAGAAGGACGCTAAGACTCTCTTATTTTCAAGAGATAAAGCATCATGTCCAAGAAGTTAGGCGCGATACTTTAGACTCTCAAACTAAGCTCGTCTTTTAAAACTTGATTTTCACTTTTGAAGAGGATCTTCATTATTTGTTGAATCGAGAAATCGGAACCCAAAGAAGTTAGGGCTCGCTTTTCCGAAAATCCAAATTAGGAATATTGCCTCTATTTTGAAGAAAAGAAACTTATCTCAAGTATCTAGGTGTCGAGTTCAAGAAGTTAGGCGCGACATTTCGAGTTTTCGAGATTAAGTATTTTGTTTTAAAATTTAAATTGCAATTTTAAAAGAGACATCCCGTTGTTTAGCTTTAAACGAGGAGAAATCGGAACCCAGTGAGTTAGGGCTCGATTCACTCGAATTGCTAATACGGAACGTCAATTTAAAACTGGAATTTGTGATTTTGAAAGGATCTTCCGTTGTTTGACTTGAACGAGAAAATCAGAACCCAGTAAGTTAGGGCTCGATTCACTCGAGTTTCTAAAAGCAAAACATTGCCTTTAAAAATCTTTAAATGAAATATGATGATTTTACAAAATGTATTTTGTTTAACAATATAGTACAAAACTAAGAAGACAACTACAGATGTAAATAAAGTAAATATAAATACTTAATATAATAATAATAATAATAATAATAATAACAAAATAGTAATAGAAGTAAAAAGATAAAACAAGAAATAATAATGACAAAATAATAATGATGATACTTAAAATAAGAAAAGGAAAAATAAAATAAGATAATAATGGTAATATGTAAAAAATAATGATGGCAATGAATAAATGAAATAATATATATAAAATAAATACATAAAATATATATACATATAAAAACATAATAGTAGTAATAATAATGATAAAATAATGATAAAAATAGATAATAATAATAATAATGAAAACAACAAATAATAATAATAAATAAAATAATAATCTTAGTTAATAATAAAAGAGAAAATAATGATGCATACAATCGTAATGATGAATAATAGTGATAGCAAACAAATAATGGTAAAAATACAATCACAATAACAAATAATAATAATAATAATAATAATAATAATAATAATAATAATAATAATAATAATA
Source organism: Gossypium rotundifolium (assembly GCA_025506655.1). Lineage (NCBI taxonomy): Eukaryota > Viridiplantae > Streptophyta > Magnoliopsida > Malvales > Malvaceae > Gossypium > Gossypium rotundifolium. The sequence goes on from CP106723.1 coordinate 37,673,352, forward strand.
ATAATAATAATAATAATAGTAGTAATATGATGATAATAATAATACTAATATAGTAATATAGTGATAATAGTAATAATATAAGAAAAAACGCAATTTTAACTAAAAATGGATTGGATTGAAAATAAAACGAAATTCTGGGGGTCAATCTGAAGTAAAAAAATCACGAAAAAGGACCAATTTACACACGCCGAGGAAACAGAGGGACCATGTGCTCAAATAATCCCTTTCGGCCAAAACGCGCAACAGCAAGGGGGACCAGATTGAAAACCAAGCTAAATGTTCGGGCCAAATTGAAATAATAAAAAACCTACTAAAAAATTAAAATGCGAAAAGGGCTAATAAAGGTAATTATTATTCCTTCAAAAACGCTACGGACCTTGTGACCGGACGACGCTGTTTTTGGCCCTAGGAGCCTGAGTGAAACGGTGTCGTTTCACTGGTCCTATTTAAGGCCGATTTTAAGCAAAAAAATCATTTCTTCTGCTTTTAAAAAGAAACCGAGATTTTCTCTGTTTTCTACTGTGGGGATTCTCCTGAGGATCTCCAGCAGATCGTCATTGGCCAGGAGGCGGCTGCCACTACACGCATTACACGGTGGTCAAAAGTTCAAAAAAAAGGTAAATTTTTCCCCTTTTTTATGTGTTATAGAATATGTGATTAGGTTTGATAAGAAAAGAAGAAATAAAAAAATACTTTCGATGTAATAAAAAGTCACCTCTTTTCCTCATAGGTTTTTAGTCGATTTAGTGCCTTAATCTTTCTCTTTTTGTGCTTAATCTATTTGCGCTTATATTCGAACTTTTTTTGTATATTATTGATTCGAAAAATCGAAAAAAAAAAAGCCTCAGACAACCGAATGTGAATCGCCTTTATAGCCATCTTATTTTACCACTTGTTCGCTCGCTCGTTTTCTTTTATTGCTTGCGTGTAAGTGGCCAAGTGGAGGAGTTGGTGATGTTTTGCGTGGCGGTGGCAATGGCAATGGGCGGTGGATGGGATGTATGCGATGTCGAGGCTAGGGCGGCAAACTAGGGTTTTGTTTTTCTTTTTTTTTTTTTTCTTTTTGGTTTGTTTCAATGGTTAGGTTTTGGGCTAGGGTTTAGGTCTTGGGGTTTGGGTTTAGGTTTTGGGTTTTGGGTTTTGGTTTTGGGTTTTGGGTTTTGGGTTATAAAACGGGCCGGGTGAAATGGGTCTGCATAAATGCCCTCTTTGCTCATTGTCGTAACGAGAATGAAGTAAAGACTTTCACAAGGCCCATTTTGCCCGGCTCGCTAAGCCTCGACTTCTTTTGTAGCCTCATTTCGCCCATCGCATCTTGTTGTTTTGATCCACTCTATCGCCGCAACTTCGAGGTATAGGATTTTTCGCTTTTAATCCGCCATCGTGATTTGCTCCTGCAACATCAGGAATCGCCAAGTCTGCTATCCTCAACTGATCCCTATAAACTCAGGGACCACCAGATTGATGTCTTTGACTTGCTTCCCGCAACTTCAGGAATGTCAAATATGCTTTCTTCAATCCGATCCCTGCAAACTCAGGGACCACCAGACTGATGTTTTCGATCTGCTTCCTACAACTTCGTGAATGTCAAATCTTGCTATTTTAACTGATCCCCGCAAACTCGTGGATCACTAGATCGATATCTTCGATCCGCTTCAGAACTTCAGAACGCCAACCGCTTTCTTCAACTGATCCCCGCAAACTCGTGGACCACCAGACCGATATCTTCGATCCGCTTCTTGCAACTTCAGAACGCCAAACCGCTTTCTTCAATCTGATCCCTACAAACTCAGGGACCACCAGACTGATATCTTCGATCTACCTCCTGCAACTTCAGGAACGTCAAATTCGCTTTCTTCAATCTGATCCCTGCAAACTCAAGGACCACCAGACTGATATTTTCGATCCGCTCGCAACTTCAGAACGCCAACCGCTTTCTTCAATCGATCCCCGCAAACTCAAGGACCATCGACCGATATCTTCGATCTACTCGCAACTTCGGAAGGTCAAATCTTGCTATTTTCAATCTAATCCTCGCAAACTCGGGATCACCAGATCAATCTTCGATCCGCTTTCGCAACTTCGTGAAGGTCAATCGATTTCTTCAATCGATCCTTGCAAACTCAAGGATCACCAGATCGAATCTTTGATCCGCTCTCGCAACTTCAAGAAGGTCAAATCTGTTATTTTCAATCTAATCCCTGCAAACTCGGGGATCACCAGACTGAATCTTCGATCTGCTTCCTACAACTTCAGGAAGGTCAAATCTGCTTTCTTCAATCTGATCTTTGCAAACTCAAGGATCACCAGACTGAATCTTCGATCTGCTTCTTGCAACTTCAAGAAGGTCAAATCTGCTTTCTTCGATCGGCTCCACTGCGTGCTCAGGGAGACGAGATCTGCTGAACCGTACTGTCCTCTTGAGGACGTAACCTGTAGAATGAGTACATATTTATGCCTAATGATTAGGATGCCATGAGCATGATGAGTCAGAATGTTATGAGTATGGTTCCTATTTAAGGTGTTATCACTCATTTATCTATCAAGGTTTCATCTTTGTTTCCCTTGCAGTGACCATTTCCGCATGCATGACTTGCCCCTGTGGAAATTTCGAAGCCTTAGAACATGGGCCTGCCTTGACTTCTAGCTGTCTTCCCCGAGAGTCACAACTCTTGCTTGAAGAATGTTTGACTTGGTTTGTTTTAGATTCGTTCCTCAACAATTTAGGGTTTTTAAATCTTTCCTTATCGAAAATTGGCCTGTCATATGTTTTCTAAGTGACCAAGTAACATTATTCACCCTTGCCACAATTACTGAATCGGGCAAGAAATTTTGAAGAAACGATTTCCATTGAGAATGTCTTTATCTTGTGTTCGTGAAAGTTCTAAATAAATGTTCTATTTCGGCTTCCTGTTTTATCTAGAGATTTCCAAAGTGATACGTGGAACTTTCCTTTGTGAAATCGTTAGTTCATCAATTATTGTTTCAATGCAGCATGTTAATGATGGATAACAGTAGGTCAATTTCAAAGAGAATTAAAATAAATTATCTATGAAACAAAGAAAATTGATTAGGGACATATCCCTTTTTTACGGAGAAAAGAACCTAACAATGGTAAAATAAACAACTTGGATCAGACGCCCTAGACATCGCCAATTGGGCTCCTATATACAAACTTCAAGAAGACTGCTTTGAGCCTGTCATGTGTTTAGAAGACTCAAAGTATTTTGTCGATGCCCCGATATGCAACGTGCTTCCTCTTCTGTTGATTATAGCGCTGTAAGATCGCGACGTGTCCCTTCAAAATTGGAGCCGCCCTTTTCGGTTTTCACCTTGGACTCTCTATTTTTTTTCAAGTCTCAAAGTGCCCTTTGCGTGTTTTCACCTTGGCCTCTTCTATTTCAAGCAAAGTATTTTTTATCAGATCCGAGTTCACGGGTTAGGCAAACTTTTCCGTCCATTTCAAATAATCGCGCGCCCCCAGAAAGCTTTTTACCACATACGGTCTTTCCAGTTCGGCATCCATTTCCTCCGTGATCCTTTTGTATGGGAAGGATCTTTTTCAAAGACGAGGTCCCTTCGTGGAATTCCCTTGGCGAACTTTTTGTTGTAAGCTCGCATCATTCGCTTTTGGTACATCTCGACCGTGACGGATAGCCCTTAATCTCTTTTTTCAATTAAGTTCAACTGATCATATCGAGCCTGGATCCATTCAGCTTCATCCAGCTTCACTTCTGACAATACTCGAAGGGAAGGTATTTCTACTTCAATAGGTAGAACTGCCTCCATCCCATAGACCAATGAGAAAGGCGTTGCCCCAGTAAAAGTTCGGACAGACTTTCGATAAGCATAGAGCGCGAACGGTAATTTTTCATGCCAATCCTTGTAAGTCTCGGTCATCTTTCCTACTATCTTTTTGATGTTTTTGTTGGCCGATTCCACTGCCCCATTCATTTTTGGACGATACGGAGACGAATTGTGGTGTTTAATGTTGAATTGGTCGCAAACTCCCGCTATCGCATCGTTGTTTAGGTTCAATGCGTTGTCCGATATGATCCTCTCGTGCATTCCATATCGACAAATAATTTCTTTCTTCAAGAACCGATCGATCACTGACTTAGTGACGTTAGCATACGAGGTGGCTTCTACCTACTTGGTGAAGTAGTCGATGACCACGAAGATGAACCGATGCCCATTTCAAGCTTTCGGTGAGATTGGTCCAATGACATCCATGCCCCACATGGAAAATGGCCACGGGGAAGTCATAACGTGTAAAGGTGACAGAGGCACATGAATCTTGTCTCCATAAATTTGGCATTTATGACATTTTTTGGCATAGTTGATACAGTCTCCTTCCATGGTGGACCAATAATATCCAAACCTCATTATTTGTCTGGCCATTGTGAAACCATTGGCGTGAGTTCTGCAGATGCCTTCGTGGACTTCTTCCAAGATTAACTTAGCTTCGGCGGCATCCACACACCTCAACAGCACTTGATCTTTCCTTTTCTTGTATAGGACTTCTCCGCCCAGGACGTATTCACAAGCTAGTCCTCTCAACGTCCTTTTATCGTTCTCAGTTGATTGGTCTGGGTACTCACGATTTTTCACATATCGCAGTATATCGTGGTACCATGGTAGGCTAGTTTTCTCTTCTTCCTCAATATTGTAGCAATGGGTCGGGTCCTTATGAATGCTCATTCATATAGGCTTCATATCCTCATTCTCGTTTATTTGGACCGAGGAAGCTAAGGTCGCCAGAGCATCAGCCATTTGGTTTTTGTCTCTGGGTAAGTAACGGAAAGTGACGTCGTCAAACTCTCTGATCAAATCTTGGGCCAATCTTTGTAGATGGCCGCTTTAGGTCCCCGGTTTCCCATTCCTTTAAGTTGATAGATTACGAGGGTAGAATCTCCATACACTTCCAATACTCTAATTTTGCGTTCGATAGCGGTGCAGAGACCCATGATACAAGCTTCATATTCAGCCATATTATTAGTGCAATCGAAATCCAGTTTGCAAGCAAACGGTAATGGTCTCCTTTGGGGATATCGAATCGCCTCAATTCCATTGCCCACGGCATTTGATGCTCCGTCAAAATTCATCTTCCAAGGATGATCTTCTGAGGCACCCTCTCCAGTGTTTGCCACATACATCAAATCTTCGTTAGGGAAATCAAAGTCTAAAGGCTCGTAATCTTCAAGGGCTCACTGGCTAAAAAGTCCGCTATAATGCTCCTTTTATCGCTTTTGGTTCACATAGACTATGTCGAATTCGTAGCGTAATCGCCATCCGCCATTTTTCCGTTCAAAGCAGCAGACTCCATCATGTATTTCAGAGGATCTAGCTTTGAGATGAGCCATGTCGTATGATACAGCATATACTGCCTCAATCTTCGAGTTGTCCAAATCAAGGCACAACATAGTTTATTGATCGGCGAGTACCTTGTTTCACACTCAGTGAATTTTTTACTAAGGTAGTATATTGCCTTCTCTCTTTTTCCGAATCGTCATGTCGACCAAAGACACATCCCATTGAATTATCGAAAGCATCAAATAAAGGATTAACGGCCGCTGGATGAGGCGGTGTCAACATCGGGCATTGGACAAGTATTGCTTTACTTTGTCGAAGGTCTTCGTATTCTTCATCCCACGCACTGGATTATGCTTTCTTAAGAAGACGGAATATGGGATCACATTTCTCACCGGGCCAGAAATGAACCGAAGCGATGTAATTTAGCCTTCCTAGAAACCTCTAACTTCTCTTTAGGTACGTGGTAGAGGCAACTCAGATGGCCTTGACTTTATGGGTCAACCTCAATCCCTTTTTATCGACCACTTAATCCGAGCAACTTCCTAGACCGAGCTCAAGGTACACTTTATCGGATTAAGTTTTAGCTGAATTTCCTCAACCTCAAGAATAGTTTCCTTAAGACTCGCACATGTTCCTCTTGATTGTGGGACTTGGCGATCATGTCGTCGACATAAACCTCAATTTCTCTGTGCATCATGTCATGAAATAGGGTTACCATGGCTCTCTGATACGTCGCTCCCGCGTTTTTTAGCCCAAACGGTATCACTTTGTAGCAAAACATCCCCCACATGGTCACAAATGTTGTCTTATCCATATCTTTAGGATGCATCTTTATTTGATTGTATCCTGAGAAGCCATCCATGAAGGAGAACAACGAATAGCCCACTGTATTGTCTACTAAGGTGTCGATGTGAGGCAACGGAAGTTGTCTTTCGCTAGCCTTGTTTAGATCCCTCGTAGTTCACGACATTCGCACTTTCCCATCTTTCTTAGGGACAGGCGATATTAGCCACCCAATCAATACTTAACCACTTGCAAAAATCCCAGATTAAATTGTTTCTCGACTTCTTCTTTTATTTTAACAAAACATCCGGCCTCATTCTTCAAGCTTCATTGGATGTGCTTATATTCTTTTTTATGGGCAACCTGTATTGCGATATTAGCGCTTAATCCAGTATATCTTGATACGACCATGCGAATACATCCTTGAATTCTTGGAGTAACTCAATGAGGCATTGCTTGGTCTCTGCCGTGATACAAGCTCCGATCTTCACTTCTTGTCCTTCTTCCAGGTTCACCACTTTCACTGACTCTTTATGCGGTAGGATATGTTTCTCTTCTTGCTCTACCATTCTCAACAAATCTGGAGGCAAGTCACATTCTCTCGTCATTTTCAAAATCTCGAGATTCCTCTAAACACATCTCTTGCTCAAAACGGACCTCTGAATCAGAGTATCGCTGCCCATATCATTGATGGCTAGGGACCCGTGATGGGTATCAAGGATGTACAAAGAATAAATGAATTGAAAGATAACTATTCACATGATATGAATGGGAACAAGAAATAAAAAAAGTTTGTTAGAATTAAAGATGCATTTCATTGTAACAAAATATCCGAACATGAGCCTGTTTCACAAAAGAAATCTCATTGTTTCTAGGCTTAAAACAATGAGTGCGCTCAATATTACTCAGATAATCTCTAAAACTACAGAAATTCCTCTGCAGTCTAATTGTTTAGAACGCTCTCGGTTCAGACGGGCGAATGCCCAACAGGTTTTCTTGACCAGTTTCCTCGTCGTGTATGGCATTGATGTGAGGAAGATTCTCCGGGTAGATTATTCCTCCTGACACGAAGGTATGGGATATGTGGGGGAATGTCATTGATTCCCACTTGACGTCTTCTTCGTTCAACCTTGCCCTTCTTCTTTCTTGTTTCTTTTCTATTTCTTTCCTCATTTGTTTCGCATCTGGTTTGAAACTCAAGCCAAAATGGTCTCTTTTCTCTTTCAGCATCGGGGTCTGAACTTTCCCTTGGAGATGTTTGCCCAATTCTTTTCCTGGTAGAACCCCTTTTCCTATCATCATTCGTAGGCCCATCCTCGTGGTCTTGGATAGCTTAGGCACCGAGACTTTATTTTCTTCCGAGATGAAAGTAGCATTGACAAACTCTAAGGATCGAAAGGAACATTCAATGGCCTCCTCACTTGCTTCCAGATATGGCGCTTCGTTGGTAACAGTTGCTATGATGTCTTCTTCAGCGTTTATAGTTACCAGTCGATTTTCATTACCGACTTGATTTTAGTGCAGGACGAGGGCACAATACCACCGAATGAATCTGTGGCCTTCCCAACAAGCAGTTGTAAGAGGGCTTGATGTTCATGACTAGAAAATCTACTTCATATGTGTTAGGCTCGATCAATAATGGCACGTCCATTCTTCCTATCACTCTTCTTTCGGTACCATCAAATGCTCTCACTATGTTCTGGCATGCTTTCATGTGAGAACTGTCTATCGGCAATTTCTTGAGTGTAGCCAGTAGTAGGACATTCAACGCTGACCCATTATCTATTAGCACGCTTATGAGTGTATCCCTTGCAACGAGTAGTTATGTGCAAGGCCTTCGTTGATCCCATGCCTCCCGGTGGGATTTCATCATCATCAAGTAAATAAATTATCAAGACTTATGTTACTAACCGACGATCCAATTTATTAACGGATATATCCTTAGTAACATAAGTTTCATTCAAGATTTCATCGATTGCTTAACGGTGAGGCTAGCATGATATGTGATTTGGTTGTTTGCTAAATGCTCTACCACGCTATACTCGCTATGTTTCAAGAATTTCAAGAATTCTTTGGCTTTCTCCTCTTTGACAGGTTCATTGACAGGGGCTTCGGATTCCTTTTTTTCGTCCAATCTGCACAGTCTTTGGTTTCACTGGTTCTACTTCTTTGTTCTTTGGGTCGTACCGCTTCCCGCTACGCGTATAAGACCCTTCATTCTGGACTTCCTCAGAAATGCTAGTGGAGCTTTCCGCCCTTGGTATCATCACATTACAATTGTAGTCCCAGGGTACCTTTTTACTGTCTTTGTAGGGAAAAGAAGTAGGTCTTTGAATTATAATCTTTGGCCTTCCCTGTACCCCGCCTTCCGTGTTTCGCGAGATGATGATTCTTGGATGATTGACTCTAGGCTTCATCGATTCTTTCTCGGTCACACATACATTTCTTTCTTCTACTCTTTCTTCATAAAACTCCAGTTCCTTATTGTCCATAAGGTTTTGCACCATGATTCTAAACTGGGCACATTCTTGAATCTCGTGCCCTTTTGTTTTATGGAGTTCACAGTAGTTCTTTGTATACCTCTAGTTTTCCGCAGGATCTGAATCTGTTAATCCTCTCTTTGTTATCTCCTCCCAGACTACTCTTAATGGGGTTTTTACCTCCGTGACGTCCTTCTTGATCTTTTTTACCACCTCCTCGCCAATCGTGTTTACTCCTCTACCCTCGTGATTGGGTAGTGGGTTCCCCTTTTTTACTAAGTCGTCGAGTGTTATGACCCCCATCTTTATTAGCCTCTCGACTACCTTTTTAAAGGCAAGACAATTCTCTATCGAATGCCCCGCTATCCCTGCATAGTAATCGCATTGAGTGTTAGGGTCGTACCACTTAGGGTATGGAGGTTGCAATGGTTGCAAATAAAATGGGGACACGATATGCTCGTTGAACAAGGTCTGGTATAGCTCCTTGTACGTTATTGGAATTGACGTGAATTGAATTTTTTCAGTATTCGGTCTGGTTCCCGATTCCTGTCTTGCCGGACCTTATTGTCCAGAGGTGACTGCCTTTGGCCGATTAACCGTGATCGCCTTGTGTGTGCTCATGTTATTCACTTCCCCGTCTTTCTTCTTAGGAGCGGCCCTCCTAGTGCTTTCTCCTGCCTCAATCTTGTCGCCCCTTATGGCATGTTCGATCATCTCTCCCGCCATTACTATGTCGGTAAAGCTTTTAGTCGTACTCCCTATCATATGAGTTATGAAAGGGGCCTTCAGGGTGTTAATGAAGAGCATGGCGGTCTCTTTTTCTAAGAGGGGTGGTTGGACCTGCATGGCGACCTCCCTCTATCGCTGGGCATACTGTCTAAAACTTTCGCCCGGCTTTTTCTCCATATTTTGGAGCGTGATTCTATCAGGAGCAATATCAGCTACATGGCCATAGTATTTCATGAAGGCTCGTGCTGTGTCTTTCCACGCCTTGATTTGGGCACGACTAAGTCGGTTATACCATTTGGTCACAGACCTACCAAACTGCCTTGAAAAAAGTGAATTAGCAACTCGGTCATTATTAAGGTGCCCGCCATCCGCCGCAGTAACATTATGATGTGCTCAGACAACTAGTCCCGTTATATTTCTAACTCGTGTTTTAAACTTTGGCGGAAGAACTAAGTCCGGACCGACTTAAGTCTTTAGCGCTCATCCCGTAACGATGGTCACTGCTTTATTTCTTTAAACTTTTCTTCTAGCTACTTGCAACGGTTCTCTAGTTGCTTTGACAAATCTATTTTTGCCTTGTCCATTTCGCGCCATTCATCGAAATCGGGACCATGTGGTTAGCCAAACTTTCCTCAGGTTAGTACCAACCAATCGAAGGTGAAATTTGGTATCACTATACAACTCGATATTGTGGTCTAATAGTGACTGGCGTCCTTTGGGGGTGCACCTCCGGTGGCACTAGGGTATTAGGCGGGGTAAAACCCGGAGGGTAAACAGGGTCGTCACTATCGTTTCCCAAACTAGTAGCAACGCCTTTTCCTTTCTCACGTTCATTGGCCAACAACTGTGCCAACTGATTCATCATGTTACTCTGAGCCTCCAAAACCTAATCCCTCATCTCTTGTTGGAGTTTTGCCATTGGCTCTTCATCTGGTCTTACAGGTCTTTCTGGAATTGCTCAAATCTTTGATCCATTTTCTTTGTCTTGGCACGAGTCCCGTAGTAATGTTTAGTTCCCAGATTTCCTCTTTTCTCTCTCTTATTTCTGATAATCTTAACCAGTTAGGCTTCTTTTTATAAACTTTAATGCATGTAATATGATGCAATGCAAATGCATGAATGCAGGAAGAAAACATCGATTCTGATCAACTTTATTTTAGAAAACTTTATTAGAAGGCAAAACCCTTTACATAAAGTAGATTACAAATATGCTCTCGCCCTAAGGCCTAAGGTTTTGATTTTTCCAAGCAGGGAGATTAGCTCTTCATCATGACCCGGTGGTAGCTCATATCTCATGCTCAATATGTCAGCCTCCACAGCCAAAGTCTGTAGGTGATCAGCTACCTCTCGAATCTGGATTATTGCTTCACCCATGAGGTAGTTCCGACTTCTAACTTGCTCGCAAGAATGGCGAAGCTCCTCCTCCCAACGCCTCTCTCTTGTTTCCAGAAGCTCAATCCGGAGCTCGCTACTATGTAATGCCGATTCTAGCTCTTCAACCTTACCTTTCATTTCCTCTATTCTGTTCAGGCTTGACTTCAGTTGGCTTTCCGAGTCTCGACTTCGATAGTGGTGTAGAGACCGTCCAAGCTCAGCTATTCTAGCTTTTAATCCCTTTTTCTCCTTTTGGTCTTCTATCATGCCCTTCTAAGTCTTCCTTTATGCGTCAGATTTTATGAAACTTTCTCTCCCAAATGCTAACTTTGGCTCTTTCCTCTCGGACCTCTTGTCGCCATTTGCATTCAAGTTTTCCCTAATCCCATTTTTTATCGTCAAGCGCATCTTCTTGTATTCGCCTTCAAGTTATCTCGGTCTTCCTCTACCTTCTATTTTTCTTTTCTGAGTTTCTCAGCCTCTGATTTTTGACCGTCCACTTCTAACTGGAGGAGCATCTTTTCTTCTTCCAACTTTTCTATCCTTTTCCCGAGTTCTAAACTTATCCATTCAAAATCTTGCTTCACAATCTCTAATTCTGACGGGATCACTCGTAAGTATTCTTCTCTTGGTTGGGTGCCTTCTGGATTTGGCTCGGGAATGTTATCATTGACTCTCCTAGCCCTCTATTCACTGCATTCCGGGGTCATCCTTGGGCCTGCGGATAATCTTCTCATTCTGTGAATCTGATTCCAGGCACCAGAAATCTCTTTAACCCTTTTCTTATAGCTTCCCCCTTCGTATGAGAACTCGCATTGAGCTAGCCCGTATGTCGTTGGTACAAACTGTCTTGAACTATACTATCTTAGGACCAACAAAGGGGCATAGGTAGTGGCACCCCAAATTCCCAATAGGGGAACCCAGTCAAAGCTTTCACAACGATAAAGGATTTTATTGGTAATCAACTACGGAGCATTCCACCCAATGTCATCTTCTTGAAGGTTTTGAAAGAGCGCGATCCAATTTTTTTCGGACACATCCTCTCTTTTAGGCGTAGATGCTATCTCTTCTAGCGGGGAGTAATTCTCCGACATAAACCGACAGGACACTTTCTCCACTTTCCAGAAGTGACTATGGAACCAAGCCAATAACAGCTGCGCACATCCAATAAACCTGCCTTCACCCATTTTTCGACATGCAGTCAAGGATCTGAACGTTTCGGCTAAGATGGCAGGAACGGGTGTGACCCCTTTGTCTAATCGACTAAAGAGATCAATAATTGCTTCATCAATGTGCCTTAAAGCTTTCGGGAAGATTACCAGGCTGTAAATACACAAGGCCAAGATGTCAATCTTTTTCTTTGCATCGGGATGCGCCAGGATCAGGTCTCTCAAACATATCCAGGGTATGCATTTACCTTCGCCCTTCTTTTGCATTCTAGCCGAGACCCACTGTTCGCTCATTCCGGTGATATTCATCAACTTCTTCGCGAAGGTTGGGCCATTAACCGCTTTGAAATAAGCTTTGTCAACTTGAATTCTTGGGCAATGTAGCAAGGTCATATACTCTTCTACCGTGGGAACCAGATCCACCTTTCCAAGAAGAAAATTATAAGCGGCATTCCAAAATCGGGTCATTGCTCTAGCAGTGCTTGTCTATTTTGACCTCAAGCAGGTAAGGCAGGTCACTGTAAGTACCATAAAATAGCTGCTTCGCTTCATCATCCCACTGAGTCCAAATTTCTTTCAACTCTTGGAGCTCGTTCTGCGTGACACTGATATTGGTGAGGTCCCGTAGCTCGACACATACCCTTCGACTAAGCTATCCCCTTTTTCTATTTGGCATTGCTCTGACCATATGCGGACGGTCGCATTGTCTTCCACTTTATCAAGGAATTCGCTTTCCATAACCAGCTTCCTAACTCAGAAACGGACCGTGAATCGATGTCTCTTAAAATATGAAATGATATGCACAAAAAGAAAGAAACACAACAAGTTAGTACCATGGAATATAAAGTAAGTAAAATAAACAAATGCCTATCTGGGTGACCACTAAGGTTTGACATAGCTCTACCTAAGGTGGGCTCTTAGGGTTTACTATATGCGGTTTAGTTCTAAAGTTCGAGGTACCTGAGCCAGCAGATTCCTCGATCCTCACCCATTATAGGCTCATACGGACCGAGTTCGGTTCAGGGGAATACATTTCCCTATGGCCACGCGGAAGTGAAAACTTCACGAAGACATAGGTACGGATGTATTCAAAGCGATCCACTAGCCCATACGGAGGTGAAAACCTCACGAAGGCATAGCTTCGCTCCCACTTAAAGGTGTGACCATAACGGTCATGCAATGCAATGCCAAAGTATTTACGAGACTAATATTGAAAGTGCATTAAAAGAAGCATGATTTTTGAAACCATTTTAATTAAAAGGACAAAAATCAATCAATCTATGGCTTGGTCCTCGAGTCCTCAAAGGAGTCGCCAAGTCGTCGTAACCATTTTTTGGTGAAATAAAGAACGACGCGGTCGACTCGGGTTTTGAAAACGAAAAAAGAAAGGAGTCGCCACCGATCTTTATTTGGTGTGATCGGATTACCTTTATTTTAATAAATCGCTTAATTTACTAAAACAAGTGCTTTTGGTCCACGAACTTTGAGAAAAGCGGTCGATTACGCATGCGAGGAAGGATTAGCACCCTCGACACGCCCAAATCGGTACCAAACCGATTGATTAATGTCCTATTTGTTGAAAAATTTGAAAGGGTTCAAAATACAATGCTTTTATTTTCAAAATTTGAAGGCACTAGAAGGGACGCTAAGACTCTCTTATTTTCAAGAGATAAAGCATCATGTCCAAGAAGTTTAGGCACGATACTTTAGACTCTCAAACTAAGCTCGCCTTTCAAAACTTGATTTTCGCTTTTGAAGAGGATCTTAGTTATTTGTTGAATCGAGAAATCGGAACCCAAGAAGTTAGGCTCGCTTTTCCGAAAATCCAAATTAGGAATATTGCCTCTATTTTGGAAGAAAAGAAACTTATCTCGAAGTATCTAGGTGTCGAGTCCAGTAAGTTAGGGCGCGACATTTCGAGTTTTCGAGATTAAGTATTTTGTTTTAAAATTTAAATTGCAATTTTAAAAGAGACATCCCGTTGTTTAGCTTTAAACGAGGAGAAATCGGAACCCAGTGAGTTAGGGCTCGATTCACTCGAATTGCTAATACGGAACGTCAATTTAAAACTGGAATTTGTGATTTTGAAAGGGATCTTCCGTTGTTTGACTTGAACGAGAAAAATCAGAACCCAGTAAGTTAGGGCTCGATACACTCGAGTTTCTAAAAGCAAAACATTGCCTTTAAAAATCTTTAAATGAAATATGATGATTTTACAAAATGTATTTTGTTTAACAATATAGTACAAAACTAAGAAGACAACTACAGATGTAAATAAAGTAAATATAAATACTTAATATAGTAATAATAATAATAACAAAATAGTAATAGAAGTAAAAAGATAAAACAAGAAATAATAATGACAAAATAATAATGATGATACTTAAAACAAGAAAAGGAAAAAATAAAATAAGATAATAATGGTAATATGTAAAAAATAATGATGGCAATTAATAAATGAAATAATATATATAAAATAAATACATAAAATATATACATATAAAAACATAATAGTAGTAATAATAATGATAAAAATAGATAATAATAATAATAATGAAAACAACAAATAATAATAATAAATAAAATAATAATCTTAGTTAATAATAAAGAGAAAAATAATGACGATACAATCGTAATAATGAATAATAGTGATGACAAACAAATAATGGTAAAAATACAATCACAATAAAAATAATAATAATAATAATAATAATAATAATAATAATACTAATATAGTAATATAGTGATAATAGTAACAATATAAGAAAAAACGCAATTTTAACTAAAAAGGGATTGGATTGAAAATAAAATGAAATTCTGGGGGTCAATCTGAAGTAAAAAAATCATGAAAAAGGACCAATTTACACACGCCGAGGAAACAGAGGGACCATGTGCGCAAATAATCCCTTTCGACCAAAACGCGCAACAGCAAGGGGGACCAGATTGAAAACCAAGCTAAATGTTCGGGCCAAATTGAAATAATAAAAAAACTTACTAAAAAAATTAAAAATGCGGAAGGGCTAACAGTGCAATTAGCCCTTCCCTTCAAAAACGCGCGAACCCTCTGATCGGGTCGGGTTGACGCGCGGACCTTGTGACCGGACGACGTCGTTTTTGGCCCTAGGAGCCTGAGTGAAACGGTGTCGTTTCACTGGTCCTATTTAAGGCCGATTTTAAACAAAAAAATCATTTCTTCTGTTTCTTTAAAAAAGAAACTGAGATTTCTCTGCTTTCTCTGGTGGGGATTCTCGGAGGATCTCCGCAGATCGTCGCCAGGCCACCGCATTACGGTGGTCGGAAGTTCAAAAAAGGTAAAATTTTCCCCTTTTTTATGTGTTATAGAATATGTGATTAGGTTTGATAAGAAAAGAAGAAATAAAAATACTTTCGATGTAATAAAAAGTCACCTCTTTTCGCCTCGTTAGGTTTTTAGTCGATTTAGTGCCTTAATCTCTCTCTTTTTGTGCTTAATCTATTTGCGCTTGTATTTGAACTTTTTCCTATATTATTGATCAGAAAAAATGAAAGAAAAAAGGGCCTCGTACAACCGAATGTGAATCGGCCTTTATAGCCATCTTATTTTACCACTTGTTCTGTTCTATCGTTTCTCTTTTATTGTTTGTAGGTAAGTGGCCAAGTGGAGGAGTTGGTGATGCTCTTGCATGGCGGTGGCGATGGCGATGGGCGGTGGATGGGATGTATGCGATGTCGAGGGCTAGGGGGCGATTAGGGTTTTATTTTCTTTTTTCTTTTTTTTTTGGTTTGTTTGGACTGATTAGGTTTTGGGCTAGGCTTTAGGTCTTGGGGTTTGGGTTTAGGTTTTGGGTTTTGGGTTTTGGTTTTGGGTTTTGGGTTTTGGGTTATAAAACGGTCAGTGAAATGGGTGCATGCTTGTTAGGTAGTATAGTGAAATTTTGATTAAGTAAAACTTCCAATTCGGATCCATCAAAAGAATATTGGGACAACATACTTGTCAATTAAAATTAAACTTTAATTGAAATTTAATATAATTTTATGTAACATTCTCAAAACCCTTAATTGAAAATAACATGAGATGAATTTTTAGTGAAATAAGATATAAAGAAAGTAAAGGATGAGGGATGTTAGAAAAAAAATCAAATAATAAGTATGTTGTGAAATATTAATTTGAGCCAAGGATTAAATTGTTAAAATATAAAAATTTTATGGTCCAAGTGTAAATATTTAAAATGTGAGGGGTTAAAATATAAATTGAAGAAAATAAGGAAAATGGATTAATGAGGACCAAATTGAACAAATAAAGACAAGAGAATGACTAAGTTGTAAATTTTACCAAAAAGATGTCATGAAAAGGATGGAATTGTAGAGAAAGTGCAAGGGTAAAATAGTCATTTCCCTAATAAGATAATTATAAGAAAATATCTTGACTATGGACAAATTTGGGCCATTGGATTATACTGAAAAGTGAGGAGAAATTATGGCCATTGAATTGATGAAATCATTAAACTGTCCAACACCAATATAAAGAGGAGAGCAATTTTGCTTTTTATGCAATTTAGTCCATTGCCAAAAAATCTCACTATTGCACCCAAAATTCTTAGAAATTTCCATAGACACTGAAGAGGAAAGATGAGGCAGAGATCCTGAGAGTATATCCATCAATTTAGAAGTAAAAAATTGGTAGATGAAAGTGAAAAAAATTAGAAGAAAAGAGAAAGAGAGCGAGGAAGATGAGAAAGAAATGGAAGTAAGGAAAAAGTGAGGGCAATTTACTAAAATATACCAAAATTAAAAAATTACGGAAATGGGCCGAAAATTTAATTATTTGCAGAAAATGGCCATTTTCCCCCCAAAACGCGTCCATGTTAGCACGTTTTGGGGGGATGTAGTAGGAAAGCGCTCCCTTGAGGGAGCGCTTTCCTGCTGCAACGGTCAAAATTTTTTTTTGACCGTTAGGTCTCCAACGGTCAGAAAAAAAACCTATAAAAACCCCAACCATTTTATTTTTTTCACAACAAAGTCCTTATTCATTTTTCTCTCAACTTTCTCTCAAATTCTTCTCAAATTTCTCTTAAATTCCTTGAAACTTCCTCTCAAATTTCACAATAGTCCTTTAATATTTACAAAAAAGCCCTTTTTTAAAAATTTTTGAAATATATTTTTTTGATAAATTTTAAAATATTCAATCGTATTAGTAATGGCCGGGGAATTAATTTGTCTCGACAATAAACACATTTCTATCGATCAAATGACAATGGTAAGTTTTAATTTTAATTTTAATTTTTCAATACTATTTAATATTTTTTAAGTTTATGCAATTTTAATTAAATTTTATTTTATAATTTTTAAATAGTCAGAATCGGTGTTACAATGCTATATTCGCAATATGCCCGGTCCGCCATCGCCGTTGATCGAGAATTACCTGCCGGAAGCGGGTTTTTGGCATGTGGCCACGATAGGCAGGGGGTGTTAGTTGGAACCGAAGTTAATCAGTGCATTGATAAAGAGGTGAAGACTCGAGACGCACACATTCCATCTTCCATGCGGAGAGTGTACTATCACTCTAGAAGATGTGCATTTGCAATTGGGATTGCCGGTGGATGGGTACGTAGTCACCGGGTCCGCAGCTTCTGCCGATTAGACCGCCGTATGCTATGAGCTTTTGGGTGCTATTCCGGATAACATTTACGGAGGTCGGATCGAGATGGGCTGGTTATGAGACACATTTCCGGAGCCAAATAATGGTTCGACTGAAATAGAAAGAATACGGTATGCTCGGGCATACATTCTTGAGATGATTGGAAGCTATCTGATGTCGGACCTGTCATGAAGCCTCGTACACCTGAGATGGCTGTTGAAACTCATTGATTTTAAAGCAGCCGGTGAATTGAGTTGGGGTTCTGCCGTGCTAGCAAAATTGTATCGGGAGATGTGCAAGGCGACGCGGCCGAATAAAGCGAAAATCGGAGGTTGCCTATCACTACTGCAATCATGGGCACGGTTTCGATTTCAATTTTTACGTTCTCGAGTCGACCACCCATATACATTCCCACTTATAACGAGGTAAATTTAATATTAGATTTTACAATTATTACGTAGATTTAAAATATAATTGTATGCTAAAATTTATTTAATTAGGTGGAACCATTCAATGAGTTATGTTGGAATACCTATCTCGCTTGAAGATATACGGCTTCTATTAGAGAAATGGTCGAATCACAAGTAAGTATTAAATAAAATATATTTTCGTAATAAAATAGTCATTTCAGATTTAACATTTCAGTATTTCAGATTTAGAATTTAGTATTTCAGATTTCAGATTTATTATTATGTATATAACTAATATTTTTATCATGTTAATATAGTTTCAATGGACACCATATGAGAATCCGACAATTGGGGCAGTAATTCCGGATGAGTTCTTTCAAAATCCGAACCTTTGGCATGTGAAGGTTCCATTGATCAACTATGCCACCGTGGAGATGCACCAGTCAAATCGGGTTCTGCGTCAATTTGGATTCCGACAGTTGATTCCCGTGGCACCTGAGGTGCTCGATGATGAGCATAAAGTCAACTTACGGCAGTTGCATACGCATTGGCCAAAATTTTGGTCAGCATATATCGAAATGTGGGAGAACTGGTATGATTATATACCTACTCGGGAATTGATCATCGTTCCTAAGTTAGCGTGCATGCCGAAATACATGCCATGATTTAGGATCCATGGTAAGCCGTATTTATTGTCGAAGAGAGAGGCGGCGGCAACCGTGAACAAAAGGAACGACGAGACCCTTTAAATCCAAGAACAATGGGTGATGAGACAGACCATCAACAGCCGACAGAACATTGTGGCCCATCGACAGCGCACACGATCCACCGGGCCCAACACTTCAGCCAACGACACCCACATCACAGCCTTTTCAGATTATGCCAGGTGCGTACCCTAGCCTTTATATGAATCCTAACCCTTATATGTTTCCTTTTCCCATCCCCACGGCGAGTTGGAATGCATGGCTTGGCTCGAGTCCATTTTGACTACTCGTGACCGCCACCGATCTTGAAGCCGCCGTCCGACGAGGATCGCACGAGGCGTCGTCGGGAGCTCTTCTTTTTACCAGTCTCCTTTGCCGTATGGGATTCAGACACCCCCGCCATGGTTTATGCAAACACTTCCCCGGTCTTTATTTTATCAAGATGGGTCATCCTCCCAACACCCACAACCA
The DNA here is from genome assembly GCA_025506655.1 of Gossypium rotundifolium. Taxonomy (NCBI): domain Eukaryota; kingdom Viridiplantae; phylum Streptophyta; class Magnoliopsida; order Malvales; family Malvaceae; genus Gossypium; species Gossypium rotundifolium. Next base: position 37,692,402 of record CP106723.1, read on the forward strand.
GACCCCCTGCCGGAGGAACTAGAATCACCGCCTGAGGTTCCAGTACCCCCGCTGGAAGCTAAAAGAAGGAAGAATCCAGCGCGTAACCATCGACCACCCCCATGTGGCACTGATTCCGACTGGCACCAACATTGATCCCGACTACCATTTTTTATTTTTTATTTAATTTATTTTTTATATATTTAATAAAATAAAAGTTGTTTTTTTGTAATCTATTTTTTTATTTTTAATAAAGTAAAAGTTTTTTTGTAATATAATTTTATATATTTAATAAAATAAAATTATTTATTATTTTTAATTGTAATTTAATTTTTATATCTTTAATAAAATAAAATTGTTTTTATTTTTATTATAATTTAATTTTATATCTTTAATAAAGTAAAAGTTATTTTTATTTTAATGTAATTTAATTTTTTATTTTTAATAAAGTAGTTTTTTGTAATTTAATTTTAATATATTTAATAAAATAAATTTTTTTATTATTTTATTGTAATTTAATTTTATATCTTTAATAAAGTAAAAGTTATTTTTATTTTTATTGTAATTTAATTTTTATTTTTAATAAAGTAAAAGTTGTTTTTTATTTTTATTGTAATTTAATTTTATATCTTTAATAAAGTAAAATTTTTTTTATTTTTATTGTAATTTAATTTTTTAATTTTAATAAATTAAAAGTTATTTTTTATTTTTTGTAATTTAATTTTATATATTTAATAAATAAAATTGTTTATTATTTTATTGTAATTTAATTTTATATCTTTAATAAAGTAAAATTATTTTTATTTTTATTGTAATTTATTTTTATTTTTAATAAAGTAAAAGTTGGTTTTATTTTTTTGTAATTTAATTTTATATATTTAATAAAATAAATTTTTTTATTATTTTTATTGTAATTTAATTTTATATCTTTAATAAAGTAAAATTTATTTTTATTTTATTGTAATTTAATTTTTTATTTTTAATAAAGTAAAAGTTGTTTTTAATTTTTTTGTAATTTAATTTTATATATTTAATAAAATAAAAATTATTTATTATTTTATTGTAATTTAATTTTATATCTTTAATAAAGTAAAAATTATTTTTATTTTTATTGTAATTTAATTTTATATCTTTAATAAAATAAAGTCCACGATTTTTTATAGTAATTTATTTTTATTTTTTTTGTTTTCAACTTAGTCCTTCTACAAAAGTTCACCATTTTCATCAAGAAATAAATAGAATTTACATAGCCACCAAGAGACAAAAATGCTAAGAAGGCTATCAACTATTCTGATTTGGACACGAGCGAGATGTATGGCCTGGGTTCTTACACCATCCGCATAACTTCCGTTGGTTGGCCGTTTCTCGGATATCCATATTGTTGCGTATTCTAGTCAAGCAAGGTCGACCTTTTGGTTTTCGCCGCAGTTGTCTATCCAGTAACAGCTTATACGGTGCAAACGATACAGACGGCCACTTACGTTCATCTGGGACTGGTGGGGATACGTGTCTCCAAATGTTGTATATGTTGTCTATTTTATACACTTCATCTACATAGCTCATGGGATCCAGACGGAGATTCTGACAAACCGCAAGTACATGATCGCATGGGTAACGAAGTGCATCAAATATCCCACAGTCGCAGGGCCTATTTCTCAAGTGTACACGATCTTGCCCGCCAACAATACCTTGGTTCGGTCTGTCAAAATCCGTCACACGAAACCATAGGTTGTCGCGATCGTGACACACTGTGTGCATGGTGTTAGCCCGTGCCTTCCCCTTGTTAATTTCTTGCAAGACCTTCACGCATCATACATGGCCTCCTTGCATTTGGCTTTTATAACTTGCTGCTCGCTTCAAAAATAGTGCCGCTAAACGAAAATATGTCTCTCACACAACTGATGTTATCGGCAAATGATGCGTTCCTTTTAGAACAGAATTTATGAATTCGGCCAGGTTTGAGGTCATATGACCATATCGTAGGCCGCCGTCCTATGCTTGTGTCCACTGTTCGAAAGGAATATGCATAGGTAGTTTGCGCCTTCTTCGTTAACTGATTGCAAACTCGCCAACATCTCGTGAAAACGGTCCTTATTGATCTCGTACCCTACCAATATAATTTGATAGCGAATCTTACATACCACTCTTCAATTAAGAATAAATTGAATATTACAAACGAAATAATATTAATAGATATTACATACCCATATTGGTCACTTGCCATCGTTGACTTGTAGATCGATGTTGCCCGTGGTAGTTGGACGCAACATGCCTTAGGCAATATCGATGGTGTGTGCGATGCCACAGGCTTTCATGTCGCTTTATTGCGGCTAGTATTCTAGGGCCCCAAGCCGATATAACCCATATATCATGTTGGGGCAGACATGCCTCCTTAACCTAGATAGGAAGAAATGTAACATCCCAAACCCGGTCGAAATGCTAAACCGAATCTGGCGTGCCATCAGGAAGAAAAATGTTTTGAAAATCGATTTGTCAATTTGTTTAAGGAGAAAACTTTTGGATAATTTTAGAGAAAACGAAGTTGGATCTTGTGACGTTTAAAACGTGTTACAACTTGTTTTAGAAAAAAAACTTAGTTGTCTTATTGTTACTCCGCATTTATTACTTAATCAGTGAACATTCAGAAAACAAGTACTCATCGAGGTTTTGAAAACAACCAGTTCATATTTACTAGGTATGCTTAACGAAAGTTATAGAAAAAACCAAATAAAGCGTCCCTAAAATAAAAGTTAAGCGGCCTTATTACAACGCTGAAAACCCAAAGCAAATAAACAACTATGCCCAAATGAAAACTTTATAATAAAACGAATGCTGAGCATGGCCACCTCGAGTCCACTCCGACTCCAAATCCACGATCAAAGGTTTATCTGCAAAATATAAAGGAAGGGGTGAGTCACCTAGACTCAGTGTGTAAACCCCCATCCTAAAAGACGTTATGCTCTTACACAATTTCATATACAAATATGTATGTCATGCAACCCATCAACCTAGATATCCATCCACATCTCCCAAATCTACCCCTTGTGGTACCAAACCACCGGTGGTGCTAAACCACCGTGACCAAGTCACAAATAAACATATGTGGTGCGAAACCCTTGGTGGTGCCAAACCACTGAGACATAGTCATAATATTATAATATGTGGGGCCAGCCCACTGTGTGATACCAAATCACTGGTGACAGTTTGATAGATCATTCTCCCCCTCCTCTCATTACCCATAACATATATTCATGCGAACAATATCAGTATGATCATGCTTAACATACATAATTATGTATATAGAATATCATGCTCTCATAGATCACAATCAACACAAGGAACATAACCACTTACCCTAAGATCCTCTTTGTTACCCACAAGGGTATCTTGGTAACCACACCGTCACTCCGCTTTTATCAACAGATAAAAATTAACATATTATAAAGAAAGTGTGTAAGAGTTACACACCGGTTCTTGTACTAGCGTTTTTATCGCTTCTACGCCATCATCACTCGAGACTACGACTATCGCCTCACGATTTACTTCTGATGTCGACCCGTACCTGGATGGCCAATCTCGCACTCCAGATACTAATCATTTCTTGTACTTTAGCGTTGGGTTTATAGATCTAACCCCTCCTATCGCTTGACTGTTATTAGTGTCCATAATAACTCATTGGTCACTAAACCAATAAAACGATGAGATCCAATTAATTAAATTAATCGTATACTTAAAACGAACCCAAACTAATCTGTCGAATCCCGAAAAGCCCTTAAGAAATTGTCGCCTTCCTACCTACATTTGGCCAAGCCCAAAAGATTAAACCAAATCACTGATCACAACCAATCGAGTACCATACAATATTCAACCAAAGAGGAAAAAACACGAAAGTGGCCATTTGGCCGAATCTACCACCAACCTCCCTTCAGCTTTTCCACAAATCGGCAATACAGGGCACAGCAAGACAGGATTTGGCTACCAATAGCAGAGAGTGAAACCGATAGAGCATTAGGAAAATATGATTCGGTTAGATACTAATTGAAGTAGAGAAATCGCAGAGAAGAAAATCCCAAAACTTACCAAACTAAAGAGGTGTATTCGCTATGGTGCACCTTCGGGAAAAGAGACTACCCAGAGAGGTTCACTATGGGAGAAGAAGATGGGAACCGTGGTATTGACTTTAGAAGAATTTTGGAAAGGAGAATGAGGCTAGGAATTTTGGTTTTGTCAAGAAGCAGAGAGAAAAGGAAGAAAAGAATTTCGACTTGAGAGAAAAGATGAGAAAGAAAAGAGGAAAAATGAAAGAAAAGATGGACACTTTGGCTACTAAATTTCAACAATACACACACACACAGAGTTGGAGTTTCGGCCAACTCTCTCTCTCCTGATAGCCCTTATCTCACCTGATAACTTAATCATTATCTTACCTTTAAAAGAGACCACCTTAAAGCCAACTCTTCCCTTCCCTATTATCATCTTTTAATTATCCAAAAATAAAAGAATTCAAGCTCCTAAATTGTAGCACATGCCGTCCTCCCCTTCCCTTAGGAGTGCCGAATTTTTACCCATAAATTTAGGCCCCAAGCGGCCACACTAGGCCCAAACTCCTCCCCCTTGTGACGCCACCTACATGCCCACTTATAGCACCTCCAAACGTTGGGCCACAAGCCCAACTTGCTACTAAACATACTTACTTAACTTAATTCATAAACTAACACTATTTATAATCAATTTAACCCAGGGTTTAAGCCCAAACCTGAGCCCAATACACACCTCAAGGCCTTAACCTACTAATTTAGCCATGCAACATACCAAATGCACAGACCCCCAAAATAAGGTATTACAAGAAATCCCAGACATCAGCTGACTCCCACGGTGTTATTGCAAACACAATTGGAAGGATTCTCCCACTGCTGTCCTGTGCCACAACTAGCAATAGCCGATGCGTATATCTACCATACATAAAGGTACCGTCAATTTTTACCAATGGCTTGCAGTATATAAATGCGTCTTGGCATTGCTTAAATGTCCAAAATAGATGCTTGAACACTTGGCATCCACAGAGCAATCGGTCGTTGTAGTACGCCGGTTCTGTTTCAAGGTCTGTTATACTGCTTGGGACATATATCTCCAGCACCTGACACCACTGCCACACTTCATTATATGAAGCGTCCCACCGACCATGCAACTTTTCCAATGCCTTCTGCTTGGCTATCCAAGTCTTCTGGTAAGAGGACGTGTACCCCAATTGGCTACAAATATTGCCAATTAAGGCCGGTACCGTAGTCTTGGGATCGGCCTTCACCATCAGTAGTATTAAGTCAGCCAACGTCTCTGAATCCATTTTCGGATGATCTTCTGAAACACCTATCAGCGAAGTACGTTAAATAATGCAACATTACGTAATATTACTATTATTCAAAAACCTTGAACACCTAGTGATACTGTACCGGCAAGACATGTATGTGGACCTTTGTACTTTTTGATCTCCCATAAGCCTGTCCTTTTCCTCAACGAGGCCATGATTTTTTATGAACATGTACCGTCTTGCACTGCACACTTCGCCTCGTACTTATCGAGCTTGGATTTAACCACGTTGTAGTTAACCCCGTTCTTGATGCTATATTGTTTCAATACACCAGGAAAAGTCTCCTTGTTGGAAAACTTTTACCAACTTCTAATTCGCTCGAATCCAACGACGAACTTGTACGGTCATGCGTTCTGTGTGGTAGTTCAGGAAACTCCAATACATCGTCTTGAGATAGATCGACATTATGCATGTGGGCTGGAGGCGAGTATGCCCTGAATAGCGGATCTTTTTCTTCTTTATCTGAACCGCTTTCAACATCTTCATGTACTATTGGAACAGACTCCGGTTCAAAAATAATTCAACTTCTGCACCATCGGGCCCGGCTCGAGGTGGATCAACATCGAACTCATCATCTGACCCACCATCATCTGCAACGAACGAGGGCCCCTCGCCGGTGGATGTCGTGGGGAGTACATTATCCCTTCTTGAACAACTTTCATAATGTTCCCAATCATATGTGGATTGTGAACCACTAGAAGTTGATGACGTTTCCCAATACGTATTTCTAGCATCAAATGTCGAAGGAAGGATATGCATGTCCTATCCACCAACCGAGTGTTGTGCAGGGGTTGTGTTTTCCATATTACCACCAAACACGGGCACTTTCATATTCTGCCTCCCACTAATAGAGTGTCGGCTTGGGGTCGTGTATTCCCCTCAAACAGTAGTAGATGTTTAAGTCAAAGGAAGATCACTTGGCGATGAAAATTGTACATATACCTCAAGATAAGGTAATCCACTGGCAAGATGAGTATCCACCATTGCCTCAAAGCTTCGAGGACCTTTGATGTCGAATGAGTCATATCTCATCGGATCAACCGAAGCGTAAAATCTATACTTAATAGACTGAACTTTCATTGGTGTTGTTCCGAAGATTTTACGCCTGATTCTTTTGCGAAGTTCTGTCAAATCTATATTCGATTAAAACCCAGTCGCGCTGTGTTCTCTGCTAAAAAATAACAGCATTTTCGGTGTCACAAACCTCACCATCGTAGTAAATAACAACATTAATACATTCACTCATTTTCAGTTTCTATTTTTTTTGCCTCAATTTCTATTATGCAATCTGAGAATGAAATTTGGCTAATTTATAGTCTAAAATTGCCAGAGACTACTGTAGCAAAAAGCATCCATGTGGGAGCTTTTTTCAGTACTCTTGCTGATAGTGCATCCTACTTGAAGCATTTTGGTCACTATTTTTTCAGAAACGTCTTCTCAAAATTATTTTACCTGATACTATTGTAATAAAAGAGAGTCCACGTGGGAGCTTTTTCCAGTACTCTTGCTGATAGTGCATCCTGCTTGAAGCATTTTGGCCACTATTTGTTTAGAAACATCTTCTCAAAAATTATTTTGCCAGATACTACTGTAGCAAAAGAGCGTCCACGTGGGAATTTTTTTCAAGATTTTTCCGACAAAGGCATCCTTCTTGAAGCGTTTTGGTCACTATTTGTTCGTAAACGTCTTCTCAAAATTATTTTACCAGATACTACTGTAGCAAAAGAGCGTCCATGTGGGAGCTTTTTTTAGTACTCTTGCTGACAGTGCATCCTGCTTGAAGCGTTTTGGGTACTATTTCTTCAGAAACGTCTTCTCAAAATTATCTTGTCAGATACAACTATAAAAAAAATTCAAATAATTTTTATTTTGTTGATATATTTTTCCCAAAACCCTAAACTTAAAATTATTCTAATTAATTAACTCTATAATCTAGTCCATTAATTTTCCCTAAAATCCTAAATCCCTAAACCGTAGCCCTAAAACCCTAAAAACTCATACACTAACACTAAAAATAGCTAAAAAGCCTATCGGGGGGGTGGAAGGCAAAAGTGCTCCCTTGAGGGAGTGCTTTGTGCCACATCAGCAAAGCGCGTCCTTGAGGGCGAGTTTTTTGCTGATGTGGCACAAAGCACTCCTTTTGTTTATTGCATTCCCCCAAAACGTGGTGACGTGAACGCGTTTTGGAGGAAAATGGCCATTTTTCGTAAATAATTAAATTTTGGCCCATTTTCGTAATTTTTTAATTTTGGTATATTTTCGTAAATTGCCCAAAAAGTGAAGAAACTCTTCACAAAAAAAGAGTTAAGTTTTCATACAAACCATACTTGCATTCAATAAATTGAATTAAATATGTTGTGAATAAAATGTATGAAATGTGTATTTTAATCTAAATTGTTGAAATAGAAAGTGCGTAATGAAGCATGACATGTAGAAACTTGAAATACTAAGCTTTCAAGTAAGAGATAATATGACGTGTGTTGTAAAAAGTATTAATATTAAGAAATGAGTATGTTGTCTACACATAAATATGAGTTATTAAATTGAATATAAATAAGGGTATATTGACTATGTATGATTAAATGAAAGTAATGTAAAGAACCATGGAAAAGTAAAGAAATTTACTAAAATAGTTTTAGACAGCAGTAGTGACTCTATTTTGAAAATTCACCAAAAATAATTGGAAATTATTTAGAGGGTGAATGAAATATGAAACTAAAGCATATTGAGTCTAGTTTTGCATAGAAGAAACAATTTAAGAAATGAAATTGTATATTTTGAGATATATTATTTTTGTGGGATAAGGTCAGAATGGATTCGAGTTTCCATATTATGACTTTGGAAAATCATAAAAATTGTAGAAATATTATTAAGGATTAAATTCATATTTTAAATTATTAATGATTCTATTTTCAAGAGAATAAAATGGAAACATCATCTAAACCCCGTACTAAGAGATAATTAATTTTTAGTAAACAAAGGTCGAAGCTGTCAAGCAGCAGAATAGGGGGAAATTTGAAGAATTTAATTTACTGGATGGATAAAGTAAAAATTTTGAAATTTTTATGGTAAAAATATATTTGAGTCTAGATTCAAAAACATCAAGCAAATCTTAATTTTGAATTCTTTAGCTCAAGATATAAATAATTTAGTAACTATGACACAAGTGGACAACTTTGATATGAACACATAAGTAAATAGTTGAATTATAGTTAATGTTACATATAAACATGTCATGCTAAAAACTAAATATCCTAATATATATATATATATATATATATATATAAAAGCCCATTTTCGCCCGGGCCCAATGTTAACCAAACAGAAACCAAAAACACAAAAATAAATAAAACCAAAAACAGTCCATCAGTCCAAAAAAAAAAAAAATATACAAGCCACTACCCAACAAGCCCAAACTATTTGCAGATAGCCCAATTTACACTACCCAGACGACCCAAGCAGAATTGAATTCCAGAAAATTCTGGCGACCTCTCGCATCCAACCCCCGCGCGACTTTTGGATTCATGCGTGCCTTCACGCAGTGACCGTTCGTATCCCCGCTTGCTCCACGCGCTCCACCCACGCAAGCTCGCACCAAAGACGCCATTCAGATTGCCTCCAAGCGTAGAAAATGTCGTACAACCCCTCCATATCTCAGCCATGTATGTACCTGCAAACGGATAGCAAAAAGAACGACAGAAACATCAGCAAATACAGAATAGAAATAGGATAAAAGAAAAATAAAAACTTGTATTTTTTAGGTCGACTATAAAAAGAAGCCAAACCAAAACCTGTATTTTTTACGCACAGAGATAATACAGCAATAGAAAAAAAGTAGATTCAAAAGGTTTTTTTTAAATTCCATCCTCTCGATTGTTTTTTTTTTGGTGAATCCATTTCTATATCTATTTCTTTCTGCTTTTGATATACAATAAAAAGAGGAGAGGGAAAAGAGTTTACCTTGCCGAACGTTTGACCTTCGTCTTCTCCGTCGTAATCGGAGTTAGACGTTGGTTAGTGAGCGAGGTTTTAAGATTGGAATCCTTGAAGCAAATCGGAGCCTTCATGTACTGCTTTTCGCCGATCATGATGGCGATTTAGGGGTAAACGGAGAGGGTTAGACTTCGGTTGAAACGGAGGGTAGGTTTGGTGTTTTAGAAAAGAGGCATCTGTTCAGGGGGATTTCAAGAATCGTCTGAAAAAGGAGAAAGGGATTTAGGGCTCTGTTTAGAAGGGTTCAGATTAGGTTTTAATTTTTTTTTTACATCTGTTAACGAAACGGTGCCATTTAGGCTTATGATAGTAGCCTTTAAATGACGCAGTATCATCTGAACCTCGCGACCTGACCCACGTCATCCAAGATTCGCGTGCTTTTGGCAACGACAGAATATTTGCACACCTTGTCCTTTGAGTTTCTATAACACCCCAAACCCGGCCCAGACACCACGACCGGATCTAGTATGTTACTAAGAAAATTTAATAAAACATGTCGCATTTTTGGAAAACATTTTCCTTGAGTTTAACCTTTTATTCGGGAAAAATGAATAATTTGATAATTTAAATAAGATATAAATTTTATCAGTTGTTTTTATGAATTAAAAATCAAAATTTAAGTACATGCCTTAGTTTAATTAAAACATAAAATTTTAAACGTCTAATAATAATAATAAAAGCCCAAAATTAAAACTGAAACGAAATATAAAGCTAACGGCCCGTGGCCTTATTACAATGAAATTTAAATCCCATTAAATAAAAATATAAATAATAAACTAAAGTCATTTTGCTGAATCCAAATGTTCTTTTGCATGGCCACCTTGCGCTCCTCTCCAGCCCGGTCTGATGCACTAGGTGCTACCTGCAAGGTGTTAAATAATAGGTTGAGTCGCGAGACTCAGTGTGCAACCTCGTGCACCATTAGATTAGGCCTTAGCCTCACAGAACAGAATAACATATTATCATGCAACAAAATTATGCAAAGCCCAACCCAATCCTAGGTTTCCATCCGCTACACACCACCCTTAGCTGCCAATCACACCATTGGGGATTTCTACAATCAACCCACACCGCTACACACCATCGATGGCAGTCATGCTGCAGATAGCTGCTCATCGTCAGATCATGGCAATAGCCACTACAACAGATCATGGTAAAAGCCACTACAATAGATCATGGCAAAAGCCACTACAACAGATCATGGCAAAAGCCACTACATAGAACACTTCCCCTTTCATCAAACCCAACCCCGTGCAGTCACAGAAATTTGGCATACTTATAAAACATATCATCTTAACAAGAACATTCACTGAAGAATGACAGAGGTCACTAACCTGGTGATTCGCTTTTACCCTCCTCGGGTTTCAAACGTTATGTCGGGATTTCGACATTTAATAGAATATAAACAGATTTATTAACACATATTAACAGACAATCTAATGGTGTGAAAAGTTACACACCTGATAAATACGTAGGACTACCCTCTACGTCGATACCCTCGCTAATCAGATCACTGCTCTTTGTCTACAAATTTGCTCAAAAGCCGAAAGAACGTGAAGATAAGACTTCTCCTTAAAATCTTGAAAGTAATTCGATTCGAGTGCTACTGAACTCTGGCTTAGAAATCTAAGCGATTGACTCCTCTTCAAATCCCAGAATGCCGCAAATGAGAGAAAAACACAAGATTAGTTTCCATATAGCCATTCGACTAGAGTCTCTAAAAAGTCGGAGAAGACTGAAATCTCATGAATCGACACTTACCCTGAGTTTTTTTCAAGATTCGACACAAGCAGACACCTCAGAGAGAATTCAGCAAACACATGAGATGAGATCTAGGGATTTTGGCTTTTATGAAAATCCCGGAAAAGATGAACAAGAAGAAGATTTCGGCTACAAGAACAAACAAGAGTGTAGTTTCAGCTTTTAGTGAATGGGAGAAGAATAACAATGGAGATTAGAAGATTCGGCTAACAGGAAATTTCAAAGAAAGAAGAAAGGGTGAAAGAGATGGTGATTTTCGACTTTTAGAAGAAAGAAGGCTTAAGAACGTTTTCGGCTTTTTGAAGGAAAGTTGACAGAAATTGTGGAGGGAGAGACTGAGAATTTTGGCACAAAGAATGAAGAAAAGAGTAGGGTTCAAATGCCGAAATTGATGAGCTATCCCCCCTTATTTATAGAAAATTTGGTACCCCCTATGACAATTAGATACTGATTTCTTTACTCCTCTAAGTGATGGAATTTCGACCAACACTTGCCTTCCTGATAGATCATCATCCTATCCCTTATCCCTATCAAACACCCATCCAAATGAGACCTACATCACACCACTTTCTCCCTCCTTTATCAGCTTATATCATATATATCTTAAACACTAAAAATCCTAAATTTTAGCCTTGTGCCGTCCCCTCCTATCTTCCTCTTTAGGTGCCGAATTTGGCCCAGAAACATGGGCTCCAAGTGGCCAAAACTTGGGCCTCCTCCTTTTCCATTAATGCCAACTCCCTTTCCTCTTAGTGGCGCCATTTTGCCACTGGGCACAAGCCCATAATGTTAATTAACCTACCAAAACTTTATTTTAAGCCCTTGAGTGCCTAACAGAATATTTCGTCAAGGCCTCAACCCATTCTTGAGCCCAAACTGAACCTCATTTGTGTCCTCTTTTCTCTTAATCAACTTATGAGGCCTCATGCCTGAGACTAGGGTCCACTAAGTAAGAAAATAAATTTTTCCTATGGTCTCCCCTAACTCTAAGGCTTCAAATAATCCTGATAATACCTTAATATTATTATTCTAAGTGCTACACATACATATTAACTCCCATGCATAGAAATTAAAAGTTTCAGGATTTTTGGGGGTGTTACAACCCAATAGGCCCAAATCTACTAGGCCCAAATTCGGGATGTTACAGTTTCGCATTGCCATTCAATTCTATTTATTATGTTCTCTTTATTTTCTTAATTAATCTCTTTAATTTGCACACTATTTCGATTTGGTCCTTTCCATACACTGCGTTTTCGCGACGAGGATTATTTGCTGGTTTAGTCCCTAATCATTTGGGGCGCATTTATATTGATCCCTGATCTTGTTTAAATGGTTTTATTTATTTATAAATTAGCCTTGTAATTTCATTTCTTCCTCAATCAAGTATTTTTTAATCTTTATTTAAATTATTGTACTTTTTCTCGTATTAAATTTATTATTCAAGTTATTTTAATAAAAATATTTTGAAATTTATTCTACCATGTTTTAATTTGTTATTTTCATCGTTATCTCAGTATATTTAGTTTCTTTTAAAATCACTTACATATATATATATATATATATATATATATATATATAATATTTAGTATATACAATTTATCACTTTAAAAGATTACATTTTATGGTATATTTTAATTTATTTCGATATTTTATATATTATTACGTATACATGTTTTATATACATTCAAATTCATATATTATGTTTCTTAAAATTTATTTTGTTCACCATTGATTTAATGTTTGATAATTATCGCCATTATGTGTTTTAATTCCCATTTTATATTTACTTGCTATTTGTGATTCAATAGTTTGTATTTCACTTGTAAATATTTGTTTATTTCTATTATGTGTTTTAAATTCTCGTTTTATATTTGCGATTCAATAGCATTGTATCTTGCTTGTGAGTAATTGCTCCATATTGTATGTTATTATGCTATAGCATTCACTTAAAAACATCATGTTTCAACACTATTCGAACTTTAAAATCATTTTATACAAAGCTTTAAATCACAAGGCAATGCTCGTGTTTAGGGGTTTCGAGAAAATCGTGCTCTAACTTCTCGAGTTAGGTTCTCTTCGTTTACAACCTTATAACCGAGTATCCTTTCTCTCTTAAATCAAATGCACGATCTTAAATAAAAAACTTATTCTCGGGAAGTTGAGATATTTCGCCCTAACTTACTGAGTGTGATATTTCGTCATCTCGAGATAAGAATTTCAAAAGAACAAAGGCAATATTCCGTATTCGGGAATTTTGAGAAATAGTGCCCTAACTTACTGGGTTGTGATTTTTCATTTGACCCAAATAATTGAATATCCTTCTTATTTTAAATGTACGAGTGTTGAATGTCGAAGGATAAATCTAATTTCTAGAATATAGGATGCGATGCCCTAACTTACTGAGTATGACATTTTATTTCTTCGAAATAAGAAGCTTTGGCATCCAATATGATTCTGTCCAAATATATTAAGTAAATGGATGTAATCTAGAATCTTTTCAAATTTTTGACATCAGGACATTAATTAATCAATTAGGTACCAATTTTGGGCGTATCGTGGGTGCTAACCCTTCCTCGTGCGTAACCGACTCCCAAACCCATTTTCTGGATTTTGTAGACCAAAATTATTGTTTTAATAAATCAAAATGTTTTATTAAAATAATCCATCTCAAGGTGATCCGATCACACCTCGAATAAAAGATCGGTGGCGACTCCATTTTCATATTTTTAAAGTCGATCCCCGGTTTTCAAAAACCCGATTTAAAAAAGGTTTCGACAATATACATAAAGGATGAGGAGGAAAAATAGTAGATGAATTTGAAATGTTACAAAATGGTTATAAGTGATGGAATAATTAATACATGTGAGAATGTTTAAATGAATTGATAAAATTATAAGTGAATAATTGTTAATTGATTTGATTTTGGAATATTGGCTAAAAGTTTATGAATAATTAAATTAATTGGAACAATTTAAAATAAATATGAAATATACATAAAATGGGTAAACTACTTTAAAAGTGCAAGTCCTCCAATGGACTTATTTGTAAAACTTTAATAATTGTGTTAATTTTATAAATTTTGCTATCTTTGATTGAATATCATGTTTTAATGAGATCTTTTAACTCATAAATAGTTATGTCATAAATTCAATTATTACTAAAATGAGTAAAACGGTCTTCAATAATCAAATAATGAGATAAATCAATCTGAAATTTCTATAATATAATTGCTTTGGAAAAGAATATAATATTTTAATATCTTAACTTAACGATCGGATCGAATATTGAAGTATTACATTTTAAATAGACAAAATCTTAAAACTTGAAATAATTCTTATCTTAAATCATCACCAATGGTAATGAAGAAACAGTAACAATTTTAAGTTGTAGATTTTAATGAGTTCTTTGAGAATTATTTTAATTTAAGTTAGATGTATTTTGCTTCTTAATGTAGTTATTCATTGTATTGATTAATTGTAATTATATCTATTTGAACAGTGTGAATGCAATTATAATTTTTTTAAATAAACTCTTAGCTTAAGTTATTAGAAAAATCAAACAAGGATTGCCCAAATTTAAATTAAAAATTATTTTATTTTAGAGTCTAATTTAATGATAAATATAATATAAATTATTGATTTGATTCAATTTACAAAATTATATATAGTTAACATCTAAATTTTTAAATATAAATAAAAACTAGTTTAAAATATTATATTAATTAAGTTTAATAACTTATTTTAGTGGTCATATTTTCCATGAAATTTTAATAATAATATTTAATTTATTTTAAATATAAATATAAAAAATAAATTAATTTAAAAATAAAATTTTGTATCAATAATTGGCATGAATGCATAATAAATAGTATTGCCTGATACAACTAATTCTATCAGTACCAAAACCGAAGAAAATATATTACTAGTAATTTTGTTAGGACTACAACTACAATATAAAAAAAATATTACATTCGAATCACTAATATAAAATTTTCTAAATTAGAATAATTTTATACAAAACCATAAAATTTAAATTAAAATAAATATGGATAGTGTAATAGGCCCAATTCGCCCAGGCCCATTAACCAAAGTAAACTCAAGAATAAAATTAAAAAATAAAAATAAAAATAAAGCCAAAATAAAACCAATAATAATAGTCCAAAATTACAAACCCAATAATAAAACAGTCCAGCCTTTACTAGCCTGAACCTATTACTATCCCCAGACCCAACCAAGCCCGATAACTAAACCTAGCCCAAAACCCGAATTAACTAATACCAGCCCAAAGCAAATCAGAATCGATGGAAACCCTAGAGGCTTCCAGACTGTTCGTGTGCTGTAGCTTTTATCCACGCGCCTCGCGTGCACTCACGCGTGCCCCGCGTTCATCCATGCAGTAGCCATCATGCACACACATGCTAGTCCCGAACGGCTCTTCCACGAGCGAATGTTCAGCCATACCTGCAAAAAAAAAAAAAACAGCAAGAACCACAATAAAATGGAAGAATATTGTAGAATACAGTAGAAAATATTCAGAAAAATGTGTATTTCATTTTTTTGACTATAAAAAGCCAAGTATTATACACTGAAAAAGGGGACGCACTCATACGCAAGAAATGCTAAATCAAAAACAGAAAAAAATTGAAAGGTAATTTTTTAAAATATTTTTGCTTTCGTGTTTCCTTTTCTTTCTCTTTCTGCATGTTTTCTTTGTGTTCATTCATAATTTAGAGAAGAAAGGGAGTTACCTTTGTAAAAGGAATCGTCGGACTACTTTCTTCGTAGAAATCGAAGTAAAAAGGACCTTCGGTGATTGAGAACGTGGAAACATTCGATTTGGCTTGAAGGGGAGTAGTCGATTGGGCTTGAATCGGCCACTAATCGCAGATCGCCATGGCATTGTAGTGCCCGGAGGGTGATTTCTCTCTGCGGCTGAGAACAAGAACAAAAGGGGCTAGGGTTTTCGATTTAGGAAGGATTAGCAGATAGTTTAATTATGCTTTTAAGGGATTGGTGTCTATTAAGAAAACGACACCATTTAGGCTTACTTCAATAGCCTCAAAACGATGCCATGTGAAGCTGCCCCGACCCGATCCGATCCATTATCCTCAGGATCCGCGCGTTTCTGCGGTGACGGAATATTTGCGCATTTAGTCCTTCTTTGTCGTACCATTTTTCGATTAGTCCTGTTATGTATTTTATTTGTTTTTAAATTGATCTATGCAATTTGTGCGTCATTTTAATCTAGTCCTATCCATGTTCTGCATTTTGGATATTGGAATATTTGCTAATTTGATCCCTTATTTTTTATCTGAAGTTTAACTTCGATCCTCAATTTTGTTTAAATAATTTTGCTTATTTATGAAATAGCCTTCTAATTTTATTTTTATTTCGATTAAGTTTTAATTTCTATTTGCAATTCTTGTATTTTTTTAGTATTAAATTTATTCATTATTCAAGTTATTTTAATCAAATTGTTTTGAAATCGATTCTATAATGTTCTAATTTGTTTTATTTTTCATTTATATGTATTTTTGTTATATAAATATTTAATTTCAAATCATATATTATGTATTTCTTTGATGACTTATATAATATTATGTTATTATTTTGTACATACATACATATATAATGATAAGATTGTTTTTTTTTGTACATATTATTGATTTTTACATTATTCTATGTATATATTTCCTCTTGAACTTATCTATATGTATATTTAGTTTGTTTTAAAATTATTTATATATGTATATATTTCTATTTTAAATTTAGTATACATAATTTATCACTTTGAAAGATTATATTTTATTGTATATTTTAATTTATTTTATATTTTATATACTAATTCTTATATATGTTTTTATATATATTTAAATTCATATATTATGTTTTTTTTTGTTTTGTATAATTCATTTCAAATTTTTAATACATATTTCATAAACTCATTTACAAATTTTTCTATTTTAAATAACTTCATAAATTATAGATTTCAAACTCCTCTTTCTTTATTTTAAATCCATTTGTTAGCATTCAAAATTTTGTTTTATATTAATTTGCCATTGTAAATTTTGTAGAATTATTATACCTTGTAGCTTATTGATCTTTGATTGTTAATATGTGTCTTTTAAACCATACAGTTATCGTTATTGTATATTTGCGCGTTAAATTATTTCTATAATTACGTTCATTTGTATAATGTCAAGTTTGTGTGTTATTTCACGCCTAATGCTATGTTTGTGTTTCTTGTTATTGTTTTATGTTTCAAACTCCAATGTATTTGAGCCATTACTAAATGTTTCATTTTTATTACAAATATACCAAATAAAATGCATTTTGAGCCAATTTTAAAATTGTGTATTTGAAAGTTTTTCAAGATAGGCAATATTTGCGTGTTTGGAAATTCGAAAAATTATGCCCTAACGTGCTGGGTGTCAATTTTCCGTTCGACCAAATAACCAAATATCCTTTTAATTGCATGTTTTGAAAATCAAAGATGATCTCGGTGTCGAGGTATAAATGTGTCATATCCTAACGTGTTGGATGTGATGTTTTTTTTATTCCTTTGGAACAAGTGAATCTTGAGATTCAATCCAAAATTAATTAATATTCTTTAAAAAGAATCACACATTAAACATTTTCAAGTTTTCAACGCAAGGACACTAGTTAATCGATTTGGTACCCGTTCTGGCGCGACGGGGTGCTAACCCTTCCTCGTATGAATCGACTCCGAATCCTTTTTGTTTAATTTCGTAGACCAAATTTTTTACAAAGTGATCCAATCACACCTAAACAAAAAAGGTTGGTGGCGACTCCACATTATATTTTTAAGTCGACCCCATTTTTCCGAAAACCTAAAAAATGGTTTCAACAGATAGAATCCATGTATGATTTACGAAAAATAAAAATCAATTTTAGACACTTACGATTTGAGGCCTCAACCTTTGTCAATTATTCCAATACTTCAATAACAATTAAAAATCATATTACAAATGAGATTATTATTGAAAACATACCTAATAAGTCAATCACATTTGGACTTTAACAACAAAATTTAAAAAGAAAAATATGTGATGTATCGTTAGTGCATAAGTTTCATGTACTATCAATGGGTAATAATATGACACATCATCATTAAATTAAACAAAAATATGGAAGACTTCTAAATAAATACTAATAATTTTATAATTTTATTTAAACATTAAGCGTAGCTATTATAAATAAATGTTACTAACTCTCAAATTTATACTTTTGGATTTAGGGTTTAGGATTTAGTATATCGAGTATAGAGTATCAAGTCTTAAGTTTAGGGTTTTAAAATTTATTTATATGAAAATTATTTGATCTGACTTCAATGGAGTTTTTGGACTCCACAAATGCATTAAGAATTTGACAAGTGTATTATAGGGTATACTAAAAAATAAAACAAAATTAGTTATATGAATAAATATGATACTTCCCACACCTTCAACTTGTTTGTAGAGTTTGAAAAACTCTATTGCCAGTGTATCAAATACTTGTCCTTCTTTAATTAAATTTAAATAAAATTATTAGTATTTCCTTATGAGTCGTTCACTATTATTTTATTTTATTTAATGATTATGTATCATATTATTATTCATGAAACTCATGCACACTACATAAAATATTCTTCCATTTAGAAAACCATGAAGTATTTTAATGATGTTTATGTACTAATATTACTATGTTTACATCCAACCTTTTACTTAGAAAAATGGTGATTGCTTCATGGAATAGGATTTGGGTGATAATTTTATTTTCATACTTAGGTATAAAAATATTTTGAGTTGTATAATATGATATTATTAATAGTATCAAAATTTCGTACGGTAATATTATCAAGAATGTCAGATATTTTCATGTTTAGATGAAGAAAGTTTTCTTATTTTTATATATTTTCTCAAGCAATATTTTAACTATATTATTTATTTATTCGTTTATTTATTATAAGTGAAAGTAATCTATTATTATGATTTTTTTTTTTTTGAGAGAAACAAAATATCATTAAATAATCAAAGTACCAAATAATAACTCATAAAAGAAGATAAAGCTAAACCCAAGCAATCAGGCTTTTTCTATACATTCAACCTAAGGTCCTTTCTCGTGAATCAATTAAGAATTATCCGAATTAAACAAAGGTACCAAGAAATGCAGAATAGAGACATAGTCATGAGGATGAGCTTGGGACAATGCCACCGGAGCAAGGTGATGGGTGATTGCCTCTCTCCCTTGATATCAGGGACGACGGAAGAGAGTAGAAATCAACACTCGAGAATTAAAATAAAATAATGCGGCTTTACTGCAAGTGTGACAGGTAAGTTGTAATATTTGTAGTGTTACAATGGAACACTAGAGTATTCCAAGGATCGAACTCGAGAGAATCGTGGATTGAACAATTTCTAAATAGCATCCGTGCGAAATAAAGAGTCTAACCAACTAATCGCAAAAAATTATATTACGACCAATCATAAAATTAAGAGAAATGAAACTAATTTACTATGTAACATCCTAAATTAGGGGCTTTGCATTTGATGTATTCTGTGTGTATGCTATGCTTAATATGCTAGTTTAGGGTGTTTTGGGGTCCAGGAATGACTCAGGGTTAAGCCGAAGCCTTGGCTAAAATCTTCTTTTTGGGCACTTTAGAGGAGGGCTGGATGGGATAGGACTTAAGGGTTGTTGCTTGTATGTTTTGACACAAGAAAAGGAGTGGTGAAGAGGCAAGGAGGTGCCACTTAAGGTTCAGGTAGGTGACGCCTCAGGGAAGCTGTTAGGGAGCATGTTCGAGTCGCGTGGTTTCCCTTTTGGGGATTTCTTTTTGACGCCAAGGTGAAGGAGAGGTGGTTTCGGCTTCGACTCTGGTGGATGAGTGTTGAAGGAGTCAACATATTTTAATGTAGGGAGGAGAGGAATTCAAGGAGGAGGAATCGATTAACAATTTTTGAATGGGGAGTTGGAGAGTGATCTGTGGAGATAATTATGGGATTGGGAGAGAGGAAGAGAGTTTGGCCGAATGTGGGAAGTTAGGTGTGTGAGTGTGTGGGTGTACCGTTTAGTTGGTTTGGGGGGTGGCCGAACTTTGAATGGTAGCACTTAGAGGGCGTGGTGAGCATTGCGGCTAGCTACAAAAAAAAACATAAAGCTTTCTCCTTTCTTTATTTTTGCATTTTTGGGAACTTTTGCCTCATTTCTTAATTGGCAAAACTGAAACACCTCCTAATTCTCTTCTACTTTTCTTGTTCTTTTGTGCTTAGCCGAAAATACATTTTGATTGTGCTCTCTTTGTTTTCCTCTTTGTGTTAATAGTCATTTCCTTCACAGCCGAATTCCCCAAGTCAATTACTCCTTTGTTTCTTCTTAACCGAGTGGTAAGAGCCTTAGCCGAAACCTATCTCTTTCTTTATTCTCTTTTCTTCTTCTTCTTTTCCACATTTCCCGGTAACCAAAACTCTGCTGTACGGCAAGGTTAGGCACCATTTCTATTGACTATCTTGTTAGCCGAATCTCCCTAGCCATCTCATCTCATTCCCTCTCGATTTCTTTAAAAAGAAAAGCTGAAACTTATCATCTTTTCTAGGTAGTTCATGTTTATTTGTTAGCCGAATCTCTCTGACATTCTTACCTTTTCATTTGACTCTTGCTTACAGTGGATCGTCGTTACTCATCTTCCACCACACCCAGGCGGATTCTCTATTGATCGTGGTAAGTATTTCTCTTTTCGATTCAATTCTCTTTTCTCTCTTTTTGAGTGTCGAAGACATTAATCTTATCCTATGTTTCTTGGCCGATTGAAGGGGGCTTTGTCTTCGAGTTCTTCCGGCTTCTGGTCTGCGATTTAAGGGTGTTAGGAGATTTTCGGTTCTAGCCGACTTAGGTATTCAATCGGTGCAGGATCCAAGACTTTCTAATATCCGGGTTTTGTCGATCTAGGTAAGGAATCTTAGCACTTTAAGCGTATACCCTCATTTGTTCTCTGTCTTAATGCCTTAATCCGGTCTTTTGACCAAGGTCTTTTTCATGAACTCAAATGTGAGCCAAGCGAAGGGAGGGGTTGGACCCGTAATCCCAGCCCCTAAGTTTAAGAAGCGCGCGGTGTCTGCTATTCGAGATTGGCCACCGGGTTGTGGGCCAGCTTCTGAGTAGAATATTAGACAGATAGCAGTAGTTCCTGATAGCGATAGTGTTGACATCGATAGCATAGTGCTGCATGTAATCAGGTGTGTAAAACTTCACACTTTAATCTTAATATGTGATACTAATCATTTGGGGCTGAAAAATCGGAGTGACTAAATCGATAAGTCGTTATGTCTCTATATGGGTATGGTCGGAATACCAGGTAAGTACCTTGATGTTTTATGTATGAGCTAATAAATGTATGCCATAATGATATTGTGCATTTAATAGCATGTTGCATTCAGTTGATATTCGTATGCATGGGTTGGATATGATGTGGAAAGGGGAAGTGGTTAAGACTGTCACTAGTGGTTTGGTACCACAAGTGGGTTGGCCCCACATTCTAGATTCCGTGACTAAGTCTCAGTGGTTTGGAACCACCAGTGGTTTGGTACCACATACATATGATTGTGACTTGTCCCAATGGTTTGGTACCACAGTGGGTTGGCCCCACATACACGATTATTAGGGATTGTCACTAGTGGTTTGGTACCACAAGTGGGTTGGCCCCACATATGATATTTTGTACCTCTGTCACCAGTGGCTAGGTGCCATATGAGGCGTGTAGCGGATAGAGGATTGATTGTAGAAATCCCCACGGTGTGATGGGCTGGTACGGGTGGTGTGTAGAGGATGGAAAAAAATCTAGGATGGGATGGGCTTGATGCATTCATTTAATTGAATGATATCTTAAATGAGCTGAATATGAGATTGTGGGCCATGGGTTGTTTATGTGTTATAATGATTTTACACACTGAGTCTCTGCGACTCACCCTTTCCTAACTTTTTAGGTAATCAGTAAGACGTGGACTTGAGAGCCGGACGGACTCGTGGAGGCCATAAAGTCTTTTCCTTTCGTAAACTTTTACTACTTTAATTTAATTTTTAATTTGGGATTTTGTTTGTAATAAGGCCTTCTTAAACGGATATTTGGGTTTTAAAAGTTAGCATTTACTTTTGACACTACATTAACATGTTTTCTTTTAAACCGAAAGTAAACTGAAGTTTTCTAAATAGAAGTAACATTAAATGATCATTTTCTCACAAGGGCTAACAAGGATAACAAATTGACGATTATTTCAACTCGAAGATTTTTCTTAAACTACAAATCACCATTTTCAAAATATCACTTGAAACAAAGAGCTTCAAACTTGCGGTTTTTCATCAAAATTCAAAAGTCGATTTACAAATCTTTCCCTGTGACATACCAAATCTGGTCGTAACGTTTAGACCGGGTTTGGGATGTTACATACTACCTAGCTAATAAGGACCAAATTGTAAACATGCAAAATTATGAAATTAACAAGTAAATAATAAACGGTGGTTGGTTGATCTTGATGTGGTTTAGTAATCTTCGAATTAAGAATCCAAATCACTTAAACTCCCAAAATGGCTCAATTTTACCTCTCGGTCTCAATTTTACCAAGTTAGACAAATTAATCCAGATTACCTCTCGATCTCACCAGTTAACTTGGGACTAATGAATTGGTGCCCAACAAGATCTCCTCTCGATCTCACTTACCTAAATATTCCCTTAGGGTTGCCAATCCTAAGTTCTTAAGTTCATTCAAATTAGTCCAATTTATTTCGATTTAGTCACTCATCCAAAAATCAATTCACCACATCTCCATCAACCAACCCCATTAAAGGTTAAGCTACTCATGCTGAAAATAAGCTAATAAACATGGAAATGAAAAGCAAACAAGCCATTAAAGAAATGCTTAAGAAAAAGTTACAAGTTAAGATTTTCATGCAAGAAAACTAAAAAGGCATATAAAGAGAAGCATTCAACAAGAAAATCTAAAGCAATAAACATAAAAGGAACAAACTTTAATAAGTGTAAAGTAAAATAAACTGAAATACATTAAATTAAAGATGAAAATGTCTTACAACCAAGGTACAAGGACTAAATCTACAAATAAATGTAAGCTACAGTAATAACTAACTTAGCTAACACTAAGAACAACTAAAACAAGAAGAAAAGTTGTTGAGTAATATTAAATCTACAGCTAAGGAAATGAAAATAAGAAACCCTAGAAAAAGAGAAAGAAAAGCTAAGAGAAAACCTAAAGGAAACTAAACCTAAACTAAGCTAATGTGACATCTTTTCTCTCTCAGCCAAATTTTGGTTGATATAGCTACTATTTGACCCAATTCTTGCACCTAGAATACCCCTGCATGATCCTTCAATGATTAGTGCTTTGGGTGGACAAAGACTACCCTTTTCACAAATTTTTGTCCTCTCACGATGTGGGAACTGCAATACCCAAAAATAGGATATTGGGATACCTTGAATAGTCTTGAAATTAAGGGATTCTTGGCATGTGGATATCGCGATACCACTGAAGGGTGATCTCTAACCTCGGGTCTGTTGGAGGTTTCGCGATTTAAAGGTTTGGATATCGCAATACCCTCTCTTTTGATGTCGTTTTCGCTCGATTTCAACCTCCAACATGTCCCTTCATCACTCAACCATACATTAGGGTCTCAATGGCACTATTGGCCAATTTGGGTCTTAAAATGAGTAAAAATAATACATTTACACTTATTAAATTAAAACCTAAAAACTACGAAAAACTATGGAAAAGATGATACTTTGCTTAAGAATAAGCTCCTTAAATTAATAGTTAATTAATTAAGTTAATTTATATACCCAATTAAATTATTTTCTTAACCTAATTCTAAAATTACATTAAATTCATGGTGACTTTCTTGTATTAGAATATATGAGAAAATATATTTAATTGTCTCGTTCAATAAAACAATGATGACTAATTAATTTAATTTTTTTACTTCTAACTTCAATTATTTAATTTTAATCAATTAAATAATAATTCAAAGAAATTAATTTAATTTCTGAGTCATCTAATGTACCTAGCGAGAAAATGCATTATTTGTGAATAGTGATATATGTGATCTATCTCTCTTAATAGTTGCTTTCATTCATTCCATTGTTTTGATTCTACATGCAATCCGTTTTGGGTTATATTAAATTAGCGGAGGGATCTATTGGACATATATAATTAGGGTTCAAATAATTTGTTATTAAGTTTCGACTCTTTGTCTATTAATTATAGTATTATTTAATCATGGAGTCATTCCACTATAGTACCATGATTGAGCCCTCCATTATTATATACCATTATCACTACACCAAAACAGAGTTTTAGCGGTGTTTTTAGTGGCGTTTTAATGAAAAACGCCGCAAATACTATACGTTAGCGGCGTTTAAACGAAAACGCCGCAAAAATTGAGCAATAGCGGCGTTTATTTCCAAAACGCCGCTAAAAATGAGCAGTAGCGGTGTTTTTTTTCCAAAACGCCGCTAAAGACCTGAGCATTCGTGGCGATTTTAAAAAAAACGCCGCTAAAGACTGAGCATTAGCGGCGCTTTTGTAAAACGCCGCTAAAGACTGAGCATTAGCGGCGCTTTTGCCACTAAAGACTGAAAGCGGCGCTTTTGGAAAAACGCCACGAAAGACCTGAGCATTAGCGGCGCTTTTGGAAAAACGCCACTAAAGACCTGAGAATTAGCGGCACTTTTGGAAAAACGCCGCTAAAGACCTGATCATTAGCGACGCTTTTGGAAAAATGCCGCTAAATGTTTTTCATATTTTTTTCTTATTCTTGCTTTGAATTATATTTTATTTTGGTACATTCACTTATAAGCAATGAGAAAGTTTCATTTTAGTTACTTAATTATGAAAAGTTACAAATTGCTAACTAAACAATTTAGAAGTTTTCATTTAAGTTACAAATTAAGCTATTAAAATTGATTTAGGGTTTAATGTTTAGTATGTTAATTTCATGGTTTAGGGTTTGTTATTTTGGTGTATGGGTTTAGTGTTTTAAAGTTTGTTGTTTGGGTTTATTGTATAGTATTTAATATATTAGTGTTTACCGATATTAAGGTTTAAGTGTTAGTGGTTAGGGGTTTAGGGGGAAATAGTTAATGGGTTAGGGTTCTGAGTTTATAGTTTAAGGTTTATAGTTTATGGGTTTAGGGTTAGGGTTTGGGGGGAAATAGTTAATATGTTAGGTTTAGGTTTAGATTTAGGGTTTGAATTTAGGGTTTAGGGTGTTAACTATATGTCCTAAAATCTCGAAATCCCATAACCTCGAAACTATTTTATGGTTTGGGTTTTGAGTTGGGATCTAGGGTTTGGTGTTTATGGTTTAGGGTATAATATTTAGCGTCTAAGGTTTATGATTTAGGGATTAATCTTAGATTTCTTAGAATATAAATCAAAATAAGATAAATGTAAATTATTATTTTAAAAAATATATATCAAAATGGGTTAAATCCCAAAAGCATACATGAACAATGGTTTAGTGTGCAATTGTATACATGAACTTTAATTTGATCCAGATCTTGTAAAATATTAACACAATTATTGATATAATTAACATCATTTTTATTTATATATGCATACATAAAAATTATATTTATTCAATATAAAAATATATTGATGTATTTATATTTTAAAATAATGTGTATGATTAAATCAAAATTAAAGTTTCAACTATACATTTAAACCACAATTAGAATTTCACATCTAGAATTACACATTAAACCAAAATTTTATATAATTACGAGATGTATCTATATCAAAATTTAGGTGTATATATATAATTAAATGCCATTTATATAAAAATCTAAAAAACTAATGTTGATGTAAAAAGAAAGAAAAAGAAATTCCTAAAAGATTTAATATAACAATAATAAAAATTAAATTTTAAATTTAATATAACAATAATAAAAGATTTAATAAAGTTGATAACGGTAACTAAATTTTTAAAATTTACTAATAAAAATTAAAACTTAAAAACTTAAAAACTTAAAATTTAATATTTAATTTTTAGTTAAAAGTTCAACTTTTAAAGTCTAGATATAAACTTTTAGTTAAAAATTAAAATACTATTATTTAAAATACTTTTAAAGTTTTTTGGGTATATGACTTATTATTTTTAAATTATATATTAAATAATTTATTATATAATGGTAAAAGAGATAATTTTAATTTTAATATATTAAAATTATCATTATATTTTAAATTATTTAAGAGATACTAGATAAACTTTATGTATAATAAAATTTAAAAAATTGTAAAAAAGTGAAGTATTAGTGGCGTTTTTAGCAAAAACGCCGCTAAATATAAGCAATAAGCGCTTTTGTAAAAAGCGTCATAAATATTCAGTCAGTAATAGTGGCGCTAGAAAAAAACGCCATAAAGTTTAAAATTATTTTAGCACAATGGCGCCGTTTCTTTATGTTCAGACTCTCTCTTTCTGTGTCTTCAAATCGTTTTTCGTTTTAGGGTTTCCGAACCCAAAAAAAGTTCTCATTTCACCCTTTTACTCGTGAATCCGTTCTAAAGTTCATTTCTCTTCATCTTCCTCAAGGTACTATTTTTCTTTCTCTTAGTTTGTTAAATACGCTAGGAATTTGATGTGTAACATCCTAGATTAGGGGCTATGCATTTAATGCATAATTCAAGTGACAGTAGGCTTGGAGTGTGTTTGGATATATTTTAGGAGTTTTTGAGAACTTTAGGTGAAGGGGAAAAACTTTGGAAAATGTTGGAATTTTAAGTGAAAAGGGGAAATTAGGCTGAAGAGGCCTTAAGAAAATTTTTGGGGAGTTTAGGACACAAGAAATCCAAGTGGTAAATTGGCTAGGAGGCGCCACTTAGTGCTTAGGGGAGTGACGCCTCAAGGAGCTAGGTGGACAGGGTTCGAGCAGCGTGGGAAGCAATGGGCTTTTCTTTTTGCATCTGGAAGGGGAGCAAGGCCAGGGAGGCCTTAAGGGAAAAATCTTAGGCGTGTTTGGCATAAAACAGGCCTTGGTAAAGTGGCTTCCATGCGCCACTTAAGGGCCTGGGATGACGCCTGGACAAGGGCCTTGGTTCGAATCCCGTTGGCGGCATAGGCGTGTTTTATTTTTGCAAGATTGGCGTTAAGGGAGAAGAAGGTCTTAAAAAGAATTGTTGGGAGTTTATGACGCAAAGAAGCTAGCAGCAAAGTGGCTGGTAGCGTGTGGTGTTTCCAGCAGGTCTTGTGTTTGAAACTCGGGGGCAGCAATGGGTGGCTTTTATTTTGCTTTTGTGCCGAGGTAAAAAGGGGAAGCTAGCCAAGGAAGTCTTAAGAAAATTTGTAAGGGATCTATAGCATAAGAAACTGCTTGTTAAAGTGACTGCAAGGCGCCACTTAAAGCTCTGGAAATGACGCCACAAGTTGGGTGCGAGTCATGAGTTTGAGTCGCGTGGAAGTGAAATTTTTGAGGCTTTTGTTTTTGGCTTTTGACTTCAATAGCAGGGTGAGTAGTGGGACGGCATATGGACTCTCAAATGATAAGGATAATGCTTGGTTTTATTTTTATTATTATTGGTTAAGAATAGGAGATAAGTTGTTGTTTATTTTATTTATTTTGAGTAGGTGATTAGGAGATAAAGATAGGGCTTGCTTTTTTTTTTTTAATTTGGCTAAAAAGTAGGATAAGTGTAGATTTATTTTATTTAGTTTATATAGGTAGATAGGGGATAATGGTTGTTGGATTATTTTTTTTAAATGAAGTGATAAAGGTTGAGTTATTTTAATGGGAAGATAAGAGATTAAATTGGGATTTAATATGGGATGAGCAATGGCCGAATATGGGACTCCTTGGGGTAGCAAATTTCGGCTTGGAAGTGTGAAGGAGGTAGGTGTGCCGAATTTGTTAAATAGGGGTAACCATCTTTTGGCTATTCTTTTCTTCTTTTATTTTCTTTTATTTGAAAATTGTTCCTCTCTTTTCATTCTCCCTTTGTGCCGAAAACCATCAAGTGTTCAGCATATTTTCTTTTGGTCATTAGCCAAATTTAGGGAGGCTATCAAGGTGGGTTCTTTCATCTTTTCCTTACTACTTTTCTTTGCCAAAACGCTATACGCCATAAGTCTCTTTTTATTCTCTTCTCTCTTTGAAATCTATAAGCCGAAATTGTGAATACTTACCCTTTTGATAGCCGAATGTTCCATCTTCTTTTGGAAGCCATAGCCGAACCTTATAGCCCCATTCTCTATTTGTTTTCTTTCCACCATTAAAGTGCGAAATACCGTTACCATTCTCAATATTTGAATCTCTAAGGAGGGGTGTCACCGCTCTTTCCTAGTCTTAATCGTTGGTAAGTATGCTCTCTTTAAGCAATTAGTTTAGGTTCTTTTCTATTAGTGTGCCGAAACCAAGTGAGGGAGGCCTTGATTTTTTAGAACATGGCCGAATGTTCATAGTGCCTTACCAATGTATCTTTTGTATATAGCCGACAAGAGGAGCATTAGAGGAGTTTTCGGGATTTGGAGCAATCAAGGTAAGCCTATGTAGTTTCGGCCAAGGGCCAATTGTTATGGATTATTGTTAATAGGCGATTCTAATATGTGACATATAGGGATCTCGACAATTCTATAAGACAAGTGCAGTTTCGGGATTCAAGTAAGCTTGGTAGGTAGTGAGTAATATTCGGCCATAGGCCATATTTAGTATTTAATGGATGACCGATTCTATCTATGGATGTTAGGGGTAAATCGGTAGAGATAACCAAAGCCTCCGGGATTTGGTAGGAGACCAAATCGGCATTAAGGGAGGAGGAAAAACCCCGTTCATCGTGTTAGAATCAAATAGTTTGGGATTTCGTTAAATAGTCAGGTGTGTGATTAACCCACCGTTTTTTGGGTTTTTGCTATATTTGCATGTGTGAATTATGTGCTAACCAAAGGCAATGGCGTTATGTGGTGATTACCCTAAAAAGGGATATATCGATAATCGAGTTAGTATTATCTGTTGATACGAATGTGAAAGTGCCGATGTGAATGTGACTATGCCTATGGAAATATGATGGTCTGCCTTAATAACATGTGCATGCATTTATTATTATTATGCCACTATTACATGTTGTATGTGCATGGGTTGGGATATGAAAGAAGGTACGGGTGTACTTCGAGTACGTGGTTTGATGTTAGCCTTGAGCTACATCGTGGATTAACATTGACTGAGGTCACGTTGTGGATTAATTGCGATTCAGTTCGCGTGGCTTGATGAGTGGCTATGTGCCTCATCGTGGTTGATATCGGCTAAGTGCCATATCATGGTTGATGAGTGACTATGTGTCCCATCGTGGTTTTGGTGTTATTTACGGCTACATCATGGATTGGCGCTGACTGAGGTCGCGTTGTGGATTTTTGTACTTTATTGCACGTGGATGGCATTTATTGCCTTTTGGAGTGAAAAGGAGAGGGTGATTTGATAATCCCCTGGTGTGTGGAAGGCTGGATACGGGGGTGTATAGAGGATGGACCCTAGGTTTGGGTTGGGTGCACTTTGCATAATTCTATGTGACCTGTGAAATGAGGTATTAATGTGGAAATGGGCCAAGCCCAAAATGTGAATGTGGATTGGAATGAGAAATGGGCCAAGCCTAGTATATGATATGTGGAATAATGTGGTAATGGGCCAAGCCCAGTATGTGGAAACATGTGGTTATTTACACTATTATATGAATGTGATATGAATGTGGGCCAAGCCCAGAATGTGGTAATATGTGATTATGATATTTGTTATCTGATATATGGGTTAATATGGGGTTAACATGTGGGTGGGAATCAGTGGTTTAATTACACACATCGAGTCAGTATGACTCACCCAATTTTTATCAACATTGCGGTGATGCTTGGACCGGGTTTGAGTGGATATGAGGTGGCCCATGCGAAGACATTTTATTTAATTAATTAAGTATTTATATTTTCATATTTTGATTAAGTGTTTATTGTCATAAGGCCCATTAAAGTATTTAAGTATTTTTTAAGTATCTTTATTGTTATGTTTTATTATGGATTGACAATTGAGATATCTTTCGCCAATGGTTTTATTTTCTTAAATCAGTATATAATAAAGTTTTATTTCGATATTTTATCAAGCTTATATTATTTAAAATTTTTAAATGGACATGGTTTTGAATAAGAACAAAATTTTCAAGTTCCACCACAAGTCAGGATATTTTCAAACGTTTTTCGCAGTGGCATTTCAAATTCGGTTGTAACGAATGGGCCGGCTTTAGGGTGTTAAAGTTTGGTATTAGAGCCCGATTCAAAACTCGACTTTGAGGGATTTGGGCCCAAAAACATTTTTCAAAATGGGCTTTTCAAAACTATGGACTTTTATGAATAATTTTTCAGGTTTTCTGGCATGGCACCTGTATCTCCTACCCGAAGTCCACCAGGTAAGTACCACCAGGTAAGTACCACTGACTATTGAAGTGATTTGAATATGTGATCTATATGGGCTTTTGTGGGAACGTAGATTAGTGAACTAGGATCTATTGAACCCTAGGGCTAGTGCACTCAAACACATGCATAAGACTTAAAAGCAATAGAACAAACTCAGTGAAGTAAGTCGTCGAGTTAGGGTGTGGCAACCATTGTACGCATGTCTAGGAGTGGATTCGGTAAGAGCTTGGTATTTAAGCAGTCTGAGTGACTCACTTCCTCTTTACTCGAATCCTACAGTGCGCGAGAGCAGTTCACCCTAACCAAGAGGACTTACTCACGTGCTAAACCCAATAATTAAAACCCGAAAGGGACTAGCTGTACTTTTATGAAAACCCTAGTTTTAAAATCCCTAAATTACCCTTTTAATTGTAGCAAAAGATTATTATGAAAATTTTTCCAAAATATCTCTGATTTACAAAATTACAAAAATGCCCTTGGTTGTAAAATTACTAAAATGCCCCTAGCTTGGAAAAAAAATTATTACCATACTACCCTCGATTTTAATAAAATTTTCTTACTTTGTAAAAGTATCCAAAAACCCTATTTTGCGAAAATTAAAAATACCCTGATTTGGAAATTTACCAAATTACCCCTAGTTTACGAAATTATCAAAATAACCCCGATTTTTGCAAATTTCTACAATACCCGGGTTTGGAAAATCCTTCTTTCAAAAATACCCATGAGTTTGGAAAATTTCGAAATGAATTTTGTGATTTTCAAATTGACCCCGATTTATTACCGAAATACCCCTATAGGAAAAATGATGAAATTACCCTGGGGTAGGGAATGATCAGAAATGCCCAAAGTAGTGAAGTGAATGTTGTGGATGAATATGAATGAGAATGTGACTCTCTGAACTAGAGTAGTAAACTTGAACTGAAACTTTGTTCGATCGAAAGAACCACTTTAGAATTTCTTTTCATAAAATTGTTCGCGGTTAAACAGTGGAACAAATACTAATGTATAAAAATTCTTAATCAGATTAAATCGCGACGTTAGAGATGAGTTCTAGGGGACGTGGTCGTCGTGGACTCGGTAGAGGTAGAATGGTTGTGTCGGAACCAGTAGGGTCTGGCCATGGGTCAGAAAATGAAGTGCCGCCGCCAACAGTGGGCACGGAGGAGCAAGATCAGATAGGAGAAGATGACGCAGTATCGCGGGCTATGCTACGAGTGCTCGAGTGAGTGGCAGGACTAGTGTGGGAAATAGAGCTCGAAAATTAGTATCAGAAAGACTTAGGTCGAACAGAGCCGAAGTTTTTAGAGGAGTATCAGGAGTAGCTCCGAATGTAGCGGAGTATTAGTTGGAGGCAGTTAAAAGAATCATAGACGATTTGGTGTACTCTCGAGGAAAAGTCGAAAGGTCTTGTCTCGTTGCTCGAGATGAAGCTTATCGATGGTGGCTCACCGTCGGACAAAGGACCCCGACGATCGAGTGGATTGGGAATATTTTAAGCTTAAGTTTGAAGGAAATGCGTTGGAGCTAGCTACTTAGACTCGCAGAGAAAGGCGTTTCTAAACTTGGTTCAAGGAAGCAAGCCGATGAGCGAATATGAAGTGAATTTGTGCGGTTAAGTCAAGACGCCAAAGGGATCGTGGCTACGACACGAAAGGTGTGTCCGGTTTGAAGATGGGCTACGAGATGAGTTGCGAGTTGATTGCTCCATGACAGAAAGAGACTTTGTCATTCTAATGGAGAAAGCTCGGATAGCTAAAGAAGTTAAGAGGATCGTAAGAGAAAATCGAGAAAAGAATAGGAATGGGAATAAGAGAAGTTTTAGACCGTCAGCATCATTTGGAGATGTTCAGAAAAGACCGAGGATCGAGAATTTCAGACGTGCACTGTGCGCTTGTTGAGAATCAGAGTCGTTCATGTGCTCAGTGTGGAAGAGCTCATGCAGGAGAGTGTTGGGGCAATAGCAAGGAATGTTTTCGATGTGGATCTAAGGCTCATTTGGTTAAGAATTGCCCTCAGGCAACGAAGGTTCATGGTTCAAACCATGGAGGAAATGGTTTTGGGCAAGGTTGTGGAACACCCGGCAGAGGAGCTGAAGGTTCGCATGTGAGACAACCAAGGATGTGATAGCGGGTAAGTTCCTTGTTTTTGGAATATTATTTATTTCTTTAGAGATAGTTCATTGTTGTATTGCTAGTAAAGAGTATGAAACATTGGATGTGAACTTTAAGACTATGCCTAGAAGGTAAGATAGTTTTATTAAGATCAGAGTGCGCAGCGTAAGCGTAGTGTGATGAGTAGGATTGTTCACCATTAGTTAGTAAGTAATTTCGAGGACGAAATTATTTTTAAGGAGGTAGAAGCTGTAACATCCTAGATTAGGGGCTATGCATTTAATGCATAATTCAAGTGATGAGGCTTGGAGTGTGATTGGATATATTTTAGGAGTTTTGAGAACTTTAGGTGAAGGGAAAAACTTTGGAAAATGTTGGAATTTTAAGTGAAAAGGGAAATTAGGTGAAGAGGCCTTAAGAAAATTTTTGGGAGTTTAGGACACAAGAAATCCAAGTGGTAAATTGGCTAGGAGGCGCCACTTAGTGCTTAGGGGAGTAACGCCTCAAGGAGCTAGGTGGACAGGGTTCGAGCAGTGTGGGAAGCAATGGGCTTTTTTTTTTTGCGTCTGGAAGGGAAGCAAGGCTGGAGGCCTTAAGGGAAAAATCTTAGGCGTGTTTGGCATAAAACAGGCCTTGGTAAAGTGGCTTCCATGCGCCACTTAAGGGCCTGGGATGATGCCTAGACAAGGGCCTTGGTTCGAATCCCGTTGGCGGCATGGGCGTGTTTTATTTTTGCAAGATTGGCGTTAAGGGAGAGGAAGGTCTTAAAAAGAATTGTTGGGAGTTCATGACGCAAAGGAGCTAGCAAACAAAGTGGTGGTAGCGTGTGGTGTTTCAGCAGGTCTCGTGTTGAAACTCTGAGGCGAGAATGGGTGGCTTTTATTTTGCTTTTTGCCGAGGTAAAAGGGAAGCTAGCCAAGGAAGTCTTAAGAAAATTTGTAAGGGATCTATAGCATAAGAACACGCTTGTTAAAGTGGCTGCAAGGCACCACTTAAAGCTCTGGAAAGACGCATACAAGTTGGGTGCGAGTCATGAGTTCGAGTCGTGGGAATCGAAATTTTGAGGCTTTTATTTTTGGCTTTTGACGTCAACAATGAGGGTGAGTAGTGGGACGACATATGGACTCTAAAATGATAAGGATAATGCTTGGTTTTATTTTTATTATTATTGGCTAAGAATAAGAGATAAGTTGTTGTTTATTTTATTTATTTTGAGTAGGTGATTAGGAGATAAAGATAAGGCTTGCTTTATTTTTTTTTTAATTTGGCTAAAAAGTAGGATAAGTGTAGATTTATTTTATTTAGTTTAAATAGGTAGATAGGGGATAATGGTTGTTGGATTATTTTTTTTTAAATGAAGTGATAAAGGTTGAGTTATTTTAAAGGGAAGATAATAGATTAAATTGGGATTTGATATGGGATGAGCAATGGCCGAATATGGGACTCCTTGGGGTAGCAAATTTCGGCTTGGAAGTGTGAAGGAGGTAGGTGTGCCGAATTTATTAAATAGGGGTGACCATCTTTTGGCTATTCTTTTCTTCTTTTATTTTCTTTTATTTGAAAATTGTTCCTCTCTTTTCATTCTCCCTTTGTGCCGAAAACCATCAAGTGTTTAGCATATTTCTTTTGGTCATTAATGAATTTAGGGAGGCTATCAAGGTGGGTTCTTTCATCTTTTCCTTACTACTTTTCTTTGCCAAAACGCTATCGCCATAAGTCTCTTTTAATATCTTCTCTCTTGAAATCTATAAGCCAAAATTGTGAATACTTACCCTTTTGATAGCAGAATGTTCCATCTTCTTTTGGAAGCCATAGCTGAACCTTATAGCCCCATTCTCTATTCGTTTTCTTTCCACCATTAAAGTGCCGAAATACAAGTACCATTCTCAAGTTTGAATCTCTAAGGAGGGTGTCATTGCTCTTTCCTAGTCTTAATCGTTGGTAAGTATTTCTCTTTAAGCAATTAGTTTGGGTTCTTTTCTATTAGTGTCGAAACCAAGTGAGGAGGCCTTGATTTTTTAGAACATGGTCGAATGTTCATAGTGCCTTACCAATGTATCTTTTGTATATAGCCGACAAGAGGAGCATTAGAGGAGTTTTCGGGATTTGGAGCAATCAAGGTAAGCCTATGTAGTTTCGGCCAAGGGCCAATTGTTATGGATTATTGTTAATAGCCGATTCTAATATGTGACATATAGGGATCTCGACAATTCTATAAGACAAGTGCAGTTTCGGGATTCGAGTAAGCTTGGTAGGTGGTGAGTAATATTCGACCATAGGCTATATTTAGTATTTAATGGATGACCAATTCTATCTATGGATGTTAGGGGTAAATCGGTAGAGATAACCAAAGCCTCCGGGATTTGGTAGGAGACCAAATCGGCATTAAGGGAGGAGGAAAAACCCCGTTCATCGTGTTAGAATCAAATAGTTTGAGATTTCGCTAAATAGTCAGATGTGTGATTAACCCACCGTTTTTCGGGTTTTTGCTATATTTGCATGTGTGAATTATGTGCTAACCGGGCGAAAGCGATTATGTGGTGATTACCCTAAAAAGGGGTATATCGATAATCAGGTTAGTATTATCTGTTGATACGAATGTGAAAGTGCCGATGTGAATGTGACTATGCCTATGGAAATATAATGGTATGCCTTAATAACATGTGCATGCATTTATTATTATTATGCCACTATTACATGTTGCATGTGCATGGGTTGGGATATGAAAGAAGGTGCGGTATACTTGATACGTGGTTTGATGTTAGCCTTGAGCTACATCGTGGATTGACGTTGACCGAGGTCACGTTGTGGATTAATGCGATTCGGTTTGCGTGGCTTGATGAGTGGCTATGTGCCTCATCGTGGTTGATATCGGCTAAGTGCCATATCGTGGTTGATGAGTGACTATGTGTCCCATCGTGGTTTTGGTGTTAGCTACTGACTACATCATGGATTGGCGTTGACCGAGGTCGCGTTGTGGATTTTGTGCTTTATTGCACGTGGATGGCATTTATTGGCTTTTGGAGTGAAAATGAGAGGGTGATTTGATAATCCCCTGGTGTGTGGTAGGCTGGATACGGGGGTGTGTAGAGGATGGACCCTAGGTTTGGGTTGGGTGCACTTTGCATAATTCTATGTGACACGTGAAATGAGGTATTAATGTGGAAATGGGCCAAGCCCAAAATGTGAATGTGGATTGGAATGAGAAATGGGCCAAGCCCAAGATATGATATGTGGAATAATGTGGTAATGGGCCAAGCCCAGATGTGGAAACATGTGGTTATTTACACTATTATATGAATGTGATATGAATGTGGGCCAAGCCGAATGTGGTAATATGTGATTATGATATTTGTTATCGATATATGGGTTAATATGGGGTTAACATGTGGGTGGAAATCGGTGGTTTAATTACACCGAGTCTGTATGACTCACCCAATTTTATCAACATTGCGGTGATGCTTGGACCGGGTTTAGAGTGGATACGAGGTGGCCCATATAGAAGACATTTTATTTAATTAATTAAGTATTCATATTTTCGATATTTTGATTAAGTGTTTATTGTAATAAGGCCCATTAAAGTATTTAAGTATTTTTTAAGTATCTTTATTGTTATGTTTTATTATGGATTGACAATTGAGATATCTTTCGCCAATGGTTTTATTTTCTTAAATCAGATATTATAAAGTTTTATTTGGATATTTTTATCAAGCTTATATTATTTAAAATTTTAAATGGACATGGTTTTTGAATAAGAACA
Source organism: Gossypium rotundifolium (assembly GCA_025506655.1). Classification (NCBI taxonomy): domain Eukaryota; kingdom Viridiplantae; phylum Streptophyta; class Magnoliopsida; order Malvales; family Malvaceae; genus Gossypium; species Gossypium rotundifolium. The sequence goes on from CP106723.1 coordinate 37,728,819, forward strand.
AAATTTTCAAGTTCCACCACAAGTCGGGATATTTTCAAATGTTTTCCGCAGTGGCATTTCAAATTCGGTCGTAACGAATGGGCCGGGTTTGGGGTGTTACATGATGAGCTTATATTTTTGTCCTCTCTTCCCAAGAGCTTATATGGTTTTCAATGTTGGATTTTGGTGCAAATTTGTGTTTCACTCGGGATTCTGCATTTTTGCTCAGATGTTTGCTCATGAGTTCTTAATCTAATGCCAAATTTGGTAATTTCAAATCCTAGAACACCGATAAAACTCAGAATCTAATAATCCGAAGGGAAAAACACTTGTGTCTGAACGTTTGTCCCAGTTCAGTTTATGCTCCATAGCTGCAAAAACACTGAAATGTTCAAACAAGGTAGGGTCTTAAAATATATCAAATTTTTTTCAAAATTTCTTTCCCAATCCCCTCTTTTTGCCCCATATCCAATAACCCCCCACCCCCCCAAAAAAACAAGAAGAAGAAGAAAGAAACAACATTGGGAACTTATATGCCATGGACTGATAACTCTTACAGTAGTCTCATACTCTCATTCCTTTATGGGCAATGGCTATCTTCAAAGGAACTCCCTTAAGCTCTATCTATCGTATTCACCCTTTTTGGAGGTTATCTTCAGCGGGTTCCTTTTATTTTGGGCTGACTGATTTTTGGGTTCTTTTGATTTGTTTCAGGAAGTTTTGGGGGTCGTGTTTAGATGCAAAGGAATAAATTTCATCCTTTCTGTGGAGTATTATCGTTGTAATAGGTCTAATCATATCTTGCAAGTATAATTTTTGCTTAACCAAAGGAAATTGCAGAATTAAAGCACCTGGTAATCGAGGTTCACTTCTTATTTGAGTGAGTTTGTGTCTGTGTTTCTTAGCATGTATAAGGACGATTGTGATTGGATTTTGTATATGCGTGTGTAGTATTATAGAATGAGAGTAGAGATGCACAAACGTTATGTTATTTGGGAGCATTAGAAAGCAATATAGCATTGTTAATGATGTTTAGTTCCACTTAATTTGATGCTAAAACATTGAAACCGTATGATTCTTTTAGTTACTAGGCCAAGCCTTGGTTCTTACTTAGATTATAAGGTGATTTGCAGAGTTCTGTTTTGTCCTTTGATATTTAATTCATGGGGTTCAATTGACTGGAAACTATGCAGTAAATTAGATGAAAGGGGATAAACTTAATAGAGTTGTCGAAGTCCAAGTGAACTCCATTTAAATTTCAAAACACACTGCTATCCGCATCGTCGATATAACAAAACCTTTGCAATATTATCGAAACAAATTGCTTTCTTATTCAAATTGTATCAATACATGATCTAGAAGTGCACTTCATTTTCATTTACATATCCATTGTTGAGAAAGATGAGGTTTGTTCTATACAAGAAATAGGGGCATTTTGTTGTTCATATTTAGGCCATCCTTTTCGGGCTTTATCTGCAAGCAATGTGATCTAAAATTGATTGGTTAAGTGGCTTGAGAATGGCTTGCATATAGTCTGCTGCATATGATGTATAATCAAAATAAATTATTGCAATAGCATTATTCACCTTTGTTTTTACATCTTATAAGTTCTAATTTTTGCTTGCGTTTATGGATCTTTTAGTGTTCTTTGAAGCATTCTCGGACAAACTCTTGTCCCGGTACCTTTTCCTAAACCTAAATTTTGCATGTGGCTTTTGTTTTGGTGGTGCTATGTCTTTTGATTCATAGAATTGTTTCACATTTCATAAGGTGCATTTCTTGCATGTGTGGTTAATTAAACTTATTGATGATCTGCAGTGAAACACATATTATCCGATTTTCATTTTATAGATTCCCATACATTGGAGTTTGAATTATTAAGGATTTTTAATAAAAGAAAGAAAATATTTGCTTATTTATTTCGATATTGTTTCATCAATTTTCTAGGTTTGGGGCATTTTCTTTTAAGTGTTGCTCCAACATAAGGAAGCTCATTTTTTTCCTCACTGTGTTTCCTTTCTACTACTATTCAAAGTTTGCTTTTCTAGTTTGGCTTCAACTTCCATCCGCCAATGTAAGCTAAATTTTTCTTCTACTTTCAAAGATAGGATATCTTGTTACTAGATCTTGCATGCATTGTTTTCAAGTGTATCCTTTATCGGGATACATCTTAATTAGTCGACATGATTTGAATATTATTAATTTTGTTTGTTCTATATGCAATCGATAAATTGAAATTATCTGATGAGCAAGGTGTTTTTCTTAACTAATTTCTTTCTAATAGGAGCTGAACATTTGTATATGAGCCATCTCCGTCCATTTCTCTTGAAGCACCAATCTAGGCTTGATAAAATATTGGGGTATATTTACAATGAAATGGTAAGATCTACAATTTTACCATGGAAGGTTATGAATTTCTAGTTTGAGTGCTCAACAAAAAGGAACTTGTATCTGTGGCTTATGTAAATTATTTCCACTCTTGAGCCCCCGGTTCGCCCTCTTTTCTCTCATTCTTTAATTGCACTGTTCTATCAACTTTCATTCTTATTTCCTAAGAGAAACAAGCAATCTGTTAATTCAAGGTGATTTTGCTACCGAAAGTGCTAAATAAGATGGTCTCTATTTAAACTTGAATTTAAACGAGTAATTGCAAAATCTTAGAGTTCGATAGATTAATGGAATTGCGGTGAAAATCATCGATGCACACCAAGCGGAAATCAAGCATGCAAGGTCGCTTTTATGAAACTCATGGCATCAGTGCATGACTTGCATTTTAATTAGTTTTATTGAGTAGTACTAAACTTCATCCTAAATACGTTTAAAGTACCATCTTGTAAGTGTTTCTGTCAATTCAACTCGTTATTTTATTTTTCTCAATCAACTACTAATAATTCCTTCTCGTGATAAATTTGATGGACTCTAAAAAGAGAAACAGATCAATAAGGGTAAAAGCATCCTTTGGGCTCACATTTTCTTTATGATAAGCTTTTAAAATACGTATATTAATGAATTATTCTCCTTTTTTTTTTCGAGGTTGAAAGAAAGTATGAAGAACTTCGAGCGGATGTAGCAGCAAGGGAGGCAGCGAGGGAGCCAGAGCATAGCAGAAAATACGATGAGCTCCAGCTATAGCTTCAGCAGATGATGCATATGTTTCAGCAGTCGCAGAAGCTGCCATCTTAGCCCCTTAGTCCTTTATTTTTAACATTGTTACATTTAACATTAATGTTACATTTAACATTGTACATTTATTAATTTATATCATATATCTTTTATTAAATTTGAAATATCGTTTAGATTTAATGCTTTTGGTGAGATTTAAATGTTATATTTGTTGTTTTGGGTTAAAATTATATGCAATTGCTGCTGTTTTTGGTTGGTTTTAATGCAAGAAGGGTAGGATATTGAAGAAAATAAGCATTGCAAATCTGTGCAAATTAGCGGCATTTGTGTGAAAAGCACTGCTAAAAGTCCGAACTTTAGCGGCATTTGTGAAAAGCACCGCTAAAAGTCCAGCTTTAGTGGCGTTTGTGTGAAAAGCCGCTGAAAGTCCGAGCTTTAGCGGCATTTGTGAAAAAAGCGCTAAAAGTCCGAGCTTTTAGTGGCGTTTGTGAAAAAGCGCTGAAAGTCGAACTTTAGCGGTCGCTAAAAGTCGACTTTTAGCGGCGTTTGTGTGAAAAGCGCCGTTAAAAGTCTAGGCTTTTAGCGGCATTTTTTTGAAAAGCGCCGTTAAATTTTGCGGCGCTTTCATTAGTGGCATTTTTTGCGGCGCTTTCCAAAGTACCGCAAATACTATTAGTGGCGCTTATAAACGCCGGTAAAAGCAAAAAAAAAAACGCCTTAAAAGTGCATTTTGGTGTAGTGTATGAAAGCAACTTAAGCTTGTCTAATGATCTTGCCATAAGTGTGTTACCCTCATAGGATATTTTTGATCTCTTTGGGTTAAATTCATTCAACCAAATTTATGCTACTTTATTTTATGGTAATCATTACATCTTCTTTCATTAAAAAGTCAATTATTAATAAATTATAATTAAATCATTTATCCTAAACAAATGACCCATGACCACGTTACCTTCCATCTATCATGTAATACCAATGAGTTGATATCATTTACCCTTTATTGGGTTGTGAATTCCACTATTGTCAATGAAGCTCTGCTATGAAATAGTTTTATACCCAACTTACCAACTTTCGACTCTTTAGTTATTTGAACTTAGACTTTTAATACACTAAAGTATATGAGCTAAACACATATAGTTAATCACTTACTCATGATTGAGGTAAGCCACACTATGAATGTCATAAAGGAATCATTCCATTGTCAATCTAGACAATCACATCTATGTCTCTATTTTATAGGAGTAAACCATTTTGATACCTAAGGCAAAATAACCAATCTTATAGGTTCGCGTGAAGGGCTTGTAACGGATGGTTTCTAAGATGGCTCAAGGAGATTCGTGGAGGACTGGTCACGAATGACTCTGAATGAAGGGTTACCATTAAAGGTATCAAACAAAATGCCATTTGTGTGTTGCATCTAGCACGGGGTCCTTGTCAAACCACTTTATAATCTGCCATGTGTTATTGTTGTGATAAGAATATAACATAAAATTTACTAATAGAGACTAACTACTCTACATATTAAAATGTTACCTATTTAGCTTATTATTATTTGTACTCATTAACCTACTAACATGGGATTGGCTTTGGGGAAAAATTATTTTAATTTTGAAAGTTTGAACTTTAAAGCTATTCATGCATATTAAGAAATGTAATGATTTTCTAGAGAAATTAATTTTATTATTTTAACCAAAATTGAAAGGATAATGTTGAAATTTTATATTTACATATAAATACATTAATATTAATGTAATTGAAATATTTTATTAAAATAATTAACATATATATTATCTATTAAAAAGATTTAAATTAGATTATATATTTATATATGATAAATATTGTTAAATTGAAACAATATAATAAAACATATCGATATATATGTCAATATTAGATTAAAATATCAAATTTACCGATAGTGACTATTAGTATATGATATATTTACCTATATCATATTTATGGCTCATTGTTATTGGTATGGTGAAACCTATTAATATTGGATTGGGTTAACGCAAAAGATGGACTTTTAACTTATGAAAGTTTGGGATTGAAATAACTTCAACTCCAATTGACATTCACACTATCATTTTCAACATATTTGTAAGTCTCAAGATAGAATTGGTAATAATAAACATCACGCCAAAAATATTAAAATATAATAATATGAATACATAAATATTTTAAAATTTTTTGTTATTATCATGATATATAAAATTTTTTATAAATATGAAACAACTTAAGTAGGATTACCTACAAAAGTCACAACAATCAGATTAGGACCTCCCATCGTCGTCACCATTATACATGTCTATTCTTGGGGCTACGCCAATATATATGGTTAATGTAAATGCATCTTCATAAAGCCTAACCACTTAGAATTTGGCGTCTTCTCGACTCCCACGTTGGGAGTTTCATTGGTGGTCATTCGTGTCTGCCTATTATATTGGTGGTTTTTTTTTTCTTTGTTAGTACATAATTTAATCATATTTTTAAATTTAAACACTTTATGTGACTCTTATTCCAATCATTAATTCAATTATAAAATTATAGAAATATCTTTTAAATTATAATTAATATTAATACTTGATTCAATATATAATTTAATACATGAATTTTAATTTGATGCAATCATACACATGAAACTTGAATTGTGATTCATATGCATAGATGAAACTTTGATTTTGATTCACTCATATACATTTAAAGAAATGAATATAAGCAATTATTTTCATATCGAAATAATATAAATGTTTATGTATGTAATATATCAACATAAAACGGTATTAATTCGATAATGTTGTTAGTGATTTATGAAATTTAAATCAAATCAAAATTTCATGTATAAATTCACATAAAATCAAAATTAATATATAATTATCATATTTATCCCTTAATATTAATATGCCATCACTTTTATCTTTTATACTTTTATATCACCTTTAAATAAAACAATTAAAGATTAAAATCTAAATATTCAACACGTACTAGTTCCATATTAATTATTGATTATCTCCATTCTCATATGTCAAAATCTAATAAATAATTATATTAGAGAGACATTTTAGGTATAAGCAATTATATTACAATGATGAAATAAGAAAAGAAAATGAGTTAGAAACATAGATACTCAGCCTTGATCCAACACTAATCAGCTATAAGTTTTATCATTAAAGCAGGGACTTGATCCAACATTAATTTTATATTAATAATTTCAATACAAATTTTAATAATTTTGATGTATAATTTTTTTAATGTTACATCAATTTATTTTTTGTTAATGTGTATCTAGTCAGAACACCGCTAAGCCAAATGGGAATGCTTCCTATAGATCAAGAGAGAATTGCTGCTAACTTTGTTTTTTATTCTTCGATTTTTTTTCTTCGTCTAGTAGATTCTACTTCATACATGTGCTATTCATATTATTTAATTATGAACTCTTTTTAATCATTTTCTTCATATCATGAGCAGTAGGCAGAAAGGGAAAGTCTAGATTAGATTAGCTTTTGCAGAAAATGAAAGCCATTTCAACGAGATTAACCTCGCACAAGCTAAATCTTGTAACGAAAATACAATAAAATAAAATTTTAACACAAAAATAGTACAAATTCAATATATATATAGTCAAAATTTAAATAACATATATCAACATTATATAAATTAGATATTTTTCACTATGTGAGTGTAAGTGAAAGAAATGAAAGAAAAAGGTTACGATAGTTTTTTCCAGAATGAAAGATATATTTATCTTTGATAATTTTATATATAATGTAATTTTGATTTTTTTCTCTTTACTGACTTCGTTGATATTACATAGTGGAGTGATTTTAAAAAAAAAAAAACTGAACTTCATATCTATTATATAAATATGAAAACGAAGTAAATGTACATCTAATATTCTAATATAGCTTTTACTATCTAGCTTTTCAGAACAAAAATAGTTAGTGCACGCCTAAAACTACATGGACCATTGAAGAGGATAAGACAAGCAATTTATTTCCGAGGCCTTAACGTTATCTTTAATGGTGTTGAGCCTTAAGAGTTCATAAGAATCTTCAAATGCATTACTACTTGAGAGGAATGAATTATTTTTAAGATTGTTCATAAAGGAACTATTACTATTTTTTTTGACTCAATAATCAGATTGTGCTTTTAATATACTAAATAAAATTACATGAAGAATGAAATGGGCTCAAAGTATCTTGGCTCGAAAACCTGTCTAACCTAAGAAAAATCTAGAATGCATAAATTTGAAAATAAAACTACCGTCATATTACCCAATCCGATGTCCTTTTGCCTATCAGATCATTTCTCTTCTTTCATTTCTTCATTACTGGAAAATATCATTTTTCGAGGGGAGTTTAATGCTCTTGAGACTGTTTGTTTTACCATTTGAAAAAACTCTCCTCTGCTTCCTCTCTCTTCATATTCTCAATCTAGTTCTCTCACACTGTCAATCCTTGCCTGATCTTCTGCATAACTTGGGATGCTATTTGTTAGGTAAATTCCTTCCTTCCTTCTCAAAGACTCTGTTGCTAATAAGTGTGCTAGGCTGTTTGCTGCTCTTGGAATAAACTCAAACTTTAATCTTCTGCCTTTGGACTTCATCCTGTGAATATCGTGAATGTATGGCCCTACCTGTGATTTGTCAAGATCTGTATTCTTACATTTCTTTATTATTGTTAATGAATCACCTTCAATAATGATCTCTTCTCTATTCATGTTAAGTGCTATTTGGGTTGCTCGTTGGTAGGCGATTGCTTCAGCAGCAAAAATGAAAGCTACCCCTATGTGAATTGCTGTACTTGAAATGAGAACTTGTCCGTTACTATCCCTGGCTACAACCCAGACGTCGAATGCTTGCTTCTCATGTCGAAAGCCCCATCGAAGCTTATTTTGACTCCCTGTCCAGGTGGGTGGCTCCATTTAATCTTCACATTAAAGGTTTTTTGGGTTTCTTTTCTAACTCCATCAAGTTCCCTAAGATAGCTATGAATGAATCTTGCAATCTCTTGACCTGATCTGCTCATTTTGTCATGAATACGTGAATTTCTTTCCCCCCAAATGGCCCAGAGTGCTACACAGAAGATTCTACCTTTTTCCAGCGTTAGAGATACCAAGACTATGGTAAGCCACTCAACAAACTCTAAATTTGGGAACATTACAAGATCTGGATCTGACAATACTCTCCACACTTTCATTGAAATAGGGCTATGAATGAATACGCTCCACACATTCATGACAATACTCTCCACACTTTCATCTGACAATACTCTTCACATTAAAGGTTTTTTGGGTTTCTTTTCTAACTCCATCAAGTTCCCTAAGATAGCCATGAATGAATCTTGCAATCTCCTGACCTGATCTGCTCGTTTTGTCATGAATACGTGAATTTATTTCCCCCCAAATGGCCCAGAGTGCTACATAGAAGATTCTACCTTTTTCCAGCGTTAGAGATACCAAGACTATGGTAAGCCACTCAACAAACTCTAAATTTGGGAACATTACAAGATCTGGATCTGACAATACTCTCCACACTTTCATTGAAATAGGGCATTCTCGAAAAAGATGATTCATTGTCTATTCACCTCCACCACACCGAGGACACAAACTACTGGAGGCTAATCTTCTGAAAGTCATATTCACCTTAGTAGTTAAATAGTTCCAAGAAATTTTCCAAATAAAAATTTTAATTTTAGTAGGTATTTCAATACGCCATAGTTTCATGTAGAAATCCATATAGGTGTTTTGTAAAGCATAAGCTATAGGATCAAAGCTTTGTAATAGTTTATAGGTGCTCCTTACTGAGAATTCTCTTGACGATTCACCATTCCAAGCTAGAAAATCTTTATGAGGTTCCAAAGCTAGTGATATTCAGAGAATTAATTTAGCTTCATCTTCTGGGAAGGTATTAACGATCAAATCTCTATTCCATTCTCTTTCGTCACTATTGATTAACTCCACTACTTTATCATATTGCAAATTAACAAATATGGACATTAATCTAACATTATCATAATTTGGAATCCATGCGTCTTCAGTAATTGAAACATTCGTACCCGTACCTACTTTCTAAATTAGACCTTTTTCTAATGTATCCTTAGTTGCCCAAATACTGCGCCACACATAAGAACTCGAATTCCCCAAATACGAATTAAGAAAATTGCTTTCTGGAAAATACTTTGCTTTGAAGGCTTGTGCTACTAGTGAATCCGGGAAGTTTAACAATCTCCACCCTTGTTTTGCCAATAGGGAAATATTGAATTGAGCCATACTTCTGAAACCCAAACCCCTTTTTTCTTTTGGTCTGCATAATAACCTCCATTGACACCAATGAATTCCACGTTTTCCAGCTCCTTTCTGCCACTAAAATCTAGCAAATTTACTCTCGATCATCTCACATAAGGCTTTAGGAAAAAGAAAGCACGACATAGCATAAGTTGGTATTGCCTGCAGAATTGATTTTATAAAAAATTCTTTTCCCCCTTGAGATAGCAACCTGGTACTCCATCCTTCGATCCGTAAAGTAATTCTGTCCAATAAATTCTAAAAAGCCTTTTTTTCGTCTACCCACCATATTTGGAAGACCCAAATATTTCTCCGGACTTGAAGAGCTTCTTACTCCTAACAATGTCGACACTGCTTCTTTCGACTACTCAGCTATAATCGAACTGTAAAAAATGGTAGATTTACTCAAATTAACACATTGGCCTAAGCAGCTTTCGTACTCCTTCAATATATCTTTTAGAATCTTGGCTCCTTTTTCTGTTGCTTCACCAAACATCATGCAATCATCTGCAAATAATAAATAGGATATCTCTGGCCCTTTCCTACTCGCCTTTGCTCCTTTTACCAAACCATTCTTTTTCTCTAATCTCATCAAGGATGAAAGACCTTCACTACATATGAGAAATAGAAATAGGCTTAATGGGTCACCCTGCCGGAGTCCCCTAGAAGGTTGGAAAGATATACCCCTCCTTCCATTAATGTTTACCGCGTAAGAGACTGTAGAAATGCATTTCATTATCAATTTCACCCAATTCATTGCAAACCCCTTCTTAATCATCACTTCTTTAACAAAGTCCCACTCCACCCTATCATAAGCTTTGCTCATATCCAATTTACAACCATATACCCTTTTTTCCTGTACGTTTTTGTCGAAACATGTGTAAAATTTTATATGCTAAAATCACATTATCTGAGATCAGTCGACCTGGTACAAATGCGCTCTGGGCCTTATCAATACAATTACCTAAGACACCTTGCAATCTGTTAGCTATTATTTTGTAATATCCTAGATTAGGGGTTGTGCGTTTGAAGCATAACTCAAGTGTTAGTAGGCTTTAAGTGTGGTTGGTGATGTTTTAAGGGTTTTTAAAACTCTAGGATTAAAAGGGAATGCATTGGAAATTTTTGGAATTTTAAGTGAGAAGAGGAAATTAGGCTGAAGAGGCCTTAAGAAAATTTTTGGGGAGTTTAGGACACAAGAAATCCAAGTGGTAAATTGGCTAGGAGGTGCCACTTAGTGCTTAGGGGAGTGACGCCTCAAGGAGCTAGGTGGAGAGGGTTCGAGCAGCGTGGGAAGCAATGGGCTTTTCTTTTTGCGTCTGGAAGGGGAGCAAGGCCAGGGAGGCCTTAAGGGAAAAATCTTAGGCATGTTTGGCATAAAACAAGCCTTGGTAAAGTGGCTTCCATGCGCCACTTAAGGGCCTGGAATGACGCCTGGACAAGGGCATGGGCGTGTTTTTATTTTGCTTTGGCATTAAGGGAAGGGGGAGCTAGGGAAAGAGGTCTTAAAAGAAGTTTTGGGTGAAGCATATCACAAAAAAATGCCTTGGCAAAGTGGCCTGGGGCGTTACCTGTAAGCTTGCTCCAGCAGGTCTTGGGTTCGAGGCTGGTGAGCAGCAAGGAGTAGGATTTTATTTTTTTTGGCTTTTTGCATCAAAGAGAGGAGCTGGTGGTCTGCACATGGACTCTCAAATAGATGAGGATAAGCTTGATGATTTTGTTTTTAAATTTCGGCTGGAAGAGTTGGATTAATATATGGCTTTATTTTATTTGTTTTTAAGGGTAAGATAAGAGATAATTGCTATTTTATTTGAATAGGTGATATAAGGATAAAATAGGAGATTTAATAGGATTTGATAATTAGCCGATTGTGGGACTCTTGAGGTGTGCATGTTGGATTTGAAGCTTTTAAGGAGAGGGTGCGAAATTTGGTTTCTTTTTCCATGTGTGTGTGCTTAATTTTATTAGGAGGAGTTCATCTTTTATTTCTTTCTTAATATCTATTGCTGAATGCTCCTAGGTCTCTAACAATCTCCCAAATTTCTTCCTTTAATTGGTGTTAGTCGAATACACCTTTTCCTATTGTGGCCGACTTTTCCATCATTATTTTATAAGGCTTAGCCAAATCTTCAAGTGGGTAAGTATTTAAGTATTCGATTTGTTTCTTTTTATTTGTGTGACGGAATCAAGTGTCTAGGCCTTGATCTAAGGTTGGCCAAATGCTCTATAAAGCCATAATATCGTGTTCTTTTGTGAATAGCCGAAGGAAGGAAGCACTAAAGGGTTCTTCCGGGATTCGATTCATCAAGGTAAGTCAAGGTGATAATTCGGCCAAAGGCCATTCTTATGGATATATGCTTAAAGGCAATGCTAATGTGGTTTCACTCGGGGATTTCGACAGCTTCATAGTTAAGTGGTGATTCGAGATTTTTGGTAAGTAAGGTAAGTGATTCATGGTATTTGGCCATAGGCCATATTTGGTAAATAAGTGATAACCGATTCTGACTATGGCCATTTAGGAATTTCGACAAAGGTAATCAGAAGCTTCCGAGATTCGATTCGTTGGTAAGAATATTTAGTAAGTATAGTTTAGATTTGGTATATTTAGATTATGATGTTATCGGTTAACCGTTTGGTTCTGATTAAGATATCATTAATGGACATGGATGCGGTCAAGAAGGTAAAGGAAAGTCCTATCCGAAGTTTAAGAAAAGATGTGTCTCGGCGATTCGGGATTGGCCACGGTGTGGGCCACAGAGGAGAAAGCTATAGGCGGATAGTCAGTAGTTTCGCTTAGCGATAGCATCGGATTGAGAGTTTAGAACTTCAAGTGATCAGGTGTGTAGTTAGACTACCGTTTTATGGGATATATGATTGTATGTGATATGCGTATATGTTATGAATGTGCTAACCAGTGTAGTGGTAATTTGTGATATGGATACCCTCAAGGGGTATGTCAACAATCCGGTAAGTTCTAAATTTGAATGTGATGTGGTTATTAATATGTATAAGTGTGATATGCTAAATAACATGTACATGCATTATCATCATGGCACTATTTTATGTTGCATGTGCATGGGTGGGATACGAAAGAAGGACAGGGTGTACTTCGAGTACGTGGTTTGATGAGTAGCTGTGTGCCTCATTGTGGTTGATATCGGCTATGTGCCATATCGTGGTTGCTGAGTGACTATGTGTCCCATCGTGGTTTTGGTGTTAGCTTCAGCTACATCGTGGATTGGCGCTGACTGAGGTCGCGTTGTGGATTATTGTGCTTAATTGCACGTGGACGGCATTGATTGCCTTTTGGAGTGAAAAGGAGAGGGTGATTTAATAATCCCCTGGTGTGTGGTAGGCTGGATAAGGGGGTGTGTAGAGGATGGACCCTAGGCTGGGTTGGGCTTCATAATTGCATAATTTGATATGTGAATATATGTGGAAAATGAGCCAAGCCCAACATGTGATATGAATAAATGTGGAAATGGGCCAAGCCCAGTATGTGATGTGGATTAATGTGGTAATGGGCCAAGCCCAGTATGTGGAAACATGTGGTTAATTACCCTATTATAAGAATGTGATATGGTTATGGGCCAAGCCCAATATGTGAACTCTATTGATGTGAATATGGGCCAAGCCCAATAAGTGAACTCATGTGAATAATGTTGCATTAATATCTAACATGTGGGTAAATATGTGGTTTGACATGTGGGTGGAATTCAGTGGTCTAATTGCACATTGAGTCCTTATGACTCACCCAAATTTTATTAACATCGCAGGTGATGCTTGGACCGGGTTTGGAGAGGATGCAAGGTGGCCCATGTAGAAGACATTTTATTCCATGCAGTTTATTATTAAGTACTTTGATTAATTATTTGTTTTTGTAATAAGGGCCACTTAAAGTATTTGAATTTTTGCTATGTTTGGTTGGATCTGTAATTAAGTTAATATTTTGTAAGTTTAATTTTAAAAGCTATTTAAATCTCAAAAGTCATAATAAAGTTTTGAATCCAGTATTTTTATAACCACTTGATTTTTACTTAGAATGTTTTAAGTTACGAAAATGTTTTATTAAAGGCCACAAATTTTTAACGGTTTTCACTTTTAAGTAAGAATATTTTCAAACGTGTTCCACAGTGGCATTCCAGATTCGATCGTAGTGAATGGGCCGGGTTTGGGTGTTATAGTTTTTGTCACTAATTTGTACATAACTATGCAAAGACTAATAGGCCTGAAGTTTACTAGAGTTGTGTGTAAATCAAAGAATGCTAGAAGTTGAATCTTTGTATGTGACATCACTAACCAAACATTTGGTCTTGGTGAAGAGTACTCAAATGCCAAGTTGGTGCACAAAGTTTTGAGGTCTCTCCTTGAACATTTTGCCATACAAGTGATTGCCACAAAGGAGTTTAAGGACAACAACTCAAAGAGAATTGATGAGAATTGATGAGTTGATAGTGTCCCTGCAAATGTTCGGAATTAATGTGGAGGAAATCAAAATGGGCAAAATTAAGACATAAAAAAATATTTCTCTTGAAGCTTGTAACACCTCTTACCCATCTCCGATGCCGAGACCGGATACGAGGCATTACTGTACTTAACCTTACTTGAACATGCATTTTCAGGCTATAAAATTTCGATCCAACTTAAAAATTTTCTTTCTTAATCATAATGTGTACATTTTGGGCCTACGAGGCCCTAAAATTACTTCCAGGAAGTTTAGAATTCATCCGAAAACTTTGGTACTCCTTAAAAATTTTTACTCAAACAGGGGTCACACGCCCGTGTGACTTGGGACACGCCCGTGTGGGGTAGGCTGTGTAATCTCACACAACCATGTCCCTAGCCCGTGAAGAATTTATTTTTATTTCGAACCTACAAGGGTTTTCACACGGCGGACACACACCGGTGTTAATGACCCGTGTTCTCCACACGGCCTAGACACGCCCGTGTCCTTACCCATGTGTGAAAACTAAGGGTATTCTATTTATGATGTCAGCAACCCCTTAAGAAGCACACGGCCTAGGCACATGCCCATGTGTTGGCCCGTATGACGATTCAAATTTTTGAAATTTAAATACAAGGGACACACGGCCTACCAATACACCCATATGGGTTGACCGTGTGTCACACACGACCTAGACACACGCCCGTGTGTCTATCCGTGTGGACACTTAGAGGCTATCCTCCAAGCCTCTTTGCCACCCTGAAACATAGACTCATTCATTTCATCACAAAGGGCATATAACATAGCACTTATCAAACTATTAAAAATCCTTAAATTATCATTCATTCTTCCCATACTTTACTCAATTACTTGTATGAACATTTGATTTATCAACCTCATCAACTTAAAAACATCAACTTGGCAATATTGGCCAATTCATCATGGCCATTTACAAAATGAAAGTGAAACATTAATAGCCAACCCTTTTGGCCATCAAATGTGACATGACACAAAATGATCAAATTCCTATACATGCCATACTCGAAATGAATTAACTTTACTATACCAAAAGAACGGTTGGTAGTGTGATCCGAGCTCCGACGTTCTATGACCCCCGAGCTAACTTGGCAAAACTACAAGGAAAAGGGAAAAGAGATGGGTAAGCATATAGCTTAGTAAGTTTGCATGAAATTCTAAAGCAATATAATTGCTCAAACTAAATTCATCCTTTTCATGAACAATGGCAACATATGTCTCAAATGCTTAAACTTACTTACTCACATTCATTCTTACCCATTTCATATCACATTATGATTTAGTAACTTGTACTTACTCACAATACCTGTATCACTTAATCACATGACTTAGAACATATGCTAACATAAACATAAACTCACATATTCATCATTCTTATTATGAATGAAACTTAAGGCCATCCATAAATGGATTTGGCTCTATACTATTTCACATACTTAACTCTTTTGCTATGAACAAAAAATATTATCGTAGGATATTCGAACTCATCATGCATAAATCTTGATGCCAACGCTATATCCTAGATATGGTCTTACATGGGATCACCTCTCGATGCCGATGCCATATCTCAGATATGGTCTTACACGGGATCTTATAGCTCGATGTCAATGCCATATCCCAAATATGGTCTTATATGAGATCGTACATGAATGTTGATGCCATGTCCCAGACATGGTCTTATACGAGATCTTCTTTTAGTGCCGAGGCCATATCCCAGACATGGTCTTACACGGGACCTTCTTCATTCAATGCTAACCATGGGTAACCTCATTATTCCGAATCTTTATTCGGGATTTCACATAATTTATTTTCACTATTTCCTCATTGAGGCTTCATCGCTCGATTATTCATAGCAATAACATAAATTGTCGTAATATAAAGTAGTTTCAAACATCAAACCATTATGAAACTTCAACTTCATACAAACTTACCTCAAATATCAAAATGCATATCAATGCTCGATTTAGTCCTCGATTTTGTTCTTGCCTCAGTTTCGATCCGGGCTTCACGTTTCTTGATCTATAATAACAATTTCACTTGTTAAATACACACATTGACTAAATCGACTAATAATTCATATTTTGACAAAATTACAAATTTGCCCCCAAACTTTTACATAATTGCACTTTACCCCTAGGCTCATAAAATGATTTTCATTCAACTTTCTTGTATTTCAAGCCTAGCCAAATCATATTCTCAACTATAGCAACCTTCAATTTATACTATTTCACTAATGTATGACCATTTTCATAACTTTTACAAATTAGTCCTTGCATTTTTCGTGAAAATCACTTAGAAAAAGATGTTTATCATACATCAAACTTTCATATTCCTCCATAAAACATCAAAATACATGCATGTCACACATGGTTAAATTTTTGAACATGAACCCTAGCTCAAAATATTACTAGAAATAGCTAAACCGAGCTACGAGGGTTTCAAAAAAATGAAGAACATTAAGAACGGGGCTAGGATATATTTGCTATCAAGCTTGGACGTTGAAGAAACCCTAACTATGGCTCCTTGCAAATTTCAGCTAAGGTAGGAGAATATGGACATGATTTTTACTTCTTTTTCCCTTTTAATTCATTTATTAACCAAATGACCAAAATGCATTTAATGGTCCTTTCTTGAGATTTTTCCTTCCCTTGTCCATTTTTGTCCATCATCAAATATAATGGTCTAATTGCTAAATAAGGACCTCTAGTAATTTTCACAATTCTATTTCATTCTTAAATCTTCTAAAATCTCATATTTTCCATTCTTTACAATTTAGTCCTAATGGACAATTTAATTACTAATTAATAAAATTTCTTTATGAGGTTTTCAAAAAATCATGAAATCATCTCATATACTTCATAGAAATCATAAAACTCATATTTCTAGTTTGAATTTGTGGTCTCGCACCACTATTCCAACTAGGCCCTAAGTCAAGTTGTTACAATTCTCCCCCTTAGAGATTTTCGTCCCCAAAAATCTTACCGGTGAAAAGGTTTCGGTACTGGTTCCTCATAGCCTCCTCAAGCTCCCATGTAGCCTTTTCTACCCCATGTCTTTGCCACAATACTTTCACGAGAGCTATGCTTTTATTCCTCAACTGTTTGACTTCCCGTGCTAGGATCTTGATTGGTTTTTCACCATAAGTCATGTAAGGTTAAATCTCAACCTCTGTCGGTGTGATCACATGCGAAGGGTTTGATCGGTAGCGTCGCAACATCAACACATGAAATACATCGTGAATCTTTTCTAACTCAGGTGGCAAAGCCAATCTATATGCTATCGGCCCTATCCTCTCGATGATTTCATATGGTCTAATAAAACGCAGACTCAATTTGCCTTTCCGGCCAAATCTAAGAATTTTTCTCCATGTTGATACTTTCAAAAATACATCATCGAATTGATACTCAATTTCTTTCCTTTTCAAATCTGAATAGGACTTTTGTCGATCAAAAGCAACTTTTAAGCAATCTCGAATCACCTTCACTTTTTCTTCAGTTTCTCTAACCAAATAAACCCCGTGAATTTGGTTTTCCTTAAGTTCATTCCAATATAAAGGCGTTTGGCACTTACGTCCATATAAAGCCTCATAAGGCGCCATTTTCAAGCTCGACTGAACACTGTTATTGTAGGCGAATTCCACCAATGGTAGATATCTTTCCCAACTGCCTTAAAAGTCAAGAACACAATATCGGAGCATATCTTCAAGTACTTGTATCAACCTTTCCGACTGATCGTTGGTTTGGGGTGGAAAGTAGTACTAAAATTCAAATTTGTACCTAAGGCCTCTTGCAACTTTTTCCAAAATTTGGACGTGAATCTCAGATCTCTATCCAATATAATCGATAATGGTACTCCATAAAGCCTTACTATCTCTGAAACTTACAAGTTTGCTAATTTGTCAAGTGAATAATCAACACGTACAAGTATAAAATGGGCTGACTTTGTAAGTCTATCGACTACAACCCATACAACATCTTTCTTACTCAATGTCAACGGCAAACCCGTTACAAAATCCATGGTAACTTGGTCCCATTTCCACTCTGGTACCATTATAGGTTCAAGCAAACCCGATGGTACTTGGTGTTTCGCCTTTACTTGTTGACAAATCAAGCATCTTGATACAAACTCAGATATATCTTTCTTCATACTCGGCCACCAATACCATTTCTTCAAATCATTATGCATCTTGGTGCTACCCGGGTGTACTGATAGACATCCATTATGTGCCTTGTCTAAAATCTTTCAGATAAGTTTATCACTCCTCGGCACACAGACCCTGTCTCTGAACATCAAACACCCGTCTGAACTGATCTAAAAGTCAGACTCAACACCTGACTCGCATTGAACTCTTTTGGCTTGTAAATCACTGTCATTTTTTGTGCCTCATAAACTCTCGAAGGAACATCGGTCTAGCTCTCAACTCAGCTAGAATTGAACCATCATTGGATAAACTCACCCGTGTATTCATAGCCCTCAAAGCAAATAGGGATTTCCTACTCAAAGCATTGGCGACTACATTCACCTTTCCCAGATGGTAGTCAATAACTAACTCATAACCTTTTATCAAATCTAACCATCTTCGTTGCCTTAAATTCAATTCCTTTTGAGTCATCAAATACTTCAAAATTTTATGATAGGTGAAAATCTGGCATCTTTCACCATACAAATGGTGTCTCCAAATCTTCAATGCAAAAACAATAGCGGCCAACTCTAAATCATGCGTCGGGTAATTCTTCTCATGTGGCTTTAACTTTCTAGAGGCATATGCTATAACTTTACCTTCTTGCATAAGTACGCAGCCCAATCCATTTAAGGATGCATCGCTGAGATTACAAATTCCTTTCCCGACTCAGGTTGTACTAGAATTGGAGCCTCTATCAACATTGCCTTTAATTTCTCAAAATCTCTGTTGGCATTTTTCTGTCCATTCAAACATTACATTTTTTTGCAACAGTTTCCTTATTGAAGTCGCTATCATGGAAAACCCCTTGACAAATCGCCTATAATAACCAGCTAAGCCTAGAAAACTTCTAACCTCCGATTTATTTTTCGGTGGTTTCCAATCAATAATAGCCGAAATCTTGCCTGGGTCAACTCGAACCCCATTTCCCAAGACAATGTGTCCTAGAAATCAAGAACAACTTCCTTGAGCCAGAATTCACTTTTACTGAACTTGGCATATAACTGATTATCTTGTAGAATTTGCAAAACTATCCTCAAATGCTCAGCGTGCTCATGCTAATCCGAGAATATATCAGTATATCATCAATAAAAACCACAACAAACTTGTCCAAAAATGGCCGAAAGATGCGGTTCATTAAATCCATAAACACCGTAGGGGCATTAGTTAAACCAAAAGGCATGAATAAAAATTCATAATGCCCATACCTCGTCCGAAATGCTATTTTTGGCACATCTAAATCTTTTACTCTCAATTGATAATAGCCAGACCTCAAGTCTATCTTGGAGAACACCGTGGTTCCCTTCAATTGATCAAACAAATCATCAATCCTTGGCAACGGGTACTTGTTCTTCATTGTTACCTTATTAAGCTGTCGGTAATTTATGCACAATCTCATAGAGCCATCTTTCTTTTTCACAAATAGCGCTGGGCACCTTATGGAGAACAACTCGGTCTAGTAAAACCTTTTTCCGTTAACTCTTGCAATTGTGCCTTCAATTCCTTTAACTCCGTTGGAGCCATTCTGTAAGGAGCAATCGATATTGGTACTGTACCGGGAGTTAACTCAATACCGAACTCAACCTCTCTAACCGGAGGTAGTCCTGGCAATTCCTCGGGAAAAACATCGGGGTACTCACATACTATCGGGAATAATTTGATTTCTTTGACATTCATCACAAAAGTAAGGTATGCCTCCTACCCTTTTCTTTTATACCTCTGAGCCGACATGTGGGAGATCATTACCAGCGATATGTCTTGTTCATCTGATTCAACATGAAGAGTGTCCACATTTTCACAACCTAACTCAATATATTTCTTTCCACAATTTTTCGTCACATCATGAGCAGTTAACTAGTCCATACCGAGAATAATATCGAATTTGTCAAATGGCAATAACATGAGGTTTGCCTTAAAATAATGACCTCTAATCATCAATGGATAATCTTTGCATACTTTATCAACTAATACACTTTTTCCTAAAGGATTAGACACCTTTATTACAAATTCTATGGACTCTACGGGCATACTCATTCTAGATACTATTTTTATGCAGATATATGAATGGGTAGACCTTAGATCTATTAAAGCAATAACTTTAGTATCATTGAGAGAAAAGGTACCCGTAATCACATCAGAAGATGATGCCTCTTCGCAAGTACGAATGACATAAGTCCTCGCAGGCGCTCTACCCTCATATCTCACAGCCCGCTCTTTGTGCGTATTCTTAGTACTTGCCCCGCTTCTCAAGTTTCTTTGTGGTTTTCCTCTGGCAATGCCTTCCGATCTTGCTTCCTGAGGCTTCTCTTTCTCATCCCCCTCTGGACAATCTCTAATAAAATGGTGTAGAGACCCATACCTAAAACAAGCCTTCTCTTTTGCTCGACATTCACCGAAATGACGTCTGCCACATTACGGCACTGATCTACTCGGTCGAGCATTGCCAACACTAGCAACTGATGTAGTCTAAGCTTTAGACCTTAAGTACTGTTTATTCTTGCCTTTACCTGAAAACCAGAATGAAGTAGCCGATCGGGTAGAGAAATCTCTCGACTTCTTGGACGAGGACTGAAATGACTTACTCTATTGTCTCTTTCTTGAATCACGAGACTCTATCTCAACTTTTCTTTTCTCTTTGACTAATTCTTCGACTTTACAAGCCCAATCCACTAGTACAACAAATTTCTTTAACGTGAGGACTCCAACAAACAATTTAATATCTTCATTTAGTCCATCCTCAAACCTCTTACACATGATAGCTTCAGAAGACACACATTCCCGGGTGTACTTGCTGAGTCTCACAAACTCACGCCGCATTTCGCCATCGTGTCATCTTTCCTTGTTTCATTTCAAGGAATTCTTTCTCCTCTGGTCAATGAACCTCTGACTGATATACTTCTTTCGAAACTCTTCTTGAAAGAACTCCCATGTGATCCTTTCCCTTGGTACTACCGACACAAGGGTATTCCACCACTGATAAGCGAAATCTCTAAAAAAAGAAACCACGCACTTCATGCACTCTTCAGGTGTGCAAGATAATTCATCAAATACCCTGATGGTATTCTCAAGCCAAAATTTGGCTCTTTCCGGATCATCATCTTTACTAGCCCTGAATTCTTTGACTTCTTGTTTCTAAATTCTATCAACCGGAGGCTATTCTCTTCTCACAACTTCTACCACTTGGGGAGCTACATGGGTAGGTTGAGGAATAGGCGGGGGTGGAGGAGGTGGAGCATTAGGATTTGCTCAAATGTACTCGGTGTACCAGTCACTCATCATACAGAGAAAGGTTTCAAGAGCCTCTTCTCCCTGACCCAAAGTCTCGGGTCTACTCTTTACTGGCGCAGTCCCTTACGTGGGAGTCAAGGACATTTGCAACATCATCTGCCATGACTTGATCAGATCGTAATCCATTTACTATATAAAAAATACAATTCAAATCGTCAAGAGTCATCACACTATCATTACGCAATTACCCTTATGTATGGCATGTATAACTAAACTCATGCTTACGCTATGTTAGTCCTAGAATTGACTAAATCGTAGCTCTGATAGCACTAAATGTAACACTCCTTACCCGTCTCCGATGCCAGGACCGGATACAAGGCATTATCGTACTTAACCTTACTTGAACATGCATTTTCGGGCTATAAAATTTTGATCCAACTTAAAAATTTTCCTTCTTAATCATAACATGTACATTTTGGGCCTACAAGGCCCTAAACTTACTTCAAAAAAGTTTCAGAATTCATCCGAAAACTTTGGTACTCCTTAAAATTTTTTACGCAAACAGGGGTTACACGCCCGTAGTGACTTGGGACACGTCCGTGTGGAGTAGGCCGTGTAGTCTCACACGCCCATGTCCCTAGCCCGTATAGAATTTATTTTTATTTCAAACCTACAGGGGTTTTCACATGGCCGAACACACGCCCATGTTAATGAACCATGTCCTCCACATGGCCTAGACATGCCCGTGTCCTTACCGTGTGTGAAAACTGAGGGTATTCTATTTATAACGTTAGTAACCCCTTAAGAAGCACACGGCCTAGGACACGCCACGGCCTATCAATACACCTATATGGGTTGACCATGTGTCACACACGGCCTAGACACACACCCATGTGTCTACCCGTGTGGACACTTAGAGGCTATTCTCCAAGCCTCTTTGCGACCCTGAAACATAGACTCATTCATTTCATCACAAAGGGCATATAACATAACATTTATCAAACTATTAAAAATCCTTAAATTATCATTCATTCTTCCCATACTTTACTCAATTACTAGTATGAACATTTGATTCATCAACCTCATCAACTTAATAACATCAACTTGGCAATATTGGCCAATTCATCATGGCCATTTACAAAATGAAAGTGAAACATTAATAGCCAACCCTTTTGGCCTTCAAATGTGACGTGACACAAAATGATCAAGTTCCTATACATGCCATACTCAAAATGAATTAACTTTACTATACCAAAAGAACGGCTAATAGTGTGATCCGAGCTCCGACGTTCTATGATCCTTGAGCTAACTTGGCGAACCTACAAGGAAAAGGGAAAAGAGATGGGTAAG
Source organism: Gossypium rotundifolium (assembly GCA_025506655.1). Classification (NCBI taxonomy): domain Eukaryota; kingdom Viridiplantae; phylum Streptophyta; class Magnoliopsida; order Malvales; family Malvaceae; genus Gossypium; species Gossypium rotundifolium. The sequence goes on from CP106723.1 coordinate 37,751,441, forward strand.
CATATAGCTTAGTAAGTTTGCATGAAATTCTAAAGCAATATAATTGCTCAAACTAAATCTATCCTTTTCATTAACAATGGCAACATATGTCTCAAATTCTTAAACTTACTTACATTCATTCTTACCTATCTCATATCACATTATGATTTAGTAACTTGTACTTACTCACAGTACCAATATCACTTAATCACATGACTTAGCACATATGCTAACATAAACATAAACTCATATCTTCATCATTCTTATTATAAATGAAACTTAAGGCCATCCATAAACGAATTTGGCTCTATACTATTTCACATACTTAACTCTTTTGCCTATGAACAAATCATATTATTGTAGGATATTCAAACTCATCATGCATAAATCTTGATGCCAACGCCATATCCCGGATATGGTTTTACATGGGATCACCCCTTGATGCCGATGCCATATCCCAGATATGGTCTTATATGGGATTTTATAGGTCGATGTCGATGTCATATCCCAAATATGGTCTTATACGAGATTGTACATGAATTTCGATGCCATGTCCCAGACATGGTCTTATACGAGATCTTCTTTTGGTGCCGAGGCCATATCCCAAACATGGTTTTACACTGGACCTTCTTCATTCAATGCTAACCATGGGTAACCTCATTATTCTGAATCTTTATTCGGGATTTCACATAATTTATTTTCACCATTTCCTTATCGTGGCTTCATCGCTCGATTATTCATAGCAATAACAACATTGTCGTAATATAAAGTAGTTTCAAACATCAAACCATTATGAAACTTCAACTTTATACAAACTTACCTCAAATATCAAAATGTGTATCAATGCTCGATTTAGTCCTCGATTTTGTTATTGCCTCGATTTCGATCCGGGCTTCATGTTTCTTGACCTATAATAAAAAATTCACTTGTTAAATACACACATTGACTAAATCGACTCATAATTCATATTTTAGAAAAATTACAATTTTGCCCTCAAACTTTTACATAATTATACTTTTGCCCCTAAGCTCGTAAAATGATTTTCATTCAACTTTCTTGTATTTCAAGCCTAGCCGAATCATATTCTCAACTATAGAAACCTTCAATTTCTACTATTTCACTAATGTATGACCATTTTCATAACTTTTACAATTTGGTCCTTACATGCATTTTTCATGAAAATCACTTAGAAAAAGATGTTTATCATACATCAAACTTTCACATTCCTCCATAAAACATCAAAATACATGCATGTCACACATGGGTAAATTTTTCAACATGAACCCTAGCTCAAAATAATGTTAGAAATAGCTAAACCGAGCTACGAGGGTTTCAAAAATACGAAGAACATTAAAAATGGGGCTAGGATGCACTTACTATCAATCTTGGAAGTTGAAGAAACCTTAACTATGGCTCCTTGCAAATTTTGACTAAGGTAGGAGAAGATGGATATGATTTTTGCTTCTTTTTCCCTTTTAATTCATTTATTAACCAAATGACCAAAATGCCCGTAATGGTCCTTTCTTGAGATTTTTCCTTCCCATGTCCATTTTTGCCCATCATCAAATATAATGGTCTAATTTCTAAATAAGGACCTCTAGTAATTTTCATAATTCTATTTCATACTTAAATCTTCTAAAATCTCATATTTTCCATTCTTTACAATTTAGTGCTAATGGACAATCTAATTACTAATTAATAAAATTTCTTTATGAGAAAATTTCTTTATGAGATGTCGAAACTATTTTTTTATTTTGGAAAATGGGGATCGACTTTAAAACGAAATATGGAGTCGCCACCAATCCTTTTTGTTTAGGTGTGATCGGATCACCTATAAAACATTTTATTTTATTAAAATATTAATTTTGGCGTATTAAATTTAAGAAAATGGGTTCGAAAGTCGGTTACGTACGAGGAAGGATTAGCACCCTCGTAATGCCCAAAATTGGTACCTAATTGATTAATTAATGCCCTAATGTCAAAAATTTGAAGAGGTTTTAAAATACAATTGTAACACCCTGGTTTTAGGGGCTATGCAGGTTGTGTGTAATTCGAGTGTTAGTAGGTTTTTGGGAGTGCTTGGATGAGTTTTAGGGGTTTTAGAAATGTTTGGATGAAAGGGGAAGACCTTAGAAAATTTTAGATTTTTAGTGTAAAAAGGGGAAATAGGGCAAGTAGGCTTTAAAATAAATTGGTGGAATTTAGGACACAAGAAAGGAGTTGGCAAAGTGGCATGAAGGCGTTGCTTGGGGCTTGGGAAGGTGACGCCTAAGGGGTCAAAGGTTCGAGCTGCTAAGGCAGCAATTTTGTTTTACCTTTGCGCTAATTAGGGGACTCGGCCAGGTATGCTTATAAATAAATGTCCAAGTAGATGGACATGAAAGTCCAATTGGCAGAGTGGCTCTTAGGCGCTACTTAGGCGCTGGAGGGAGGGAGGTCGCGGTTTCGAGCGCCTGGAGCAGCATTTTGGGCGTGATTTTATTTTATGCGGTTATAAAATGGGCTAGGAAGGGTTAAGATTAAATGATGGGGTTTTGTCATAAAAATCAAAGTGGCGAATGGCTCTGGCGCTTGAATCATTGGTTTCCCAGTCCTGCGTTGAATCAGAAAGTGCGGTGGGATTTTCTTTTCACGCCATGAAGAGGTAGCGTGAAGGTGGACTACACATGGGAGCTTCTTTAGATAAGGATTAGATTTTTTTTGAATTCTACTGATAGGTAGGTGATGGCTTTTACTATTTTAGATAATATAGGATTATTTTAGTTTAAAATAGAGATAATGGTTGTATTGGGTTATTTTGATTTGATAAAGAGATGAAGTATGGATAAAGTAGTAGGGATTGGTTTAATTCAAATGAAATTGAATTAGTGGCTTGGTGGGTGGCGCATGTTGGCTTCACGTGGGAGTGGTGACCGAATGCTATAAATAGGGGGTAGAATGTCAATTATTCTTTTAGTCTATTGCCAAAATTTGTATTTGTGTTCCTAAATTCTTTGGTAGTAATTATTCACCCTTCCATATCTCGTTTTTTATTTTATTTATTTATTGTGTTAAGCCAAAACCTTACCCTCCTAAGCATTCCCTATTCTCCATTTTAATTGTTGACCGAATACCAACATTCTCCTCTCATCTCTTTTGTTTTCTTTCATCACTTTGAAAGTCAATCTCCCTTTTATTACGAAACCTTCCTTTTTCATTTGTCTTGATCTTGGCCGAATATTTGTGTGGGGGTGATCTCGTTGGGCTATTTCTCAATCGGTTGGAGTGGCTAGCGGGAAGGAACACTAAGGAGCTGTTCAAATTTGGCTACTCAAGGTAAGGTGGTAGTAAGTATTCTACCAAAGGGCCTTTTCCATGGATTTTGGTATGTCGATACTAATAGTCTTGTAACAGATTTTCGGCAATTCCATTGGTGTTTCGGGATTCAACTAAAAGGGGTAAGTGACTTGTGATATTCGGCCACAAGGCCATATTGGATATATATATTTGATAACCGATTCGGGCTGTGACCCTTTAAGAGTTTTGGCAGTGATTAAGGAACTTCCGGGATTTCAAGACTTTTTCGTAAGTAGGTTAAGTTTTATATATTTGGTTTAAGTTGCGATATTGATAATTAACGAAGTGTTCGATTAAGTGTCGATGGATGCGAAAGTGCCGCCAAGAGGAGAAAGGGAAAACTCCCATCCCGAAGTTCAAGAAGAGATCGGTTTCTGCTGTACGAGATTGGCCACCGGGGTGTGGGCGTGCAACGGAAAACGATAGGCAGATAACGGTAGTCTCGCTAAGTGATAGCATCGGATCGAGGTTTAGAGCTTGAGTTATAAGGTGTGTGATTAACCCATCGATTTCCGGGTATATGATATGTATGCGATAGGTGTATGTGTTAAATATGTGTTAATAAGTGCAGTGACTATGTGAACCGGATACCCTTAAAGGGTATGTCAATAAACAGGTTAGTATCAAATCTGTTGAGATGTGGTTATTAATACGTGTATGTGAGTATGTCTATGAATATGAATGTATGCCTGAATATCATGTACATGCTTTATTCATTATGTCATTATATTATGTTACATGTGCATGGGTGGGTTTTTGAAAGAAGGTACGGGTGTACTTCGAGTACGTGGTTGATGTCAGCTTTGTGCTACATCGTGGATTGGCGCTGACTGAGGTCGCGTTGTGGATCTTTGCGATTTAGTTCGCGTGGTTACCTTGATTGATATCGGCTTTATGCCATATCGTGGCTTGATGGATTGCTGTGTGCTCCATCGTGGTTTGATGTTAGCTACGTGCTACATCGTGGATGGCATTGGTTGCCTTTTGGAGGAAAAGGAGAGGTGACTCGATAGTCCCCGGTGTGTGGTAGGTGGTTAAGGGGTGTGTAGCGGATGGACCTTAGGATTGGGTTGGGTTTCATATTGCATGGTTTTGTTATAAATTGATATGGAAATGGGTCAAGCCCAATATGGAATATGAATAGGTATGTTTTAAGAACATACGTGGAAATGGGTCAAGCCGGTGATCGGTGGATCGATGAGAAAAGGGCCTAGCCCAGTTGCTTGAATATGATTTGATTGTGGGCCAAGCCAGTATTATGGTAATGTCCGAATGATTATATTTATATGTTGCATTTGATAATTGGGTTGATTTGTGGCTAGCATGTGGGTGGATATCGGTGGTTTTAATTACACACCGAGTCCGTGTGACTCACCCAATTATTTATCCAACATTGCGGTGACATGTTGATCGGACCGGTTTGAGAGGATGCAAGGTGGCCCATGCGAATGAGATTAATTTAATTATTTTTAAGCAATTTTAATACTAAGTGTTTTGTTTAATATTGGTTGTAATAAGGGCCGCTTTTATTTAAGGTGTTCTATTTATGATTATTGAAGTTTATATTATATTTAGATATATATTTTTCCAAATAGTTTATATTATAATAAAGCATAATAAAGTTTTAATTCACATATTTTATAACGGGCTTATATTACTAAATAATTTTAATGGACACATTTTCCCAAAAGTTAACAAAATTTTTAAGTTTATACTAAAGGCAAAGATTTTCCAACCGTTTTTCCGCAGTGACATACCAGATCCGGTCAGGGCTTGTGGGCCGGGTTTGGGGATGTTACAACAATCCCTTAAAAATGTTTGGAAGACTCGGATCGGATATTGAGATTCTCTTGTTCCGAAGAAATAAAATATCATATCCAACACGTTAGGATACGACATTTCAAGTCCTCGGTACCAAAATCATCTCATGATTTCTAAAACTCATGCATTGAAAATTTCAAAAGGATATTCGATTATTTGGCCAAATGAAAAATCGAAACCCAGCACGTTAGGGCACGATATCTCGGATTTCCAAACACGGAACATTGCCTTATTTTGAAAGCTTTTACTAAGCGATTATACAATGGACTCAAAATATATATTTGTTTAGCTTGTTTGGGGATAAAAGATAATCAATAACTGGCGAAAGTGGGAATTTGAATCATGATGCAATAACAAAAAATAGAAGCATAATTACAAGCATGAAATAATCATATGTGAATACAACTTTGTACAAATGGATGACGAAGATAATAGTATGAACATAAAATTCAAAATATACAATAACAATAATCTCACAATCCTATTTTGAAAAACTAATATTAATAATAAAGAAACAACGAAAACTAAAAATATAGCTAATTAAAAATACAAATTAAAAAAATATGACAAGTTTTCAAACGGGATGAATAAAATTAAAATAAAAATAATATAAAAGACGGAAACTTGGAGTCAATATGATATAAAAGCAATTTAAAAACTATTAAATGAATGAAAATTTACAAATAAATAACACACGATAGGGTTTGAAATAGTTTATCTATATAAAGAAATTAAAAAATAATAATGTACAAATGATTATTAAAATTGATATCATGAAAGAAGAAGTTTGAAGTAAATAACGTACAAAATAATTTTTAAAACAAAACATCTATTTAAATTTGATAATATACATATAATGGAAAAATAATTTAATGTAAATAATATAATAAAGGGATAATAATATATGAAAGGGTTTTAAATAAAAAAATATATAATAAAATATATTTTTAGGAATGAACTATATACATAATATATTTGAAAGGACATATATACATAAATAGATTTAAAAGAAAATATATACATAAAACAACATGAAATTGATAATGTACAAAGAATAAAACTAATCTTAACATAAACTATATATATATATAATAATAATAATAATAATAATATATATGGGTAATTAAATTAAATATTATACAAAATTTTAAAGCAACATGATATAAAGGAGAATTTTAAAATAATAACTATATAATTAAAAAATAGACAAAGTAAAATTATTAAAGTAATTCAAATGTATATTTAAATAATTTTTTAAAAGATGAATGCTAAATAAATAAAAAAATAATGAATTATACATATTGTCATGAAAAAAATTTAATTGAAATAAAATCAAACTAAAAGGAATAATTAATAAATAAAATAAACCATTGAAAGTGAAGTAAAGACTAAAGTGCAATGCATGCAAACGTACGAGGATTAAAAATGTAAATGTTCCAAAATCCCAAAACGCAGCGTTTTAGCGCGGACTAAGTTGAAATAACGCACAAATTTTGAAGAAAAATTAAAAAATGAGAAAATATGTAGAGGGCCCAATTAGATGCCAGCGCGAAAGGGAGGGACCAAGCGTGCAAATATCCTTTCACAGTGAAAACACGCGGGTCCTGAGGGTAATCGGGTCGGGTTGAATTAGTCACCCTATACGACGTTGTTTTGAGGCCACTGAAGAAGGCCCCAAACGGCGTCGTTTCCTCCCTCTTATAAATACAACATTTTCTTCTTTAAAACAAAACAATCATCCTTTTAAAAAAAAAAAAAAAACCTTAGCCACTTAAAAAAAAAAAACAAAATAAAACCTCTCCTTCCACTATTCGGCAGACCCAAGAATCCACGCCATTCGGCCACCATTCCACCACTGTAATTGGTGGATGATGATGTGCGGTGATGCCCTCTTACCCCCGCTTAGAGCCAAGACTCAAGGATCGCCTATTTCCGCCCCAAAATCCCCATCTCAAGCTTCGATTTCGAAGAAGGAGATAAGGACTCTGATGGCTCGTTTGCGAAGGTAAACCCCCTTTCTTTTTTATTTTCTTATGCAAAAAAAAAAAAAAAAACTACATGCAAAACCAAAGAAGAAAAAATTGAAAATAAAAGAAATGGAACTTGAGATCACCTTTCAATAATTTTTAGTTGCCCTTTTTTTGTATTCAGTATGCGTCTGTAAAAAAAAAATCCCTATACAGTACACAATCGGCCTCTTTTTACAGCCGAATAGAAATTGTAAATTAAAAATAAAATAAAATATTTCATTTTTCGGCTATTGCTTTGCTGTATTATGTTACTCTTTTCTTCTCGCAGGTTCAATTGACGCAGAAATGGCCGTACGGAGGGAACCAGGCGTGGGCGCTGCAGCATGGGGAACCCTGAGTTTCCAGAAACATCACTTGCCCAGGCCACTTGGGCCAGTCTGCCTTTAGGCCCCGGGAATTGGATCTGTTTTAGGTTCTTAGTAACTGGGTCGGGTTTTGGGTTTATTCAATTGGGTTAGAATAATTTTGGTTCTTTAGGTCTGAGGCTACAATCTGTATTTGGGACTAGGATCGGGCCTTCGTTTTGTTTGTGGAGTAGGTTTTAAAATTTGGGCTTCAATTTATATTTGGGTTTGTGTTAGGTTTTAATGTTTGGGTTTTTGTATTTATGGACTGTGAACAATTTTAATTTTAATTTTTGGTTTATAATTTATATTTTGGTTTTTATTTGGTTTATTTGGGTTATAATTCTTTTTGTATGGACCAGGGCGAAATAGGCCTTCTACAATGAGATTTTCACACAATCATGAAATCATCTCATATACTTTATAGAAATCATAAAACTCATATTTCTACTTCGGATTTGTAGTCTCGCACCACTATTCTGACTAGGCCCTAAGTCGGGCTATTACAATTCTCCCCTTTTAAGGATTTTCGTCCCCGAGAGTCTTATTGGTGAAAAGGTTTGGGTACTGGTTCCTCATAGCCTCCACAGGCTCCCATGTAGCCTCTTCTACCCCATGTCTTTGCCACAATACTTTCACGAGAGCTATGCTTTTATTCTTCAACTGTTTGACTTCTCGTGCTAGGACCTTGACTGGTTCTTCACCATAAATCATGTCGGGTTGAATCTCAACCTCTGTCGGTGTGATCACATGCGAAGGGTACTTGGTGTTTGGCTTTTACTTGTTGACAAATCAAGCATCTTCATACAAACTCAGATATATCTTTCTTCATGCTCAACCACCAATACCATTTCTTCAAATCATTATACATCTTGGTGCTACTTGGGTGTACAGATAGACATCCATTATGTGCCTCGTATAAAATCTTCCAGACAAGTTCATCATTCCTCGGCACACAGACCCTGTCTCTGAACATCAAACACCCGTCTGAACTAATCCAAAAGTCAGACTCAATAGCCGACTCGCATTGAACTCTTTTGGCTTATAAATCACTGTAATCTTTTTGTGCCTCATAAATCTCTTGAAGGAACATTGGTCTAGCTCTCAACTCAGCTAGAATTGAACCATTATTGGATAAACTCACCCATGTATTCATATCCCTCAAAGAAAATAGGGATTTCCTACTCAAAGCATCGGCGACTACATTCGCCTTTCCCTGATGGTAGTCAATGACTAACTCATAATCTTTTATCAACTTTAACCATCTTCGATGCCTTAAATTCAATTCCTTTTGAGTCATCAAATACTTTAAACTTTAATGATCGGTGAAAATTCGGCATCATTCACCATACAAATGGTGTCTCCAAATCTTCAATGCAAAAACAATAGCAACCAACTCTAAATCATGCGTCAAGTAATTCTTCTCATGTGGCTTTATCTGTCTGGAGGCATATGCTATCACCTTACCTTCTTGCATAAGTACGCAACTCAATCCATTTAAGGATGCATCGCTATATATTAAAAATTCTTTTCCCAACTCAGGTTGTACTAGAACTGGAGCCTCTGTCAACATTGCCTTTAATTTCTAAAAACTCTGTTGGCACTCTTCTGTCCATTCAAACTTTACATTTTTCTGCAACAGTTTAGTCATTGGAGTCGCTATCATGGAAAACCCCTTAACGAACCGCCTATAATAACCAGCTAAGCCTAAAAAACTCCTAACCTTCGATTCATTTTTCTGCAGTTTCCAATCAATAATAGCCAAAATCTTGCATGGGTCAACTCGAACCCCATTTCCCAAGACAACGTGTCCTAGAAATCAAGAACAACTTCCATGAGCCAGAATTCACTTTTACTGAACTTGGCATATAACTGATTATCTCGAAGAATTTGCAAAACTATCCTCAAATGCTCAGCGTGCTCATGTTAATCCCGAGAATATATCAGTATATCATCAATAAAAACCACAACAAACTTGTCCAAAAATGGCCGAAAGATGCGGTTCATTAAATCCATAAACATTGCAGGGGCATTAGTTAAACCAAAAGGCATGAATAAAAATTCATAATGCCCATACCTCGTCCGAAATGCTATTTTCGGCACATCTTAATCTTTTACTCTCAATTGATAATAGCCAGACCTCAAGTCTATGTTGGAGAACACCGTGGTTCCCTTCAATTGATCAAACAAATCGTCAATCCTTGGCAACGGGTACTTGTTCTTCACCGTTACCTTATTAAGCTATCGGTAATCTATGCACAATCTCATAGAGCCATCTTTCTTTTTCACAAATAGCGCTGTGCACCCTATGGAGAACAAATCGGTCTAGTAAAACCTTTTTCCGTTAACTCTTGCAATTGTGCCTTTAATTCCTTTAACTCTGTTGGAGCCATTTTGTAAGGAGCAATCGATATTGGTACTGTACCGGGAGTTAACTCAATACCGAACTCAACCTCTCTAACTGAAGGTAGTCTTGGTAATTCCTCGGGAAAAACATCAGGGTACTCACATACTATCGAGACTAATTCAATTTTTAATTCAGTTTCTTTGACATTCATCACAAAAGTAAGGTATGCCTCATACCCTTTTCTTATATACCTTTGAGCCGGCATGTGGGAGATCATTACCGGTGATCTGTCTTGTTCATCTGATTCAACATGAAGAGTCTCTCCATTTTCACATCTCAACTCAATATATTTCTTTCCACAATTTACTGTCACATCATGAGCAGTTAACCAGTCCATACTGAGAATAATATCGAATTGGTCAAATGGCAATAACATGAGGTTTGCCTTAAAATAATGACCTCTAATCATCAATGGACAATCTTTGCATACTTTATCAACTAATACACTTTTGCCTAAAGGATTAGACACATTTATCACAAATTTTGTGGACTCTACAGGCATACTCACTCTAGATACTAATTTCGTGTAGATATATGAATGGGTAGACACCGAATCTATTAAAGCAATAACTTTAGTATCATGGAGAGAAAAGTTACCCGTAATCACAATTGGAGATGATGCCTCTTCGCAAGCACGAATGGCATAAGTCCTCGTAGGCGCACTACCCTCAGATCTCGCAGCCTGCTCTTTGTGCGTATTCTTAGTACTTGCCCCGCTTCCCGAGTTTCTCTGTGGTTTTCCTCTGGCAATGCCTCCCGGTCTTGCATCCTAAGGCTTCTCTTTCTCATCCCCCTCTGGACAATCTCTAATAAAATGGTGTAGAGACCCACACCTAAAACAAGCCTTCTCATTTGCTCGACATTCACCGGAATGACGTCTGCCACATTACGGGCACTCTAGTTTACTCGGTCGAGCGTTACCAACACTAGATACTGTTGTAGCCTGAGCTTTAGACCCTGAGTATTGTTTACTCTTGCCTCTACTTGAAAACCCAATGAAGTAGCCGATCGGGTAGAGAAATCTCTCGACTTCTTGGATGAGGACTGAAATGACTTACTCCACTGTCTCTTTCTTGAATCACGAGACTCCATCTCAGCTTTTCTTTTCCCTTTAACTAATTCTTTGACTTTACAAGCATGGTCTGTAACACCCCTTACCTGTATTTCCCACCAGAATCGAGCCCGAGGCATTACCGGATTAAAACCACTTGATCGCCACTTAGGCTCAACGTGACTACTTTCCTTTAGTCACCACAACAACCTCATTCCTGACTTATGAGGCCTCACTCATGCACACGAGGGCTCTCGAGACTATTTCAGAAACTCTATAATCTTAAAATTTTCTCCATCTAGACAGGATTGCACGCCCATGTTAGATGGCACACGCTCGTGTGTAGACATACACGCCCATGTCCACCAACCATGCACAAAACTCAACCATATTGCTAAAATCCCACGGCTAGAGTACACGCCCGTGCCCACCACCCATGGTGAACACTGACTACTTCACACGGCCTTAAGTCTAGGCACACGCCTGTGTGGCTAGCCCATGGCCTACACTACTCAATTCTATCAAAGAGACACGGCCAATGCACACGCCCGTGGGTTGGCCTTGTCTCACACATGGCTTAGACGTATGCCCGTGTGCCTATCCACATGGACAAGAACAAGGCTATTTGCCAAGCCCTTTACCATTCTCACTTGCATACATTCAAACACCATCATATAACATCACAAAGCATCAATATAACTCTTGAATTAAAGACATTTAATTCAACAATGAAATCTTCATCCCAAACACAAGGGAGAACTATTTCTACTATGATTACAGTCGAATTAAGCCATCATCTATGGTTATTCACAACCAAATTATAACTCACTTAGGCCAACACATTTGGCTATATCAACTATGACTTAGTCAACTTTAAAAGAGGTCCCTATACATGCCATGACTCATAAGAGCTTGAAATATCATACCAAGCATCAAATCGATAGTGTGAAAACATCTTCGGTAATCTCCAACCCGAGCTAGTTAAGTTAACCTATAAGAGATGGGAAAAGAAAAGGAGTAAGCAATAATGCTTAGTAAGTTTACATGCAAATACTAATCAATTATTGATACTCATTGATTATATACAATCTAAATGTGTTATAATGAATTTTACTCGTAAACTCATGGTTACCCATTCAATCATTCATAGAGCTTACTCATTCCGTCTCTTACCACATTCTAACCATATTTCGAGCTAAGAATCACATTCATAAACTTACATCCCTGTACGTAACACCACATAGTCACATAATACAACACGTTATAACTTCTCAATAAATTATTCATACTACCAATCACTCGGTGGTTTCGCACTTAGCCTACCCTCAATCTCTAATAGGGTGGTATCGCACATAGCCCACCATTAATCTCTAATAGGGTGGTATCGCACATAGCCCATTATTTGTTACTAAACTCGATGGTATCGCACATAACCCATTGATGACAAAGGATATGGTGGTAACGCACACAACCCACCATTAACAATATTATCGATGGTATCACACACAGCCCATTGGTAACAATTAATAAGGTGGCATCGCACATAGCCCACCGTTATTATACGTTCACGGATATTTACCCATATGCATTTCCCTATTTCGAATGTTCATCCCAGAACATCCTCACGCACTATTATTCTTACTTAGATTTCTACAATAATCGTTTGCTTCCACGCAATGCATTTATACATACAACATATGCAATTAGGATGCATCATTTACACATGACCTACTATGGTTTCACCACATACCAAATTTTACCTCAATTTAGTTCTAACACATACCCGCACCTTTCGTGGTGCAACCACGTACTTTCTTATTTTCAACATATTTGTTAAATAACATTTTTGAATTACATACACATAACATCACATCGACATCATGCCCCGATAGGGTTTTACTCGAAATCTCATGTTGATGCCATGTCCCTGACATGGTCTTATTCAATATCTCACACCAAGGCTGATAAACCGTAAAAGTAACATATTTTAATCCCACATTTAGTATGCTTTTGGATGAATTTATCCTTAATTTATGTAAAAAGGTGCTCTTAATCCTTTCTTTTCATGTCTTATACTATGAAAGCACCCAAGGATAAAAAGGACACAAAACGGGTTTAAAACGGACCAAAATAGGCCAACCCAAGAAGTCGGCACGGCCTGGACTTCATGCCACACGGTCGTGCCCCAATATTTAGATTTGCACACGGTTTCACCCTGATTTACACGACCGTGCCTCGTCGAGAAAAAGCCCAACATGGCCTGACCCCGATGTACACGGCCATGCCCCAATTAGCAGACCCGAAGTATGGCCTCTACCCAGATATTGCACGGGCGTGTCATAACCATGCCTAAACCAACCGAATGGAGACACGGACTGGACCACGATTTACACGGGCGTGCCTTAGCTGTGCCCCTGCTGCGGGAAAGAGCAATTTCACTCGGAATTGGATGCTTGGAGCCCAAGAAACGCAATCCTAAGTCCACTCAAACACTTAGGACAAATTTCACTTGAATTACGAGTACTTAGGAGCCAAGTAAAGCATCCCAAACGTCTATATAAACAATCCAAGGCAGCAATTCAAGATCATCAGGTTTTAGCAGAGTTTTCGCGAGCTTTACTTGTTTAGGGAATTACTCAAGATAGCCGGTGATCCATCTCAAGAGTCGAATTCTATTCAAGACGGAGGATCTCTCCTTCAATTCCTTCGTGGGGTTTTAGGATTTCTTATGTTTTGTTTTATCTTTTCTCTTGAGGTGTTTTCTTATTTTATTATGAACTAGATCCTTGAGATACACCAAGGGATGAAACCTATGATGGATTTTGTTATTTGATTTATTGGTTTATATGATAAATACTTAGTTTGTTCTTAATTATGTGGCTTAATTTAACTGATGTGCTTAGGTGGAGGAGGAATAGACCCTGCCTAAGAGTAGATCTAGCATAATTAAGAGGAATTGATCGGGCGCCTAGAGATAGGGTTACGAGATTTTGCCGGATTAGGGTAAAACCTAATATGAGAGTCCATTGATCGATTTACTACTTCCTTAGGGGGTTATTATAAGAGAACGAGAGTTCCACTAATTAACCTAAGGTTAGATGTTATTCACTTCGAGAGAAGGTTTAATATAGGTTAGGGAGTCTCACGGATCAAGCTAAGTAAAAGAAATCATATGAATTGAAAGTTAGATAATAAGTGAAGTCATAGGTGGATTGTTCTAGGGTATCGCCTTTATCAACCCAGTTTTCCCAAGTCTTTTCCCGCTTTATTCTTTTATCTTTGCATTTAGTTTAAGTATTTCATTAGTCTTAGATAAGTTAATTAATCACTCCATATTTAAGGCTAAATAATAGGAAGAAAATGAGTAGTAGTACTTTTAGGTTCCTTGGGTTCGATAAGATATTCTTGCTCGAGCTATACTCATCGTTCGATAGGTGCGCTTGCCTCTATCGTTGTCGCAATACCTCTGTGTTTGATCACTCTTTTATAAATATTAAAACTAGACTATTTTGCAATGATCAAGTTTTTGGCGTCTGTTTGGGAATTCTAAAATATTACGAAAGCTCTATTTTTATTACTTTACCCATTATTCTAATTTTTATTAAATTTCTAATTTTACTAATTCTCTTTCTTTATTAAACTTGCAAGGTACCTCTAGTTTATGACTAGAAGAAACCCTAGAGGACCATTAGAATACGACAGCGATATTGAAGCTACCGCTCACAGAAATCGCAGAGAAATTAGACGGGCTCTAGACTACCAAAGAGAAGAACAACAAAACAGATCCAATCCTATTGAAGGGATGGCCGAAAATAATCCGCCTGATGTGCAAGATCAGAATGCTCCGTGTACTATGTATGATTATGCTAAACCTAATTTGACAAGAGCAAAATCTAGTATTGTTAGGCCTGCTATAGCTGCTAATAATTTTAAATTAAAACCTAACACAATACAAATGATTCAACAGTTTGTTCAATTTGATGGATTGCGTGATCTAAGATCCAAATACTCATATAGCTAATTTCTTAGAGTTCGTGATACTTTCAAAATAAATGGCATTTCGATGCCATACGCCTTCGATTATTTCCTTTTCATTAAGGAATAAAGCAAAGCGTTGGTTGAACTTCGTTACCACGAGGGTCAATCACAACATGGGACCAAATGACCAAAAATTTCTTTTAAAGTATTTTCCACCACCAAAACGGCCAAATTTAAGAATGACATATCTTCTTTTGTGCAGAATGACGCAGAAACATTATATGATGCATGAGAAAGATACAAGGATCTCCTAAGGAGAAGCCCACACCACGGATTACCTTTGTGGCTTTAAGTCCAAACTTTCTACAATGGTGTGAATTCTTCAACAAGGCAAATGATTGATTCATCAGCCGGTGGAACTCTGAACAACAAAACTCCTGAAGCGGCCTACAATTTTATTGATGAGATGTCATTGAACACTTATCAATGGCAAATCGCAAGGGCAAAGCCGACAAAATCAACCGGAGTTTTCAACATAGACGCAGTGATAATGCTATCAACACAGGTGGAGTTAATGAATAAAAAGCTTGATATTTTATGTTCTTCGCAGGTCCATCCAGTAATGCAATGCGAAGCAAGCGAGAATGTGGCGAATGCTGAGTACCAACCCTACCAACCAGGAGCAAAAAACGAGCAGACAAACTATATAGGTAACAATTTCAGATCCAATAATAATCCTTATAGTAATACTCATAACCCAGGTTGGAGGAACCACCCAAATTTTTCGTGGGGAGGACAAGGAAATCAAGGAATTCAAAGGCAGCAACCTCCTCCAAATTATCAAAATCAGCCCTACCTACAGGAAAAAAAATCAAGCCTTGAAGAGATGTTGATAAAATTCATGGCAGCCACAGAATCTCATCTTCAAAAGACTGATACAAACCTTGATGAATAACAGAAGTTGATGAAAGGACTCGAGAATCAAGTCAGAGAACTTACTAGGTCAGTGGGACACCTCACAAAGCTAATTTCTGAATGCCAACAAGGACGTCTACCAAGCAACATAGAAATAAACCCAAAAGAGAAAATCCAAGCCATTACAACTCAAGAGGGTATGTATAGATAGACCCACATCAACAGAAGAAAAGAAGGATAAGACTAAGGTAGCTTAAGAAAAGCCAAAACCAGATTCAAAGAATACCAACCTCAGATACCTTATCCTCAAGCATTGAAAAAAGATGATTCAGAGGAACAGTTCGGTAAGTTTCTAAAACTCTTGAAGAAATTACACATTAACTTACCTCTTCTTGAAGCTCTTTTTCATATGCCCGATGCAAGAAAATTCTTAAGCAAGCTCTTGATGAACAAACGCAAAATAGATGAAGAGCACCACGTGGAATTAAATGCAACATGCTCAACAATGCTACAGAACAAGCTACCACAAAAACTAAAAGATCCAGGGAGTTTTACGATTCCATGCTTAATTGGTAGTTTGACTATTGATAATGCGTTAGCTGATTTAGGGGCAAGTATAAATGTTATGCCTTATGCACTATTTAAACGACTAGGTCTAGGGAAGCCCAAACAAACTAGGATGAGTATTCAACTAGCTGATAAAACTGTTAGAAACCCTAGGGGCATTATTGAAGATGTTTTAGTCAAAATCGATAAATTTGTTTTCCCAGTAGACTTTGTTGTTTTAGACATGGATAAGGATAATTCAATCCCTTTGATTTTAGGAAGGCCTTTTCTAGCAACTGCTAGAACTAAGATTGATGTTGCCACAGGAGAACTCATACTTCGCATGGGAGATGAATCAATAAATCTTCAAGCTCTCAACTCAGCCAAAGCCATGAATGATGAAGGTACGAAAATTACTCGTCGATAATCAAATTATTCAACCTTCATTGCAGGAAACACCACACGACATCAAATCTAAGTCAAACCATAGCATCTTAGTTGACACAGAAGAATCACATACACTTAAGGTCGACAAATTAGAAGAGCAGAAGAAACAAGCAAAGATAGATCCACACGAAGTAAAGTCAGAGGGACCACCAGAACAGCTCATAGGGACATCGAATCACTTTAAAATAAAAGATGAAGTATACGAAATCTCCCCCCACAACATGGTCGATGTAAGCAATCCAATATTCAAAAATTCCAAGGTAAACACTTCTCGGCCCCAATTTTTTCATGAAAGAAGAACTACAGACATGAGGGAAGATATTCAAACCTTTAAACCTCCTTAAAATCTTCAACACAAGGATAGTCTAGCTTAAGACTAAAAATGAGCGCTTTTCGAGAGGCAACCCGAACACTAACAATTTTTATTTTCAGTTTCTTTTCTTTCCATCTTTCTGTCCTAATTATTTCATTGAAAACTAACATAAAAGTGCAGATTTCCAGGCCACACGGCCTTACACACGGCTGTGCCTGTGGCCGTGTGGACCACTAGAAGTACCACACTGACAGAGCAGAGACGTGCAAGTCACAACGTCACGAATCCAACCACCCACAAAGACGGCATCGACAAAAAAAGACGACCTGGTGCCTCACGGTACCGTGCTAAGATATCGACTTATTTAGCACGGGCGGACCACGCCCGTGCATTCCAACCGTGCTTCTGTACTGGCTTTTTAGGAACGGGCATACAAACCAACAAAATGGGCATGGAAGGACAACACACCCCAGAACACGGCCGTGCAACACAGTCGTTTGAATCGACACACTCTCGATACACGGGCGTGAGAACGTGCCAGATTTGAAATCCTATTTAAATCCCCACAGCCTGTCCTCTTTGTCCCATCTTCTTTCTTATTCCTTCTTTCTCTTTTCTTTTAAAATTTTCTCCCTATTCATAGAAAAGATCTAAGACACTTGAGCAACACAAAGATCATGCCGAAGAAACGTAAGCATTATCTCCTTAGAGAAGACCTCAACATGAGTTCATACTGGCAGCTTCACTTAATTGACACGCCAAGGGTCTCAGAAACCTTTTTGGTTCTATTTTTCTTTTCTCATTTCCTTTATTTTCCTTATCTATACTTCTTTTCTGTTTAATTTAATTTATTCATATTAGTTTCTTGGTTTTAGGTTCTAAAGGCTGCTAGGGAATCACACACCACAGCCTTCGAGGTCACACCCACTTCGCAAACCATCTAACAATAAGGACTTCTTAGTCCATTAGCATTTTCTTTCAATTTTAGTTTTCTTCTTAGTCTCCTTCTTTTTATTTCCTTAATCTTTAAATTTATTATTAGTATATTATTATTTCTCTAGATCTATTGGCTATATCTTCACAAGCTACCCAATTTCTTCATCTAGCAAATTGCTTCTCGGTAGCCACTCCACCGGGCCCATAGAAAACACCATCACCACCACCAAAGACGCCCGAGATCATTCAGATTTCAGGGTGTATTACTTTCCCCACTTATCTTCTTGATTTGGCACATAAATTTCATTATCTGTCTTTGTACATTGAGGACAATGTACATCTCAAGTGTGGGGGTAATAGTGTCTAACTTTTTGCATAATTCTCAAAACCCTAAAATTAGTCTTGATCTTAAGTATTATTCTCATAATATTAATTAGGATGAAATTTTTAATGATTTATGATTTTTATTGATATGTTTTAGAACAAATCATAGGTAATTGTGCATTGATGATTAAATTTGAAGAATACTAGAGAATCAAGCATGATAAGTCTATTTTTCAAAAATAAAAATTGATAGGTTGTTGAACTAAATTTGAGTATTACTTTGAAATCAAATCTATAGGATTGATGTCAAAACACCCACAATTTCGTGAGATATTGAGCCTTATAGAGCATATATTACTTTTCATGCTCACTTTTATTGATATTGAGTGTGTCAACTTTGAACTGTTATTCTAGAACTTGCCTCGTTTATGCATGTCGAGACCACAATAATGATTTGATATACTGAGATGATAAAGGAACCTAGGTTTTAACACGTTCACCCACTAAAAAGCCTACCTACACAAATTAACCCCTAGTGAACCCTGTTGAATCCTAACAACCTTTTTTTTGACTCACCCACTAATATTAACCCAAAATCCCTTTGTATTTGTTATCAACATTCTTTTGACTACCCCTCTATCGAGAATTGACTTGATCAATTGCCAAATTAGGATATTTCAATTATCAAAGTTCCTTCTATTAAGTTTTACTTAGTTTGTTCCTAAAAAAATCCAAGTTTATTCAATAAAAGAGCTTAGAGCAATTAAACTCCAATTGTTGAAGAAAAGCTCGATTAAAGTATTATCAAATTTTAAAGTGAAGAAAATACTCTTTATTATAGAGTAATTATCAATAGTGGTATTATTAGTTTTCATTCGATGTAAATATTCATATTTAGTTCATTATTTTTTGATTAGGTAATTAGTCAATTCAATCTCAATTTTAACTCTCTAATTCAGCCTTTATCCACACCTTTTACCCCAAGCCCTGTTACAACCCTAATAAAGACCTTTTGATCTGTTTATCATCTCATATACAGTGGTGAAGATTTTATTTTTAGGCAAGCCTATGGGATTAGCTTTTCAGGTTCAACTTTTGAGCGCTTTTTCTTGATCCTTAAACACTTTGAGTGCTTTGAGTGAATCTTTAGTGAGGATGTCAATCCTTGTCAATTTTGAATCAAAGGTAATTATTTAAATAAGGGGAGACACCTATATTTTCATGCTACAAAATCATGACTTATCTCGTTTGAATCTTTAGGGCACTTCGATCTAAATGATCCATGTATAAATTATCTATGAATTATGATGAGTCATTGTCAATGGGAATTATGAATTCTGGAAAGTTCATTTTAATTATAAATTGAGAATTTTGCTTGAGGACAAGCAAAAGCTTAAGTGTGGGGGTATTTCATAAACCGTAAAAATAACATATTTTAATCCCACATTTAGTATGCTTTTGGATGAATTTATCCTTAATTTATGTAAAAAGTGCTCTTAATCCTTTCTTTTCATGTCTTATACTCGTGAAAGCACCCAAGGATAAAAGGACGAAAACGGGTTTAAAACGGACCAAAATAGGCCAACCTAAGAAGTCGACACTACCGGACTTCATACCACACTGTCGTGCCCCAATATTTAGATTTGCACATGGTTACACCCTGATTTACACGACCGTGCCTCGTCGACAAAAAGCCCAACATGGCCTGACCCTGATGTACACGGCCGTGCCCCAATTGGCAGTCCCAAAGCACGGCCTCTACCTAGATATTGCATTGGCGTGTCATAGCCGTTCCTAAACCAATAGAATGGAGACACGAGCTGGACCACGATTTACACGGGCATGCCTTAGCCATGCCCCTACCGCGAGAAAGAGCAATTTCACTCTGAATTGGATGCTTGGAGCCCAAGAAACGCAATCCTAAGTCCACTCAAACACTTAGGATGAATTTCACTTGAATTACGAGTACTTAGGAGCCAAGTAAAGCATCCCAAACGTCTATATAAACAATCCAAGGCAGCAATTCAAGATCATCAGGTTTTAGCAGAGTTTTCTTCCAGAGCTTTACTTGTTTAGGGAATTACTTAAAGATAGCCAGTTGATCCATCTCGAAGAGTCGAATTCTACTCAAGACGGAGGATCTCTCCTTCAATTCCTTCAGGGGATTTTAGGGATTTCTTATGTTTTGTTTTATCTTTTCTCTTGAGATGTTTTCTTATTTTATTATGAACTAGATCCTTTAGATGAAGGGGGTGAAACCTATGATGGATTTTGTTATTTGATTTATTGGTTTATATGATAAATACTTAGTTTGTTCTTAATTATGTGGCTTAATTTAATCTGATGTGCTTAGGTGGAGGAGGAGTAGACCCTGCCTAAGAGTAGATCTAGCATAATTAAGCGGAGTTGATCGGGCGCCTAGAGATAGGGTTACGAGATTTTACCGGATTAGGGTGAAACCTAATATGGGAGTCCATTGATCGATTTACTGCTTCCTTAGAGGGTTATTATAAGAGAATGAGAGTTCCACTAATTAACCTAAGGTTAGACGTTATTCGCTTCGAGAGAAGGTTTAATATAGGTTAGGGAGTCTCACGGATCAAGCTAAGCAAAAGAAAGGTTTAATATAGGTTAGGGAGTCTCACGGATCAAGCTAAGCAAAAGAAATCATATGAATTGAAAGTTAGATAATAAGTGAAGTCATAGGTGGATTCTTCCTGAGGGTATCGTCTTTATCAACTGAGTTTTCCCAAGTCTTTTCCCAGTTTATTCTTTTGTCTTTGCATTTAGTTTAAGTATTTCATTAGTCTTAGATAAGTCAATTAATCACTCCATATTTAAGGCTAAATAATTGGAAGAAAGTGAGTAGTATTACTTTTAGGTTCCTTGGGTTCGATAAGATATTCTTGCCTGAGCTATACTACTGCTCGATAGGTGCGCTTGCCTCTATCGTTGTCTCAGTCAGTCTACAAGTTCGATCACTCTTTTATAAATATTAAAACTAGGCTATTTTACAGCGATCATAGGCCATATTGCAATATGGTCTTACACGAGACCTTAATTATCATATCACAATGCTATTTGCACTCCCCACTATTCTTAGATTCAATTCTCTTGACATCTTGTCAAGACATATTTAATACATTCATAGTATAATATACATTCCATACAACATTTTAATATTAAATAACCCTTATATAATTGCAACATTTGCACATGAACTTACCTCTATATCAAAAAGGGTAGAAAGAAACCCTTTTTGCCCTCATTTCTCTTTTCTCCCGTTCTAGGTCCGAATCTCGTTTTCTTTTATCTAGAACAATGAAATTTACTTATCTAATCACTTATAAATCATAATACACCATAATCTACACTTAGGCAAAAATAACTAATTTGCCCTTATACTTTGGCAAAATTACGATTTTGCCCCAAGGCTCATAAATAAATTTTCATCACATATTTTTATTAAACAAGCCTAGCTAAACATTTAATCCTCTTACAACTATTCACAATTCCAACTATTTCATGCTTTAATGAACAAATTAAAACTTTTTCATTTTAGTCCCAATTAGGTGTTTTCATAACAACACCTTTCACAAAAGTTGTTTCTCATCTTCCTATCATTCATTTTCTTCCATAAAAACTCATCAAAGAACATAAACTCTATCATGGTAAGTCCCTAGACTTTCAACCATATTACAAACTAGTCGTCTCATTAGCTAGCTTAAGCTTTGAGGACTCCAAAAATAACCATCAAATTGACTTACTTGAAGAGGAGATGAGCTGTTGAAATTTTGTGCTTCAAGAACCACCATTCTTGTTTGTATTTTCGGTGGAAGAAAAGAAGAAATAAAAAGATGATAGCTTTTTGCTTATTTCATCTTATTTTATTTTTTTAATCACCTAACATGACCAACATTTAATGCCCTTGTCCCCTAGCTTTCATTGACTGGCCAAACTAAATCCATGGCCTAATTGCACATTTGGACCTTCAATTTATATTCCATAGCTATTTGGCACATCTAGCAAATAAAATAGAACTTTTGCACTTTATGCGATTTAGTCCTTTTTTGCGATTAAACATGAAATCGCTAAAATTAAAGCACCAAAATTTCCATGCATCTTTATAAACATGTTATAACACATAAAATAAAATGAAAATAATTTATCTAACCTTGAATTATTGATTTCGAGATCACTATTCTGACTAGCCCCTAAATGGGCTATTACAATTCTCCCTCTTAGGGATTTTCGTCCCCGAAAATCTTATCAGGAGGAGTTGCTTCCAACATTCTTAAAACGTTTCCACTAACGCTTCAAAATTAGAAATCAATAAATTCTCGAATCTCACTCTTCATAACTTTTAAGCTGTAGTACACAAAATCGGAGAAACACTTTGAAGTCCAGGTTACTTTTCTTCTTGGCACATATACTCAGAAACCTGACAATTATGAACTCTGTACACGTCAGAATAATTTCACTACAATTTGGATGATATCCCCCTTCTTGGAAAATCATGTCAATTCAAATTGAAATCTATAATACTTTGTCAAACTACCTCTTTGAAATAATCACTAACTGTTATAGTCCTGACTTACATGTTTTGAAGATTCAACTTTTAGTGGTCTATTACCTCTGACCATAAACTTAATCATATCGTGACTTGTACTCAATTATCAAAACATTTATGCATATAACTGCACTTTTTTATTCTTGCATGAATAGACATGCTACTACTAAATCTCATACCAAAACTTCTATAAAAGTTCTGATTTTATCAACATATAAATTCCTTCTCAAGATAACATCAACAACGGAAACCTTATCCGACTAAAATTTTAACATCTATACAATGTCCTCTGTCTGAGAGGTGTCTCAATAACTATAACACCAATGTAATTGTTCAAGCCATTTTCATTATCTCACATTCAACTTTTCTGCAGCATTCGAAACTCTATTTTATTAGGATTCATAAAACACCTGACATTTTCCCACCAATTATATTTACCTCAATTTCATAACTCGGCTTCAAAAGTGATCGTCTTAGAATCACCAATCTAATAATCTCTTTCGACGTAATTCTAACCACTCAAAGATGTAAACTACTTCTTTACACTTGGGTATTAAAACACCTTTCAATAGCTTTCTACTTAACCACCCCGATTAGAAAACTTCAATGAGTATACCTCTATATCATCCTCCCTACTCATGAACACATAGAATTTTATTCTCTTTAATGATTTATGCGTAAATATACACATAAACCGAATCATAACTCAATACATCAATCTACTCTTTTCTCCATGCTGAGAATAGATATTTCTAACACACTCTCGTCTGAGTTTCTCCTGATGTGTTAATCTAAAACCTTTACTACCGTCTTGTCTCAAGATAGCAAAGACATATCAATCAAATGTATTAACTCTATTCGACTTCCCCAAAACCCATCGGACAATGCAAAACTTTTGATTTCGCTTCTTATACTAGAATCATTACCAATTTCCTCTTCAAAGTATCCAAACAAGGTTACGAAGAGATAAAGGAATGTCAATTTCAATAACTAAATTGACAACCATTTAATCTGATTTTTCAATCAGCTAACATTCTCAAACGATCAAGATTCATGAAATAAACAACTACATCACTCCTGAAAGGCAACATATATTAACACGTAATACTTAAAGAGATCATTATGATCCATACAACTATGGTTATCATAATTGAACACTCTCGCAGTTCAAATATTATTTCTCTAACTATTTCTATTCTCAAAACTCCTTAACCATTCCTTTCATTAAAGAGCATCAATTTAAAAAGGTCTCGATAAACATACACCTCAGGCTTTCTACTTACTTGAGTCAAATAGCCTAGGCTAACTTTCTCTCTCCTTTTAACATTGCATAATCAATACAATTGTCAAAGCATTCAGACATACTTACTTACAATTTCCTTTATTAAGGACATACCATGCCACACACCGTACTCATTTCTTCGTGACTCGTTCACGAGTGCCTGTGTATTAACTCATTTACATGACTTTAGTACAATTCTCATTTTTACTTCTAAACTCATCTACTTATCCCATTAATCACTTGGGATAGTCAAAGATGCATATTCATCATCATTACTGTAGGTACGAAGCCAATGGCACATCCCCGAGGTGGTCTTATATGGAGTCTCCCCTATATGCCAATGCCATATCTCGGATATGGTCTTAAACGATTTTCATATTCATTTTCGAAGCCATATTCTGAATATGGTCTTATATGAAAATCTCAATTCGGTACTGAGGCCATGCCCCGGACATTGTCTTATATAGGACCTTACTCATTTCTCATCTCGATGATAGCATTATCATATTCATTATAGTCCTCTAGGACTTCAACCTCATGTTCAGCAACAATTACTCTATTTAGTAGAGTATCATATATCAATGTGATACCAAGCGTTCTCAATTATGCTAACATACATATTGCACTATTCACATACAAACTTACTCGACTCTCAGAAACACCCCATCATGATTCAACAGTGGTAAGGGGGTGAAGTCGTAGAGCCCTTAATTCTCGTGACTACATACATATGATTTAACATTCATCATTAATGAAGTATCATCATAGTCTCACAACTCGCTCCAGGTGAGTTTTCACGCTTACTCATGCTACAATTGATCCTATCACTCATAATCTCGAACAGTAACTTCACTTACTCAAATTCCATATTAATTTCTACTCGAGTACTCATCATTAAACTCTAATTTCTCTTACCATTGCTTATCAATTTAAAGAATGTCTTATGGGTTTGAGTACATCATCTACTTGATATCCATAGCCCCACTATGGTCTTACTCGTACCACAGCATCATAGCCCAACTATTACCTTACATGTCGTTACGATGCCATAGCCTCGCTATGGTCCTACACAAGATCTTATGTCAATGCCATGTCCTAGACATGGTCATATATGATTTCATACCGAAGCTAGGTCCCAGACGTGGTCTTACACGGAATCACTATTTGATGCCGAAACTATATCTCAGATATGGTCTTACATAGGGATCACGTATTGTTGCCAATGCCATGTCCTAGACATGGTCTTATATGGGATCACACGTATTGCCATGGTCCAACCATGGTCTTATTCATCAATTTATCATTGAAGGACCGTACTTATCTTCTGCATTCTTCTTTGTCAAACTCCTTAGTTTAACTCCCACACTATAATATGTGTGGCTTCATGGCAGAGTCATAAAACAAAATATCATACATCCTCTATTTTAATAGTCGCACATGAGATTCAACTATGTGGACATATTGATCATTCATCATCCAAATAGTCGTACCTACACACATATCTCGTTTTCTGGGTAAATTTACTCACTATTTGCTCTTAACCCTATAGGTTGAATATATGACACCGTATACATATCAAACCAATATAGATAAGTTTATCACCTTATAACTCTCATTTTATTCCTCAACTTAGAACTATCTCATTTCATGCCTTATCATACAGATGTCATAAACTTCTATTCGTACCTCTCTGAACTTCAACAATGCATAAGCACATTTCAATCACCTCATTATCACTTACAACATTATTGAAATTAGCTCAGTTGGGAATCATCTCTGTCTTAACAAAATAATTTCGTTAGAGCTGAGAGGCGTCACACTATCACGGTCCACCTATGGCATGTATAGCTAGACTCTTACTCACGCTAGGTTAGTTTGAGAACCAACTAAACTATAGCTCTGATACCACTAAATGTAATACCCTTACCCGTATTTCCTGCCAGAATTGGGACCGAGATTGCCACTTAGGCTCAATGTGACTACTCTCCTTTAGTCACCACAACAACTTCATCCCTGACTTACGAGGCCTCACTCATACACACGAGGCTCTCGAGACTATTTCAGAAACTCTACGATCTTAAAATTTTCTCCATCTAGACAGGACTACAGACTTGTGTTAAATGGCACACGCCCGTGTGTAGACACAGATGCTCATGTCCACGTGCACAAAACTCAACCATACTGGTAAAATCCCACGGCTAGAGCACACGTCGTGCCCACCACCCGTGGTGAACACTGACTACTTCACACGACGTTAAGTCTAGGCACACGCCTGTAGGTAAAAATAATACACCATAATCTACACTTAGGCAAAAATAACTAATTTGCCCTTATACTTTGGCAAAATTATGATTTTTCCCCTATGCTCGTAAATAAATTTTCGTCACATATTTTTATTAAACAAGCCTAGCTGAACATTTAATCCTCTTACAAATATTCACAATTCCAACTATTTCATGCTTTAATGAATAAATTACAACTTTTGCATTTTAGTCCCAATTAGGTGTTTTCATAACAACACCTTTCACAAAGGTTGGTTCTTATCTTCCTATCATTCATTTTCTTCCATAAAAACTCATCAAACAACATAAACTCTATCATGGTAAGTCCCTAGACTTTCAACCATATTGCAAACTAGTCTTCTCATTAGCTAGCTTAAGCTTTGAGGACTCCAAAAATACAAAAATCATCAAAAATAACCATTAAATTGACTTACTTGAAGATGAGATAAGCTGCTGAAATTTTGTCCTTCAAGAACCCCCATTCTTGTTTTTATTTGCGGTGGAAGAAAAGAAGAAATAAAAAGATGATGGCTTTTTGCTTATTTCATCTTATTTTATTCTTTTTAATCACCTAACATGACCAACATTTAATGCCCTTGTCCCCCTAGCTTTCATTGACCGGCCAAACTAAATCAATTACCTAATTGCACATTTGGGACCTCTAATTTTAGTCCATAGCTATTTGGCACCCCTAGCAAATAAAATAGAACTTTCACTCTTTATGCGATTTAGTCCTTTTTTACAATTAAGCATGAAATCATAAAAATAAAAGCACCAAAATTTCCATGCATCTTTATAAACATGTTATAACACATAAGATAACATGAAAATAATTTTCTCTAACCACAAATTATTGATTCTGAGATCAATATTTTGACTAGTCCCTAAGTCGCGTTGTTACATGGTCCACTAGTATAACAAATTCCTTTAACTCGAGGACTCCAACAAACAATTTAATATCTTCATTTAGCTCGTCCTCAAACCTCTTACACATGATAGCTTCAGAGGACACACATTCCTGAGCGTACTTGCTGAGTCTCACAAACTCACGCTCTTACTCAGTTACTATCATCTTTCCTTATTTTAGTTCAAGGAATTCATTTCTCCTCTGGTCAATGATCCTCTGACTGATATACTTCTTTTGAAACTCTTCTTGAAAGAACTCCCATGTGATCCTTTCCCTTGGTACTACCGACACAAAGGTATTCCACCCTTATAAGCGGAATCTCTTAAAAGAGAAACCACGCACTTCATGCACTCTTCAGGTGTGTAAGATAATTCATCAAATACCTTGATGGTATTCTCAAGCCAAAATTCGGCTCTTTTTAGATCATCATCTTTACTAGTCCTGAATTCTTCGACTCCTTATTTTCGGATTCTATCAACCAAAAGCTTTTTTCTTCTCACTACTTTTACAACTTAGGGAGCTATATGGGTAGGTTGAGGAATAGGCGGGGGTGGAGGAGGTAGAGCATTAGGATTTGCTTGAATGTACTCAGTGTACCAGTCACTCATCATACGGAGAAAGGCTTCTCGGGCCTCTTCTCCCTGACCCAAAGTCTCGGGTCTACTCTCTACCGGCGCGGTCCCTTGCGCGGGAGCCGACGTATTACTTGCAGCATCATCAACTGGAGCTCGGTCAGGATTAGGATCCATTTACTATATAGAAAACACAATTCAAATTGTCAGGAGTCATCACACTATCATTACACAATTACCCTTACGTATGGCATGTATAACTAAACTCATGCTTACGCTATGTTAGTCCTAAAATTGACTAAAATGTAGCTCTGATACCACTAAATGTAACATCCCTTACCCTTCTCCGATGTCGGGACCAGATACGAGGCATTACCATTCTTAACCTTACTTGAACATGCATTTTTGGGCTATAAAATTTTGATCCAACTTAAAAATTTCCTTCTTAATCATAACATGCACATTTTGGGCCTACATGGCCCTAAACTTACTTCCGGGAAGTTTTAGAATTCATCCGAAAACTTTGGAACTCCTTAAAATTTTTTACTCAAACAAGGGTCACACGTCCGTGTGACTTGGGACACGACTGTGTTGGGCAGGACATGTAGTCTAACATGCCCATGTCCCTAGCTCGTGTAGAATTTATTTTTATTTTGAACCTACAGGGGTTTTCACATGGCTAGACACACGCTCGTGTCAATGATCCGTGTCTTCCACATGGCCTAGACATGCCCGTGTCCTTACCCGTGTGTGAAAACTAGGGATATTCTGTTTATGACGTCAGTAACCCCTTAAGAAGCACACGACCTAGGCACACGCTCGTGTGCTGGCCTGTGTGACGATTCAAATTTTTGAAATTTAAATGTAGGGGACACACGGCCTATCAATACACCCATATAGGTTGACCGCGTGTCACACATAGCCTAGACACATGCTCGTGTGTCTACCCTTGTGAACACTTAGAGGCTATTCTCCAAGCCTCTTTGCCACCCTGAAACATAGACTCATTCGTTTCATCACAAAGGACATATAATGAAACACCCCACACCCTACCACGAGCCTAAACTGGATCGGTATGTTCCTAAAGTAAACCGGTTTCAAAATTTTCACATTTAGAGAAAATTTGTAAAATTTTAGAAAACTATTATTTGAGTTGGGCTTAGATTGAAACCCATTTAATTAATCTTGTAAATCCAATTTAAGTAAAGTGACAAAATAATTTTAGGTTCATTTTAAAGAAATAAATTTTGTACTTACTTACATCCAAAATAGTTCTTAGCACAATATTTAAAAGTAAAGCAAAAATAAAGAAATCCACTTGGGCCTTATGGCCTTATTACATCAAGTAAACCCAAAAAATAAAATAAAATTAAATGTACTGAAAAGAAATAAAGTCCAAATCAAATCAAATCTTCAAATGAAACATGGCCACCTCAAGGTCTACCGTCCCGGTCCGTCACTGTTCATCACCTGAAAATAGTTCCCACAGAGGGGTGAGTCAACAGACTAATGTGCACACAAGATTAACATTCAACAAATCAGCATACATGTTCATATCAAATTCATATTCATATAAAAATAAATGATGATGCAACCCAAACCCAAGCCTATTTGTCCATCCGCTACACACCACCATTGCACTGCCAAACACACCGTGGGACTACTAAGTCAACCTCCATCCGCTACACACCATCAAGGCGATCATTGAGTCGACGTGCTCATCGCCTATATAATTTGTGCCATTAGACACCATATTCAAGTAATGTAACCGGTTACCAAATTCGATAATGTAACCGAGTTACCATATTCAAATTTTGTGACCGTAGTCACCATATTCCGTTGGTGAGATCAAGTCAACACCTTCTTCCCTTTTCACATAAATCCTAATGCCCCATAAATTTTTATATTATGCACAACATACTTATTTCCATATTCATATATATATTTTCACATGTTATAAAATAACATATTTCATAATCCTATCAGAAGTAGGAAACGCATCTGAGTACTTTTTACCACATTTGTGGTACTTAACCACATTCACATTCTTATGCATATTCATATAGTTAATAATTGCCATATAATTTATTGAAGATTAGTATGAGTACACACCGATTCGCTTAATGGACTCTTTGAGATCCCAAAAATCCCGATCTAACTTTAGATCCTATATTCGGCCCATCATACAAAAATACATTAATAGCCTTTTAGCTTTTAAAACCAAATCCTAATAGGAATGGTATTACTAATACTTACCTTGCTTGCCGATTTGATTGATGATCAAATCCCGAAGATTTGTGTTCTTCTCCCTTGAAATCGGCTAACCATTAAATCCATTGATTTGATTAGTCTCTGATTATAACAAATAGATCTAGACATTTAAGAGAGAACCTTGGCCGATTATAACCACTTACCTTATGATGAGATTCCCAAAATCAATTCCTTGTTTCCTAAGTGATGTCGAAATTCCTAAAATTCGTATGTTAGATCTGATCTAACTTTAATAAATAAAACTTGGCCTTTGGCCGAATGTGCCTCACCTTAAATTCCTTGAATCTGAAATCCCAAAACTCTTCCTTTGATATTCGACCATGAGACATAAAAAGGGTTATTTCTTAGATCTTGATTAAAAGAATTAGAAGAACAAAAATTAATTGTTCTTACCTTAGATCCTTGATCCTTATATTTGGTAATGGTAGAAACCTGAGAGATCCTTGTAGATTCGGCGATGAACAAGAATAGGGATTAGGCCTTTCACTTTCGGCAATTAGAAAAGAAAAGAAAGGAAATCGAATAGCTTAACCTTACCTTGATGCCTTTAATCGATTGCTTCCTTGCCTAGAGTTACGAGATTCGACTATGGAGATTTAACAGAGATCAAAAGAGAAGGGTTTTGACTTAACAATGACAAAGGAGAGGAGAAGAAAAGATGGAGTCTTTGCTTGGTAAAATTTCGCAGAGAGAATAGGGCTAGGGAATTTTCGCATACATAAGAAAAGATGAGAGAAAAGCCTCCAACTCTCCTTCTTCAACTGAAATTACTAGGCCAAGAGTCCTTGACTTGGCCACCACCCTTCCTTATGATAATATTATCTCTTTTATTAAAGAATAAAAGTGTTTAATCCATCATTTATCTCCTCAATTAAAATCCTTTATTTATCACTTAATTTATCAAGTTTTAATGTAAATAAACTCCTCCCTTTTCTAGAAAATAGGTGTCGTCCACCTCTTACTTATGGAAGCAAAATAAACCTTCATTATTTGCTTCCCAAGTGACTCGAACTCAAGCCCATTCCTCTTACACATGGCGCCATTTCCATAGGCCCTAAGTGACACCTTCGGGCCACTTTTCCAAGCCTGTTTGTGTGTCAAATTTCACCAACTTTTTCTTTTAAGGCCCTCTTGCCCTTATTTCCTATTTTGAACTTTCAAATTTGACATTCCTGCATCATTTCTAAGTTTCCTACAATTTTCGATCGGCTCTGTAACTTGCCATTTTTCTTACAAGTTCAAGTTTCCAAAATGTTCAGGTTTCCAAAATGTTCAGGTTTCCAAAATGTTCAAGTTTCCAAAATGTTCGTGTTTCCAAAATGTTCGGGTTTCCAAAATATTCAGGTTTCAATTTTCATGCATTTCCGTGTTTCCAAAAAATATCAAAATTTATTCTTAGTGCTTAAACTTGTCATTTCATACAATTAAACTGAAAATGCATAGGCCCTTTTCAGGATGTTACATATAACATAGTATTTATCAAACTATTAAAAATCCTTAAATTATCATTCATTCTTCCCAAACTTTACTCAATTACTTGTATGAACATTTGATTCATCAAACTCTTCAACTTGGCAATATTGGCCAATTCATCATGGCCATTTACAAAATGAAAGTGAAACATTAATAGCCAACCCTTTTGACCTTCAAATGTGACATGACACAAAATGATCAAGTTCCTATACATGCCACACTCAAAATGAATTAACTTTACTATACCAAAAGAACGGATGATAGTGTGATCCGAGCTCTGACGTTCTATGATCCCCGAGCTAACTTGGCGAAACTACAAGGAAAAGGGAAAAGAGATGAGCAAGCATATAGCTTAGTAAGTTTGCATGAAATTCTAAAGCAATATAATTACTCAAACTAAATTCATCCTTTTCATGAACAATGGCAACATATGTCTCAAATGCCTAAACTTACTTACTCACATTCATTCTTACCCATCTCATATCACATTATGATTTAGTAACTTCTACTTACTTACAGTACCTGTATCACTTAATCACATGACTTAGCACATATTCTAACATAAACATAAACTCACATCTTCATCATTCTTATTATGAATGAAACTTAAGGCCATCCATAAACGGATTTGGCTCTATACTATTTCACATACTTAACTCTTTTGCCTATGAACAAATCAGATTATCGTAGGATATTCGAACTCATCATGCATAAATTTTGATGCCAACGCCATATCCTGGATATAGTCTTACATGGGATCACCCTTTGATGCCGATGCCATATTCTAGATTTGGTCTTACACGAGATCTTATAGCTTGATGTCGATGCCATATCCCAAATATGGTCTTATACGAGATCGTACATGAATGTCGATGCCATGTCCCAGACATGGTCTTATACGAGATCTTCTTTTGGTGCCGAGGCCATATCCCAGACATGGTCGGAGCCTTCTTCATTTCATGCTAACCATGGGTAACCTCATTATTCCGAATCTTTATACGGGATTTCACATAGTTTATTTTCACCATTTCCTCATCAAGGCTTTATCACTCGATTATTCATAGCAATAACATACATTGTCGTAATATAAAGTAGTTTCAAACATCAAACCATTATGAAACTTCAACTTCATACAAATTTACCTCAAATATCAAAATGTGTATCAATGCTCGATTTAGACCTCAATTTTGTTCTTGCCTCGATTTCGATCCGGGCTTTGCATTTCTTGATCTATAATAATAATTTCACTTGTTAAATACACACATTGACTAAATCGACTCATAATTCATATTTTGGCAAAATTATAATTTTACCACTAAACTTTTACATAATTACACTTTTTCCCTAGGCTCGTAAAATGATTTTCATTCAAATTTCTTGTATTTTAAGCATAGCTGAATCATATTCTCAACTATAACAACCTTCAATTTCTACTATTTCACTCATGTATGACCATTTTCATAACTTTTACAATTTGGTCCTTACATGCATTTTTCATGAAAATCACTTAGAAAAAGATGTTTATCATACATCAAACTTTCATATTCCTCTATAAAACATCAAAATACATGCATGTAATGCATGGGTAAATTTTTGAACACGAACCCTAGCTCAAAATATTGATAGAAATAGCTAAATCAAGCTATAAGGGTTTCAAAAATATAAAGAACATTAAAAATGGGGCTAGGATGCACTTACTATCAAGCTTGGAAGTTGAAGAAACCCTAGCTATGGCTCCTTGCAAATTTCAGCTATGGTAGGAGAAGATGGACATGATTTTTGCTTCTTTTGCCCTTTTAATTCATTTATTAACTAAATGACCAAAATGCCCTTAATGGTCCTTTCTTGACATTTTTCCTTCCCATGTCCATTTTTGTCCATCATCAAATATAATGGTCTAATTACTAAATAAGGACCTCTAGTAATTTTTATAATTCTATTTCATACTTAAATCTTCTAAAATCTCATATTTTCCATTCTTTACAATTTAGTCCTAATGGACAATTTAATTGCTAATTAATAGAATTTCTTTATGAGATTTTCACACAATCATGAAATCATCTCATATACTTTATAGAAATCATAAAAATCATATTTCTACTTTGAATTTATGGTCTCGCACCACTATTCTGACTAGGCCCTAAGTCGGGCTGTTACAAAGCTTATCCTCTTATAATTAAAGAATAAACTACCCATGAGGGTGTGTAGGGGCAGTTAACACTTCTAACTAAGACCTTCAACTGAGTATTCAAGAACCTATCCGAAAGCAACAAAGTATTTGAAAGAGGCCATAACTTCAATAAAGTAAAAAGGAACGTAGTAGTCATTAGTTACAAAATCCCTAAGGAGAAAAGAAAAAGAATCCAATGTTATAAATGTCAGGGATATGACCATACAGAAGTTGGGTGTGCCAATGCACTGAAGAATAAGAAGTCATTGTTCATAGCATGGAGTGATGATGGTCCTACCAGTGAGCAAGATGAAGATGAGGTGCACCTGAGTAATTATGTAGCTTTTACATCCAAAGTTCTAACTAAAGTTTCAATTGATTCAGTAAACTACAATGATAGTGACGTTGAATCCACAGACTACTTCATGGATAATTACTAAGTAATACTTGATAAGTGCGATCATGTTTGTAAGATTAATGTGAGACTTATTGATGATAATTCTATTATGATACATGAGAATTGTAGGATTTTGTAGAAGCTTAAAGAAAAAAATCTCATTTCCAACTAAGAAAGGAGCTAAACTCATTACAAATGTGAAAGAGTTAACTACACCTTAGTCCATATTGAAAAGGTTGGTTTGAGGAGTGAAAAATTGGATGAGATCCTTTCAATTAAAAGAAAAGAACTAGGGAGAGGAAGGCTATAATATGTTGACGCCAAAAATGAAATAGTTAGTTCAATAGTTTTTGTGAAAGCAAATGAGCATAAGGAAACATAAGGATCATAGAAGAAAGCTGTTAATTGTAGATGATAAGACAAGGGATGTGTAATATCCGGGATTTAGGGGTTGCATTTATCTTGTTTTGTGTGTTTGGTATGCTGGTATGTTGTTTGAGTGTGTTTAGGGTCTCCAGAAAGGTTCGGGGTTAAGTCGAAACCTTGGCCAAAATTTTGATTTTGGGCACTTTAAGAGGGAAGCTGGCTAGGGCCAGGGCTGAAGGTATTTTGATTGGGTTTGATGACACAAGAATTAAGTTGGAAGAGTGGCAAGGAGGCACCACTTAAGGAGCAGGTAAGTAACGCCTCAAGGGGAGCAGAGGGGAGCAGGTTCGATTCATGTTGTCAGCAGTATGGCTTTTATTTTTGCTCATGCGTCATAGGGCTGGATGATGGAATCGGTTGGGAGCCTTGAAGAGTGGAGGTAACTTGGTCAAACATTTTGAATGGTTGGACAAGAGTAAAAAGGGGGATCTGGAACTTTCAACTTATTTTGAATGGTTCAAACCATTTTTAAATGGGTGTTCAAGAGTGTTTCAAGGAGAAAGTTGGGGGATTGAAGTGAGGTAGGATGCTAGTCGAATTTTGAAGAGTGTGCTAGGTGGGTTAGGCATTCGGTTCTAGGGGGATGTCGGTGCCAAA
The DNA here is from genome assembly GCA_025506655.1 of Gossypium rotundifolium. Classification (NCBI taxonomy): domain Eukaryota; kingdom Viridiplantae; phylum Streptophyta; class Magnoliopsida; order Malvales; family Malvaceae; genus Gossypium; species Gossypium rotundifolium. Next base: position 37,786,815 of record CP106723.1, read on the forward strand.
AATTTGTTAAGGGTTAGCCTAGGTAGTGAGCTTTCTTTTTCGGCATTTGAGTGTGTTGCACCTTGGTCAATTTTGGTTCTCTCCTTTGTATAGCCAAAAATCCACAAGAGCTTTATTCATTCTCCTTTAGCCTAAGCTGAAACTAATTCTCCTCCTCTTTTCCCTTTTCCCTCACCATCAAGCTGAAATAAGTCTCTCATATTCTTTTGTCAAAAGTGTTCTCTTTTGGTAACCTCTAGGCCGAACATTCCATCCATCATCATTTCATTTTTCTTTTCTCTTTTCTTCCTCTTAGAATTTTTGGTAACAGGTGAGCATTTCTTCTTCACCTAAAAGCCGAACCCCAACACTCACTCCCTCTTTTCTTGTCATTTCTCTTTTATTCATATTTTGATCACACCTTTAAACCCCTTAGCCGAAACTTCTCCACCCTAACACCACTCCATATCATTTTTCTCTTCTTCAATCGTTCATCATAGCCGAACCTATTTCTCAATTCCCCCATTTTAGAACCTCTCTTTTATTTGTTATTCAAGCCAAAATTCACTGTTCCTTTCGATCTTCTCAATCGTATTCTTTCTAGTGGTGGTAAGTGCTCTATTCTTTTCTTTTAAAATATCCCTTCTCCTTTGGTTGCCGAAACAAAGGCTTTGATCCTATTCCTTGGGTAGGTTGGTCGAATATAGGAAGGGTTCAGGTTCTTAACTTTGGTGATCTTTCAAGACAAGTGTAGAACCCCCAGGTTCTGTCGATTTTGGTAATGACTTTTTCGTTTAGAATAGTTATTTCGCTATTATCTTATTCAATGGATTTAACTCGTTCTTCTGACCAAGACCGTTTCTTTATGGAATCAAGTACATGCCAAGCAAATGAGGTGATTGAACCCGTGATCCTAGCCCCTAAATTTAAGAAGCTTGCGATGTCGATAGTTCGAGACTAGCCACCAGGTTGTGGGTCGGCTTTTAAAAAGGATAAATTGATAGTTGTGATCCCCGCGAGTGAGGACATTAGTGAGATCGATAGCTTAGTTCTTCAGGTTTACAGGTGTGTAATTATCACACTATCTCCTTTTTTGTTTAAATCATATATGTGTTATGGTTGAAAACTGAAATACCGGCAATGGTGATTGAATTGCCTAGGATGGGTAAAACTGAAACTTCATGCTAGTATGGTATGATTTAGTTCGTTATTTTTGTGGATAGTGTGACGATGTGTATACATAGAATATTGTGTGGATGACATCTTATAACCTATTGTTATACTGCATTGAATAAGCATGGGATTTGGGTTATTAACGTTATAATGGAGAAGTGTACATCAGTGACACAGTCACACGGAATGATGTTTGGGTGCCTCATTTTGGCATCGATTATTTGGTCACCTAGTGATCAGTTATTTGGTCACATAGTGATCGGTGGCTAGGCCACATTTTATTATCTTTGTATAAAGATAATCACAAGATGACCTGCCAAAGTGGAGTGTAGCGGATGGAGGGTCGATTGTAGAAATCCCCATGTGTGTTGAGGATGGACAGATGAAGTGGAGTGTAGAGGATGGAAAATTAGGCTGGGTTGGGTTATCATGTTAATCATTGTTGCATCGTATGAATTGGGCTTCGACCGGTGGTGTTTTGGGGCTTTGGCCCATATGTGGATTTACGTGGAATAATTGCACACTGAGTCTTGTGACTCAGTCTTTCGTTTAACAATTACAGGTGATTTTTAGCTTATCGAACTGGGCTGGAAGGATCTCGAGGTGGCCAAGCATGGGTTTTATTAGTAAACACTATTTCTATTAATATTTATTATTTTACAAATTTTTATTTTGAGTTTGTAATAAGGCCATTATAAAATTCGGTAACTTTCTTTTGGGTTTTAAACTTTGGTTATAATAATTGCAAACCGCTTCAATGGAACACTCTAGAACTTAAAATGCAAACTAAAATTTTATAACTCGCCAATGATGCTTTTTTTAGAAATAGTTTTATCAAAAACTTAATTATCAAAAAATATGTGAGTGTTTTTAAATTTCACCTAATTAAAAGGCCCGGCTATTTAATTTTCTAAGTTTAATAAACAGTGGGTTTTCAACTGAGCCTCAAAACTTGGGATTTCCAAAGAGACTTAAAATTCAGAATTTCGCGAAATTTTCTCAATATTTCCCTAGTGACATACCAGATCCGGTTGAAGCGTTTGGGCCAAGTTTGGGATGTTACAATTTGGTATCAGAGCCAAGTTTAAAAACTCGACCTTAGGTTTTGGGACAAAAACATTTTTCCAAATTTGTATTTAAGATTGTATAAAAAGAAAATTTTATAAGAACTTGTGTTTTGAATGAGTGGCACTCAAATTCCTGGCACAGGTCCACCAGGTAAGTCTTCTACTTGTTATGTGATTTGCATGAAGTGGTTATATGATATATTGTCGTGGATGTTGGAATTTAGAATTTTTACTGTAGAGATAAAAACCTCTAGGAATGTATGAGCTTAGCGAAGAAAATCCCTATAATTTTATATCATAAAACTACTCGCTAATAATCAAGTGGAAATATGCTGACTTATAAAATTTATAATCAGAGTAAAGTAGAGTGGTGGTGATGATGCCCTTTCCCAAGTGATGTTGCATGTGTTAGAACGCGTGGCTGGGGCGAGTATTGGAACAGCAACTCGAAAGTCCATCCCGGAGTGACTCCGAGCTAACGGAGCTAAAATGTTTAAAGGTATCTCTGGAGTAGCTCCAAACGTGGCTGTGCATTGGTTAGAGGTAGTCGTGGACTGCACGGCGGAGGAAAAGCTGAAGGGTGCAGTGTCTCTACTTTGAGATGAAGCTTATTAGTTGTGGCTTACTATGAGAGAGAGTACTCCGGCTGACCAGGTGGATTGGGAATTCTTTAAGATGAAATTCCAGGGAAAGTACGTTGGGACCAGTTACGTGGATGCTTAGAGGAAGGCATTCTTGAATCTAGACCAAGGTAGTAAGGCAGTAGCTAAGTATGAGGCAGAATTTTTGCGTTTGAGCCGGTACGCCCGTGGGATAGTTGCGATAGATCATGAGCGTTGTGTGCGGTTCGAGGATGAGCTGCATGATGAGCTGCGGGTGTTAATAGCTCCACAGCGAGAGAGAGATTTTACTATCCTGGTGGAAAAAGCTAAGATAGCAGAAGAGGTAAAGCGAATGGAGAGGGAAAATAGGGACCAGGATAGAGGTAGAAATAAAAGAAGTTATAGACCATCAGGGTCATCCGGGGTTTTCCAGAAGAGGCCTAAAGGTTATGGGTCAGGTCGCATTGCAACGCCAACTACTATTTTTCGACAGTGTGCTCATTGTGGAAGGCCACATGCAGGAGAGTGCTGGGGAAAAAATAGGGTGTGTTTTAGATGTGGGTCAAAGGATCATCTGATTAAGGATTGCCCGCTGGATAGGAACAGAGATCGGATGGTAGGTCGGGGGTATGTACAGCCAGGTAGAGGTAGACAACAGATGCCGATGGGTCGTGGACCGAACAGAGGAGGGAATGGTTCTGAACGAGGACGTGGAGCACCGGACAGAGCTGCTAGAAGTACAGAGGCAAGACAGCCCGGGTTAGTTTATATAGTCAAACGCTGGGAAGAGGGGGATGCACCAGACATTATAACGGGTACGTTTCTCATTTTTGGGTTACCCTTTACTACATTAATTGATATTGGGTCGATGTATTCTTATGTTGCTAGTGTGGTGGCTGAAACCTTGAGTATGAACTCTGAAACTACTTCTAGGGAGATGACTGTGCCTATTCTCTTAAGGCAGACTGTAGTAGTAAATAAAATTTTTAGGAATGTGCCTCTAGAATTTCAAGGATTGGTTTTCACGACTGATTTGATGGAACTACTGTTCAGAGAATTCGATTTGATCTTAGGCATGGATTGGTTGGTAAGGTATCGAGCAAACTTTGATTGTGCTGCTAAGCGCATGGTGTTAAGGACTCCCGAGGGTGATGAAGTTTTGATTATAGATGAGAGAAGAGACTACTTGTCTAATGTAGTGTCTGCTCTAAAGGTAGAAAGGATGGTAAGAAAAAGGTGCAAGGCTTTTTTAACGTTTGTCAGTGCATTGGATGCAAAGGAAGTGACCGCGGATGAGGTTAGAACAGTGAAGGAGTTTGTGGATGTCTTTCCCGAAGAGCTTCCAAGATTGCCTCCGGATCGTGAGGTTGAGTTCGAAATTGAGTTACTTCCAGGTACGGCTCCGGTGTCCATCGCCCCTTACAGGATGGCACCGAAGGAGCTGGTTGAACTTAAAGCTCAGATCCAAGAGCTTTTAGACTGTGGTTTTATCCGTCCCAGTGTATCTCTATGGGGAGCGCCGGTGTTGTTTGTGAGGAAGAAAGACGGGACCATGGAATGTGTATTGACTACCGCCAGCTGAATAAGTTGACTATCAAAAACAAGTACCAGCTGCCAAGGATAGATGACTTATTTGATCAGCTTAAAGGGGCCTCAATCTTTTCAAAGATAGATTTGAGGTCGGGATATCATCAGTTTAAGGTCAAGGAAGCGAATATTTATAAAATAGCTTTTCGGACTCGTGATGGTCACTATGAATTCCTGGTGATGTCGTTTGGCTTGGCAAATGCACCAGCTACGTTCATGGATATGATGAACCGTGTTCTTCAACTCTATCTGGTCCAATTCATTGTTGTTTTCATAGACAACATTTTGGTGTATTCTAAGACCGAGAAAGAGCACGATTCACATCTTCGGGTGGTTTTGCAGATTTTAAGGGAGAAATAGTTATACGCCAAATTTAGCAAGTGTGAGTTTTGGTTGAAGGAAGTTACTTTTCTGGGTCATGTGGTGTCTGCAGAAGGAATTAGAGTGGATCCCCAAAAGATTGAAGCTGTGTTGGATTGGAAACGCCTTATTTTGTGGTTGAGATTCGAAGTTTACTTGGTTTGGCTAGATATTACCAAAGGTTCGTGGAAGGGTTCTCATTAATTGCGCCACCTTTAACTAAGTTTTTGAGGAAAGGGGTACCATTTGTTTGGACTGTCACGCAGCAGAAGAGTTTTGAGAAGCTGAAGAGGATTTTGACAGAAGCTCTAGTGTTGATTCAGCTTGAGGCTGGGAAAGAGTTCGTGGTTTATTGTGATGCTTCACACACAGGGCTAGGAAGTGTGTTAATGCAGGATGGGAAGGTTGTTGCGTATGCATTTCAGCAGTTGAGACCGCATGAGATGAATTATCCCACGCATGATTTAGAGCTGGCTGTGGTGATTTTCGCTTTGAAAATTTAGAGAGATTATTTGTATGGAGAGAAGTCCGTGATCTACACCGACCACAAGAGCTTGAAGTATCTTTTAACCCAGAAGGAATTGAACTTAAGGCAACAAAGGTGGACTGAGCTATTGAAGGATTATGACTGCTCGATCGAATATCATCCAGGTAAGGCAAATGTTGTGGCAGACGCGCTAAGCCGAAAGGTCATATCAGACTTGAGAGCGATGTTCGCCCATCTTAGTTTATACGACGACGGAAGCTTATTAGCTGAACTACAAGTGAAGACGACATGGGTAAGTCAGGTTAAAGAGAAACAGTTGTTAGATGAGGCCTTGAGTACTCAACTTCTGCAAGTTTGGGGTGGTGAAGTAGAAGATTATAGTTGGAACAGTGACGGGGTTTTGTGTTTCGTGAAAAGGTTTCCATGTCAAGGATGTGGAATTGAGTCAGATGATTCTTAAGGAGGCACATAGTAGCTCTTACGCTATGCATCCTGGAGGAAGTAAGATGTATTGGGATCTGCATGAACAATTTTGGTGGCCTGGATTAAAACGGGAAGTTACGAAATTTGTGGGAAGGTGTTTAACATGTCAACAAGTCAAAGCCGAACACCAGCTGCCTGGGGTTGTTGCAGCCGATGAAGATTTCGCTGTGGAAATGGGAGATGATCACTACGGACTTGGTGAGTGGGCTACCCCATATGCCTACTAAGAAAGACTCGATATGGGTGATTGTGGATCGATTGATGAAGTCCGCTCATTTCATAGCTGTTCGTCTCGACTATTCTCTTCAAAGATTGGCTAAGTTGTATGTGGCAGAAATTGTGAGGTTGCATGGGGTACCAGTATCGATCATATCAGATAGAGACCCTAGGTTTACGTCGCAGTTCTGAAGAGCTTTTCATAAGGCTTTGGGTACAAGGTTAAACATCAGCACGGCATTTCATCGCAGACAGATGGACAGTCTGAGAGAGTAATTCAGGTCTTGGAGGATATGTTGAGAGGATGTGTCATGGACTTCAAAGGTAGTTGGGAAGAGTTCTTAACGTTGGCAGAATTCACATATAACAACAACTACCAATATAGTATTCAGATGGCGCCCTATGAAGCGCTATATGGGCGAAGGTGTCGTACCCCTACCTGTTGGACAGAATTGGGTGAACGTCGAGTTTTCGATCCAGAATTGGTTGTAGAAACAGAGGAGAAAGTTAAGTTAATTAGGGCTCGATTGAAGGAAGCGTCTGACAGGCAAAAGTCATATGTAGATCTGAAGCGAAAGGAAATAGAGTTTGCAGTGGGTAACCAGGTCTGTTTGAGGTTTGGATGAAAGGGCAAGCTAAGTCTCGATTGATCGGGCCTTATTGGGTTTTGAAACGTGTGGGACCAGTGGCATATCAACTGGAGTTACCTTCTGAGTTAAAGCAGATTCATGATGTGTTCCATGTTTCAATGTTAAGGCACTACCGTTTGGATCCGTCTAATGTCGTGCCAGTAGAAGAAATTGAAGTAGGACCAGACTTGTCTTATGTTGAGGAACCAATCTAGATCTTGGAACGAGACGTCAAGGTGCTAAGAAGGAAATCAGTCCCGTTGGTTAAAGTGTTGTGGTGAAACCATGGAATGGAAGCTGCGATGTGGGAGCCAGAGGATACGATGCGACAGTAATACCCTCATCTCTTTTGATCAGGTAATTTCGAGGCTAAAATTTCTTTAAGGGGGTAGAACTATAATATTCAGGATTTAGAGGTTCCGCATTTATCTTGTTTTGTGTGTTTGGTATGCTGGTATGTTGTTTGAGTGTGTTTGGGGTCCCCGGGAAGGTTCGGGGTTAAGTCGAAACCTTGGCCAAAATTTTGATTTTGGGCACTTTAAGAGGGAAGCTGGCTGGGGCCAGGGCTTAAGGTATTTTGATTGGGTTTGATGACACAAGAATTAAGTTGGAAGAGTGGCAAGGAGGCACCACTTAAGGAGCAGGTAAGTAACACCTCAAGGGGACCAGAGGGGAGCAGGTTCGATTCATGTTATTAGTAGTGTGGCTTTAATTTTTGCTCATGCGTCATAGGGCTGGATGATGGAATCGGTTGGGAGCCTTGAAGAGTGAAGGTGACTTGGTCAAACTTTTTGAATGGTTGGACAAGAGTAAAAATGGGGATCTGGAACTTTCAAATTATTTTGAATGGTTCAAACCATTTTCAAATGGGTGTTCAAGAGTGTTTCAAGGAGAAAGTTAGGGGATTGAAGTGGGGTAGGATGCTAGCCTAATTTTGTAGGGTGTGCTAGGTGGGTTAGGCATTTGGTTCTAGGGGATGTTGGTGCCAAAAATTTGTTAAGGGTTAGCCTAGGTAGTGAGCTTTCTTTTTCGGCATTTGAGTGTGTTGCACATTGGTCAATTTTGGTTCTCTCCTTTGTATAGCCAAAATCCACAAGAGCTTTATTCATTCTCCTTTAGCCTAAGTCGAAACTAATTCTCCTCCTTTTTTCTCTTTTGCAATTTGAGTTCTCTTTTCCCTCACCATCAAGCCGAAATAAGTCTCTCATATTCTTTTGTCAAAGGTGTTCTCTTTTGGTAACCTCTAGGCCAAACATTCCATCCATCATCATTTCATTTTTCTTTTCTCTCTTCTTCCTCTTAGCATTTTTGGTAACAGGTGAGCATTTCTTCTTCTCCTAAAAGTCAACCCCAACACTCACTCCCTCTTTTCTTGTCATTTCTCTTTTATTCATATCTTGATCACACCTTTAAACCCCTTAGCCGAAACTTCTCCACCCTAACACCACTCCATATCATTTTTCTCTTCTTCAATTGTTCATCATAGCCGAACCTATTTCTCAATTCCCCTATTTTGGAACGTCTCTTTTATTTTTCATTTAAGCCGAAATTCATTGTTCCTTTCGATCTTCTCAATCGGATTCTTCCTAGTGGTGCCCTCTTCTTTTCTTTTAAAATCTCCCTTATCCTTTGGTTGCCGAAACAAAGGCTTTGATCTTGTTCCTTGGGTAGGTTGGTCGAATATAGGAAGGGTTCGGGTTCTTAACTTCGATGATCTGTCAAGACAAGTGTAGAACCCTCAGGTTCTATAGATTTCGGTAAGGACTTTTTCGTTTAGAATAGTTATTTTGCTATTATCTGATTCAACGGATTTAACTCGGTCTTCTGACCAAGACCGTTTCTTTATGGAATCAAGTACCAGCCAAGCAAATGAGGTGATTGAACTCGTGATCCCAGCCGCTAAATTTAAGAAGCGTGCGATGTCGGTAGTTCGAGACTGGCCACCAGGTTGTGGGCTAGCTTCTGAAAGGGATAAATAGATTTTTGTGATCCCCGCGAGTGAGGACGTTAGTGAGATCGATAGCTTAGTTCTTCAGGTTTACAGGTTTGTTATTATCACACTATCTCTTTTTGTGTTTAAATCATATATGTGTTATGGTTGAAAATCGAAATATCGGCAATGGTGATTGAATTACCCAGGATGGGTAAAATCGAAACTTCAGGTTAGTATGGTATGATTTAGTTCGTTATTTTTGTGGATAGTGTGATGATGTGTATACATAGAATATTGTGTGGATAACATCTTATAACCTGTTGTTATACTGCATTCAATAAGCATGGGATTTGGGTTATTAATGTTATACAGGGGAAGTGTACATCAGTGACATAGTCACACGGATTGATTTTGGGTGCCTCATTTTGGCATCAGTTATTTGGTCACCTAGTGATCGGTTATTTGGTCACATAGTGATCGGTGGCTAGGCCATGTTTTATTATCTTTATGCAAGATGATCACAAGATGATCACAAAGTGGAGTGTAGCGGATGGAGGGTCGATTGTAGAAATCCCCAGGTGTGTTGAGGATGGACAAATGAAGTGGAGTGTAGAGGATGGAAAATTAGGCTGGGTTTGGTTATCATGTTAATCATTGTTGCATCGTATGAATTGGGCTTCGGCCGGTGGTGTTTTGGGGCTTTGGCCCATATGTGGATTTACGTGGAATAATTGCACACTGAGTCTTGTGACTCAATCTTTCATTTAACAATTGTAGGTGATTTGTAGCTTATCGGACTGGGCTAGAGGGATCTCGAGGTGGCCAAGCATGGGTTTTATTAGTAAACACTATTTCTATTAAGATTTATTATTTTACAAATTTTTATTTTGACTTTGTAATAAGGCCATTATAAAATTCGGTAACTTTCTTTTGGGTTTTAAACTTTGGTTATAATAATTGCAAACTACTCAATGGAACACTCTAGAACTTAAAATACAAACTGAAATTTTATAACCTGCCAATGATGCTTCTTTTAGAAATAGTTTTTATCAAAAACTTAATTATCGAAAAATAGGTGAGTGTTTTTAAATTTCACCTAATTAAAAGGCTCGGCTATTTAATTTTCTAAGTTTAATAAACAGTGGGTTTTCAGGGATTTCCAAAGAGACTTACAATTCAGAATTTCGTGAAATTTTCTCAATATTTCTCTAGTGACATACCAAATCCGGTCGAAGCGTTTGGGCTGAGTTTGTGATGTTACAATTTGGTATCAGAGCCAGGTTTAAAAACTCGACTTGGATTTTGGGACCAAAAACATTTTTCCAAATTTGTATTTAAGATTGTATAAAAAGAAAATTTTATAAGAACTTCTGTTTTGAAAGAGTGGCACTCGAATTTCTGGCTCAGATCCACCAGGTAAGTCTTCTAATTGTTATGTGATTTGCATGAGGTGGTTATATGATATATTGTCGTGGATGTTGGAAATTAGAATTTTTACTGTAGAGATAAAAACTTCTAAGAATGTATGAGCTTGGAGAAGAAACTCCCTATAATTTTATATCATAAAATTGCTCGCTAATAATCAAGTAGAAATAGGCTGACTCATAAATTTATAATCAAAGTAAAGTAGAGCGATAGGTATGAGTGGTAGAGGACGTGGACGTGGTACTGTGGCCGTGGGAGAAGTTAAGGTCATGAGGCTTAATTTTCGAAAGCGGGGAATGAGCCTAAGGCTGAGGCGCCAACATCACCTATGGTAGGAACAGACTCGTAAGACAGAACTATTGGTGGTGATGCCCTTTCCCAAGCGATGTTGCGTGTGTTAGAACGCGTGGCTGGGGCGAGTACAGGAGTAGCAACTCGGAAGCCTATCTCAGAGCGACTCCGAGCTAACAGAGCTGAAATGTTTAGAGGTATCTCTGGAGTAGCTCCAAACGTGGCTGAGTATTGGTTAGATGCAGTCGAGAGAATTATGGATGATTTGGACTGCACGGCGGAGGAAAAACTAAAGGGTGCAGTATCTCTACTACGAGATGAAGCTTATCAGTGGTGGCTTACTGTAAGAGAGAGTACTCCGGCAGACCAGGTGGATTGGGAATTCTTTAAGATGAAGTTCCAGGGAAAGTACGTTGGGGCTAGTTACGTGGATGCTCAGAGGAAGGCATTCTTGAATCTAGTCCAAGGTAGTAAGGCAGTAGCTGAGTATGAGGTAGAATTTCTGCGTTTGAGCCGGTACGCCTGAGGGATAGTTACGATAGATTATGAGCATTGTGTGCGGTTCGAGGATGGGTTGCGTGATGAGCTGCGGGTGTTAAGAGCTCCACAGCAGGAGAGAAATTTTGCTATCCTGGTGGAAAAAGCTAAGATAGCCGAGGAGGTAAAGCGAACGGAGAGCCAAAATAGGGACCAGGATAGAGGTAGAAATAAGAGAAGTTATAGACCATCAAGGTCATCCGAGGGTTTCCAGAAGAGGCCTAAAGTTGATGTGCTAGGTCGCATTGCAACGTCAACTACTATTTTTCGATAGTGTGCTCAGTGTGGAAGGCCACATGCAGGAGAGTGCTGGGGAAAAGATAGGGTGTGTTCCAGATGTGGGTCAAAGGATCATCTGATCAAGGATTGCCCGCTGGATCCGAACAGAGGAGGGAATGGTTTTGGACGAGGTTGTGGAGCACCGGGCAGAGGTACTGGAAGTACAGAGGCAAGACAGCCCGGGTTAGTTTATGTAGTCACCGCCGAGAATAGGGGATGCACCAGACGTTATAACGGGTACGTTTCTCATTTTCGTGTTACCTTTACTGCATTAATCGATATTGGGTCGAGGTATTCTTATGTTGCTAGTGTGGTGTCTGAAACCTTGAGTATGAACTCTAAAACTACTTCTAGGGAGATGACTATGCTTAGTCCCTTAGGGCAGACTGTAGTAGTAAATAAATTTTTTAGGAATGTGCCTCTAGAAGTTCAAGGATTGGTTTTCCCAGCTGATTTGATGGAACTACCATTCAAGAATTCAATTTGATCCTAGGCATGGATTGGTTGGTAAGGTATCGAGAAAACTTGGATTGTGCTGCTAAGCGCATAGTGTTAAGGACTCCCGAGGGTGATGAAGTTTTGATTATAGGTGAGAGGAAAGACTACTTGTCCAATGTAGTGTCTGCTTGAAAGGCAAAAAAGATGGTAAGAAAAGGGTGTAAGGCTTTCTTAACGTTTGTTAGTGCATTGGATGCAAAGGAAGTGACCGCGGATGAGGTTAGAACAGTGAAGGAGTCTATGGATGTCTTTCCCAAAGAGCTTCCAGGATTGCCTCCGGATCGTGAGGTTGAGTTCAGAATTGAGTTACTTTCAGGTACAGCTCCGGTGTCCATCGCCCCTTACAGGATGGCACCGAATGAGCTGGTTGAACTTAAAGCTCAGACTCCAAGAGCTTTTAGACCGTGGTTTTATTCGTCCTAGTGTATCTCCATGGGGAGCGCCGTTGTTGTTTGTGAGGAAGAAAGACAAGACCATGCGAATGTGTATTGACTACCGCCAGCTGAACAAGTTGACTATCAAGAACAAGTACCCGCTGCCAAGGATAGATGACCTATTTGATCAGCTTAAAGGGGCCTCGATCTTTTCAAAGATAGATTTGAGGTCGGGATATCATTAGCTTAAGGTCAAGGAAGCGGATATTTGCAAAATAGCTTTTCGGACTCGTTATGGTCACTATGAATTCCTGGTGATGCCGTTTGGGTTGACAAATGCACTAGCTGCGTTCATGGATATGATGAACCGTGTTTTTCAACTATATCTGGACCAGTTCGTTGTTGTTTTCATAGACGACATTTTGGTGTATTCTAAGACTGAGGATGAGCACGATTCGTATCTTCGGGTGGTTTTGTAGATTTTAAGGGAGAAATAGATGTACGCCAAATTTAGCAAGTGTGAGTTTTGGTTGAAGGAAGTTACTTTTCTGGGTCATGTGGTGTCTGCAGCAGGAATTACAGTGGATCACCAGAAGATTGAAGCAGTGTTGGATTGGAAACCGTCTAAGTCTGTGGCTGAGATTCAAAGTTTCCTTGGTTTGGCTGGATATTACTGAAGGTTCGTGGAAGGGTTCTCATTAATTGCGCCATCTTTAACTAAGTTGTTGAGGAAAGGGCTACCATTTGTTTAGACTATCACGCAGCAGGAGAGTTTTGAGAAGCTAAAGAGGATTTTGACAGAAGCTCCGGTGTTGATTCAGCTTGAGGCTGGGAAAGAGTTCGTGGTTTATTGTGATGCTTCACACACAAGACTAGGATGTGTGTTAATGCAGGATAGGAAGGTTGTTGCGTATCTGTCTCGGCAGTTGAGACCGCATGAGATGAACTATCCCACACATGATTTGGAGCTGGCTACGGTGATTTTCACTTTGAAAATTTGGAGACAATATTTGTATGGAGAGAAGTCCGTGATCTACACCGACCACAAGAGCTTGAAGTATCTTTTAAACCGGAAGGAATTGAACTTAAGGCAGCGAAGGTGGACTAAGCTATTGAAGGATTATGACTGCTCGATCGAATATCATCCAAGTAGGGCTAATGTGGTGGCAGACGCGCTAAGCCGAAAGGTCATATCAGACTTGAGAGCGATGTTTGTCCATCTTAGTTTATACGATGACGGAAGCTTATTAGCTGAACTACAAGTGAAGCCGACATGGGTAAGTCAGGTTAAAGAGAAACTGTTGTTGGATGAAGCCTTGAGTACTCGACTTCTGCAATTTGGGGTGGTGAAGTAGAAGATTATAGTTTTAACGGCGATGAGTTTTGTGTTTCCGTGGAAAGGTTTGCATGCCGAAGGATGTGGAATTGAGGCAGATGATTCTGAAGGAGGCACATAATAGCTCTTACGCTATGCATCCTTGAGGAAGTAACATGTATCGGGATCTGCGTGAAGAGTTTTGGTGGCCTGGATTAAAACGGAAAGTTACAAAATTTGTGGTAAGGTGTTTAACATGTCAGCAAGTCAAAGTCGAACACCAGTTACCTTCGGGGTTGTTGCAGCCGATGAAGATTCCGCAGTGGAAATGGGAGAGGATCGCTAAGGACTTTTTTAGTGGGCTACCCCTTACACCTACTCAGAAAGACTCGGTATGGGTGATTGTGGATTGATTGACGAAGTCCGCTCATTTCATAGCTGTTCGTGTCGACTATTCTCTTCAAAGATTAGCTAAGTTGTATATGTCGAAAATTGTGAGGTTGCTTGGGGTACCAGTATCGATCATATCAGATAGAGACCCTAGGTTTACGTCGCAGTTCTGGAGTGTTTTGCATCAAGCTTTGGGTACAAGGTTAGACTTCAGCATGGCATTTCATCCGTAGACAGATGGACAGTCTGAAAGAGTAATTCAGGTCTTGGAGGATATGTTGAGAGGATGTGTCATGGACTTCAAGGGTAGTTGGGAAGAGTTCTTACCGTTGGCGAAATTTGCATATAACAACAGCTACCAATCTAGTATTCAGATGGCGCCCTATGAAGCGTTATATAGGCGAAGGTGTCGTACCCCTACCTGTTGGACAGAATTGGGTGAACGTCGGGTTTTGGGTCCAAAATTGGTTGCAAAAATAGAGGAAAAAGTTAAGTTAATTAGGGCTCGATTGAAGGAAGCATTTGACAGGCAAAAGTCATATGCAGATCTGAAGTGAAAAGAAATAGAGTTTGCAGTTGGTGACCAGGTCTTTTTGAAGGTTTCGCCGTGGAAGAAAGTGATGAGGTTTGGACAGAAGGGCAATCTAAGTCCCAAGTTCATCGGGCCTTATCGGGTTTTGAAACGTGTGGGACCAGTGGCATATCAACTGGAGTTACCTTCTGAGTTGAAGCAGATTCATGATGTGTTCCATGTTTCAATGTTAAGGCACTACCGTTCAGATCCATCTCATGTCGTGCCAGTAGAAGAAATTGAAGTAGGACCAGACTTGTCTTATGATGAGGAACCAATCCAGATCTTGGAACGAGGCGTCAAGGTGCTAAGGAGGAAATCAGTCACGTTAGTTAAAGTGTTGTGGCGAAACCATGGAATGGAAGAGGTGACGTGGGAGCCAGAGGATACGATGCGACAGCTATACCCTCATCTCTTTTGATCAGGAAATTTGAGGTTGAAATTTCTTTAAGGGGGTAGAACTGTAATATCCGGGATTTAAGGGTTGTGCATTTATCTTGTTTTGTGTGTTTGGTATGCTCGTATGTTGTTTGAGTGTGTTTGGGGTCCTCAAGATGGTTTGGGGTTAAGTCAGAACCTTCGCCAAAATTTTGATTTTGGGCACTTTAAGAGGGAAGCTGGCTGGGGCCAGGGCTTAAGGTATTTTGATTGGGTTTGATGACACGAGAATTAAGTTGGAAGAGTGGTAAGGAGGCACTACTTAAGGAGCAGGTAAGTAACGCCTCAAGGGGAGCAGAGGGGAGCAGGTTCGATTCATGTTGTTAGTAGTGTGGCTTTTATTTTTGCTCATACATCATAGGGCTAGATGATGGAATCGGTTGGGAGCCTTGAAGAGTGGAGGTGACTTGGTCAAACTTTTTGAATGGTTGGACAAGAGTAAAAAGGGGGATCTGGAACTTTCAAATTATTTTGAATGGTTCAAACTATTTTCAAATGGGTGTTCAAGAGTGTTTCAAGGAGAAAGTTGGGGGATTGAAGTGAGGTAAGATACTAGCTGAATTTTGAAGGGTGTGCTAGGTGGGTTAGGCATTCGGTTCTAGGGGGATGTCGGTGCCGAAAATTTGTTAAGGGTTAGCCTAGGTAGTGAGCTTTCTTTTTCGGCATTTGATTGTGTTGCACCTTGGTCAATTTTGGTTCTCTCCTCTGTATAGTCGAAAATACACAAGAGCTTTATTCATTCTTCTTTAGCCTAGGCCGAAACTAATTCTTCTCCTCTTTTCTCTTTTGCAATTTGAGTTCTCTTTTCCCTCACCATCAAGCCGAACTAAGTCTTTCATATTCTTTTGTCAAAGGTGTTCTCTTTTGGTAACCTCTAGGCCGAACATTCCATCCATCATCATTTCATTTTTCTTTTCTCTCTTCTTCCTCTTAGCATTTTATGTAACAGGTGAGCATTTCTTTTTCACCTAAAAGCCGAACCTCAACACTCACTCCATCTTTTCTTGTCATTTCTCTTTTATTCATATTTTGATCACAGCTTTAAACCCCTTAGCCGAAACTTCTCCACCCCAACACCACTCCATATCATTTTTCTCTTCTTCAATTGTTCATCATAGCCGAACCTATTTCTCAATTCCCCTATTTTGGAACCTCTCTTTTATTTGTCATTCAAGCCGAAATTTAATATTCCTTTCGATCTTCGCAATCGGATTCTTCCTTGTGGTGGTAAGTGCTCTCTTCTTTTCTTTTAAAACCTCCCTTATCCTTTGTTTGTCAAACAAAGGCTTTGATCCTTTTCTTTGGGTAGGTTGGTCGAATATAGGAAGGGTTCAGGTTCTTAACTTCGGTGATCTGTCAAGACAAGTGTAGAACCCCCAGGTTCTGTCGATTTCGGTAAGGACTTTTTCGTTTAGAATAGTTATATTGCTATTATCTTATTCAACAGATTTAACTCTGGTCTTGACCAAGACCGTTTTTTATGGAATCAAGTACCAGCCAAGCAATGAGGTGATTGAACCGTGATCCCACCCTAAATTCAAGAAGGGTGCGGTGTCGACGATTCGAGGCCGCCACTAGGTTGTGGGTCGCCGAAAGGATAAGCAGATTGTTGTGATCCCTGCGAGTGAGGACATTAGTGAGATCGATAGCTTAGTTCTTCAGGTTTACAGGTGTGTAATTATCACACTATCTCCTTTTGTGTTTAAATCATATATGTGTTATGGTTGAAAATAGAAATATCGACAATGGTGATTGAATTGCCCGGGATGGGTAAAACCGAAACTTCAAGTTAGTATGGTATGATTTAGTTCGTTATTTTTGTGGATAGTGTGACGATGTGTATACATAGAATATTGTGTGGATGACATCTTATAACCTATTGTTATACTGCATTGAAAAAGCATGGGATTTGGGTTATTAATGTTATACAGGGGAAGTGTACATCAGTGACACAGTCACGCGGAATGATGTTTGGGTGCCTCATTTTGGCATCGGTTATTTGGTCACCTAGTGATCGGTTATTTGGTCACATAGTGATCGGTGGCTAGGCCACGTTTTATTAACTTTGTGCAGCATGACTGTCAGCATGACTGCCAAAGTGGAGTGTGGCGGATGGAGGGTCGATTGTAGAAATCCCCATGAAACACCCCACACCCGGCCCACGAGCCTGAACCGGATCTGGTATGTTCCTAAAGTAAACCGGTTTCAAAAATTTTCGTTACTTAGAGAAAATTTGTAAAATTTTAGAAAACTATTATTTTGAGTTGGGCTTAGATTGGAAACCCATTTAATTAATCTTGTAAATCCAATTTAAGTAAAGTGACAAAATAATTTTAGGGTTCATTTTTAAAGAAATAAATTTTGTACTTACATCCAAAATAGTTCTTAGCACAATATTTAAAAGTAAAGCAAAAATAAAGAAATCCACTTGGGCCTTATGGCCTTATTACATCAAGTAAACCTAAAAAAAAAATTAAATGTAATGAAAAGAAATAAAGTCCAAATCAAATCAAATCTTCAAATGAAACATGGCCACCTCAAGGTCTACCAGTCAGGTCAAATCCTTGTTCATCACCGAAAATAGTTCCCACAATGGGTGAGTCAACAGACTCAATGTGCACACAAGACTAACATTCAACAAATCGTGCATACATGTTCATATCAAATTCATATTCATATAAAAATAAATGATGATGCAACCCAAACCCAAGCCTATTTATCAATCCGCTACACACCACCGTGCACTCGCCGGTCACCGTGGGACTACTAAGTCAACCCTCCATCCGCTACACACCATCGAAGGCGATTCTTTACGATGACGTGTTCATCGCCTATATCATTTGTCTCATTAGACACCATATTCAAGTAATGTAACCGAAGTTATCAAATTCGAGATAATGTAACAAAGTTACCATATTCAAATTTTGTGACCGTAGTCACCATATTAAGATTGGTGAGACCAAGTCAACACCTTCTTCCCTTTCTCATAGATCCCGAATGCCCCATAAATTATATAACATACATATTTCTCATTCATGTTCCTATTCACATGTTCATAATATATCATATTAAGTAATCCTATCGTAAGTAGGAAAGCGTGCACGAGTACTTCTTACCACATTTGTGGTACTTAACCACATTCACATTCTTATGCATATTCATATAGTTAATAATTGCCATATAATTTATTGAAGATTAGTATGGGTACACACCGATTCGCTTATTGGATTCCTTGAGATCCTAGAAGAACGATCTACCGATCTAGATTTTTAACTCCTATATTGACCAATCATTAAAGCATATTAACAAACCTATTTGGCTTAAAGAAAACCAAATCCTAGTAGGATTTGTATTACTTACCTTGTTTGCGAATTTGGATGTCGTAAATCAAGTCCCAAAATTGCTAGTACTCCTTTTCCTTGAAATCGGCTAACACTAGCCATGTAACCATGTCGGTTTTGGCTTTTGAAATAATGGGAAATAATCCTAAATATCAAAAAAACAAGCCTTGGTCGAATATCACCTACCTTACAAATTCCAAATCGAAAAGGATTCCTTGCCTTATAGCCTTGTCGACATCCCTAGCATCATATGTTAAATTTAATTTAACATATAAATCATAACCTTTAACCAAATATATTTATCTTACCTTAGATCCTCGAATTTCCGAAAGATTCCTCCTTGTATCCAAGCTGTTGTAAAAAGAACACGAGAGATCCTTATAGATTGACCATAAGACAAAAATAGGATTAGACCCTTCTCTTTTGGCAAATAGAAAAAGAAAGAACTTGATTAATGCTTAGCCTTACCTTTAATGCTTTGATCGATTGCTTCCTTGCCTAGAGTCACGAGTTTGACTATGGAGTTTTAAACGAGGATCAAAGAGTGTTTTGGCTCGACAATAGCAAAGGAGAGGAGAAGAAAATAGAAGAAGAAGAGATGGATTTTGCTTAAAGAAAAATTCGGAGAGAGGGGAGAGAGCTAGGAATTTTCGACAACTTGGAAAAGATGAGAGAAAAGACTTTGGTTCTCCTTCTTTAGCCAATTTGCTAGGCCAAGAGTCCTTGACTTGGCCACCACTCTCCTTAAGATAATATTATCTCCTTTATCTAAAAATAAAAGCATTTAATCCATCAATTATCTCCTCAAATAATCCAAATTTAAAATCCCTTATTTATCACTTATTAATCACATATTTATGGAATTAAAACACCTCCTTTCTAGAAGGCTTGTGCCATCCACCCTTAGCCTTGGAAGCAAAAATAAAACTCCTTTTATTTGCTTCCCAAGTGACTCGAACTCAGGCCCAACACCCTGCATGTGGCGCCATTTCCATAGGCCCTAAGTGACATCTTCAGGCCACTTTTCCAAGCCTGTTTGTGTGTCAAACTTTACCAACTTTTTCTTTTAAGGCCATCTTGCCCTTATTTCCTATTTTAAACTTTAAAATTTGACATTTCTGCATCGTTTCTAAGTTTCCTAAAATTTTCGATCGGCTCTGTAACTTGCCATTTTTCTTACATTTTCAAGTTTCCAAAATGTTCAGGTTTCCATTTTTGGATCATTTCCAAAAATGTTCAGGTTTCCAAAATGTTCAAGTTTCCAAAATGTTCAGGTTTCCAAAAATATCAAAAATTTTTTCTTAGTGCTTAAACTTGTCATTTCATACAATTAGACTGAGAATGCATAGGCCCTTTTCAGGATGTTACAGTTCTACCCCCTTAAACAAAATTTCGTCCCCGAAATTTCCTAACTAAAATAATTGAGGGTATTACTGTCGCATGGTCTCCTCTGACTCCCATGAAGCTTCTTCCGTTCCATGATTACGCCATAACACTTTGACTAGAGGTACGGACTTCCTTCATAATACTTTCACATCACGTTCCAAGATTGAATCGGCTCTTCCTCGTAGGATAAGTCCGCCTTAGTTTCACCTCTTCAAGGTACCACATTAGATGGGTCCGATCAGAGCGACGTAGCATGGATACATGGAATACGTCGTGCATCCATTGCAACTCGGTGGCAACTCCAATTGGTATGCCACCGCCCAACTCGCTTCGAAGACTCGATAAGGCCCTATAAACCTTGGGCTTAACTTCCCTTTTTGACCGAACCTCATTACCTTCTTCCAAAGCGAGATTTTCAGAATACTTGATCTCCCACTTCAAACTCTATTTCCTTCCGCTTAAGGTCTGCTGCGTCGACTTACGCCTATCGAGGCTTTCTTCAACCGTGCCCAAATCAACTCAACCTTTTCCTCGGTTTACGCCACTAATTTCGGTACCAAAACTCGGCGTTCTCCTAACTCAAATTTCAACAAGTAGGTGTTCTACACTTCCGCCATACAACGCTTCATATGGTGCCATCCGAATGCTAGCTTCGATAGTGTTGTTATAGGCAAACTCAGCTAAAGGCAAGTAATCTTCCCAACTTCCTCGAAAATCCATTACGACCTCTCAACATATCCTCCAACACTTGTATAACTCTGTTCGATCGCCCGTCGGATTGTGGATGAAACGTCGTGGTGAAGTCCAACCTAGTGCCTAAGGCTTGATGAAGTGCCTTCCAAAATCGAGGCGTAAACCTTGGGTCTCTATCGAGATGATCGACATTGGTACTCCATGTAACCTCACAATCTACGCCACATATAACTTAGCCAACTTCAAGAGAATAATCCATTCTTCTTTGGGATAAAGTGTGCGGACTTGGTCAAACAAATCCACTATCACCCATACCGAGTCCTTCTTAGTAGGCGTAAGGGAAGCCCACTAACGAAGTCCATGGTAATTCTTTCCCACTTCCATTGGGGAACTTGATTGGTTGAAGCAATCTCGATGGGACTTGGTGTTCACCTTAACTTGTCGACCGTCAAACATTTCCCACAAATTCGATCACCGCTTCGTTTGCACTGACCACCAAAATTGTTCCTTAGATCTTTATACAACTTGATGCCTCCGGATGCATAGCATAAGGGCTACCATGCGCTTCCAGAAGAATCCTTTGTCTCAACTCCTTATCCCCGGCATCTGGACTTTTCCTTGTAGCACAATACTTTTCATCGGTGGCGTCATAGTCCCTTAATCCTCCTTTGCATTTCATCGTAACTTAGTACTTAAGTCTTTATCACCAATAGCTGTCCTCTTTCACCTCCTTCACTCGGTGGGCTTGACTTGTAACTCCGCCATGTGAGCTTCCATCATCATCTGAGACTTAAATGAGCGAACAAAGCCCTTAGATCGACACAACCTTCCTACTCGTGGCATCGGCTACTACATTCGCCTTGCCCGGATGATATTCTATCGAGCATCGTAGTCCTTCAACAATTCCACCCACCTTCGTTGCCTTAAGTTCAACTCCTTCGAGTCAACAAGTACTTAAGACTTTTGTGGTGCGTGTAGATAATCGACCTTTCTCCATAAAGGTAGTGCCTCCAAACCTTAAGGGCAAAAACCATCGCTGCCGGTTCAAGTCATGAGTTGGGTAGTTAACCTCATGAGGCCTTAATCGCCATGACGCATAAGCGACTACTTTGCCATCTTGCATTAGCACACACCGACCCGTGTCGAAGCGTCACAAGACACCACAAAATCTTTTCCCGCCTCAATTTGAATTAACACTGGAGCTCCACAAGACCTTCTTAAGCTTTTCAAAGCTCTCCGCCGCTTATTAGTCCATTCAAAGGGTACTTCCTTCCTTAGCAACTTTGTTAAAGGCACGGCTATTGACGAGAATCCTTCCACAAACCTTCTGTAATAGCCTGCCAAGCCTAGGAAACTTCAGATTTCAGCCACGGACCTAGGTGGTTTCCAATCCAACACTGCTTCGATCTTCCTAGGATCTACTCTTATTCCTTCTGCGGATACCACATGTGCTAAGAATGCCACCTCCTTAAGCCAAAACTCACACTTGCTGAATTTGGCATAGAGCTTCTTCTCCCTTAACACTTCCAACACAACTCGGAATGCTCATCATGCTCCTCCTCCGACTTTGAGTACACCAAAATATCGTCGATGAACACAATGACGAACCTATCCAAGTAGGGTTGGAAAACCCGATTCATCATATCCATGAAAGCGGCTGGAGCGTTCGTCAACCCAAACAGCAACACCACAAACTCAAAATGGCCGTATCTTGTCCTAAAAGCGGTCTTATGGATATAAGCCTTCTTCACCTTCAACTGATGATATCCCGACCTTAAGTCGATCTTTAAAAACACTGCGGCTCTTTGGTGATCGAACAAGTCATCGATCCTTTGCAAAGGATACTTGTTCTTAATGGTCGACTTATTCAATCGACGATAATCTATGCACATACGCATAGTTCCGTCCTTCTTCTTCACAAATAGACCGGTGCTCCCCACGAAGACACACTGGTCGGATGAACCCACGATCCAACAGTTCTTGGATTTGAGCCTTGAGCTCCACTAACTCCTTTGGCGCCATTCGGTATGGAGCGATTGACAGGAGGCATTAGGGTAGCAAATCAATTCCAAATTCTACCTCCACCGTCAGGGGTATTCGATAATTCCTCCGAAACACATCCACGAAGTCCCTTACCATCCTAACTCCATTAATACCTTCTTCCTTTCCACGTATCGCACTTACGAAGGCTAGAAATGCCTTGCAACCTTTCTTAACCATCTTCTCGACCTTTGGTCGAAACTACGTTAGACAAGTAGTTCCTCCTTTCTCCGATCATTACTACCACTTCATCCTCCGGGTTTTTAGTTCCATATGTTTAGTCAAGACAATCCAATACGGCTCGGTGTTCTACTAGCCAATCCATTCCGAGTATAAGTTCAAACTCTCAGAAGGGTAACTCCATTAAGTGCGCTAGAAAGTTCACTCCACAATCTCTAGGGTACATTCAGAAAGATCTTGTCTACCACTACGGTTTGGCCTAATGGGCTTACTACCGTCATCCGCCTATCGAGAGTTCGAGTCTAGGCCTAATGTTTCCACTACACTACATGCAACATAGGAATGGGTCGAGCCCACATCAATAAGAGCAAAATAGGGCTTGTCATGAATAAAGAACGTCTGGTTATAACATCCGTGCGTCTCTATCTTCCCTTGGCGAATCGCATAAACCAAACCCGATTGTCTTATCGCATTAACATTAGTAGCACCCTACCATGTGCTTCACGGCCTCTGCCAAGCACCATTACCTCTCATTAGTCGAACCACGACCCGTTGAAATTCCGCCGCCTCTACCAATCTGGCGACCCTCAGATCACGGTCGGCTCTCATCTGGTTGCTTGGGACAATCCTTAAGCATATGGTCCTTGGACCCACACTTGAAACATCCTCCGTCTTTCTCCAAAGCCTCCCCAAGTGCCTTTTTCCATAATGCTTACAAGGGCGATACTGCCAGCCCGTACCAGCTAGTTGATTTTGTGGCCCGTTAACCCTAGGCCTCTTATGAACCCTTCCAGATGGTCCAAAACCTCTCTTAGGGTTATTCTTATCCACAGCCTACTTGGTAGAATCTTTGATTCCCTTGGCCACTTTGGCCTTTTCCACCAAAGCCGAGAATTTTCGCTCCTGATGCGGTGCTATCAACGATCACAGTCGTCTCGGTCCGATCCTCAAACGGACACGAGATTCATGTTCAGTCACCACTACACCTCGAGCATAATGACTCAACCTTAAAAATTCTGCCTCATATTCCGCTACGGACTTGCTCCCTTGAACCAGCCCCAGAAAAGCTTTCCTTTGCTCGTCTGTACACCTGGTCCCACATATTTCTTCTCGAATTCCTCCTTAACATATTCCCAGGTCAGATCCTCCGTCATAGCACCATCTCGCACGATTAACCACCATCGATACGCTTCATCGTAATAATGCCACCATCCTTTCAACTTTTCCTCTCGAGTCGATCGAGCTCATCCATGATGCACTCCGTTGCTTCCAACCGATCTTTCAACAGATCTTGGTGCCACTCGAATACTCCTCGAAACATTTCACTCCATTAGCTCGGGCCGTTCGAGCATAGACTTACGATTTCCTAAATTTCCTCCCGCACTGCCACCAATTCCAAAACTCACGGCCTGACTGCGACATAGCATCTTCCCGTCGAGCTGCTTGCTCAACATTAATAATTGGGGGTGGTGGTGGCGATGGTATTTCATTGTCGGACCTGACCCGATCTAATGGGTTTCGACACAGTCATCCTTCCTCTACCTCATCCACGACGACCACGTCCTCTAGAGCTTATTTTCTAGCGTCGAGATCTATTTAAGAATTTCTATGGATTAGTCATTGTTCCACTTATTTACCAGCGAAGGAGTTTTATGAAAAGAAATTTAAGAGTGGTTCTTTCGTATTCATGCAAACACACAGTCTTTTCCATTCATTCATTCATCCATCAAACAAGTATGAACTTTCGTTCATTCAGAGAAACATTGTAGTTTTCGTTGTTATTGTTTTCCACTACCAAGGGTATTTTCGTAATTTTTTCCTACAGGGGCATTTTCGTAATTTTTCAGAAGAAAAACATTCCTTGGTGTTTTTGTCAAAAAGTATTTTGAAAATTTTGAAGTCTCGGGGTAATTTGGAAAAATTTTGAAATCGAGGGTATTCGATAATTTTGACCTTAGGGGTATCTTGGTAATTTTTCACAAATCGAGGTAAATTTGTAAAATTTTATAAGTCAAGGATATTTCAAAAGTTGTAAAACTTTGAGGGTTCTTTTGAAAATTGTTCCTTCCAAAATGGGGATGTTGCAAAATTTTAGAAATCGAGGTCATTTGGTAATTTTGTAAGTTAGGGGCAATTTTGTAATTTTCTAAAATCAAGGTATTTTGATATTTTACAAATTAGGGTTTTGAATGTTTATAAAATAATGACATTTTGTTAAAGTTGTTGAGTAGTTGAACATTTTATAACCGAGGGCATTTTGGTAATTTTACCATTAGGGGCATTTTTGTAATTTTCACAAATCAGAAAATTTTTAAAATTTTTTTAAAGATGGTTTTTAAAGCTGGGGTTTGTTGTTTTGTTCTCTTTTTTTTAAACATGGATAGTTCCCTTTGGGTTTTAGTCATTATGTTTAGCCTATGACCGAGCCCTCTTGGTCGGGGTGAACCAAAGCTACGCACAGGCGAGGATTCGAGTGGAGAGGAGGTGAGTCACGGATTGCTTAAATACCAAGCTCCCACCGAAACCATTCCTAGACATGCGCATGAGGAGGTGAGTCACTAGGGCTGCTTAAATACCAAGCTCTTGGATCCAACCCTAGACATGCGCATGGGGTTACCACACCACTAGCTTAGTGACTTAGCCATAGGTTTGTTCGGTGCATTAAGTCTTATGTGGCTTTGTGTTTGAGTAGTCTAATCCTAGGGTTCAAGTTCCTATCATTCTATTCTCGTTCCATGCCTTTTCTACCCTTAAGCAGTTCACGAATCACACATATAGTTAGGGTACTTACACGGTGGATTTGGAATTGGAGACTTAGGTGCCATGCCGAAAACACCTTATTTTTCAAAGATAATCATTTGGCTCGTTTTGAAAACGTTTTGGGCCTTAGCCCACAGTGCCGAGAGTTTAAAATTGGGCTCGATACCAAATCTGAAACACCCACACCCTACCACGAGCTGAACAGGATCTGGTATGTTCCTAAAGTAAACCGTTTCAAAAATTTTCGTTACTTAGAGAAAATTTGTAAAATTTTAAAAACTATTATTTTGAGTTGGGCTTAGATTGGAAACCCATTTAATTAATCTTGTAAATCCAATTTAAGTAAAGTGACAAAATAATTTTAGGGTTCATTTTAAAGAAATAAATTTTGTACTTACATACATCCAAAATAGTTCTTAGCACAATATTTAAAAGTAAAGCAAAATAAAGAAATCCACTTGGGCCTTATGGCCTTATTACATCAAGTAAACCCAAAAAAAAAAATTAAATGTCTTGAAAAGAAATAAAGTCCAAATCAAATCAAATCTTCAAATGAAACATGGCCACCTCAAGGTCTACCGTCCGGTCAAATCCTTTGTTCATCACCGAAAATAGTTCCCACAATGGGTGGGTCAACAGACTCAATGTGCACACAGTACTAACATTCAACAAATCAGGCATACATGTTCATATCAAATTCATATTCATATAAAAATAAATGATGATGCAACCCAAACCCAAGCCTATTTGTCCATCCGCTACACACCACCCATACCTGCCAGTCACACCATGGGGACTACTAAGTCAACCCTCCATCCGCTACACACCATCGAAGGCAGTCGCTGCAGTCGACGTGCTCATCGCCCATATCATTTGTGTCATTAGACACCATATTCAAGTAATGTAACCGAAGTTACCAAATTCAGATAATGTAACCGAAGTTACCATATTCAAATTTTGTGATCGTAGTCACCATATTCCGTTGGTGAGACCGAAGTCAACACCTTCTTCCCCTTTCTCATAGATCCCGAATGCCCCATAAATTATATAACATACATATTTCTCATTCATGTTCCTATTCACATGTTCATAATATATCATATTAGTAATCCTATCGTAAGTAGGAAACATACACGAGTACTTCTTACCACATTTGTGGTACTTAACCACATTCACATTCTTATGCATATTCATATAGTTAATAATTTCCATATAATTTATTGAAGATTAGTATGGGTACACACCGATTAAGCTTATTGGATTCCTTGAGATCCAGAAGAACGATCTACCGATCTAGATTTTAACTCCTATATTGACCAATCATTAAAGCATATTAACAAACCTATTTGGCTTAAAGAAAACCAAATCCTAGTAGGATTTGTATTACTTACCTTGTTTGCGAATTTGGATGTACAGTAAATCAAGTTCCAAAATTGCTAGTATTCCTTTTCCTTGAAATCGGCTAACACTAGCCATGTAACCATGTCGATTTTGGCATTTGAAATAATGGGAAATAATCCTAAATATCAAAAAAAACAAGCCTTGGCGAATATCACCTACCTTACAAATTCCAAATCGAAAAGGATTCCTTGCCTTATAAGATCGACATCCCTAGCATCATATGTTAAATTTAATTTAACATATAAATCATAACCTTTAACCAAATATATTTATCTTACCTTAGATCCTCGAATTTCCGAAAGATTCCTCCTTGTATTCAGGTTGTAAAAAGAACACGAGAGATCCTTATAGATTCTACCATAAGACAAAAATAGGATTAGACCCTTCTCTTTCGGCAAATAGAAAAGAAAGAACTTGATTAATGCGTAGCCTTACCTTTAATGCTTTGATCGATTGCTTCCTTGCCTAGAGTCACGAGTTTCGGCTATGGAGTTTTAACCGAGGATCAAAGAGTGTTTTGGCTCGACAATAGCAAAGGAGAGGAGAAGAAAATAGAAGAAGAAGAGATGGATTTTGCTTAAAGAAAAATCCGGCAGAGAGGGGGAGAGAGCTAGGGAATTTTCGACAACTTGGAAAAGATGAGAGAAAAGACTTTGGTTCTCCTTCTTTAGCCGAATCGCTAGGCCAAGAGTCCTTGACTTGGCCACCACTCTCCTTAAGATAATATTATCTCCTTTATCTAAAAATAAAAGCATTTAATCCATCAATTATCTCCTCAAATAATCCAAATTTAAAATCCCTTATTTATCACTTATTAATCACATATTTATGGAATTAAAACACCCCTTTCTAGAAGGCTTGTGCCGTCCACCCTTAGCCTCGGAAGCAAAAATAAAATCCTTTTATTTGCTTCCCAAGTGACTCGAACTCGGGCCCAACACCTGCATGTGGCGCCATTTCCATAGGCCCTAAGTGACATCTTGAGCCACTTTTCCAAGCTTTGTTTGTGTGTCAAACTTTACCAACTTTTTCTTTTAAGGCCATCTTGCCCTTATTTCCTATTTTAAACTTTAAAATTTGACATTTCGCATCGTTTCTAAGTTTCCTAAAATTTTCGATCGGCTCTGTAACTTTCCATTTTCTTACATTTTCGGGTTTCCAAAATGTTCAGTTTCCATTTTGGATCATTTCCAAAAATGTTCAGGTTTCAAAATGTTCAAGTTTCCAAAATGTTCGGGTTTCCAAAATATCAAAATTTATTCTTAGTGCTTAAACTTGTCATTTCATACAATTAAGCGAAAATGCATAGGCCCTTTTCGGGATGTTACTGATTCTACCCCTTAAACAAAATTTAGTCCCGAAATTTCCTAACTAAAATAATTGAGGGTATTCTTGTTGCATGGTCTCCTCGACTCCCACGAAGCTTCTTTCGTTCCATGATTACGCCATAACACTTTGACTAGAGTACGGACTTCCTTCGTAATACTTTCACATCACGTTCCAAGATTGAATTGGCTCTTCCTCGTAGGATAAGTCCGCCTTAGTTCCACCTCTTCAATGGTACCACATGAGATGGGTCCGATCAGAGCGACGTAGCATGGATACATGGAATACGTCGTGCATCATTGCAACTCTGGTGGCAACTCAATTGGTATGCCACCGCCCAACTCGCTTGAAGACTCGATAAGGCCCTATAAACCTTGGGCTTAACTTCCTTTTCGATAGAACCTCATTACCTTCTTCCAAGGTGAGTTTCTCAGGAATACTTGATCCCCCACTTCAAACTCTATTTCCTTCCACTTAAGGTCTGCGTACGACTTCTGCCTATCAGAGGCTTCCTTCAACCGTGCCCGAATCAACTCAACCTTTTCCTCGGTTTATGCCACTAATTACGGTCCCAAAACTCGGCGTTCTTCTAACTCGGTCCAACAAGTAGGTGTTCTACACTTGAAGCCATACAACGCTTCATATGGTGCCATCCAAATGCTAGCGATAGGCTGTTGTTATAGGCAAACTCACTAAAGGCAAATAATCTTCCCAACTTCCTCGAAAATCCATTACACGACCTCTCAACATATCCTCCAACACTTGTATAACTCGTTCGATCGCCCGTCGGATTGTGGATGAAATGCCGTGGTGAAGTCCAACCTAGTGCCTAAGGCTTGATGAAGTGCCTTCCAAAATCGAGGCGTAAACCTTGGTCTCTATCGGAGATGATCGACATTGGTACTCCATGTAACCTCACAATCTACGCCACATATAACTTAGCCAACTTCAAGAGAATAATCCATTCTTCTTTGGGATAAAGTGTGCGGACTTGGTCAAACAGATCCACTATCACCCATACCGAGTCCTTCTTAGTAGGCGTGAGGGAAGCCCACTAACGAAGTCCATGGTAATTCTTTCCACTTCCATTAGGGAACTTGATTGGTTGAAGCAATCTGATGGGACTTGGTGTTCACCTTAACTTGCGACACGTCAAACATTTCCCCACAAATTCGGTCACCTCTCGTTTGGACGGACCACCAAAATTGTTCCTTAGATCTCTATACAACTTGATGCCTCCGGGATGCATAGAATCCTTTGTCTCAACTCCTTATCCCTCGGCATATGCAGACTTTTCCTTGTAGCATAATACTTTTCATCGGTGGACGTCATAGTCCCTTAATCCTCCTTCTTTGTACTTGCTATAACTTAGTACTTAAGTCCTTATCGATAGCGCCCTCTTTCACCTCCTTGACCGGTGGGCTTGACTTGTAACTCCGCCAACAAAGCTTCCATCATCATACAAACTTAAATGAGAGAACAAAGCCCTTAGATCGACACAACCTTCCTACTCGGGGCATCGGCTACCACATTTACCTTGCGGATGATATTCTATCGAGCAATCGTAGTCCTTCAACAATTCCACCCACCTTCGTTGCCTTAAGTTCAACTCCTTACGAGTCAACAAGTACTTAAGACTTTTGTGGTGCGTGTAGATAATCGACCTTTCTCCATAAAGGTAGTGCCTCCAAACCTTAAGGGCAAAAACCACTTCTTGCCGGTTCAAGTCATGAGTTGGGTAGTTAACCTCATGAGGCCTTAAGCGCCGTGGACGATATAGCGACTACTTTGCCATCTTGCATTAGCACACACCCTAACCCGTATGCGAAGCGTCACGATTACACCACAAAATCTTTTCACGCCTCTGGTGAATTAACCTTGGAGCTTCCACAAGACCTTCTTAAGCTTTTCAAAGCTCTCCTGCGCTTATTAGTCCATTCAAAGGGTACTTCCTTCCTTACAAATTTGTTAAAGGCACGGCTATTGAAGAGAATCCTTCCACAAACCTTACGTAATAGCGCCAAGCCTAGAAACTTCAGATTTCAGCCACGGACCTAGGTGGTTTCCAATCCAACACCGCTCGATCTTCCTAGGATCTACTCTTATTCCTTGCGGATACCACATGTGCTAAGAATGCCACCTCCTTAAGCCAAAACTCACACTTGCTGAAACGGCATAGAGCTTCTTCTCCTTAACACTTCCAACACAACTCGGAGATGCTCATCATGCTCCTCCTCCGACTTTGAGTACACCAAAATATCGTCGATGAACACAATGACGAACCTATCCAAGTAGGGTTGGGAAACCCGATTCATCATATCCATGAAAGCGGCTGGAGTGTTCGTCAACCCAAACGGCAACACCACAAACTCAAAATGGTCGTATCTTATCCTAAAAGCGGTCTTATGGATATCAGCCTCCTTCACCTTCAACTGATGATATCCCGACCTTAAGTCGATCTTTGAAAACACTGCGGCTCCTTTGGTGATCGAACAAGTCATCGATCCTTGGCAAAGGATACTTGTTCTTAATGGTCAGCTTATTCAACTGACGATAATCTATGCACATACACATAGTTCCGTCCTTCTTCTTCACAAATAGGACCGGTGCTCCCCACGGAGACACACTGGGTCGGATGAACCCACGATCCAACAGTTCTTGGATTTGAGCCTTGAGCTCCACTAACTCCGTTGGCACCATTCGATATGGAGCGATTGACACGGGAGGCATTAGGGTAGCAAATCAATTCCAAATTCTACCTCCCATCTGGGGTATTCCGGTAATTCTTCCGAAACACATCCACGAAGTCCCTTACCGCCCTAACTCCATTAATACCTTCTTCCTTTCCACGTATCGCACTTACGAAGGCTAGGAATGCCTTGCAACCTTTCTTAACCATCTTCTCAACCTTGGTCGAAACTACGTTAGACAAGTAGTTCCTCCTTTCTCCGATCATTACTACCACTTCATCCTCCGGGTTCTTAGTTCCATATGTTTAGCCGCACAATCCAATACGACTCGGTATTCTACTAGCCAATCCATTCGAGTATAAATTCAAACTCTCAGAAGGGTAATTCCATTAAGTGCGCTTGAAAGTTCACTCCACGAATCTCTAGGGTACATTCGAAAGATCTTGTCTACCACTGATTTGGCCTAATGGGCTTACTACCGTCATCGCCTATCGAGAGTTCGAGTCTAGGCCTAATGTTTCCACTACACTACATGCAACATAGGAATGGGTCGAGCCCACATCAATAAGAGCAAAATAGGGCTTGTCATGAATAAAGAACGTACCGGTTATAACATCCGGCGCGTCTCCATCTTCCCTTCGGTGAATCGCATAAACCAAACCCGATTGTCTTACTTCTGCATTAACATTAGTATCACCTCGACCCTGTGCTCCACGACCTCTGCCAGCACCATTACCTCTGTTAGCCGAACCACGACCCTATTGAGGTTGCTGCCCGCCTCTACCAATCTGGCTAGCCCTTTGTACTGTCGGTCGGCTCTCATCTGGTTGCTTGGGACAATCCTTAAGCATATGGTCCTTGGACCCACACTTGAAACATCCTCCCGTCTTTCTCCAGCACTCCCCCAAGTGCCTCTTTCCACAATGCTCACAAGGGCGTCATCACAACCCGTACCAGCTTGTTGATTTTGTGGCCCGTCAACCCTAGGCCTCTTATGAACCCTTCCAGATGGTCCAAAACCTCTCTTAGGCTTATTCTTATCCACAACCTACTTGGTAGAATCTTTGATTCCCTTGGCCACTTTGGCCTTTTCCACCAAAGCCGAGTATTTTCGCTCCTGATGCGGTGCTATCAACAATCTCAGGTCATCTCTCAGTTCGTCCTCAAAACAGACACAGCGTTCATGTTCAGTCGCCACTACACCTCGAGCATAATGACTCAACCTCAAAAATTCTGCCTCATATTCCGCTACGGACTTGTTCCCTTGAACCAGCCCCAGAAAAGCTTTCCTTTGCTCGTCTGTATACCTGGTTCCCACATATTTCTTCTGGAATGCCTCCTTAACATATTCCCAGGTCAGATCCTCCGTCATAGCACCATCTCACGATTAACAACCATCGACACGCTTCATCGCATAACAATGCCACCATCCCTTTCAACTTTTCCTCTGAGTCGATCGAGCTCATCCATGATGCACTCGTTGCTTCCAACCAAGATTTCAAGATTGGGTGCCACTCAGATACTCCTCGAAACATTTCACTCCATTAGCTCGGGCCGTTCAGCATAGACTTACGATTTCTGAATTTCCTCCTACACCGCCACCAATTCCAAAACTCGCAACCTGACTGCGACATAGCATCTTCCCGTCCGAACTTGCTCAACATTAACGGTGGGGTGGTGAAGGTGGTATTTCATTGTCGGACCCACGACCCAATCTAACGGGTTGACACACGATCATCCTTCCTCTACCTCGTCCACGGCGACCACATCCTCTAGAGCTCATTTTCTAGCATCGATATAGTTTAAGAATTTCTATGGATTAGTCATTGTTCCACTTATTTACCAGCGAAGGAGTTTTATGAAAAGAAATTTAAGAGTGGTTCTTTCGTATTCATACAAACACACAGTCTTTTCAATTCATTCATTCATCCATCAAACAAGTATGAACTTTCGTTCATTCAGAGAAACGTTGTAGTTTTCGTTGTTATTGTTTTCCACTACCCAAGGGTATTTTCGTAATTTTATCCTATAGGGACATTTTCGTAATTTTTCAGAAGAAAAATGTTCCTTGGTGTTTTTGTCAAAAAGTATTTTGAAAATTTTGAAGTCTCGGGGTAATTTGGAAAAATTTTGAAATCTGGGGGTATTTCGATAATTTTCGACCTCAGGGGTATCTTGGTAATTTTTCACAAATCAGGGTAAATTTGTAAAATTTTATAAGTCAAGGATATTTCGAAAGTTGTAAAACTTTGAGGGTTCTTTTTGAAAATTGTTCCTTCCAAAATGGGGATGTTGCAAAAATTTTGGAAATCAGGGTCATTTTGGTAATTTTGTAAGTTAGGGGCAATTTTGTAATTTTCTAAAATCAAGGTATTTTGATATTTTACAAATTAGGGTTTTTGAATGTTTATAAAATAATGACATTTTGGTAAAGCTGTTGAGTAGTTGAACATTTTATAACCAGGGGCATTTTGGTAATTTTACCACTAGGGGCATTTTTTGTAATTTTCACAAATCAGAAATTTTTCAAAATTTTTTTTTTGTAAAGATGGTTTCCTCAACTTCAAAGAAAGTTTTGAGAATTTTAAAACTGGGGTTTGTTGTTTTGTTCTCTTTTTTTTTTTTTTTAAACATGGCTAGTTCCCTTTCGAGTTTTAGTCATTATGTTTAGCCTATGACCGAGCCCTCTTGGTCAGGGTGAACCAAAGCTACGCACCAGGCAGGATTCGAGTGGAGAGGAGGTGAGTCACATGGATCGCTTAAATACCAAGCTCCCACGAAACCATTCCTAGACATGCATGTGAGGTTGCCACACCACCGAGCCTACGAGTTAGGGTGAACAGAAGCTACGCACGAGGTAGGATTCCTGCGAAGAGGAGGTGAGTCACTAGGACTGCTTAAATACCAAGCTCTTCCGGATCCAACCCTAGACATGCGCACAGGGGTTACCACACCACTAGCTTAGTGACTTAGCCATAGGTTTGTTCAGTGCATTAAGTCTTATGTGGTTTTGTGTTTGAGTAGTCTAATCCTAGGGTTCAAGTTCCTATCATTCTATTCTACGTTCCATGCCTTTTCTA
Organism: Gossypium rotundifolium; assembly: GCA_025506655.1. Taxonomy (NCBI): domain Eukaryota; kingdom Viridiplantae; phylum Streptophyta; class Magnoliopsida; order Malvales; family Malvaceae; genus Gossypium; species Gossypium rotundifolium. Next base: position 37,820,346 of record CP106723.1, read on the forward strand.
CCCTTAAACAGTTCACAGAATCACACATATAGTTAGGGTACTTACGGTGGATCATGGTTTGAGACTTAGGTGCCATGCCGGAAAACTTGCTTATTTTTCAAAGATAATCATTTGGCTCGCTTTGAAAACGTTTTGGGCCTTAGCCCACGTGCCGAGAGTTTAAAAGCGGGCTCGATACCAAATCGAAACACCCACATCCGCCCACGAGCCTGAGCAGGATCGGTATGTTCCTAAAGTAAACCGATTTCAAAAATTTTCGTTACTTAGAGAAAATTTGTAAAATTTTAAAAACTATTATTTTGAGTTGGGCTTAGATTGGAAACCCATTTAATTAATCTTGTAAATCCAATTTAAGTAAAGTGACAAAATAATTTTAGGGTTCATTTTAAAGAAATAAATTTTGTACTTACTTACATCCAAAATAGTTCTTAGCACAATATTTAAAAGTAAAGCAAAAATAAAGAAATCCACTTGGGCCTTATGGCCTTATTACATCAAGTAAACCCAAAAAAAAATAAATAAATGTCTTGAAAAGAAATAAAGTCCAAATCAAATCAAATCTTCAAATGAAACATGGCCACCTCAAGGTCTACCGTCCCGGTCAAATCCTTTGTTCATCACCGAAAATAGTTCCCACAATGGGGTGAGTCAACAGACTCAATGTGCACACTGATACTAACATTCAACAAATCAGCATACATGTTCATATCAAATTCATATTCATATAAAATAAATGATGATGCAACCCAAACCCAAGCCTATTTGTCCATCACCTACACACCACCGTACCTACCGGTCTGCATGTGGGACTACTAAGTCAACCTCCATCCGCTACACACCATCGAAGGCAATCATTGCGGTCGGCGTGCTCATCGCCCATATCATTTGTGTCATTAGACACCATATTCAAGTAATGTAACGAAGTTACCAAATTCGGATAATGTAACCGGGTTACCATATCCAAATTTTGTGACCGTAGTCACCATATTCCGTTGGTGAGACCAAGTCAACACCTTCTTCCCTTTCTCATAGATCCCGAATGCCCATAAATTATATAACATACATATTTCTCATTCATGTTCCTATTCACATGTTCATAATATATCATATTCGTAATCCTATCGAAGTAGGAAGCGTGCACGAGTACTTCTTACCACATTTGTGGTACTTAACCACATTCACATTCTTATGCATATTCATATAGTTAATAATTGCCATATAATTTATTGAAGATTAGTATGGGTACACACGATTCGCTTATTGGATTCCTTGAGATCCAGAAGAACGATCTACCGATCTAGATTTTTAACTCCTATAATCGGCCAATCATTAAAGCATATTAACAAACCTATTTGGCTTAAAGAAAACCAAATCCTAGGAGGATTTGTATTACTTACCTTGTTTGCGAATTTGGATGTCTCGTAAATCAAGTCCCAAAATTGCTAGTATTCCTTTTCCTTGAAATCGGCTAACACTAGCCATGTAACCATGTCGATTTCGGCTTTTGAAATAATGGAAATAATCCTAAATATCAAAAAAACAAGCCTTGGCGAATATCACCTACCTTACAAATTCCAAATCAAAAGGATTCCTTGCCTTATAAAGACTGTCGACATCCCTAGCATCATATGTTAATTTAATTTAACATATAAATCATAACCTTTAACCAAATATATTTATCTTACCTTAGATCCTCGAATTTCCGAAAGATTCCTCCTTGTATTCAAGCTGTTGTAAAAAGAACACGAGAGATCCGATAGATTCGGCCATAAGACAAAAATAGGATTAGACCCTTCTCTTTCGGCAAATAGAAAAAGAAAGAACTTGATTAATGCTTAGCCTTACCTTTAATGCTTTGATCGATTGCTTCCTTGCCTAGAGTCACGAGTTTGGCTATGGAGTTTTAACCAGGGATCAAAGAGTGTTTTGGCTCGACAATAGCAAAGGAGAGGAGAAGAAAATAGAAGAAGAAGAGATGGATTTTGCTTAAAGAAAAATTCGACAGAGAGGGGAGAGAGCTAGGGAATTTTTGGCAACTTGGAAAAGATGAGAGAAAAGACTTTGGTTCTCCTTCTTTAGCCAAATTTGCTAGGCCAAGAGTCCTTGACTTGGCCACCACTCTCCCTTAAGATAATATTATCTCCTTTATCTAAAAATAAAAGCATTTAATCCATCAATTATCTCCTCAAATAATCCAAATTTAAAATCCCTTATTTATCACTTATTAATCACATATTTATGGAATTAAAACACCTCCTTTCTAGAAGGCTTGTGCCGTCCACCCCTTAGCCTTGGAAGCAAAAATAAAACTCCCTTTTATTTGCTTCCCAAGTGACTCGAACTCAGCCCAACACCACGCATGTGGCGCCATTTCCATAGGCCCTAAGTGACATCTTGAGCCACTTTTCCAAGCCAGGTTTGTGTGTCAAACTTTACCAACTTTTTCTTTTAAGGCCATCTTGCCCTTATTTCCTATTTTAAACTTTAAAATTTGACATTTCGCATCGTTTCTAAGTTTCCTAAAATTTTTAAATGGCTCAGAACTTGCCATTTTTCTTACATTTTCAAGTTTCCAAAATGTTAGGGTTTCCATTTTTGGATCATTTCCAAAAATGTTTAGGTTTCCAAAATGTTCAAGTTTCCAAAATGTTCAGGTTTCCAAAAATATCAAAAATTTATTCTTAGTGTTTAAACTTGTCATTTCATACAATTAAACTGAAAATGCATAGGCCCTTTTCAGGATGTTACACCCCAGGTGTGTTGAGGATGGACAGATGAAGTGAAGTGTGGAGGATGAAAAATTAGGCTGGGTTGGGTTATCATGTTAATCCTTGTTGCATCATATGAATTGGGCTTCGGCTGGTGGTGTTTTGGGGCTTTGGCCCATATGTGGATTTACGTGGAATAATTGCACACTGAGTCTTGTGACTCACTCTTTCGTTTAACAATTGCAGGTGATTTTTAGCCTATCAGACTAGGCTGGAGAGATCTCGAGGTGGCCAAGCTTTGGTTTTATTAGTAAACACTATTTCTATTAAGATTTATTATTTTACAAATTTTTATTTTGAGTTTGTAATAAGGCCATTATAAAATTTGGTAACTTTCTTTTGGGTTTTAAACTTTGGTTATAATAATTGCAAACTGCTCAATAGAACACTCTAGAACTTAAAATGCAAACTGAAATTTTATAACCTGCCAATGATGCTTCTTTTAGAAATAGTTTTTATCAAAAACTTAATTATCGAAAAATAGGTGAGTGTTTTTAAATTTCATCTAATTCAAAGGCCCGGCTATTTAATTTTCTAAGTTTAATAAACAGTGGGTTTTCAACTGAGCCTCAAAACTTGGGATTTCCAAAGAGACTTAAAATTTGAAATTTCGCGAAATTTTCTCAATATTTCCCTAGTGACATACCAGATCCGGTCGAAGCGTTTGGGCCGGGTTTGGGATGTTACAGGATGATAAAATCATCTCTTGTACAATTGTATCATAGTAGATTACTATCCAATCAAGGCCACAGAGACATAGAAAAAGGATCTAAATTGCATAGCCAATTTGTGTGTTCCTTGTTTTATTTTTCTAGTTTCAATTATTTCTTTAGTTTCAACTCACAATATAATTGGATTGATATAGATACTCAATTTTGGCTTCTAACATTTTATTTCTTCCTTGAGATAAATAATATTATATTTCAAGAAATTGTGCTACCAAGCATAAAACAAGTAGCATTGTCATTTCACTTAATATCTCTTCCGGAGTAATAATTGTTGTTTGGAATAGTTATTGCTTAGAACAACTATTGTTTGAGAATAGCTATGTTTAGACTAGGGCTTTAGTTAGAACAATTTTCATCTAATATAGTTATTATTTGGGAACAACTTGATTTTCCACAACGAATTGTGGCAAATTAAGCTCTTTTAAACATTTAATGATCTCATATTCAAGTAATTTGTTATCATTTTATCCAATTTATAGATTTAGTAATTTTAACTTTGAATCCAATAAATCAAGAATTTTAGTGTGTTTTATGACCTTTTGGCCAATTTGGGCCTAAGGAAGGACTAATGTGTTGGTTAAGTGTGTAGGATGACATTTTAAGATGATAAGTTAGTGGACTGCCCCTAATGTTGCAACATTCAGAGAGGATGTCGCGATAATAAACTTCTAACCTAAAAGGGAGCACCCAGCCATTGATGTCACAACATCAACTTCTTAATGTCACAACAAAAACTTCGAGCCAAGAAGGGTTACATTTGATGTCCAATGTAGCGACAATAACCATAGGATGTCGTGACAACAATCTTCGAACCTAGAGGGGAAATATCTAGTCTTCAATGTCTCAATGGCAACACATTTTAGATTGCTGAGATGGACAATGCATCTGAATTGTAAGCAATTTGTTAAACAACCAGTTGTATTATATTCTTGACGGCAACACATTTTAGATTGCTGAGATGGACATGTTTTCTTTATAGCCTTTTAAGATTAAAGGTTTTCTACACTTCTATTGCTGAGATGGACATGTTAAAAATAAGAATACTAATTTGAATATATGTGTAATACATATACATATATTTGTATAAAATTTCATACTAGTGTTTAATAATGTATGTGAATAGACTTTTTGTTTTAATAAATTTCATATGTATTTGTTATAGATTGTATTGAGAAAGGTATCCGTACTTTGAAAGTGAGTAGAATTGAAGAGGACTTAAATCGACTACTGAATTGACTATTTTTCTTTCTGTCAAAGAATGTGACTATTAGTTTTTAGTAAATAGCATTTTGTAATTAATCAATAGCATTTGTTAATTCATGTGTTGTTTGTATTTCGATTCGCTTCCCTCGCTCCCCAAGAATCGCGGATTGGATTTGTTGCTAATAACTTAACAGTATGAAATCAGGATTATTCTTATTTATATTCATTTTGCTGATTTATATTCATTTGATAGAAAAAATCAGATATTCAATTGTTAGTCAAGATTATTAATCTTTTGTATTTCTAACTGCAACCCTGTTTCTTGGTGAGAGTGGAGTAGACCATCTTCTTGAAATTATTAAGGTACGTTTTAGTTCAAAATTCAGATCAGTAACAGTTATATCATGATGAATTTGCCCAAATTGCTATCCAAATTGTGGTTTATTATCCTACTTGGTTGGTATATATGTTGTTTGTTCCATTGCTGTCCAAAAAAAAAAAAAAAAGATTCAAAGTATATAGGCTGGAAACCTAACGGGTTGCCTTATATCTCACTGTAAGATGTAACGGATCCTTCCCAAGTGTAACAATGCCACGTATGATGAATCTTAAAGAATTTCTGTCTAAATTGATGTTTATTATTGCCATTTATTATTAACAATGTTTGAACAACCTCCAAATTGCTATCTAATCATGCCGCTTAGATTTTTTACAAGCTCCGTGTATTATTTTTAAAATTTAAGTGCGATGCGATATAAAAATAACATAAACAAAATATAAAAGTGAATTGTTAAAATATGTTATAAATTTTTATATTTTAAATTTAATTCTTATACTTTTTTTGTTAAATTTATTGTTGTTAAATTTAAAATGTAAAAATTACGTTTTGATTAACTTTAATTTAAAAAATAATAATAATAATAATAATAATAATAATAATAATAATAATAATAATAATAATAATAATAATGAGACCTAAATTTTAAAATTTGTAAAATAAAATGACTAAAATCATGCATATAAGATGATATAAAATGATAATACAAACTTAAATTTTGCAAGTTAAGATAAGATATTAACATAAATTTTATATTTTAATAAATATTTTAACATAAATTTCATATTTTAATAAATATTTGCAAGTTAAGAAGAGATTAACATATTTTAATACAAACTGTCACTACATATAATATTTTGTTATTAGTATAATAATAATATTGATCATTATTTAAATGGGTTTTATTGTAAAAATAAATTATTTTTAAAAGAAGTAATTTAAAAACTTTTTAAATTTAAAACTTATAAATATTTTGTTATCAATATAATAATATAGATCATTATTTAAATATGTTTTAATATAGAAAATAAATTCTTTTTTTAAAAGAAGTAAGTTAAAACTTTTAAATTTAATAACATCACAACAAATTTCAATTATAAAAAACATATAATAACATTTTCCATCTACCTCAAACGAAAAACTAAAACTAATTAATATTTTAAAAACTACAATGTAATGCATGTCATACATGTTCACACCTCAAGCGATTCTCGATTTGAAATTTTAATTTAACTTACATAATACATAATACATAACTTACATAAAATTATTTAACTAACAAGATCAACTTTCATAACTTACATAATTTTAATAGCTTTCATCAAATTATTTAACTTACATAATACATAACTTACATAACTTACATAATACTTGTATAGATTAAAAAAAAAGATTCAAAGTATATAGGCTAGAAACCTGACGGGTTGTCTTATATCTCACTGTTAGATATAATGGATCCTCCCTAGGTGTAACAATGCCACGTATGATGAATCTTAAAGAATACATAACTTACTTAATTTTAAGATCAACTTTCATAACTTACATAATTTTAATAGCTTTCATCAAATTATTTAACTTACATAATACCTAACTTACATAATACTTGTATAGATAAAAAAAAAAAAGATTCAAAGTATATAGTCTGAAACACTTTGACGGGTTGCATTATATCTCACTGTTAGATATAATGGATCCTCCCTAGGTGTAACAATGCCACGTATGATGAATCTTAAAGAATACATAACTTAATTTTAAGATCAACTTTCATAACTTACATAATTTTAATAGCTTTCATCAAATTATTTAACTTACATAATACATAACTTACATAATACTTGTATAGATAAAAAAAAAAAGATTCAAAGTATATAGGCTGGAAACCTGACGGGTTGCCTTATATCTCACTGTTAGATATAATGGATCCTCCCTAGGTGTAACAATGCCACGTATTATGAATCGTAAAAAAATTTGTTTTAAAAATCAAATTCTTGTCAATTAACAATTTAGCCATGTAATTTATTGTCAACTTTTGTAACATCCTAAATATTTAAATATCATTATGTTACTAAGTGTTAGTTCGGGTTTACTTGGAATTAAAATAAATATTAGTAAAGTGTACTTTAATGTAAAGAAATTAAGTGACCTTGAAACTTAAGTTAATTAAGTACTAAAAGATGGCATAAGATGAGTAATTGGCAAAGTGGTGAAGGCACCATAAGTTGGACATGAGGGAAGGAGTTCGAATCACCTAGCATGCAATTAGGGAATTTTATTTTTTTGCTTTAGCATAGCATGTGTCGGCTATGGATAAGATTAGGATGAGTTGGATTGTTTTTTTTTTGGTAAGAAGACTAAGGATTATGGAAAGCTTAAGATAGGGGATAGAATGGCTTGAATTGGGGATTTTGTCTCTCCAACTTAAGGAAAAGGAGGAGGATAAGGCTTAAGAATAGGAGATGTTTTGAAACTCCCTAATGGCCTTTTGACCATGTATGTGGACGGCAAAGGAGCTAAGGGGATGGCGGTTTGGTTGATTGTTTTGGTAAGCTTGGATATTGGGAGAACATTTCTTTTTGGTCATTTGGTACTTGATTATCAAATTTTCTCTCTAAAGTTGCTCTCTCCCTTAGCTGATTTTACCAAATACTTTGAGGAAACTATGGCAATTTTTATCATTCCTTCTTCTTGATCATTTGATCATTTTCTTTGCCAACCATTCTTCCTAGTGCGAAACTATCATCACATATAAAAGGCCATTCTTTTCTTTTTCCTTCACAAAACCGAATACACAATTCTCCCAAACCCAATTCTCTTTCTTCTCTTTTCTTTCACTTTTCTTTCTTTTCCTTCTCTCTTTCTCTCTTGAAACCGAACCATATCATTCTATTTTCCTGTTCTTTTATTTTCTTCTTCATTAAAATCTCTTTAACATTTTCTCTCATGGCCGAATGTTAGTTTGATCTTGTGCCGAATCTTTTTCATTTCTTTGTTTGGGTCATAACCGAATTCTTCTCACTCAATTTTCTTTTCAACCATGGGCAACAGTGAGATTTCTGTAGGGTAGAAACTCAAGGTGTTCTTGAGTATTGTGGAACTTTGGAATCAATCTCAAGAATTAAGGTAAGGAGATTTTCTTTAAGGATTCTTATTTTATTCATTATATTAGTATAGTTAGTTATTTAATCGATTCCGTTATAGGGACATAATCGCTCGATCGTTTCTTCGAGGAACGAGGATAATCGTGGTAAGCCAATCTTAAATATTTTAAAAAAAATCGTTAGCCATATTTCGATATTTATAAGTCGGACTAATGATCTTATGTCTTTAAAGACATTCAAGATAGGGCAGAAAAGGGCAGTCCATAGTCTTGAAAGAGGGCGGTTCCGCTAATCCCCTAAATATAAACGAAGAAATTTGTTTTGAATCCGGATTTTCCACCGGTTACGGACCTTCATCCGAGGAGAATCAATTGTTTGAGGTTATTCGTACTCCCGAACCTTTGTTCGTTCGTGGATTCTCATCGGGCAACGAATCAACAATCGAGGAGAAACCAAAAATAGAAGTGGTTCGAAATCAAAAGGGTAAAGATTTAGATCGTTTACCAATAGTGTATTTTTAATAAATGAAAGTGTTCTAATGGTTCATGTTACGTTTAGGTGTTGACGAGTGGGAAGGTTTAGTACTCACAATATCAAGGTGTGTAATTTCACACTTATCTCGGGTTAGATGTTATACTATAATTATTGGGAAAAAACGTAAAGATTACAAAATTGGTAAAATACGTAATAATTGGTATTTTTGTAAAATTTATGAAAGCAGTTAAAGTTGTGAAATTCTACAAACGCCTCAATGAGTTAGTTGGTAAATTAAAAGTATGCTAAATCGTAAAATGGGCCGAAACCTCTGCTAGATCGATAAATGGGCCGAAAACTCTGCTAGATCGATAAATGGGCCGAAAACTCTGCTAAATTGTAAAATGGGCCGAAAACTCTGCTAAATCGTAAAATGGGCCGAAAACTCTGCTAGATTGTTAAATGGGTTGAAATCTCTGCTAGATCGATAAATGGGCCGAAAACTCTGCTAGATTCTTAAATGGGCCAAAGTTGCTAGATTGTTAAATGGGCTAAATGATATTTTGTATTATGGGCCTTAATAAAAACCTGAAATATTGACTCACATGTAAATTGGGCCTTTTTGCTAAAATCATCATATATATATAGACTATTTTGCATACATGTTGCATGGGTTGGGATTAATGATGAAGAAAAGAAAGGCCTGTTGCCAAAATCTAGTTCGGTGGCTCTGCCACAAAATAATTAAATGGTTCATTGCCTCTAGTTCGGTGGCTTTGCCACAAATAATTAAATGGCTCATTGCCTCTAGTTCGGTGGCTTTGCCACAAATAATTAAATGGCTCATTGCCTCTAGTTCGGTGGCTCTGCCACAAATATTTTAATGGCTCAATGCCTCTAGTTCGGTGACTTTGTCACAATCTAGTTCGGTGGCTCTGCCACAAATATAAAAATGGCTTTATGCCTACGATTGGTGTGTTGGCGGGGTGGGTTGACTTGATCCCCACAGGTGTGATGGTTGGTACGGGTTGTAATACCCCAAAAAAATTTTTATAGTAAGATATTATCTTTAATATAGTAAAATAAGGAAATAAAGCGACAAAAAGAAAAATTTGGATTATGTCAACATTCGGAAGTATATTATGATATATTACATTATTAATTCAAGAAAGGACTAAATTGTAAAGTGAGAAAAGTTTTGTTGCCCAAGTATAAATACTCAAAATTTGAGGGGTTGAAGTGTAAATATGAAAAAGTTGAAGGACCAATAGTGCAAATATTTTAGGGGTGGAATAATCTAGAAACTAAGGGAAATGGATGAATTAGGACCAAATTGAATAGGTAAAGAATTATGAGGGACTAAATCATAATTTTATCAAATTATGTGATGATTTAAGGATGGAATTTTAAAAGATCACGAAGGGCAAAATGGTCAATTGGAAGAGAGAGAAATCTAGAAAGTAATGATGATAGTGATGATATTTTATAATTATTTAATTAGATAAATATTATTTTATTAAAGATATTTTATTATTCATCATTATTTTATTATTATTTATGTAGTATATAAGGAAGGAAAGATGATGAATTATCATCATCTCTTTCCCATGCAAACCAACGTGAGAAGAAGAGAAAGAAAAGAAAGTTTTGCTTTCTTTACAAATTAGTCCTTTCACCAAAAATCCACCATTTTCACTTAGAATTCAAAAGAATTTCCATAGCCATCAAGAGAGAAAGATGACAAGGAGACTATGGGGAGCAAGAATATCAAGTTTGATTCAAGAAATAGAAGCTGGAGGAGAGAGAAAATCAAGTTAAAGATTGAAATCTATAAAACAAGGTAAGAACATCATGTTTTCAATATACTTTTAAGTTTGATATTGTGGAAAAGCACGGAAATGATGTTAATGTAGAGTTTTATTATATAAAGTTTTATGTTCTTGATATGTTAGTGAAGGAAAATAAGAGAAAGTAATGGGAAATGTTGTAGAGAAAGGAAAGAAAGGTGTTATAAACTTGATAATTAACATTTTGCATTAAAACAGTTTTGGACAGCAGCAGTAGTCTAACTTTGAAAAATCACCAAAATTGTAGAAATTGAATTAGAGGATGAATAAAATATAGAATTAAATATAATTGAGTCTAGTTTATTATAAAATAAATGGTGTAAGAAATAAAGTTGTAAATCATGAGATATAATAGGTTTTGTCATACAAGGTCAGAATGATTTCGGGTTCCCTGTTCTGACTTTGGAAAATCATCAAAATTGGAGAAAAATAATTGTGGGTTATAATTTATATTATTAAAATCCTTAATGAGTCTATTTTCAAAAGAAACAAATGGTAACATTATCCAAATCCTGTATGATGAGATAATTAACTTTTAGTGAAGAAGGGTCGGAACTGTCAGACAGCAGAACAGGGTGACTTTAAAGAATAAACTGTACTTATTGGCTAAACCAAAAATTCTAAAATTTTATGGTAAGAATATATGTGAATATAGTTTCATGGAAAATTAGCGGATCTTAAATTGGAATTCTGTATCTCAAGATATAAATAAATTACTGACTATGACGCAAATGAACAGCTTTGAATAAATTTATGAGTAAATAGTGAAATCATAGATAATGTTACTTATAAGAATGTTATATAAATTAAGGATGTGGAATGGAGAGGAGGAGGAGGAAAATATATATGAGTATTTAGCTAGCATGGCTAATTTGCATGTTCTAGGCTCGTGGATTAAATTGAATAAAAGTAAAACTTTATGGGCAATTTTGTAAAATGTCAGAAATGGCCAAATTGCATGAAATGGATTATTTTATTATTTAAATTATAAAATTGAATGAAATTATTAATTTAGATCAAGATCGGGTGAAAATATGTTTTAGGGATTAAATTGAAAAGTGTTGAAATTATGGAAAATTCTGATATATCATAGAATTCATGGGCTGTTATCGATATATATGAGAATAATTAGGCTTGGAACAAGGATTAAATTACAAGAATTTTATTTTTCTGAATCTAAGGATGAAATCGTCATTAATTAAAAGTTTAGGGGCAAAATGGTAATTTTGCCTAGAGCATTAATTGAATGTATCAGAATATGAAATGAATGAAAATAATGATCAAATTTATTTATAAATATCTGGATAACTCAAATACGAGATTTGAACGTGGAAAAGAGAGGACATCGAATTAGTGAAACTATAAACATGAGCAAGCAACGAAGTAAGTTCATGTAACTTGAATTATATTCTTAAATGCTTGAAATGTATGTTATTGATATGAATATAATTTGAATGTTCATTGTATGAAAGTTGACGAAACATTGATATATTTGATAAAAAGTGGAAGAAATCCCGGTTGAATGAAAGGGAAATTCGATGGATCTCTGAAAAGGAATTGACGGTAAAAAGGATCTAGCCCGGACGGGTGATCCTAACCCGATATAGCCCTCCCAAGAATATGTGTGAAAAGGATCTAGCCCGGACGGGTGATCCCGATATAGCCCTCCCAAGAATATGTGGAAAATGGATTTAGCCGGACGGTAATCCAATTAGGGTCTGTAATTTCAAGCTCTTTGGGATTTAGCCTGGTAATCCCGACAATACTCTATGAGTTTATATTACTGGGATTTAGCTCGACCGTAATCCATTGTAAGGATGAGGTTCATGGAGTGTGCTCTCTTCTGAGGATTTAGCTCGACCGTAATCCCATTGTAAGGACGAGGTTCATGGAGTGTGCTCTCGGAAAAAGGGTATACCCATATGTGTACGAATTGACGGATTTTAATTGTACACTATAAGTGTACTATCGAAAATCCATCGAAATTCGAGAAATTCAACGGATAAAATAGAAAATGACAAGTACTTGAAATCATGAAATTAAACTTGAAAGACATAGAAATGATAATTATTTGATACATTGAAATATGGCATGGAAAATACATGTATGTGAAATTTGCTCGATAATTAGGCATATTCAAGATTATGAACTACTACTGGAATAAATATACACTAAACTCATGAAAATAATGGTACATGAAATATTGTCATAATAAATTGAACAATTTATATTTATGAAGAAACAATAAGAGAATGATATGTATCATGACATGTAAATATAATACTATCTTTGATACGTTGATACAGGAAAATTATGTATATTAGGACAAGTAATAAATTGAAGCAAGACATGTCGAGAAAATAAGTTTGTTAATATTAAAGTACGCTAACCAATGTAGGAAAATTTTAGGATTTTACGAAAAATTCCCTATGATCCCGATTTAATTCCGGTTGGCTCCTAATGTATGTCTTGGGCTTCGAGGGGCCAATAGAGGGACGTTATGATTATATTCAGAATATGAACAATAAATGGCTCAGAATTATTCAAAAATGTTCAGTAAACTCCGGTAATACCTCCTACTCTATTCCGACAACAGATACGGGTAGGGGGTGTTACATTAGTGGTATCAGAGCTAAGGTTTAGTCGGTTCTCGGACTAAATGTAGTATATGTGAAAGTCTAGAAATACACGTCATTATATAATTTATGATAGTGTGATATCTTCCAACTCTGATAAGATTTGTTTTACTTATAAAATGAGATGCTTTCCAATCAAGCTAATTCGATAATGTTGAAAACGATTCTCAAGTATATGAGTAAAAGTTGATTATGATAAATCGTAATTCATAAAGGTATGAATAAATGTTTTATAATACATGTCGATGATGAACGTTATGTTATAGGTGTTATTAAAAAAAAAAAAAAAAATTTTGCTATAAGAAATATTGTAATCGATGGTTAAATTACTTAAATATACAAAAGTGATATGTGAAGTACATGATAAAGATCATTAGTGAATTACTTAATGAACAATGAATTTTAAAATATATTACATGTATTAAAGATAATGAAAATATAAGTATATGGATTATTGGAACAAGGGTTATATTGTAAAGTATGTAAACGCATTATGAAAAAATGTAAAAGTAATATGTGTATGATATAATTTGCCCAAGTAGACGAGATTAGAATTACTAAGACATTAGTGATACGTCATTAATGGACCTTAACACACTTACTGATTAAGAGCATGCTAGTGCTTTTCAAATATTAGCATTTTTTTTGCTTTTTGTTTAATAGTGCATAATAATGTACCCTATATCGGTTCAGATATTCTAAGTGTCCTGTTTACTCTACTAGGCCTCTCGCTAAAAGGAAAACAATTTTCGTTATAAGGTGAAGAATTATCTCGATTCATGTTTGAAATATTAAATTAAAAATAAATTGTGAAATGAAAGAATAGAAAATAGATACAAGTGATAAGCTAAGTAAATATATGCAAAAGGAACTATAGAATTAAAGAAATAATAAGTTCATGATCAAAAGAAAATAAGGAAATTTCGAGGACGAAATTTATTTTAAGGAGAGAAATGTAATACCCAAAAAATTTTTATAGTAAGATATTATCTTTAATATAGTAAAATAAGGAAATAAAGCGACAAAAGAAAAATTTGGATTATGTCAACATTCGAAGTATATTATGATATATTACATTATTAATTCAAGAAAGGACTAAATTGTAAAGTGAGAAAAGTTTTGTTGCCCAAGTATAAATACTCAAAATTTGAGGGGTTGAAGTGTAAATATGAAAAGTTGAAGGACCAATAGTGCAAATATTTTAGGGGTGGAATAATCTAGAAACTAAGGGAAATGGATGAATTAGGACCAAATTGAATAGGTAAAGAATTATGAGGGACTAAATCATAATTTTATCAAATTATGTGATGATTTAAGGATGGAATTTTAAAAGATCACGAAGGGCAAAATGGTCAATTGGAAGAGAGAAATCTAGAAAGTAATGATGATAGTGATGATATTTTATAATTATTTAATTAGATAAATATTATTTTATTAAAGATATTTTATTATTCATCATTATTTTATTATTATTTATGTAGTATATAAGGAAGGAAAGATGATGAATTATCATCATCTCTTTCCCATGCAAACCAACGTGAGAAGAAGAGAAAGAAAAGAAAGTTTTGCTTTCTTTACAAATTAGTCCTTTCACCAAAAATCCACCATTTTCACTTAGAATTCAAAAGAATTTCCATAGCCATCAAGAGAGAAAGATGACAAGGAGACTATGGGGAGCAAGAATATCAAGTTTGATTCAAGAAATAGAAGCTGGAGGAGAGAGAAAATCAAGTTAAAGATTGAAATCTATAAAACAAGGTAAGAACATCATGTTTTCAATATACTTTTAAGTTTGATATTGTGGAAAAAGCACGGAAATGATGTTAATGTAGAGTTTTATTATATAAAGTTTTATGTTCTTGATATGTTAGTGAAGGAAAATAAGAGAAAGTAATGGGAAATGTTGTAGAGAAAGGAAAGAAAGGTGTTATAAACTTGATAATTAACATTTTGCATTAAAACAGTTTTGGACAGCAGCAGTAGTCTAACTTTGAAAAATCACCAAAAATTGTAGAAATTGAATTAGAGGATGAATAAAATATAGAATTAAATATAATTGAGTCTAGTTTATTATAAAATAAATGGTGTAAGAAATAAAGTTGTAAATCATGAGATATAATAGGTTTTGTCATACAAGGTCAGAATGATTTCGGGTTCCCCTGTTCTGACTTTGGAAAATCATCAAAAATTGGAGAAAAATAATTGTGGGTTATAATTTATATTATTAAAATCCTTAATGAGTCTATTTTCAAAAGAAACAAATGGTAACATTATCCAAATCCTGTATGATGAGATAATTAACTTTTAGTGAAGAAGGGTCGGAACTGTCAGACAGCAGAACAGGGGTGACTTTAAAGAATAAACTGTACTTATTGGCTAAACCAAAAGTTCTAAAAATTTTATGGTAAGAATATATGTGAATATAGTTTCATGGAAAATTAGCGGATCTTAAATTGGAATTCTGTATCTCAAGATATAAATAAATTACTGACTATGACGCAAATGAACAGCTTTGAATAAATTTATGAGTAAATAGTGAAATCATAGATAATGTTACTTATAAGAATGTTATATAAATTAAGGATGTGGAATGGAGAGGAGGAGGAGGAAAATATATATGAGTATTTAGCTAGCATGGCTAATTTGCATGTTCTAGGCTCGTGGATTAAATTGAATAAAAGTAAAACTTTATGGGCAATTTTGTAAAATGTCGAAATGGCCAAATTGCATGAAATGGATTATTTTATTATTTAAATTATAAAATTGAATGAAATTATTAATTTAGATCAAGATCGGGTGAAAATATGTTTTAGGGATTAAATTGAAAAGTGTTGAAATTATGGAAAATTCTGATATATCATAGAATTCATGGGCTGTTATCGATATATATGAGAATAATTAGGCTTGGAACAAGGATTAAATTACAAGAATTTTATTTTTCTGAATCTAAGGATGAAATCGTCATTAATTAAAAGTTTAGGGGCAAAATGGTAATTTTGCCTAGAGCATTAATTGAATGTATCAGAATATGAAATGAATGAAAATAATGATCAAATTTATTTATAAATATCTGGATAACTCAAATACGAGATTTGAACGTGGAAAAGAGAGGACATCGAATTAGTGAAACTATAAACATGAGCAAGCAACGAAGTAAGTTCATGTAACTTGAATTATATTCTTAAATGCTTGAAATGTATGTTATTGATATGAATATAATTTGAATGTTCATTGTATGAAAGTTGATGAAACATTGATATATTTGATAAAAGTGGAAGAAATCCCGGTTGAATGAAAGGGAAATTCGATGGATCTCTGAAAAGGAATTGACGGTAAAAAGGATCTAGCCCGGACGGGTGATCCTAACCCGATATAGCCCTCCCGAAGAATATGTGTGAAAAGGATCTAGCCCGGACGGGTGATCCTGATATAGCCCTCCAAGAATATGTGGAAAATGGATTTAGCTTGACGGTAATCCAATTAGGGTCTCAATTTTCGAGCTGATCAAGCTCATTTGAGTAATTGTCGCTGCGGGACTGGTAATCCCGACAATACTCTATGAGTTTATATTATGTGGATTTAGCTCGACGGTAATCCACTGTAAGGATGAGGTTCATGGAGTGTGCTCTCTTCTGGGATTTAGCTCGACGGTAATCCCATTGTAAGGACGAGGTTCATGGAGTGTGCTCTCTGGAAAAAGGGTATACCCATATGTGTACGAATTGACGGACTCGGAATTGTACACTATAAGTGTACTACTGGAAAATCCATCGAAATTCTGAGAAATTCAACGGGATAAAAATAGAAAATGACAAGTACTTGAAATCATGAAATTAAACTTGAAAGACATAGAAATGATAATTATTTGATACATTGAAATATGGCATGGAAAATACATGTATGTGAAATTTGCTCGATAATTAGGCATATTCAAGATTATGAACTACTACCTTGGAATAAATATACACTAAACTCATGAAAATAATGGTACATGAAATATTGTCATAATAAATTGAACAATTTATATTTATGAAGAAACAATAAGAGAATGATATGTATCATGACATGTAAATATAATACTATCTTTGATACGTTGATACAGAAAATTATGTATATTAGGACAAGTAATAAATTGAAGCAAGACATGTCGAGAAAATAAGTTTGTTAATATTAAAGTACGCTAACCAATGTAGGAAAATTTTAGGATTTTACGAAAAATTCCCTATGATCCCGATTTAATTCCGGTTGGCTCCTAATGTATGTCTTGGGCTTCGAGGGGCCAATAGAGGGACGTTATGATTATATTCAGAATATGAACAATAAATGGCTCAGAATTATTCAAAAATGTTCAGTAAACTCCGGTAATACCTCCTACTCTATTCCGACAACAGATACGGGTAGGGGGTGTTACACGGGTGGTGTGTAGCGGATGGAAATTAGGTTTGGGTGGGAAATTTCATTTTGCATACATTACAGTTATTACATTGTTAAATTTGTTTATGGACTCAAGCCCAAAATTATGACTTGATGATCTGGCCCAGTGGATATAGTAAGTGAGTTATACACTGAGTTCTAAGTAACTCACTCCCTTAAATTTTTCCATCTCAGGTAATGGAAATTGACGTGGACTTGGGCCGAGGATGACTTCGTAGAGGCCATACTGCAAACATGGGTTTATAAACTTTGAACTTTTATTAAGTACTTTCTTTAAATTACTATTTTGAATAAGATGTAATAAGGCCTCTATTAATGTTTTATGGATTTTATGCGTGGATGGATTTAAATTATGTTTTGGATATTTAATATGGGCTTATGTTTATCCTATAACATTTTCTTAAAATACTATGGGTTTCCAAATATATAAGATTCTTTATCTATTTTTATCCTTTGAACTCTTATAAAAAATTATTACTTTAAGGTTTTGAGAAATGATGAGATTTTCAACTAATGTTTTTTTTTTAAATTCATCGAACTTAGAATTATTTCTCTTGGTTTTTATTAAACTTTATTTTCAAATGGGTTTTGAAATACCGACTCACCTAAATCATTAGATAGAAAGAGAGTTCGATCTATGTAACAAACCAAATCTCGTCTTAACGCATAGACCGAGTTTGGGGTGTTACAACTTTAGACTTCAACAACTATGAAATGGATAGGAATTGGATGAATTTGTCAAGGGTAAGCAATGGCTATTGAAATGGAGTAGAAACCTTTCTGAATTTCGTATTTCAAAATGCAAACCAAGAGAATATGATTCTTTGCCCGTGTAAGAAGTGTTGCAATATCAATTGGCATTATCGTGAAGTTGCCTACAAACATCTTGTTGTTGA
This sequence comes from Gossypium rotundifolium, assembly GCA_025506655.1. Taxonomy (NCBI): domain Eukaryota; kingdom Viridiplantae; phylum Streptophyta; class Magnoliopsida; order Malvales; family Malvaceae; genus Gossypium; species Gossypium rotundifolium. The sequence goes on from CP106723.1 coordinate 37,838,767, forward strand.
TGGCTTTGTCCGGGGGGTACAAAAAATAGATTTTTCATGGAGAGTGTACATCTAGTGGAGCATCTTCATCGATGAATCAGGTTATCCTCATAGTGCTTACAATCGAATGTTAGAGATGATAACATGGAAGGCATGTTGCGGGATGCTTTTAATATCTTGTGATGATGGTTTAGGTCATTTCCACCTAACTTGGGTGCAACCGATGATTATAATTTTGGTGGAAATACTTTCACCGAAAGGGAAGAAGTGTACCGATGAATGACCAAATGAAGAAGCGGCAAGGTTCTACACGTTACTTGGTGAAATAAATGAAGAAGCGTATGAGGATCAAAATTTTTCAAACTGTCTTTCTGTATTCGTCTTTTTCACTTGAAATGTTTGGGAGGATGGACCAAAAACTCGTTCGTAATGCTGTTAGAGTTTTTGGAAGAAATGCTCCCATTTGAGAAAATCCCTCAATCTTTCAAAGACATGAAGAAACTGATAAAGGATTTGGGCCTTGGCTACAACAAAATTTATAGTTGCCCAAATGACTGCATGTTGTATTGGGGCGACCTGATAAATCAACAGTGTTGTCATGTATGCGGTCAATCCCATTGGATTAATAGAAATACAGAGGATGGTAACGAGGATGAACACGATACACAGTCAAGAAATCAGCCAGTTAAGATTTTGCGGTATTTTTCGCTAATACCAAGGCTTCAAAGGGTTTTCATGTCGTCAAAGACAGTCGAGTCAATGACGTGGCACCATGATGGATGAATCGATGATGGATTGTTAAGGCATCCTGTAGATTCTTTAGCTTGAAAGTCATTTGACTCCAAATTTCCAAGCTTTGCAAGCGATCCTCGGAGTGTGAGGTTAGGGCTAACATCTGATAGAATTAACCCTTACAAAATCATGAGCACTGTGTACAGTACATGGACTGTGGTGCTTGTTCCTTACAATTTGCCTGCCTCCATGGGTTTGCATGAAACAATCATCCTTTATCTTGTCTATGATTATCCCTGGAGAGAAAGGGCCCGAGAATGATATTGACATATATTTGTAGCCACTTATTGAAGAGTTAAAACAATTATGGGCTGCTGTTGAGACATACGATGTACTGAGAAAGGAGAACTTCAATTTACGTGCAGCTTTGATGTGGACTATCAATGACTTCCGACCTATGCCAATTTATCTAGTTGGAGTGCCAAGGGACGTTATACTTGTCCTTGTTGTGCTGCACAAACATGTTCGCAATGGTTATATAATGGGAAGAAGCTCTCTTACATGGGGCATCGTCGGTGGTTATCGAAAAATCATAGATTTAGATTTTAGAGTGCTCAGTTTGACGGTACTGAAGAGTTCAGAGAATTTTCTTTGCAGACCGGTGGATCCGAAATATTGTTCATGTTGAAAGATATGAATTTCATTTATGGAAAGATGAATCAACCAACCAACACGCAAAAAAATAGAAGATCAAGGGATGAATCTGATGATGAATCTGATGAAGAGGATGATCCTAATGAGGTGGACTTGTGGAAAAAAAGAAGTATTTTTTTTTAGTTGCCTTATTGGGAGCATCAGATTTTACGCCATAATCTTGATGTCATGCACATTGAGAAAAATGTCTGCGAGAACATCATTAGGACTATTTTGAATGTCGATGGAAAATCAAAAGACAATCTTCAGAGTCGACTTGATTTAGTCCACACAGGAATTCGGCGTGAGCTTCATCCCCAAGCACTTCTGAATATGAAATTTCGGTTGTCGCCTGCTATTTTTTTCAATGTCAAAGACGGAGAAATAAGTGTTCTGTATGGTGTTGAAGGATATAAAGGTCCTGGATGTGTATGTATCAAATATATCCCAATGTGTGAGCGTTAAAGATCGAAGACTATATGGCTTAAAATCGCATGACTATCACATCTTGATGCAAGACTTACTACCAGTTGCTATGTGGTGTTGTATGTCGAAAAAGGTGACGTCTTGTGTAATTGAACTGTCCAATATAATGAAAGGCATTTGTGGCAAAGTTTTGGACGTTCAAGAACTTGAGACACTACAAGATCAAGCCGCATTGACTTTATGCAATCTGGAGAAGATCTTCTGCCTTCCTTCTTCACAATTATGGTGCATTTGTTAATTGATCTCCTCGTGAAGCAATACTTGGTGGACCCATTTTCTATCGATGGATGTATCCCATTGAAAGGTCTTACTTTATTTGTAACTTATTCCTTCATCCACCTAAATGCCTTTAGTTGCAACTTTTGATAATGTTCCATACCGTGTTTAGGTTCCTATCCAAATTGAAGTCTTACTACCGCAATAAACGTTATCCAGAAGGATCAATTGCCGAAGGCTACTTGGCAGAGGAATGTATGACTTTCTGTTCGAGGTATTTGAAAGATGTCGAGACAAGAATGAACAGACCAAGTAGAAATGCTCGGCTCACAGATCATAACGTGGCTGAAACTTATTTATTTCAAAGTTTCGGAGAACTGATCGGCAAAGTCAAAATTGCAGAATTAGACGATATATCGTGGGTCCAAGCACATCGATACGTTCTTTTTCATCACGATTCAATGGAACCATTACGCAAGTAAGTTCTAGAATTTGATAAATACTCATCAATTATAATTTGTTTGTCTTTTAACAAAGTAACCCTTTTTTTTAACATAGTGAGTACAAACAAATATTAAGAGCTCGTTCACGGTCCCGAAGATTACATCGACGAGAAATTAATAAGTTGTTCGCAGAATCATTTCATGAATGGTTAAGACAAATGGTATGCAATTAAAGTTTTCATTGACAAGTAATAATGTTTTCTCGTAAAATTTATAATTATTCAATTTACTTTTGATCCAATAGGTTTGGAGTCGGAATGAAGTAAATGATGAAGTTAAATGGCTTTCACAAGGTCCAAACATAATAGTGAAAAGATATAGTGTCTTCCTCATCAACGGATACAAATTTCATACAAGGTATCGCGAGAGATTGAGGAGAACCCAAAATTGTGGAATTGTTGTTAATTCTTCAATTACAAGTTATGCTAGTGCTAGGGACAATAATCCTGTCGAGGGGAATCTAGAGTATTACGGACTTATTACTGAAATCATTGAGTTGGATTATTACAGAAAATGGAAAGTTGTCTTATTTCGAGGTGATTGGGCTGATGTGAATACGGCTCGCGGAATTAAAAATGATCAATATGGTTTTACAATGGTGAATTTATCTCGATTGATTCACATCGGAGAACAATTGATAGACGAGTCTTATGTGTTTTCTTCTCAAGTGAAACAAGTTTTTTACTCGAAAGATCAACTGATGAAGATTGGTACATTGTACTTCGAAACACGCCTAGGGACTTGTTCGACATAGGCAATGAAAGTAGTAGAGATGAAATCATCGAAAGATCAGAAACTCTGCCTTTTCCAGAACAAAACCTAAATGAAAATATCCCTAGTACTAGTACACAATTTCAATGGGTTCGTCAAGACGTGGACGAAGATATTTATGAATTATGATGTAGTAAGATTTTATGATTTTTTTATTTATATATAATATTATAATTTTAATCTTGGTCATTTTATATAATTTAACTATTTTATATGTACCATTATTGTTGTCATTTGTTACTAAAGTTTTAACTATTTTATATGTATTGTAGGAAAAATGAGTAGAAGAAGATTGTGAGATTTAAATATTGTAAATTCGGAAGAGGGCAATAGCGAACAGAAAACAATAGTTAGATCCTCGAGTGTGTCTGACATAGATGATGAGCCTACATAATTACAAAGTAATGTTAAGTTTATTTTACATGCATGTTGACTTTAATTATTGATTCATTTTTCAATTTTAATATAACAATAATATGTCATTGTTCAGCTGAGACTGGTGGGACGCGCAGAGGTCGCAGACGTACCCTGCTTAAAGACTTATACGAATTAAATCACATCGAGCGTGTGAAAGTAAGGAGAAACACTCATGGCCAGCCTGTTGGCCCTGAAGCTCAACTTCTAGCAGGCTATCTGGGCATTATTGCACGGAATGCAAATATGTTGCCCATCAATTACGAGTCATGGCATCACATGCCTGATGCAAACAAAAAACAAGCTCTCAATAACGTTAAGGTAACAAAACGTAAATGTAATTTATAATACTTTGGTTGAAGTTTAATTTATATTTACTTTCTAAACTTATGTTTTTTTAGGAGAGATTTGCTTTGGAGGTCTCCGATGACTATATAAAGAAGACACTGGGAAAAAAATGGAGAGACCATAAAAGCACACTGAAATAAATTATTTTAAGAAAGAAATCAACCTCGAGGATAAATTGCGAAATGTCCCGCTGGGAATGTTGAGGTATCAATAGGAAGATGCGGTTAGATTTTGGAACTTAAAGAAAGGAGAGGTATTACCTAGTTGTAAACTCTTATAAATTTTTCGGTTTATTGTATTTACTATATACGTAATAATAATTTCATTATGTAAGACCGTGAGCATGTTGGAACGAGCAGCAGGCAGAAACAGACATTCACGCACACATTAGGGTCCAGAAGTTTTTCTTCTGTAGCTGATGCCGAGGTATGAAAATTTATTAATTCTGTCAAATATTAGTAACTTTATACTATTAAATTATATTTTTACTACTACACTGTAAGAAGTTTCCACCGGTCAAAAAGTTGGACGCGTTCAGCTTTTTGACATTACGCATAGGAAGAAGGATGGGTCTCCGATGACATCCGAAGCTGGAGAGATTATGGTATATTTACTTAATAAAATTTTATTTATTATAAATATTTATAATGTTTACTTATAATAGTTTAATTATTCGTTACTAGTTTTAAACTAATAATGTTAAGTTATGTTGCATTCATTCTTATTGTATATATTTCGTTTCTAACTTTTTTATTGATTTATTAGGAGAAACTAAAGGAGAAGAAGGCAGTATAAAGCTAATTTGCTTCGAGTGATAGTTCTATTAATCTTAATGATATTGATAACAGAATTATTATCGATGTTTTGGGTCCTGAAAGGTATGGTCAGAATTTTTATGCTACATTTGATGTTTTTTGGCTTCATTTATATGATACATTTGCTATTTTTTATTACTGATGTTTTGGGTCCTGAACGGTATGGTCGGGTCCGATTTCAAGGATCTGGTGTTACCCCGACTCAATATTTTGGATCCGGCTCCCAACGGTACATGCCTTCCGGTAGCCAATCGCAAGCTGAAGTTCAGAGGTTAAAAGACCAAATATATCAGATGCAAGCGAGCACGATTCAAACAAATTGTCGAGGTTGAAAGAAAATATGAAGAACTTGTTTAATGAAAAGAGCGAGAGAGGCAAATGGCAATGAGGGAGGAGAAGCGAAGAGAAAATACTATGAGCTCCAGCTACATCTTCAGCAGATGATTCAGATGTTTCAACAGTCGCAGAAGCAGCCATCTTAGTCATTTAGTTTCTCTTTGTGATATTATTTTTAACATTGATACATTTAACATTATTGTAAGAATTGTTTCAATTATACTTTATTTATTAATTTATATCATATATCTTTTATTGAATTTGAAGTATCGTTTAGATTTAATGCTTTTGGTGAGATTTAAATGTTATATTTGCTGTTTTGGGTTGAAATTATATGCAACTGCTGCTGTTTTTGATTGGTTTTAATGCAGGAAGGGTAGGATATTGGAGAAAATAAGCATTGCAAATCTGTGAAAATTAGCAGCGTTTTTTATAAAAGCGCCGCTAAAAGTCAAGACCTTTAGCGGCGTTTGTGTGGAAAGCGCCGCTAAAGTTTGCGGCACTTCCTTTAGCGGTGTTTTTTGCGGCGCTTTCAAAAGCGCCGCAAATACTATTAGTGGCGCTTATAAACGCCGCTAAAAGTCTGTTTTGGTGTAGTGTGTTTTTATTAATTAGTAAAATTTTATTTTATTTAAAAGTATAAAACATTTATATAAAAATTAATTTAAAATGCACTAGTTTGCTATCTATGCAATGCATGAATTAATTTTATTTATTTAATTAAAATATTGACTTACATTTTAAAATTATTGTTAAAATTTTTAAATATAACAAATGGACCTTATAAATAATAATAGATTTTAATAATGCATTATACATTCCGTTATAATTCAAATTCGAGCATAATAAAATATTTAAACTATGATTCAATGTCACAAAAAAAAAATAAAACAACATATAAATAATATTAATAGAATTGATTCGTAAAATTATAATTTTATCTAAATTTCGAAAGATAAATCTTAATAGATTATATAATTTTAAAATTTTCGATAAACTATTTTTCTATTCTTATATATAAATAATTAAAAATATTGCACAAGTTAAAAAGTTAAAATTAAGAACTAAAAATCATATATATAATGTGGTATTTGAGTTTGACACTTTTTTTAGTGTGGTATCTTTGTTATTTTTAGTGTTTAATTTAAGTTTTAAGATTGATTTGATGAAAGTTAATTGCTAATATTATGAGGTTTGAAATTTTCATGATTTTGTTTATAGAATAGATTTAGCATTAATTGTAAATTTGTTTAATTTGTCAAATATAGCCTGATGGAAGTGATTTAATTTGGGTTTTAGAGTTGATTTGATAAAAGTTACTTGCTAATATTATTAGCTAATTATGAATTTTATCAAATCAACTCAAAATCTTGAATTAAAAACTAAAATTTAACATTATTTTCTTCAAGTATCAAAATGTATAACTTTTGTCAAATACAAATTCTACATTGGACCAAAAATAGCACAAGTACCATATTTGAAAAAAAAAAAGTGTCATTATTTTTTAAGCCTTTATTGTACAATATTTCTAGAAAAATGGTAAACACATATAAATATAGGAATTTAATATGTAATAGTTTAAAAAAATATTTTTTCGTTAAAATTGTAACACCCCAAACCTGGTCTAGACGTTATGGCCAAATATGGAGATGTTACGTAAGACGATTGTAAATTCAATTTTTCATAAATTTTGAAAAAATGTCGTAAACTTTTTTTACTTAAACTCCGGTTTAAAAGAAAAAAATACATCTAACTTAACTTTATAGTTGAAAATGATGTATACTTACATTTTCTAAAACGAATACTTAGTAGCGGAAATTCTTAGATCGTTATGTTTTGTAAAACCAAGCTTATTTTCTCCAAACTCGTTTATTTTGCAGGAAAACATATATTTTCGCTAAGACGTTTTTAATAGTATCATGCAAAATTTGAAAATAAAAATTCCAAAAACCAAAACAGTCCAAAAAGTCCCAATAGTCTAAAAATAATGAAACACAATAACATCAAATTTGAGTATAATAGATAATGAAACTAAATCAGTTTAACTGAGCTCCGTCGCACTGGTGTGCCTAAACTTGAGGATTAACAGAAAATATCAGAAAAAATTGAAAGTGAGTTTACAAAACTCAGTGTATAATGAATAACTTTAAATAGTTATTTTATATCAGACAGATTTAGCAGAACATATTCATATCGAGCAATATAGATACAAATATATATATTCCTACCACATCTGCTACACACCATCTCTGACCATCTCAACATACTATATGGAGTATAAAACACCAATCCAACCCTACACACCACTTAGTGTCGATATGACACTTTTTAGAATATTTGAAGCTGAGCTGTCAGTGTAATAGGTGAATTATTGTCATTCACAAAACACTTCCTCCACATAATATAATCCATCCCAGACGCAAATATAGAACTGAATAGATTCAGACATGTTTACAGTATACATGCATAACATAAAAGATACAAAGTATACATAGCATTTTTCGGGTTACTCATAACCTGTTATAAGGTTTACTTATCATATGACGTCTCAACTATACGAACAGTTATCAGAATTTATACTAGCAGATGATTGGATTTCAAATTCTACAGTCTATTTGATCACATACCAACCCCATGGAAGGTCTACAATCATTTAGAATGATGTGTATAAACATAGGAAAAAAATTCAAAATTTGGGGCCCATACACCCGTGTGGTCCACACGACCCAAATAACTGTAACACCCTAAACCTGACCTAGACGTTATGGCTGAATCTGGCAATATCACATAAAAGGGATTTGAATATGGCACTAACTAGATAAAACTTAAAGCTCATAAACCCTTATTTGCTTTCAGTTAATTCAATTTATAATTTCAAATAGTCGACTTGCTTAAAAACATATCATTTTAGCGGAAGCTTAGATAAACTATCATGTTTAGGGAAAACAGTTCTCATATTTAAAAAAAACCTAGTTTTTAGTAACTCATTGTTTTGAAAGAAAACTTTTTGTGAAATCCGTTTTACATGCCCGTGTGACTCACCCGTGTGGCCCACATGCGCAATCTGGTTTAGCTCGTGTAGCTCACACGGCCACTCTCCGGCCATCACACGGCAGTGTCTTGCGAACGGCCTGGCCTTCGTCGATCACACGGCCGTGTCGTCACACACGGCCTACCACATGGTCGTATGGCATCGATAGATTGCAAATTCAGCTTTCATCGAATCCCCTTTTTTTACATTTCAAGTACACACCTAGTACTGTTTCTCAGTGAAAACACTCCCAAGTCTCCTGGAACCTAAAATTGATCAATTAAAACCTCAATAGTTAAATCGACAATAATCGGAACTTTGACGAGATAGACAAACCTTTATCCATCAAAAATCCTTACCTTTGACCGAACGATGGCGATTCCACGCACTACAACACCGTTTGGGAAAGACTTCAACCCCTTAATCCTTTCCTAACACAAAACAACCCCCTTCAATAACAATTTACTAAAGCCAACATAATAGTCATGTTATCCATATTTACCAGAACGCACAAAGAACACTTACAGAAATGGAACACTATGAGCAACACACAGAAAAGTAACAAAGATGAAAAGGGAGAAACAGAGAATGAGGATTTAGGAAAAGAGAAAATGGCAGAGAGGTGGAAAAAGAATAGAACATCGAAATTTTGGGGAAGAAAACCAAAATTTTTGAAAAAGGGAACATAAAAAAAGATTTAATAACCCCTAAATCCCTTAATTATCTCCACTATCCCATTACTCAGAATTCTAATTCCATCAAAACTCTCTTACAGAATCAAACAAAAATAAATACCCACGCTCGCGCATATATTCGAACACAAGACCTCTATACAACACACAGACTCCCTTACCAATTGAACCAGCAGGCTCATTCTGATATGGTTTTACAACAATTTGATATAAGCCCACTGAGCAAGTATAAGGCTTACATTAGAAAAATACCAAAATTTACCAAAGGTAAGGCTTAAACCCAAGACCTCTCACACACACCTAGAACACTTAACCACTGAAGAAGATATACAATTGTGTTAAACAATTACAGAAACCCCCTAAAAGAAATTTTGACCTCGAAATTTACCTGATCAGTAAGATAAGGATAATGTTGTCGCATTGAATCCTCCGGTTCCTATGTGGCCTCCTCAGTGCTGTGATTCCGCCACAGAACCTTCACTAAAAGAATGGACTTCCTCCTCAGAACCTTAACGACTTGCTCCAGAATTTGAATCGGCTCCTCCTCAAAGGTCAAATCCGCCTAACCTCGATCTCTTCAATAGAGACAATATGAGAGGGGTCAGACCGATATCGCCTCAACATTGAGACATTGAAGACATCGTGGATACGGTCCAACTCTAGAGGTAGCTTCAACTGATAAGCAACAGGTCCCACACGCTTTAGAATTCGGTACAGTCCAATAAACCTAGGGTTTAGCTTGCCCTTCCGACCGAACCTCAGAACTTTCATCCACAGAGAGACCTTAAGAAACACGAAGTCCCCCACAAAATACTCAATCTCATGTCTCTTCAGATCTGCAAAAGACTTCTATCTATCAGAAGTCACTTTCAGTCGATCTCAAATCAGTCGAACCTTATTCTTAATTTCATAAACCAACTCAGGACCCAAAACTTACCGTTCACCCAACTTAGTCTAACACAACGAAGTAGGACAATTATGACCATACAAAGCCTCGTAAGGTGCCATCTGGATAGTATACTAGAAATTATTATTATAAGCGAACTCGACTAATGGCAGATAATCCTCTCAACTACCTCAAAAATCAATCATGCAACCCCGAAGCATATCCTCCAGTATCTGAATTACCCTCTCGGATTGACCATCAGTCTGAGGATAGAGCGCAGTACTGAAGTCCAACCTTGAACTCAAAGCTTCATGCAATTTCTTCTAGAACCTAGAAGTGAAGCGAGGATCTCTATCAGAAATGATCGAGACAAAACCCCATGCAGTCTTACTATCTCAAAATGTATAACTTCACTAGCTTCTACAGAGAATAATCAATTTGAACCGAAATAAAGTGAGTAAACTTGGTCAATCGATCCACGATGACTCAAACAGAATCCTTCTTAGTGGGTGTCAGGGGCAACCCACTAACGAAATCCATAGTCACTCGTTCCCATTTCCATAAGGGAATCTTGACTGGCTGCAATAAACCTGAAGGCAACTAGTGCTCAGCCTTAACTTGCTGGAACATCAGACATCGAGCCACAAAGTCAGTTACCTCATGCTTTAAACCCGGTCACCATTATAACTTACGAAGGTTGCGATACATCTTATTACCGCCAGGATGCATAGCATAAGGGCTACTATGTGTCTCCCTCAGAATAGACTACCTTAGATCAGAATCATTCAACACACAAATCCGTCCTCGGAAACACAACACACCATCACTATTTTAATCCAAAATCAGAAGTTGTACCACTCTCCACCTGACGAAACTGTACACCTAGAGTCTCATCCACTAACTATTTATCTTGAATATGCTTAATCTAAGTCGATTTAACCTGCAACTCGGTTAACAGACTACTATCATCAAACAGACTAAAGTGAGCAAACATCACCTCAAATCAGACATCACCCTACAACTTAGAGTATCGACCACCACATTGGCCTTACCAGGATGATACTCTATCGTGCAGTCGTAATCCTTGAGTAGCTTAATCCATCGATGTTGTCTAAGGTTCAACTCCTTTTGAGTAAGGAGGTACTTAAGACTCTTATGATCGGTGCAGATAATACACCTCTCACTATATAGATAATGCCTTCAAATTTTTAGTGCAAAGACCACAACAGCCAACTCAAGATCATGTGTTGGATAGTTCCCTCGTGTGTCATAAGCTGATGGGACACATAAGCCATAACCTTACCATCATACATCAGAATGCAACCCAACCCAACATACGAAGCATTACTATAGACCACAAACTCCTTCCCAGATTCAAGCTGTATTAGAACTAGAGCCTGAGTCAGAACATACTTGAGCTTCTCAAAGCTCTCTTGTTGTGCATCAATCCAAACAAATGGCACATCTTTGCGCAAAAGCTTAGGTAATGGAGTTGCAATAAAAAAACCCCTCGACAAATCGACGATAATATCCCCTTCAAACCTAGAAAACTACGAATTTCAGACACATTCTTGGGCTGTTTCCAATCCAACATAGCCTCAATCTTATTAGGATCGACCCGAATCCCCTCTGCAGAAACCACATGCCCCAGAAAAGTTGCTTCATTCAGCCAGAAGTCACACTTGCTTAACTTAGTATAAAGTTGCTTCTCACGCAGAATTTGAAGCACCACTTTAAGATGCTCATCATGCTCATCCACAGTCTTAGAGTATACCAGAATTTCATCGATGAATACCACGACAAATTGATCCAGATAGAGCTAAAAAATTTGGTTCATCAAATCTATGAATATGGCCAGTGCATTCGTCAACCCAAAAGGCATAACTAGGAACTTGTAATGCCCATACCAAGTAGTAAATGCGGTCTTATGATCATCAGCCTCCTTAACTTTCAACTGATGATATCATGAATGAAGATCGATCTTACAGAACACAGAAGCCCTCAGAACTGATCGAATAAGTCGTCAATCCTCAAAAGTGGATACTTATTCTTAATGGTCAGCTTGTTCAGCTGCTGGTAATCAATGTACATCCTCATGGTCCCATCATTCTTTTTAACAAACAGAACTGGTGCTCCCTACGGAGACACACTGGGACGAATGAAACCACAGTCCAACAACTCTTGTAATTGAGCCTTAAGCTCTGTAAGCTCTTTCGGTGCCATTCAATAGGGAGCGATAGACACCGGAGCTATACCCGGAAGAAGCTCGATCCCAAACTCAACCTCTTGGTTCGGAGGCAATCCCAGTAACTCCTCAAGAAACATGTCCAGAAAATCTTTTACTGTTCTAATGTTCCAAATAGAAGAGTCCTAGAATCTAAAACACTTATATAAGCCAAGTACGCCTCACAACCTTTCCGGACCAGTTTCTTAGCTACTAGTGTAGAAATCACATGTGATAGATAGTCTCAACGCTCTCCGATTACAACCACCTCTTCATCTCCCTCAAATCTCAGAACGACCCTCTTAGTTGCACAATCCAGACTAAACTGGTGCTTGACCAACCAGTCCATACCTAGAATCAGGTCAAATTCCCTAAATGGTAACTCTATAAGATTAGCCAAAAATACCGTCTCTTGCACAACTAAAGGAACGTCCCTATACAACTTACTAACCCGAACAGACTGCCGCAACGGACTCAATACAATAACCTCACTTGTAGTGCTCTCAACCAAAATCCTCATGTTTCTAGATACAGTACTAGCTATGTATGAGTGAGTAGACCCTATGTCAATCAAAGCCAAATAAGGTACATCAAATATAAAGAACGTACAGGTGATGACATTAGGAGCATCTCTATCCTCTCAAGGTCAAGCAGTATAAACCAAAGCAAGCTACCTCGCTTTAGTCTGACCAGCACCTCTGCCTGGTGCTCTCTGCCCTCGGCCTATACCATTACCACCCTTGGCCTGACCACGGCCCCTAGGTGGTTGCTGAACTACTCTCTATGGCTGCACAGGACCTGATGCTGGAGCTTGTACCTGATCAGCCATCAGTGGACACTCCCGAATACGGTGCTCAAGGGACCCACACCTCAAATAAGTCCCAATCCTCCTTCAACACTCACCCGAATGGCGTCTCCCACAGTCACTGCATGGTTGTAACCTAGTAGGAACAACAAAAGCATCAGGGGCCGCCACTCTAACTAGCCCATCAGATCTGGCCTTTTTCTTTGGCCTCAGAACAAAATTAGAGGGCTCCGAATCCCTCTTGTTCTTATCTCTCTCTATCTCTGTTCTGGCGCTCCACGCACTTAACGTCCTCAGCAATCTTAGCTTTTTCCAACAGAACAGCAAACTCTCGCTCCCTCTGTGGAGCAATTAGAAACCTCAGGTTATCCCTCAGTCCATCCTCAAAGCGAATACACCTCTCATACTCCAATGCCACCATACTTTGAGCATAACGGCTAGCCTTAGAAATTCGGCCTCATACTTAGCCACAGATCGATCACCTTCTGTGAGGTTCAGAAACTCACGCCTGCAAGCATCAACATAGCTGGATCCCACATATTTTCTCTAAAATGTAGTCTTAAAGAACTCCCAAGTTAGACGGTCAAGCTGAATGCCCTCCTTAACTGTCAACCACCACTGATATACTTCGTCGCGAAGCAAGGAGACTGCACCCTTTAATTTCTACTCAAGGGTATAGTCCAGATCATCCATAACCCTCTCTGTGGCCTCCAACCAATACTCAGCCACATTAGGGGCGACTCTTGTGACACTCCTAAATAACTCAACTCCATTGGACCGGAGTCGCTCAATTACCTGCCCTCAGCCTCCAGATCCAGAATTGGGTCCAACGACCCTCTCCAATATCCTTAGCATGGCTGAGATAGTGCGTCGTCCCCAACCGATCGACTCTGAGACCCAGTCTCATTAGCAGGTGACACCGGTGTCTCACTAGTGTCTAAATTTGGCATGCTGCCCAGAGATGAGGACTCAGCTCGAGCCCCTTAATGCCTCTGCCTCTGCCTCGGCCTCAAGTACCACATCCACGGATACCTCTTGCGCTCATTGTCTAATACGAGTCTATCTACATTTAAAGTTTTATGCAAAATTAATTAAAAGTTTAAGAGTTGTTTTCAGAGGTTTCAGTCTCAATCAGTTTCACTACAGTTTCAGAGAGTACTAACTATAGTGTTTTCAGAGTATGGTGCTTACAGCATTTCAAATAAACTATCTAAAGTTTAAAATACTTACAGGATTGGCGCCGGAGACTTGGTGTACCACATTCTTAATCAAATATTTTTAACCCATTTGGAAACTAGTTCTTTAAAACATACTTTGGAACCCAAAAATCTACAGCTGACTTTTGCAACCTGACTCTGATACCATTAAATGTAACACCCTAAATCTGGCCTAGACGTTATGGCCAAATTTGGCGATGTCACATAAAAAGAGATTTGAATACGGCACTAACTCGATAAAACTTAAAGCTCATAAACCCTTATTTGTTTTCAGATAATTCAATTTATAATTTCAAGTAGTCAACTTTCTTAAAAACATATCATTTTAGCGGAAGCTTAGATAAACCGTCACGTTTAGGGAAAACAGTTCTCATTTTTAGAAAACCTAGTTTTTAGTAACTCGTTTTGAAAGAAAACTTTTTGTAAAATCTATTTAAGATTTGAAAAACCCGTGCTTTTGGAAAAAAAATCTGAGTTACACCACATTTTGCAGTTATAAAATTATGAAATCACAATCTATCCCAAATTAAAATAAAACAGTCTGTAGAGTCCGAATTACATAAAAATAACCTAGATTAGACCAGAACATGAAATGTAATTGTATTTATAACCAGTTCGAACATGTGGTCACCGAGAGGCTCTGCAGCACTGATCCGCCTAACTTTGTGGATTACCTGTATAGAATAAACAGAAAAGGGGTGAGTTTAGGTAAACTCAGTGTGTAACCCAGCAGAGTTAAGCATGTATACAAATAGAGTATCACAATTAGACATATTCACATTCGGGCCTGAGCCCAATTCAGATACAGATACAGATATACAAACCAAATAACAGAATCTTACCCCCAACCTTTACACACCATCTCCGACCATCCTTACACACCATGTGGGGTTTAAAACACCCACCCAACCCTACACACCACGCTGTATCGATACGGCACATATCAGATATAATGCAGCTGTGCTGCCAGATATTAGACATAATCTGCCTTTCAAAACACTTCCTCCAATATACATCATCCCCCCCAATCACAATAGCAGAACATGCATATAGACTTAACAAATAAATCATGCTTAACATGCATTTATAAACAGATTGCAGATAACAAACATAGGCATGCTCACAATAGTACATCAGTCTAATAGAACACATAGTTTTAAGGTTTAGTAAGCCTTTATCGACCCTATGGTAGGTCCACAATTGATTAGGAAGGCCCGTGCGACCCTACAAAAATTTTCAATATAATGGGCCCACACACCCGTGTGGCCCGCCCTTGTGGCCCACACGCTCAGATTGGCTTTGCCCATGTGGATCACACGGCCTGGCCCAAATTTCACACGCCCGTGTGACTCACCTGTGTGGGCCCACACGCTCAGTCTGGTTTAGCCTGTGTAGCTCACACGGCCACTCTTCGGCCATCACACGGCTGTGTCTTGCGCACGGCCTGGCCTTTGTCGATCACACGGCCTTGTCGTCGCACACGGCCTACTATATGGCCTACCACACGGCCATGTGGCGTCAAAAGATTGTAATTTCGACTTTCGTCGAATTCTATTTTTCTGTGTTTCGGGTACACACCTGGTACTGTTTCACAACGAAAACACTCCCGAGTCTCCTGAACCTAAAATTGATCAATTAAAAACCCAATCAGTCACTTAAATCGACACTTAATCAGAACTTTAACGAGACAGACAAACCTTTATCCATAAAAAATCTTTACCTTCGACGGAACAATGGCGGTTCCACCCACTACAACACCGTTTGGGAAAGACTTCAACCCCTTAATCCTTTCCTAACACAAAACAACCCCCTTCAATAACGGTTTACTAAAGCCAACATAATAGTCACGTTATCCATATTTACCAGAACGCACGAAGAACACTAACAGAAACGGAACACTACGAGCATCGCAAAGGAAAGTAACAAAGACGAAAAGCGAGAAACAGAGAAGGAGGATTTAGCAAAAGAGAAAACGGTAGAGAGGTGGAAAAAGAATGGAACGTCAGAATTTTGGGAAAGAAAACCGAAATTTTTTGAAAAAGGGAACATAAAAAAAAAGATTTGATAACCCCTAAATCCCTTTATTATCTCCTTTATCCCACTACTCAGAATTTTAATTCCATCAAAACTCTATCACAGAATTGAACAAAAATAAATACCACGCTCGCGCAAGGATTCAAACATAAGACCTCCACACAACACACAAACTCCCTTACCACTTGAATCAACAGGCTCATTATAAGATAGTTTACAACAATTTAATATAAGTCCACTAAGCAAGTATAAGGCTTACATCAGAAAAACACCAAAAGTTACCAAAGGTAAGGCTTGAACCCAAGACCTCACACACACCCAAAACACTTAACCATTGAAGCAGATACACAATTGTGTTAAATAATTACAGAAACATAAACAAATATTTTGGGGCGTTACAATAGCCCAGACTGTGTGTCACACATAGTCCAGCACACGGCCTACCACATGGCCATGTGGCGTTGACAATGCAATTTTTCGACTTTCGTCGTTCGCTGTTTTTCGAATTTTCGTTACACACTGCTTCAATTTGATGCGAAAACACCCACAAAATTACCAGAACCTAAATGCATAAATTAAAACATCACATTAGCAATGGTAACGATACGATTTAAGGAACGATTTATCTTAAAAAAAATACCAAACGAACTCACTCGAAAAATTCACTCAACCACAACCCCCAAATTAGTACTAACTTACCCTTGCACAAGATCAACAACTCCCCAAGCCTTAATCCTCCAATGGATTAATTGCTCTGTGACCTTCACCTAAATAATCCAAAAGATTAATATTGAAAATAAACCCGAATTCAACGAGGTAACAAATAACGAAATACAGGGCTTTAATTGAAAGAAAAATAACCTTAACCGCACTTACGTAAGAACCGAATTATCAAACCCCACCCACGAACACCACCAAAATTAAATAACCCCAACACCAAGAGATTGGGAACAAAATCAAGAAAAGAACAAAAGAATTGAAACCCCACTTTGGTATACTCCACGCCAACAAGAACAAAACAACAGAATGGGAGAAAGAAAAATCGTGCAATGTGGAAACAAATTTTAACAAACTACCCCACTTCTTTAATTTCAAAATAAAATAAAATATGATAAAAATAAAAAAATACTAAACCAACCACTACAAAATCCTTCCCCACCTAAACTGTTTCTCAACTATCCCAGTTGACCCCAAACACTTCAGATATACGGCACAAACAAAAATGCCAACAAAACACTATTTATTCACACCCGTTAGAGCCCAAACCCAAGACCTCCAAAATACCATCAACACACTAAACTACCGAAACATACACTTAATTATAATAGAATTTAACAAATCAAAAATTAATTTGGGATCATAAAAATGGTAAATTTTAAAAACTCATTTTGTTAATTTAATATATATTAAAACAAAATTACCATTCCGTTTGGTTTTTTCTTCTCAAAAAATCTGAAATCAATAGAAAACATGAATTAAGTTTCTTCTTCTTCTTTTTTTTAATTTGATGTATATACAAAGAAAAGAAATAAAAATCTACCTTGACTATTTTTATTATTATTTGAGTATGTGACTGTGCTTTACATAAGATTCTTTTGCTGTTTGATTCCTATCAAATTTTATATTTTAAAAAGTTTGAATATCTACCCACCGCTAGGGATGTTCAGTCGGTTAACCAACCCAAAATAACATTAAATAAATCAATTGACATTTCAAAATTTTTAACCGTTAACCGAAGCAAAATTTTTTCAAAAAAATTAACCGAACTGAAATTTTTTCGGTTAGCCGAATTAACCGAAAATTATATATTTTTTTTATTTTTGGTTAAAATTAACCGAATTTGTCGAATTAACCGAAATAAATCACTATATAATTAAAAAGATTACATAAGTCTTTGAATCACTACATAATTAAAAACATTACATAAGTCTTCAAATTACTACAAAATTAAAAAGATTACATAAGTCTTGAAATTAACACATAATTGAAATGTAAGTCTTTAATATTATCCATTTGTATCCATTTCTTCTTCCAAAACATCTTCCATTTGCATTAAAGCTACAAAAAAAAAAAAAACATGTGTAAAACCTTAGCAGAATATTAACACATTTTAAACAACATAACATGAGAAATATGACATTAATTAAGGCAGTAAATATATTTAAATTTTATAGTAAAAAATATATATTTAAATTTTGGAATGAAATATCCTTTTCAAGTAGTATTCTTAACAATTTTTCAATAGTATAATAATACTTACTTTGAGACACTGAAGCAACACTTTAATTTAATTTAAGACAACATAATAATTCTCAATTTAGTTCATAAGTGTTCTCCGTTTTTTAACCTAGTCGGCTTTGCCAATTGTGGTTCTTTTAGGAATTTGTCATTTGTTAAATTCAGAGTTAGGTAGGATGAATTCGAAATAAATTTGATTAATCAAATTGGATTTTGGGTTTGGATCAAAAGATTAACAAATCTAATGGCACTTTACATCATATTGCATGAATATTCAGGAACATACAGAAAAGCAGACGAAGATTTTATCTTACCGCAAATGCCAGTTAGTTCTTAAAGAGTAGTTAGTTATATGAGGCAGGCCCATAAAAGGTTATCATAGCCAATAATGGTAAGGCCAAATCAAATGTCAGCCCCCTGGCCTGGCCCATAAGCAAGCAGTCGAAAACCCTACAAGAAGAGTAAAGAAATTCGATCGGCTATCGCTCTGTCCCTCTTTGTTCAAACGCTCTTTGCCTCTTTCCATCTCTTCCTCGTCTCTCTCTATATTCCATTCTTCTCTTTTATCTATCAAGGATTCTATTTGCGGCTGTTGGGTTTTTATTTATTTATTTAAACTTTTCCCTATCCTTATTCTGTTTCAGTTCATTTTGGATTTAAAAGAAATGAAAAATGAGTAAGGTCATAGTGTGTGTTAGAGGGTGAAATGTGGTGCGAAAATGAATGATCCCTGTGATGAAACATTTAGTAATCAGAAAGTGAGAATGAAGCACAGAGGTGGGAAAGTTGGCGCTCCCTTTCAGTGGTTGAGGTTGAGGAACCAACCATACCAACCCCATGTGTTTCAGTTTCATGGTGGGTCGATACTTGGCAACTCCTGAGGGATCACTCTTTTTTTTCATAAACTAACTGGATGAAGCTTCTTTTTTCATACCTTTTTCTCTTAAAAAAAAACACCGGCAGAATTAAAAGATTCAGTTACCATCATCTACAAGAATTTATTATGAACACATGCTAAGGATGTTAAACACACCAAGGACAAGAAACAAGATAAATCAGATAAAAAAAATTAGAAAAAAAAAAAGTAAGAGTTATATTAATGGAGATTTTCTCACCTACCTCAACTCGTTAGTGATAAATAGTGACCTAGTAGACATTGGAGTGCCGGACGGAAGGTGGCTGACTTGACAGAGATATTGAGAGTTTTTAATTAGAGATTTGAAGTTGAAGTTTAGGTTTTATTTTTTCTATCGTCGGTTCACTGTAAGTGTTGAGTTGGGTTTAGTTTTAGTTTTAGTTTTAGAATTTTATTTTTAATTATTAGATTATTTATAATTTTTATGATTGTGTTGGGTTAGGTAATTAGGTTGGGTTGGATACTTAGGTTTTGATTGAGTTTAGGTGAATAATAGATTTATTTATATATTATAATTTTATTTATTAATTTTTCGTTAAACTGAAAAAATTTGATAAACCGATAAGTTTCGAATCGAATTAACCGTTAATCGAAAAATTAAAAATAATTAATCGTCTTCGACCGAAAAAATTTGATTAACCGAATTCGGTCGGTTAATCGAATTTTTCAATTTTACCCGAATTTTGCACACCTCTACCCATCACTAATTTTTCAAACTGTGATTCAAAAGAAAGCGAAAATTATTTTTCCTGATTATATAGAAAGAAATAATATAAAATAAAAATATAATGATAATAATTATAACAAAATCAGTTTATTTTTGGATCCTTTTTAAACATCAATTTTCTTTTACTAGTATTAGTTGCAACTCAAAAAAAAAAAATGTTGTCTAAGTCGAAATTGGGTCAATTTACTAGAAAATATTAAATTTTAACAAAATTTACGAAAAATGACTTAAAAAATAATTATTTATCAGAAAGGGTCATTTCCCAAAATGCGTCCACGTCAGCGCGTTTTCAATGGATGAATCAAGAAATCGTGTCCACGAGGGCCCGTTTTGTGCCACATCAACAAAAATAGCATCCTTGAGGGTGCGCTTTGCTGATGTGGCAAAAGCGTTCCCTCGTAGATGCGCTTTTACCCTGCAGTGGTCTTTTTTTTTTTGCTAGGCCTCCAACGGTAAAAAAAACTACAAAAACCCCCATCCTTTTATTTTTTTCACACAAAAGTCCTTACTCATTTTTCTTTCAACTTTCTCTCAAATTCCTCTCAAATTTCTCTCAAATTCCTTTAAAGTTCCTCTCAAATTTCACAATAGTCCTTTAATATTTACAAAAAAGCCCTTTTTTAATTTTTTTTGAAATATATTTTTTTGATAAATTTAAAAATATTCGATCGTATTAGAAATGGTCGGAAAATTAATTTATCTTGGCAATAAACACATTTCGTCGATCAAATGACAATGGTAAATTTTAATTTTAATTTTTCAATACTATTTAATATTTTTTAGGTTTATGCAATTTTAATTAAATTTTATTTTATAATTTTTTTAAACAGTCTGTAGATCGGGTGTTGCAATGCTATATTCGCAATATGTCTGGTCCGCCATCGCCGTTGATCGAGAATTACCCGCGGGAAGCGGGTGTTTGGCACGTGGCCACGATAGGCCTGGTGTGCAAGTTGGACCCAAAGTTAATCAGTGTGTTGATAGAGAGGTGGAGACTCGAGACGCACACTTTCCATCTTCAATGCGGAGAGTGTACTATCACTTTGGAAGACGTGCATTTGCAATTGGGATTGCCGGTGGATGGGTACGTAGTCACCGGGTCCGTAACTTCTGGTGATTGGACAGACGTATGCTACGAGCTTTTGGGTGCTATTCCGGATAACATTTACGGAAGTCAGATCGAGATGGGCTGGTTATGAGACACACTCCCGGATCTGAATAATGATTCGATCGAAATAGAAACAATACGGTAGCTCGGGCATACATTCTTGAGATGATTGGAGGCTATCTGATGCCGGACTTGTCACGAAACCTCATACATCTGATGTGGCTGCTGAAACTCGTTAATTTTAAAGTAGCGGGTAAATTGAGTTGGGGTCTGCCGTGCTAGCAAAATTGTATCGGGAGATGTGCGGGGCGACGCGGCCGAATAAAGCGAAAATCGAAGGTTGCCTATCACTACTGCAATTATGGGCACGATTTCGATTTCCATTTTTACGTCCTCGAGTCGACCACCCATATACATTCCCACTCATAACGAGGTAAATTTAATATTAGATTTTACAATTATTACGTAGATTTAAAATATAATTGTATACTAAAAATTTATTTAATTAAGTAGAACCTTTCGGCTATGTTGGAATACCTACATCGCTTGAAGATATACGGCTTCTATTAGAGCAACGGTCGGAAGCACAAGTAAGTATTAAATAAAATATATTTTCGTAATAAAATAGTCGTTTCGTATTTAGTATTTAGTATTTAGTATATAACTAATATTTTTTATCATGTTAATATAGTTTGAATGAACACCATACAAGGATCCGTCAATTCGGGCAGTAGTATTTTCAAAATCTGAACATTTGGCATGTGAATGTGCCATTAGTCAACTATGCCACTGTGGAGATGCACCAGTTAGATCGAGTTCTGCGTCAATTTGGATTCCGACAACCGATTCACGTGGCACCTAAGGTGCTCGATGATGAGCACAAAGTCAACTTACGGCAGTTGCATATGGATTGGTCAAGATTTTGATCAGCGTATATCGAATTGTAGGAGAACCTGTATGATTATATACCTACTCGGGAACCGATCATCGTTCCTGAGTTAGCGTGCATGCCGGAATACATGCCATGGTTTAGGATCCATGGCAAGCCGTATTTATTTTCAGAAGAGGAGATACGACGGCAACTTCGTGAACAAAGGGAACGACGGAGCCCTTTAAATCCAAGGAGAAAGGGTGATGAGATGGGACCATCAACAACGCCGACACAACCACCGGGCCCATCAACAGTGCCCACATAGTCACCGGGCCCAACACTTCAGCCGACGACACTCACATCAGAGCCTTTTCAGATTATGCCAAGTATGTACCCTAGCCTTTATATGTATCCTAACCCTTATATGTTTCCTTTTCGCAGTCTCATGGCAGGTTGGAATGCATGGCCCGGTTCGAGTCCGTTCCCGACTACTCCGACTAGCCAGCCGATCTATAGGCGCGCCTCATAAGGGATCGCACGAGGCACCGTCGGAGAGCTCTTCTTTTTACCAATCTCATTCGCCTTACTGGATTCAGACACCTCCGCCATGGGTGATGCAAACACCTCCCCAGTCAATATTTTATCAAGGTGGGTCATCATCCCAACACCCACAACCAAACCCCTGGCCGGAGAAACCAGAATCCCCGCCTGAGGTTCACAACCCCTCCGAAGCTAGAAGAAGGAGGAATTCAGCGCGTAATCGTCGACCACCCCCATGTGGCACTAATTCAGTAAGCACCAACATTGATTCCAATAGTCATTATTTTATTTTTTATTGTAATTTTTATATATTTAATAAAATAAAAGATGTTTTTAATTTTTTATTGTAATTTAATTTAATTTTATATCTTAAATAAAATAAAAGTTATTTTTTATTTTTTGTAATTTAATTTTTATATCTTAAATAAAATAAAAGTTGTTATTTATTTATTATTGTAATTTAATTTTTTATCTTAAATAAAATAAAAGTTATTTTTATTTTTTGTAATTTTTATATCTTAAATAAAATAAAAGTTTTTATTTTTATTATAATTTAATTTTATATCTTTAATAAAATAAAAGTTGTTGTTTATTTTTATTGTAATTTAACTTTTTATCTTTAATAAAATAAAATTTGTTTTTATTTTTTGTAATTTAATTTTATATCTTAAATAAAATAAAATTTGTTGTTTATTTTTATTGTAATTTATTTTTATCTTAAATAAAATAAAATTGTTTTTTATTTTTTATATCTTTAATAAAATAAAAGTTGTTGTTTATTTTTTATTGCAATTTAATTTTTATCTTAAATAAAATAAAAGTTGTTTTTATTTTTTATTTTAATTTATTTTTATATCTTTAATAAAATAAAAGTTGTTGTTTATTTTTTATTTTAATTTATTTTATATCTTTAATAAAATAAAAGTTGTTGTTTATTTTTTATTGTAATTTAATTTTTTTATCTTTAATAAAATAAAAGTTGATTATTTTTATTGTAATTTAATTTTTATCTTAAATAAAATAAAAGTTGTTTTTTATTTTTATTGTAATTTATTTTTATATCTTTAATAAAATAAAAGTTGTTTTTATTTTTATTGTAATTTAAGTTCTTTATCTTTAATAAAATAAAAGTTGTTATTTATTTTTTATTGTAATTTAATTTTTGATCTTTAATAAAATAAAAGTTGTTGTTTATTTTTTAATTGTAATTTAATATTTTATCTTTAATAAAATAAAAGTTTTTTTTGTAATTTAATTTTTATATCTTTAATAAAATAAAAGTTGTTGTTTATTTTTTTTTTTTGTAATTTCTTTTTATATCTTTAATAAAATAAAAGTTGTTGTTTATTTTATTTTTTGTAATTTCATTTATTTTTATATCCTAAATAAAATAAAAGTTGTAATTTATTTTTATTGTAATTTATTTTTATTTTTATATATAGAAATTAATAAGAAATGGATGAATTAGGACTAAATTGAATAAGTGAAAAAGTATGACGGGTTAATTTGTAATTTTATCAAGATGGATGTTGATCCAAAGGTATGACTTTTGAATGATCGTAAGAGGCAAAATAAGCATTTAGCAAGAAAGATAATTTTGAAGAATAATGATGATGGTGATATTTTAGATTAATTGAATAACCTTTTTTTGTTTTGCAACTTAGTCTTTTTACAAAATTTCACCATTGTAATCAAGAAATTAAAAGAATTTTCAATGCCACCAATAGACAAAAAATGATAAGGAGACTATCAACTATTCCGATTTGGACATGAGCGAGATGTATGGCCTGGGTTCCTACACCATCCGCATAACTTCCGTTGGTTGGTTGTTTCTCGGATATCCATATTGTTGCGTATTCTAGTTGAGCAAGGTCAACCCTTTGGTTTGCGACGCAAGTCTCTATCTGGTAACAGCTTATACGGAGCAAGCGATACAGACGGCCACTTACGTTCATCCGGGACTGGTGGGAATACGTGTCTCCACACGTTGTACATTTATTCTATTTTATACACTTCGTCGACATAGCTCATCGGATTCAGACGAAGATTCTGACAAGCCGCAATTACATGAGCATATGGATAACGAAGTGCATCAAATATCCCATAGTCGCAGGTCCTATTTCTCAAGTGTACACGATATTTCCCGCCAACAATACCTTGGTTCGGCCTGTCAAACTCCATCACACGAAACTATAGGTTGTCGCGATTGTGACACACTGTGTCCATGGTGTTGGCCCGTGCCTTTCCCTTGTTAATTTCTCGCAATACCTTTGCGCACCATACATGGCCTCCTTGCATTTGGCCTTTATAACTCGCTGCTATCTTCGAAAATAGTGCCGCTAAACGAAAATATGTCTCTCGCACAACCGATGTTATCAGCAAATGACGTGTTCCTTTTAGAACAGAATTTATGCATTCGGCCAGGTTTGAGGTCATATGACCATATCGTAGGCCATCGTCGTATGCTTGTGTCCACTGTTTGAAAGGTATATTGCATAGGTAGTTTGCGCCTTCTTCGTTAACTGAGCGCAAACTCACCAACATCTCGTGAAAACGGTCATTGTTGATCTCGTACCCTGCCAATATAAGTTGATATCAATACCACTCTTCAATTAAGAATAAATTGAATATTACAAATGAAATTATATTAATAGATATTACATACCCATGTTGGTCACTTACCGTCGTTCACTTGTAGATCGATGTTGCCCGTGGTTGTTGGATGCAACATGCCTTAGGCAATATCGATGGTATGTGCGATGCCACAGACTTCCCTGTCGCTCTATTGCGGTTAGTGTTCTAGGGCCGCGATCCGATATAATGCATATATCAGGTTGGGGGTAGACATGCCTCCTTAACCTAGATAGAAAGAAATCCCAGTCATCAGCTGACTCCTCCGGTGTTATTGCAAACGCAATTGGAAGGATTCTCCCACTGCCATCCTGTGCCACAGCTAGCAATAGCCTATGCGTATATCTACCATACATAAAGGTACCGTCAATTTTTACCAATGGCTTGCAGTATAGAAATGTGTCTCGGCATTGCTTAAATGTCCAGAACAGACGCTTGAACACTTGGCATCCACGAAGCAATCGATCGTTGTAGTACACCGATTCCGTTTCAAGGTCTATTATGCTGCCTAGGGCATATCTCTCTAGCACCTGGCACCACTGCCACACTTCATTATATGAAGCGTCCCATCGACCATGCAACTTTTCCAACGCCTTCTGCTTAGCTATCCAAGTCTTTCGGTAAAAGGGCGTGTACCCCAATTAGCTACGAATATTGCCAATTAAGGCCAGCACTATAGTCTTAGGAACCGCCTTCACCGCCGGTATTATTAAGCCAGCCAACATCTCTGAATCCATCTTCAGGTGATCTTATGAAACACCTGTCAATGAAGTACGTTAAATAATGCAACATTACGTAATATCAGTATTATTCAAAAACCTTGAACACCTAGTGATACTGTACCGACAAGACATGTATGTGGACCTTTGTACTTTTTAATCTCCAACAAGCCTGTCCTTTTCCTCAACGAGGCCATGATTTTCCATGAACATGTACCATCTTGCACTGCACACTTGGCATCGTACTTATCGAGTTTGGACTTAACCAAGTTGTAGTTAACCCCGTTCTTGATGCTATATTGTTTCGATGCACCAAGAAAAGTATCCTTGTTGGAAAACTCTTTACCAACTTCTAATTTGCCCAAATCCAACGACGAACTTGTACGGTCACGACTTCTGTGTGGTAGTTCAGGAAACTCCAATGCATTGTCTTGAGATAGATCGACATTATGCATGTGGGCTGGAGGCGAGTACGCCCTGAATCGCGGATCTTCTTCTTCTTTATCTGAACCGCCTTTAACATCTTCAGGTACTGTAACATCCTGAATTTTTGGGCCTATGCGTTTAGTGTGTGTATATGTTTAAAGTGTTAATTTAACTGTTAAGGGTCTAAATTGGGCTCAGGCTTAGGCAGAGGCCTTGATTAAAATTTTCTTTTGGGCATTATAGGACTTAAAAGGTAGTACCTGTGTTTAAAATATCAAAATGGGCTTGTGGCCCAGTGGTCAGTAGCGCCACTTAGGGAAAAAGGAGGTGACACCACACCAAGGAGTTAGGTGCCCAAATTTAAGTTTCAAGGAGTCCAATTCCTTGTATTCAAGTTAGCTGATTTTCGGCATTAGGGTTAGGTGGAGTGGACGGCTACAAGGCTCAAAAATAGTAGGATTTATGTGAATGGGATAATATAGATAATATAGTTGATAATATGGAAGATAAAATAAGAAAAATTAGGAGCTATCTGCTGAGAGCAGAGTTGGCCGACATTCCATCACCTAGAGGAGTAAAGAAATCGGTTTCTAATAGCCATAAGGGGTGCCGAATTTTCTATAAATAGAGGGAATAGCTCATCAATTTCGGCATTTGAACCCTACTTTTTCTTGATTCTTTGTGCCAAAATTCTCAGTCTCTCCCTCCACAATTTTTTGTCAACTTTCTTTCAAAAAGCCGAAAATCACCACCGCCTTCACCCTTTCTTCTTTCTTTGAAATTTCCTATTAGTCGAATCTTCTAATCTCCATTGTTATTCTTCTCCCATTCACTAAAAGCTGAAACTACACTATTGTTTATTCTTATAGCTGAAATCTTCCTCTTGTTCATCTTTTTCGGGATTTTCTTAAAAGTCAAAATTCTTAGATCTCTAATCTTCTACACTTTGATCTTTTGCTGTGATTGTCGAATCTTCCTGCAAGGAGTAGCCGAAACCATTTGTATAGGTAAGTGTCGATTCGTGAGATTTCAATCTTTTTCTAGCGTTTAGAGATCTTAGCCGAATGGCTATATGATTAACTAATCGGGTGTTTCTCTCATTTGCAGCATTCCGGGATTTGAAGGGGGTCCAATCGCTTAGATTTCTAAGCCAGAGTTCAGTAGCACCCGGATCAAATTACTTTCAGGATTTTAAGGTAAGGAGATCTGTTAATTTAAATGTATAAATCGGGTAAAGCACTAACCTTGGCCGAATATAGGAGAGGCCTTATCCTTGCGTTCTTCTGACTTTTGAGCAAGGTTTTAGACTAAGGGTTGTAGATCTAGATAGTAAGGATATTGACTAAACGTGTAAATCTACGCGATATCAGGTCTGTAACTTTTCACACCATTAGATTGTCTGTTAATATATGTTAATAAATCTGCTTATATTCTGTTAAATGCTTAAATCCCGACATAACTTCGAAACCCGAGGAGGGTAAAGGCGAATCACCAGGTTAGTGATCTCTGTCATTCTAAAGTGAATGATTCTGTTGATTTGATGTGATAAACATCTATGACAGTTTCTGTGATTGCATGGGGTTGGGTGATTAATGAAAGGGGAAGTGTTCTACTGTAGTGGCTTACGCCATGATCTGTTGTAGTGGCTTATGCCATGATCTGTTGTAGTGGCTTTTTGCCATGATCTGATGGTGTGTAGCGGTGTGGGTTAATTGTAGAAATCCCCAATGGTGTGAATGGCTGGTACGGGTGGCGTGTAGTGGATGAACTTAGGATTTGGGTTGGGCTTGCATAATTATTGTTATATATATTAATCAATTATTCTGTTCTGTGGGGCTAAGGCCCAAATCTAATGGTGCATGAGGGTTGCACACTGTGTCTCGCGACTCAACCTATTATTTAATATTTTTTCGGTAGCACCTAGTGCATCGGACCGGCTAGAGAGGAGCGCAAGGTGGCCATGCAAAAGAACATTTGGATTCAGAAAAGACTTTATTTTATTATTTTATATCTTTATTTAATGGGTTTTAAATTTTAATGTAATAAGGCCACAGTCGTTAGCTTTATATTTTGTTCAGCTTTTAATTTTGGGCTTTTATTATTATCGGACATTTTAAGTTTACATTTTTTTCTAAGGCATGTATTTAAGTTTTGGTTTTAATTCATAGAAACATCTCATAGAATTTATAGCTTATCTAAATTATCAACCTATTAAATTTTTCCCGAATAAAAGGTTAAACTTTAGGAAAATATTTTCCAAAATGTGACATGTTTTTACTAATTCTTCTTAGTGGCATGCCAGATCCGGTCATGGTGTTTGGGTCGGGTTTGGGGTGTTACAGGTATGGTTAGAACAGGCTCCGGTTCAGAAAATAATGCAACTTTTACACCATCGGGGCCCAGGTCTCGAGGTGGATCCACATCGGACTCATCATCTGACCCACCATCATCTGCAACGAACGAGGGCCCCTTGCCGGTGGATGTCGTGGGGACTATATTATCCTTTCTTAAACAACTTTCGTAACATTCCCAATCATATGTGGATTGCCAACCACTAGAAGTTTATGACGTTCCCTAATACGTATTTCTAGCATCGAACGTTGAAGGAAGGATATGCATGTCTCATCCACCAACCGAGTGTCATGCAGGGGTTGTGTTTTCCATACTACCACCAAAAATGGGTGCTTCCGTATTTTGCCTCCCACTAACAGAGTGTCTACTTGGGGTCGTGTATTCCCCTCAAACAGTAGTAGATGTTGAAGTCGAAGGAAGATCACTTGGCGATGAAAATTATACATATACCTCAAGATAGGGTGATCCACTGGCAAGATGAGTCTCCACCATTGCCTCCAAGCTCTAAGGACCTTTGATGTCGAATGAGTCATATCTCACGGGATCAACCGAAGTACAAAATCTATACTTAATAGACTGAACTTTCATTGGCGTTGTTCCGAAGATTTTACGTCTAATTCTTTTGCGAAGTTTTGTCAAATCTATGTTCTGGTTAAAACCCAGTCGCGCTGTGTTCTCCGATAAAAAAACACCATTTTCAGTGTCACAAACCTCACCATCATAGTAAATAATAGCACTAATATGTTCACTCAACTTTAGTTTCTATTTTACTTTTGCCTCAATTTCTGTTATGCAACCTGAGAATGAAATTTGGCTCATTTATAGACAAATATTGCCAGAGACTACTGTAGCAAAAGAGCGTCCAAGTGGGAGATTTTTTAGTATTCTTGATGACAGTGTATCCTGCTTGAAACGTTTTGATCACTATTTGTTCAGAAACGTCTTCTCAAAATTATTTTTCTAGAGACTACTGTAGCAAAAGAGCGTCCACGTGGGAGCTTTTTCAAGATCTTGCTGATAGTGCACTTTGCTTGAAGCGTTTTGGTCACTATTTGTTCAGAAACGTCTTTTTAGAATTATTTTGCCAGAGACTACTGTAGCAAAAGAGTGTCCACGTGGGAGCTTATTTCAGGACTCTTGCTGACAGTGCATCCTGCTTGAAGCATTTTGGTCACTATTTGTTCAGAAACGTCTTTTCAAAATTATTTTGCTAGAGACTACTGTAGCAAAAGAGCGTCCACGTGGGAGCTTTTTTCGGTACTCTTGCTGACAGTGCATCCTGCTTGAAGCGTTTTGGTCACTAGTTGTTTAGAAACGTCTTCTCAAAATTATTTTGCCAGATACTACTGTAAAAAAATTCAAATAATTTTTTTTGCTGATATATTTTTTTCCAAAACCCTAAACCTAAAATTATTTTAATTAATTAACTCTAAAATCTAAGTCATTAATTTTTTCCTAAAAACCCTAAACCCTAAGACCCTAAAAACCCTAAACTGTAGCCCTAAAACCCTAAGAACTCATACCCTAACACTAAAAACAACTGAATAACCCATCGAGGGGAAAGGGCAAAAGCGCGTCCATGAGGGAGCGGTTTTGCCACATCAGCAAAGCGCGCCCTCAAGGACGCATTTTTTGCTGATGTGGAGGATGCGCTTTCCTGATTCATCCCTGAAAACGTGCTGACGTGGACACCTTTTCGGGGGAAATGACCCTTTCCGATAAATAATTATTTTTGGGTCCTTTTCCGTAAATTTTGTTAAATTTTAGTATTTTTTGGTAAATTGGCCTCGAAATTGAGCTGGACCCAAGTTCACCTTATGGTATTTTAAGATATTAAAAAAGCTTTATATTAATATTTACGATTAAATTTAAATAAATAATATATTTATTATAATCAATAGTTTAAATTAAAAAAAAAGTCAATTTTATATCAATATCGCTCTTTTTGACTAAAATACTTTGTAAGGTTAAACAACTAACTTTATATTTTATTTTAGTGTAAATTCCGATTAGTATAGGTTGCACTAGTGCATATTAATCAATTTTGCCCATACCAAATTAAATAGTATGTAAGGTCAATGATAAAAAAAAAATTAATTTAAAATTTAAAATTAATTTTTTCTTATTTATTTTAGATTTGTTGAATAATAGATTGTTTTATATATATATATACTTATCTTATTTATTGTATATTTTTGAATAGTGGATTGTTGTATGCTTAGTATAGGTGATCTTATTGTTAAATGTATGAAATAAAATTTTTACTTGTTTATTTTAGATTTTTTTTTGATGAATTGTATTTGTGAAGTTTTTTAAGAGTATTTTACATAATTGGGTAATATCTCAAATTCAAAATATTTTTATTAAGATCTCATTTTAGACAATTTTTAAAAAGTTTCATTAGTGTAAAAACAATACAATACACATTCAAATATATATTTGATAAATTATAATGTAAAATTCAATCAAGATAATACATCATCATAAGTGGCCATCCATGCATTGGCGAACCCAGCTCCTACACGATCATGAGCTCATCAAGACTGTTAGCTCACCATATTTGTGAGCCCACCATATCTGCAAGCTCATCAACAGTGTGAACTGTAAGCTTTACAAAACTACAACCTCACCAAAAACAAACGCGAGCTCATCAAGCTTGAGAGCTCACCTACGAGCTCTTCACCCTGCAAGTTGCCAACTTGTACTGAAACAACAACAATTTTTTATAAGATATTTTTGGCTATTGATTAGACTGAAATTAGCCAATGAAGAAGCAAGTTGAATTAATCAAGTTCCAAGATTTGTCAAGTTGTAATATTTTATTATTATTTTCATCTTATTTAAGCATAAATGTTTATGTAAATTGATATGTTGGAATGAAAAATTAGAACTTTATAATCCAAGTACTTCTATGTTCTGATCTATTGCTTTCTGTTTCAATCTTTCCGTCATCAAACATCCAACAATTGGTATCAAGAGCCACTTATCTTTGGAGGCTTATTTTTCATAAAAATGTCTTCAGCAAACTTTACATTACCACCACCCCCTATTTTTACATGAGAAAACTACCATATCTAGGTAGTAGAAATGAAAACCTATCTTCAAGCCTTTGATCTTTGGGAGGTTGTAAATGCTAAAATAGAACCACCAGTGTTGAGGCCAAATCCCACACTTGCTCAAATGAAACAACACAATAAGGAATGTGCCAAAAAACACAAGGTGATGCCTTGCCTACAAAACGGTGTTTCAGACGTGATCTTTACAAGAATCATGGCCTGTGAAACTCCCAAACAAGCTTGGGATAAGCTCAGTGAGGATTTTCAGGGATCACAAAAGACAAGGCAGCAAAAGATGATCAATCTCAGACGAGATTTTGAAAACCTCAAGATGAAGGAAGTTGAGACTGTAAAGCAATTTTAGATTGAATCATGATAGTGGTGAACCATATAAGATTGCTAGGAAACCAATTTACGGATAGTCGAGTAGTTGACAAGGTAATTACCACACTTCTTGAGAGATACGAATCAAAGATATCCTCACTGGAAGATTCAAGGGATCTATCAACCATCTCACTCTCTGAACTAATCAATGCTTTGTACGCTCGGGAAAAAAGAAGGGCAAGCAGAGAAGAGAGGTACATTGAAGGACTCTTTCAAGCTAGAAACAGAGAAGGCTCAAGCTCCTCAAACAATGAAGAAAAGAAGGACTGGATAGAGAAGAAAGATGATAGTTGAAGAGATGGTGGCAAGGAGAAAAATCCGCCATGTTCTCACTATAAAAAGACCTATCACTTAGAGAGGTATTGTTGGTTCAAGCTAGATATTCAATGTAGAAATTGAAAACAATTTGGTCATATGGAGAGGGTGTACAAGAATAATGGGCACGTACAACAACAAAATGTTCAGGCATAGATAGTAGAAACAAATCAAGAAGAACTGATGTTCACTGCAACACCCCAAACCCGGCCCAAACACTACAACCGGATCTGGTATGTCACTAATATTTGTAAAACCAATCGTGTTGACTGAAAGCCCAAATATAATTTATATAAAATATGCCTAATAATTAAAAGCCTAAAACTGAATTACATGTCTTAGTTTTAAAATAAAAAAAATAAACAATAAAGGCCCATAACAAAACAAAAAGGTAAACTAGTAGCCCATGGCCTTATTACAACGTAGTTCAAATCCATAACATAAAATACTTTGAAAAAAAAAACTATTAAGTGGAACTTTTTGCCGGATCCACATATTCTTTTGCATGGCTACCTTGCGCCCACTCACGGCCGGTCCGTTGCACTAATTGTCACCTAAAAGGTTAGTTTAATTGGGTGAGTCACGAGACTCGAGCAGCAACCCTCATGCACCGCTAGATTTGGGCCTCATAAAACATAATAATAATTTCATTTACATGGATAACAAATAATATGCAAAACCCAACCCATTTGCCTAGGTTTCCATCCGCTACACGCCTGCATCAACCAAACACACCATTGGGGATTTCTAAAATCAACCCACACCGCTACATCGCCAAGATGGCAATCATGTCGCTCATCAACATATATTGGTCGAAGCCCTTATAATGATCACGGCATTAGCCGCCAAAGAAATCACAGTAAAATCGCTACACATATACATATACATATACTTCCTCCTTTCATCACCCAACCCATTCAAACATGTACAATAATGTAAAAACATGTACAACAATTTACTTACAACATATAATCAGATTATTTACTAACCTGAGGGTCCACTGTTTAAATCCGAGATTTCGGCTTTTAACATATACAACTTATGAACATATATATATAATTAATCAGATCTAGTCGGTGGGGAAGTATTACACACCTGATATCATGAAATCCAATATTCTTAGTCGATGTCCTTGATATCCAAATCTATTATCCTCAATCTATAACTTTGCTTAAAAGCCGAAAAATTATGAAAATATGCCATCTCCTATATTCAGCCATGGTTAGTATTCTACTCGATTTTATATATATAAATAAACAAATCTTCTTACCTTGAAATCCCGAAAGTAACACGATTCTATAACTCAGAGATCTATGCGATTGGCCTCCTTCTTCAAATCCCTGAATGCCGAAAAGAAGTGTGAAATAAGAGATTAGTTTCTAATAGCCATTTGGCTAAGGACTTTGAAAAGCCGAAAGAACATTGAAATCTCGAAATCAAAACTTACCTATTGCTTCCTTTAGATTCCGGAACAAGGAGACTCCATTAAAGAGGATTTGGCAACCACAGGAGATGAGATCTAGCGATTTCGGCTTTTATGAAAATCCCGTAAAAGATGAACTGATGCATTTTCGCTTTTAGAAAACCGAGTGAAGTGTTTGACTTAGAAGGAAAGTGAAAAGAAAGTGGAGAGAAAGAATACTTAGGGGTTTTGGCCGTAAGAAATCAAAAGAAAAGAGATTACCAAGAAGAACCGAGAATTTCGACACGTAAGATGAGAGAAGAGAATGGGGCTCAAAATGGGAATTGAAGAGGTACCCCTATTTATAGGGAATTTCAAGCACCCTCCAGAGATGGAATTTCGCCAACTCGCACCTGTAAGATAACTCCTATCTTTTCTCCTCTATCCTTCTATCCCTTATCCCTATCAAAACACTCATCCATAAAAGGCCACATTTGCACCAACTCTCCCTTTATTTTATCAGCTTGTTATCCTTATTAATTAAACAAAAATAATCCCTAAATTATAGCCTCGTGCTGTCCCCCCTTAGCTCACCTTGGCTGCCAAAATTTTGACCCAATTCTTTGGGCCCAACTGAACCTCAAATTAACATATTAAACATAACATTACACACAATGCACAAGCCTATTAATACCTTACCATAACATTCTAAGTGCTACATGCATCTCAAAAATTTTAAACATTCCCATTCTCAAGGCCTATTGAACCCAATTCTACTAGGCCCAATTTCAGGATGTTACAAATCTACCATCCTTAAAGAAATTTTGTCCTCAAAATTTTTAACTAACTAGTAATCGTACTACCCAAGTTTCATCACTATGCTTTTGCCGCGCACTCTAATTCCAAAGCCAAATAAACACTTAGTATACTATGGTAGGATACGCACCATTATTCGCTTCTGGAGCGTCTTCGTCCCCTTGTACTAATACTACCGATTCGCGTTTATCTGATTAAGAATTTTATGAATTATTAGTTTTCTTCCACCGATTAACCACGAGCAGCCTTATGAATAATAGTTTTAAAAGTAGTTCTTTCAATTCAAACCTATCTATGTGTTTCATCTTTCTTAATTCTAGGAACCATGCACATTCAACATCCATACACACCAACATACAAATAGCATCCATCACCTAAGGGTATTTTCGTCATTTCACTACCTGTGGGTATTTCGTAATTTTAACCTATAGGGGTATTTTTGTAATTTTCCAAAACATGGTTCCAGGTGATTTTACGAAATAAGGGTATTTTGGTAATTTTCAATTCAGGGGTATTTCGGTAATTTTTCATACCGAGGGTATTTCGATATTTTTTTTATTCTGAGGGTATTTCAGTAATTTTACAAGTCAGGGGTAATTTGGTCAATTTGCAAATCAGGGGTATTTTGGTCATTTTTCAAATCGAGAAAATCAAGGGTACTTTAGTGATTTCAAAACCAAGGTTTACTTTAGGGTTGTACAAAACAAGGTGGTCGGTCTCTTTCGGGTTTTAGTTATAGGTTTTGGCACATCAACACATCCTCATGGTTAGGGTGAACAAATACCTACGCACTGTAGGATTCCATTGAAGAGGAGGTGAGTTACTAGGACCGCTTAAATACCAAGCTCTCCTTGTATCCACTCCTAGACATGCGATAGCCATTACCACACCCTAACATGGCTTAAGGTGAACAGTCACCACGCACCAGGTAGGATTCCAGTGAAGAGGAGGTGAGTCACTAGGACTGCTTAAATACCAAGCTCTCACCGTATCCATTCCTAGACATGCGTGTGCCTATTGCCACACCTTAAGTTAGTGATCAGTTCACAGGATTTGTTTGGATAATTTAAGTTTATGTAATTTAAGAAGTTGTTTAACCTAAGCCTATAGTCCATCAAAGTCTAACTAATCTAACCTACGTCCCATAAAACCCATCAAGCCCATATTCGTATATATATCACACAAGGAGTTCTGAATACTTACCTAGCAGACTTGGGCCGGAGACGCAGGTGCCATGCCGAGAAAACAAACCCTGTACCATTTTTAAACATGCATGTTTCAAAAAAAACTATTTTTAGAAAATGTTTTGAGATCGAGCTTTGATACCAATTTGTAACACCCCAAACCCGGCCCAAACACTACAACCGGATCTCGTATATCACTAAGAAAATTTTTGTAAAACCAATCGTGTTGACTAAAGCCCAAATATAATTTATATAAAATATGCCTAATAATCAAAAACCTAAAACCTGAATTACATGTCTTAGTTTTAAAATAAAAAATAAATAATAAAGGCCCATAACAAAACAAAAAGGTAAACTAGTGGCCCATGGCCTTATTACAACGTAGTTCAAATCCATAACATAAAATACTTTGAAAGAAAAAAAAACTATTAAGTGCAACTTTTCGCCGGATCCACATATTCTTTTGCATGGCTACCTTGCACTCCACTCCGCCCGGTCCGTTGCACTAATTGTCACCGAAAGGTTAGTTTAATTGGGTGAGTCATGAGACTCAGCAGTAAACCCTCATGCACCGCTAGATTTGGGCCTCATAAAACATAATAATAATTTCATTTACATGGTACAAATAATATGCAAAACCCAACCCATTTGCCTAGGTTTCCATCCGCTACACGCCTGCACCAACCAAACACACCATTGGGGATTTCTACAATCAACCGACACCGCTACAGCCAAGATGGCGCTCATCCGCTCATCAACATATATTGGCCGAAGCCCTTATAATGTGTCATGGCATTAGCCACTACAAGAAATCACTAGAAAACTGCTACACATATACATATACATATACTTCCTTCTTTCATCACCCAACCCATGCAAACATGTACAATAATGTAAAAACATGTACAACAATTTACTTATAACATATAATCAGATTATTTACTAACCTGAGGGTCCGCTGTTTAAATCCGAGATTTTGGCTTTTAACATATACAACTTATGAACATATATATATAATTAATCAGATCTAGTCGGTGGGGAAGTATTACACACCTGATATCATGAAATCCAATATTCTTAGTCGATGTCCTTGATATCCGGATCTATTATCCTCAATCTATAACTTTGCTTAAAAGCTGAAAAACTGTGAAAATATGCCCTCTCCTATATTCGGCCATGGTTAGTATTCTACCCGATTTTATATATATAAATAAACAAATCCTCTTACCTTGAAATCCTAAAAGTAACACGATTCTATAACTTAGAGATCTATGCGATTGGCCTCTTTCTTCAAATCCCTGAATGCCGAAAAGAAGTGTGAAATAAGATATTAGTTTCTAATAGCCATTCGACTAAGGACTTTGAAAAGCCGAAAGAACATTGAAATCCTGAAATCAAAACTTACCTATTGTTTCCTTTAGATTCCGGCACAAGGAGACTCTATTAAAGAGGATTCGGCAACCACAGGAGATGAGATCTAGCGATTTTGGCTTTTATGAAAATCCCGAAAAAGATGAACTAATGCATTTTCGGCATTTAGAAAAACTGAGTAAAGTGTTTCGGCTTTGAAGGAAAGTGAAAAGAAAGTGGAGAGAAAGAATACTTAGAGGTTTCGGCTTTCAGAAGAAATCAAAAGAAAAGAGATTACCAAGAAGAACCGAGAATTTCGAGATGTAAGATGAGAGAAGAGAATGGGGTTCAAAATGCCTGAATTGAAGAGGTACCCCTATTTATAGGGAATTTCGCACCTCCGGAGATGGAATTTCGCCAACTCGACTCGAAGATAACTCCTATCTTTTCTCCTCTATCCTTCTATCCCTTATCCCTATCAAAACACTCATCCATAAGAGGCCACATTTGCACCAACTCTCCTTTATTTTATCACTTGTTATCCTCATTAATTAAACAAAAATAATCCCCAAATTATAGCCTTGGGCCATCCCCCTTAGCTCACCTTGGTCAGCCAAATTTTGACTCAATTCTTTGGGCCCAACCGAACCTCAAATTAACATATTAAACATAACATTACACACAATGCACAAGCCCATTAATACCTTACCATAACATTCTAAGTGCTACATGCATCTTGAAAATTTTAAACGTTCCCATTCTCAAGGCCTATTGGACCCAATTCTACTAGGCCCAATTTCAGGATGTTACATTCACTGCCTCTTATGAAGCCAAACCATACCCCTTGCAAAGTCTTATTCGTGGCACCATGTGAACCCTCCAACAAAGTAAGAAAAAAACTAGTTGGTTTGTGACTATCTCAATGAATAATAGAAGCTTTGTGCTAGATTGTAATTTTATGGCCTTGAGAGCCTATACCATTTATGAAATAGCATGTTTACTATGATATGGATGTGTGGTGTGCATTTTAGAATCTTGGAAATGTAAGGAAATGTATGGAAATGTATGGAAATGTATGGAAATGTAAGGAAATGTATGGAAATGTATGGAAATGTAAGGAAATGTATGGAAATGTATGGAAATGTAAGGAAATGTATGGAAATGTAAGGAGATGTATGGAAATGTAAGGAAATGTTAAGTTCAAAGTGAACATTTTTGGAAACTAGGAAATGTAAGGAAATGATTTAGAAATGTTAAGTTTCAAAAAGAGGAAAGTTAACATTTTGGAAACCTAAGTAAAATAGGAAAGTGAACATTTTGGAAGCCTAAGTTAAAAGAGGAAAGTGAACATTTTGGAAACCTAGGAAATGTCAAGTTTAAAGAGCCAAACGAAAATTTTGGAAACTTAGAAATGACTTAGAAATGTCAAGTTTTAAAGTTTAAAAGAGGAAATTAAGGCAAGGTGGCCTTAAGAGAAAAGTATGTGAAATTTGGAAAAGTGGCTTGAGATGCCACATAGGGCCTCCTGAAATGGCGCCACATGCAAGTGTATTTGGGCTGTGGATCGAGTCACTTAGGAAGCAAATAAAAGAAGTTTTATTTTGCTACAAAGAGAGAGAGGTGGACGGCATGTGGGCTCTTAAAAGAGGAGTTTTTTTCCTTTAGAATTTCACTAATTAGAGATAATTGTTGGATTAATTCTTTTGATAAAGTGATAATTATCACATAGGAAGAGTGGTGGCCAAGTAGGGACTCTAGCCTAGTAATTTCGGCTATAAAAGGAAAGAAGGCCATTCATTCATTCATTCACTCTTCCTTTGTGAATTTCAAGCAGATTCTCTCTCTCCTAATTTCCTACAGCTTTATTCTTCTTTTGTTAGCCAAAGCCAAATACCTTGTGCTCTAGCCGAATCCTCCATCTTTATTCTTCTTTCTCTTTCCTTCTAATCCTCCAAAAGCCTAAGTAAACCTTTTAAGGCCATAGCAGAATACATCAAGTGGCTTCAAGCTTAGGTGTCACAAATTCAATATTAAGGGTAAGAATTTTATGGCCATTAATTTATTCTCTCTTTAAGCCGCAACATAGGAACTAATATCATTAATATCTTGTTTGTCGAAATTTGGAAAGATCATTTGGGATTTGCTAGTGTTGACTACAAGGAAGGTGAAATTGCTTTCGAAGGTGCACCATGTCGCATGTTCCTAGTTATTCAAATGAGTTTCGGATTTAAGATCCGAAGGTAAGCACTAGAGCATTCGCTAAGGCCTTACTTTAGTACATAGATCTATTTTCTTATTATCTTAAAAGTGAAAACTAACCTATGTAGAGATCTAGTGTTTGGTCAATACAAGGAGAAGAAAAGCAAAGTTTTCGTGGATTTGAGTGATAAACAAATCGGCATTAAGGTAAGTCTTAGTGTACAAATCCTACTAGGATTTGGTTTTGTGACCGAATGAGTTTTTCATTAAACCTTTAATATGTGCCTTAATGTAGGAGTTAAAGATCTAAGGCAAGAGATCAATTTCTGGATTTCAAGTGGAATTGTTGTTTAATCGTGTGTACCCTACTCTAAGTTTTAATATGTTTATGGCTATGTTTTAAATTAAATGTGTTAATATGAAAGTGTAAGAATATGGCTAAGGTACCGTGTGTACCTACACTAATCTTAATAGATTTATGGCTTAAACTTGATATATGTGTTAATATGAAAGCGTAAGAATGTGGCTAAAGTACCATGTTATGGTACAAAGTACTCGTGCACGCTTTTCCTACTCCCACTAGGATTACGAAATATGTTATACTTAACATGTGAAAAGTGACACGAATGTGAATTTAAGTATGATATGCATGATATGAATAATATGGGGCATTCGGGTTATTTGAGAAAAGGAAGTGAATGTGATGACTTCGGTCTCACTATCTGAATGTGGTGACTTCGGTCACATTATCTGAATGTGGTGACTTCGGTCACATTATCTGAATGTGGTAACTTCGGTTACATTATCTGAATGTGGTGTCTCATGACACATTATCTAGTGGCTATGCCACGAATTTTATATGGGCGATGAGCACGCCGATCGCAACGATCGCCTTCGATGGTGTGTGCAGATGGAGGGTTGACTTAGTAGTCCCTACTGCACAAAGTTGGTACGGGATGTGTAGCGGATGGCATCTAGGTTTGGGTTTGGGTTGCATCATTATCTTGAATCATTAAATGTGAAATTATGATATGTATGAATATGATTTGTTATGCCTGAATTTGCTAAGACTTAGTGTTTGTGTACACATTGAGTCTGTTTGACTCACCCTGCTAGGGAACATGTTTCAAGTGAAGATCGGTGATGGACCGGTTCTGAGAAGCTTAGGGATGGCCATGCACAAAGAAGAAATTTATGACTTGGACTTTTATTTTATTTTAAGTAATTTAAAGTTTATTTTGGTTTTAATTTTGGGAAATTATTTGATGTAATAAGGTCAGAGTAGTAGCGTTTATTTTACTTTTATTTATTGAGCATACAATCTTTATATTTATTAAAAGATTAAGTAAAAATTAATTTAATTTAAAGCCCAAACATTTTGTCACCTAGATCCAAAGGATTTTAATAACGAAATAAACCTGCTTTCAACTCAAGCCCAACCCAAAACAAACTTTCCTTCAAAACGCCAAGTTTTTCCTAAATACAAAAGAATTTGAAATAGTTTTCACCGGGGAACATACCAGATCCGTCCAGCTCGTGGGTGTGTGGGGTGTTTCATGTACTCCTACACGATCATGAAGCTCATCAAGACCGTTAGCTCACCATATTTGTGAGCCCACCATATCTGCAAGCTCATCAACAGTGTGAACTGTGAGCTTTACAAAACTATAACCTCACCAAAAACAAACGCGAGCTCATCAAGCTTAAGAGCTCACCTACGAGCTCTTCACCCTGCAAGTTGCCAACTTGTACTGAAACAACAACAATTTTTATAAGATATTTTGGCTACTGATTAGACTGAAATTAGCCAATGAAGAAGCAAGTTGAATTAATCAAGTTCCAAGATTTGTCAAGTTGTAATATTTTATTATTATTTTCATCTTATTTAAGCATAAATGTTTATGTAAATTGATATGTTGGAATGAAAATTAGAACTTTATAATCCAAGTACTTCTATGTTCGATCTATTGCTTTCTGTTTCAATCTTTCCGTCATCAAACATCTAACAATTGGTATCAAGAGCCACTTATCTTTGAAGGCTTATTTTTCATAAAAATGTCTTCAGCAAACTTTACATTACCACCACCCCCTATTTTTACATGAGAAAACTACCATATCTAGGTAGTAGAAATGAAAACCTATCTTCAAGCCTTTGATCTTTGGGAGGTTGTAAATGCTAAAATAGAACCACCAGTGTTGAGGCCAAATCCCACACTTGCTCAAATGAAACAACACAATAAGGAATGTGCCAAAAAACACAAGGTGATGCCTTGCCTACAAAACGGTGTTTCAGACGTGATCTTTACAAGAATCATGGCCTGTGAAACTTTCAAACAAGCTTGGGATAAGCTCAGTGAGGATTTTCAGGGATCACAAAAGACAAGGCAGCAAAAGATGATCAATCTTTATTTAGATTTTGAAAACGTCAAGATGAAGGAAGTTGAGACTGTAAAGCAATTTCAGATTGAATCATGATAGTGGTGAACCATATAAGATTGCTAGGTAACCAATTTACGGATAGTCGAGTAGTTGAGAAGGTAATTACCACACTTCTTGAGAGATACGAATCAAAGATATCCTCACCGAAGATTCAAGGATCCACAACCATCTCACTCTCCGAACTAATCAATACTTTGTACGCCGAAAAAAGAAGGGCAAAGAGAAGAGAGGTACATTGAAGGACTCTTTCAA
Organism: Gossypium rotundifolium; assembly: GCA_025506655.1. Classification (NCBI taxonomy): domain Eukaryota; kingdom Viridiplantae; phylum Streptophyta; class Magnoliopsida; order Malvales; family Malvaceae; genus Gossypium; species Gossypium rotundifolium. The sequence goes on from CP106723.1 coordinate 37,880,874, forward strand.
GCTAGAAAGAGAAGGCTCAAGCTCCTCAAACAATGAAGAAAAGAAGGATGGATAGAGAAGAAAGATGATAGTTGAAGAGATGGTGGCAAGGAGAAAAATCCGCCATGTTCTCACTGTAAAAAGACCTATCACTTAGAGAGGTATTGTTGGTTCAAGCTAGATATTCAATGTAGAAATTGAAAACAATTTGGTCATATGGAGAGGGTGTACAAGAATAATGGGCACGTACAATAACAAAATGTTCAGGCATAGATAGTAGAAGCAAATCAAGAAGAACTGATGTTCACTATAACACCCCAAACCCGGCCCAAACACTACAACCGGATCTGGTATGTCACTAATTTTTGTAAAACCAATCGTGTTGACGGAAAGCCCAAATATAATTTATATAAAATATGCCTAATAATCAAAAGCCTAAAACTGAATTACATGTCTTAGTTTTAAAATAAAAAAAATAAACAATAAAGGCCCATAACAAAACAAAAAGGTAAACTAGTGGCCCATGGCCTTATTACAACGTAGTTCAAATCCATAACATAAAATATTTTGAAAGAAAAAAAAAACTATTAAGTGGAACTTTTGCGGATCCACATATTCTTTTGCATGGCTACCTTGCGCCCACTCCGCCCGATCCGTTGCACTAATTGTCACCGAAAGGTTAGTTTAATTGGGTGAGTCGCGAGACTCAAGCAGCAACCTCATGCACCGCTAGATTTGGGCCTCATAAAACATAATAATAATTTCATTTACATGGATAACAAATAATATGCAAAACCCAACCCATTTGCCTAGGTTTCCATCCGCTACACGCCTGCATCAACCAAACACACCATTGGGGATTTCTACAATCAACCCATACCGCACATCGCCAAGATGGCGCTCATGTCGCTCATCAACATATATTGGTCAAGCCCTTATAATGAGATCACGGCATTAGCCGCCACAAGAAATCACGGTAAAAGCGCCACACATATACATATACATATACTTCCTCTTTTCATCACCCAACCCATGCAAACATGTACAATAATGTAAAAACATGTACAACAATTTACTTATAACATATAATCAGATTATTTACTAACCTGAGGGTCCACTGTTTAAATTCGAGATTTCGACTTTTAACATATACAACTTATGAACATATATATATATAATTAATCAGATCTAGTCGGTGGGGAAGTATTACACACCTGATATCATGAAATCCAATATTCTTAGTCGATGTCCTTGATATCCGGATCTATTATCCTCAATCTATAACTTTGCTTAAAAGTAAAAAGCGTGAAAATATGCCCTCTCCTATATTTGGCCATGGTTAGTATTCTACCCGATTTTATATATATAAATAAACAAATCCTCTTACCTTGAAATCCCGAAAGTAACACGATTCTATAACTTAGAGATCTATGCGATTGGCCTCCTTCTTCAAACTCGAATGCCGAAAAAGAAGTGTGAAATAAGAGATTAGTTTCTAATAGCCATTTGGCTAAGGACTTTGAAAAGCCAAAAGAATATTGAAATCTCGAAATCAAAACTTACCTATTGTTTCCTTTAGATTCCGGTACAAGGAGACTCCATTAAAGAGGATTTGGCAACCACAGGAGATGAGATCTAGCGATTTCGGCTTTTATGAAAATCCCGAAAAAGATGAACTGATGCATTTTGGCTTTTAGAAAACCGAGTGAAGTGTTTGACTTAGAAGGAAAGTTAAAAGAAAGTGGAGAGAAAGAATACTTAGGGGTTTCTTGCGAAGAAATCAAAAGAAAAGAGATTACCAAGAAGAACTGAGAATTTCGACACGAAAGATGAGAGAAGAGAATGGGGTTCAAAATGCCGGAATTGAAGAGGTACCCCCTATTTATATGGAATTTCTACCCCTCCGTGAGATAGAATTTCGCCAACTCGTACTCGTAAGATAACTCCTATCTTTTCTCCTCTATCCTTCTATCCCTTATCCCTATCAAAACACTCATCCATAAAAGGCCACATTTGCACCAACTCTCCCTTTATTTTATCACTTGTTATCCTTATTAATTAAACAAAATAATCCCTAAATTATAGCCTTGTGTTGTCCCCTTAGCTCACCTTGGTCGCCAAAATTTTGACCCAATTCTTTGGGCCCAACCGAACCTCAAATTAACATATTAAACATAACATTACACACAATGCACAAGCCCATTAATACCCTACCATAACATTCTAAGTGCTACATGCATCTCAAAAATTTTAAACGTTCCCATTTTCAAGGCCTATTGGGCCCAATTCTACTAGGCCCAATTTCAGGATGTTACAAATCTACCATCCTTAAAGAAATTTTGTCCTCGAAATTTCTTACTAACTAGTAATCGTACTACCCAAGTCTCATCACTATGCTTTCGCCGCGCACTCTAATTCCAAAGCCAAATAAACACTTAGTATACTATGGTAGGATACGCACCATTATTCGCTTCTGGAGCGTCTTCGTCCCCTTGTACTAATACTACCGATTCGCGTTTATCTGATTAAGAATTTTATGAATTATTAGTTTTCTTCCACTGATTAACCACGAACTGTCTTATGAATAATAGTTTTAAAAGTAGTTCTTTCAATTCAAACCTATCTATGTGTTTCATTTTCTTAATTCTAGGAACCATGCACATTCAACATCCATACACACCAACATACAAATAGCATCCATCACCAAGGGTATTTCCGTCATTTCACTACCAGTGGGTATTTTCGTAATTTTAACCTACTGTGGGTATTTTCGTAATTTTCCAAAATATGGTTCCAGGTGATTTTACGAAATAAGGGTATTTTGGTGATTTTCAATTCGGGGGTATTTCGGTAATTTTTCATACCGAGGGTATTTTAGTAATTTTTTATACCGAGGGTATTTCAATAATTTTACAAGTCAGGGGTAATTTGGTCAATTTGCAAATTAGGGGTATTTTGGTCATTTTTCAAATCGGGAAATTTTTACGAATCAAGGGTACTTTAGTGATTTCAAAACCAAGGTTTACTTTAGGGTTGTACAAAACAAGGTGGTCGGGTCTCTTTCGGGTTTTAGTTATAGGTTTTAGCTTTGTCAACACATCCTCATTGTTAGGGTGAGCAATACTACGCACTGTAGGATTCCAAAGAAGAGGAGGTGAGTCACTAGGGATCGCTTAAATACCAAGCTCTCCTCAGATCCACTCCAAGACATGCGATAGCCATTACCACACCTTAACATGGCTTAAGGTGAACAATACCACGCACTGTAGGATTCCAATGAAGAGGAGGTGAGTCACTAGGACCGCTTAAATACCAAGCTCTCACCGTATCCATTCCTAGACATGCAGTGTCTGCTACACACCTTAAGTCGTTGATCACCACAGATTTGTTTGGATAATTTAAGTCTTATGTAATTTAAGAAGTTGTTTAACCTAAGCCTATAGTCCATCAAAGTCTAACTAATCTAACCTACGTCCCATAAAACCCATCAAGCCCATATTCAGATATATATCACACAAGGAGTTCAATACTTACAGCAAACTTGGGCCGAGACGAGGTGCCATGCCGAGAAAACAAACCTCGTACCATTTTAAACATGCATGTTTCAAAAAAACCATTTTTAAAAAACGTTTTGAGATCGAATCGTGATACCAATTTGTAACACCCCAAACCCGGCCCAAACACTACAACCGGATCTGGTATGTCACTAAGAAAATTTTTGTAAAACTAATCGTGTTGACGGAAAGCCCAAATATAATTTATATAAAATATGCCTAATAATCAAAAGCCTAAAACTAAATTACATGTCTTAGTTTTAAAATAAAAAAAATAAATAATAAAGGCCCATAACAAAACAAAAAGGTAAACTAGTGGTCCATGGCCTTATTACAACGTAGTTCAAATCCATAACATAAAATACTTTGAAAGAAAAAAAAAACTATTAAGTGCAACTTTTGCCGGATCCATATATTCTTTTGCATGGCTACCTTGGCCCACTCCGCCCGTCCGTTGTAACTAATTGTCACCGAAAAGTTAGTTTAATTGGGTGAGTCATGAGACTCAAGTGCAACCCTCATGCACCGCTAGATTTGGGCCTCATAAAACATAATAATAATTTCATTTACATGGATAACAAATAATATGCAAAACCCAACCCATTTGCCTAGGTTTCCATCCGCTACACGCCTGCACCAACCAAACACACCATTGGGGATTTCTACAATCAATCCACAATCATATCGCCAAGATGGCGATCATGCTGCTCATCAACATATATTGGCCAAGTCTTTTAATGATCATGGCATTAGCCATACAAGAAATCACGGTAAAAACTGCTACACATATACATATACATATACTTCCTTCTTTCATCACCCAACCCATGAAAACATGTACAATAATGTAAAAACATGTACAACAATTTACTTATAACATATAATCAGATTATTTACTAACCTGAGGGTCCGCTATTTAAATCTGAGATTTCAGCTTTTAACATATACAACTTATGAACATATATATAATTAATCAGATCTAGTCGGTGGGGAAGTATTACACACCTGATATCGTGAAATCCAATATTCTTAGTCGATGTCCTTGATATCCAGATCTATTATCCTCAATCTATAACTTTGCTTAAAAGCCGAAAAACTGTGAAAATATGCCCTCTCCTATATTTGGCCATGGTTAGTATTCTACCCGATTTTATATATATAAATAAACAAATCCTCTTACCTTGAAATCCCGACAGTAACACGATTCTATAACTTAGAGATCTATGCGATTGGCCTCCTTCTTCAAATCCATGAATGCTGAAAAGAAGTGTGAAATAAGAGATTAGTTTCTAATAGCCATTCGGCTAAGGACTTTGAAAAGTCGAAAGAACATTGAAATCCCGAAATCAAAACTTACCTATTGTTTCTTTTAGATTCCGGCACAAGGAGACTCCATTAAAGAGGATTCGGCAACCACAGGAGATGAGATCTAGCGATTTTGACTTTTATGAAAATCCCAAAAAAGATAAACTAATGCATTTTCAGCGTTTAGAAAAACTGAGTGAAGTGTTTCGGCTTAGAAGGAAAGTGAAAAGAAAGTGGAGAGAAAGAATACTTAGGGTTTCGACTTTCGTAAGAAATCAAAAGAAAAGAGATTACCAAGAAGAACTCGAGAATTTTGGCACGTAAGATGAGAGAAGAGAATGGGGTTCAAAATGCCTAATTGAAGAGGTACCCCTATTTATAGGAATTTCGCACCCTCCGTGGAGATGGAATTTCGCCAACTCAGACTCGTAAGATAACTCCTATCTTTTCTCCTCTATCCTTCTATCCTTTCTCCCTATCAAAACACTCATCCATAAGAGGCCACATTTGCACCAACTCTCCCTTTATTTTATCATCTTGTTATCCTCATTAATTAAACAAAATAATCCCTAAATTATAGCCTTGGGCCGCCCCCTTAGCTCACCTTGGTCTGCCAAATTTTGACCCAATTCTTTGGGCCCAATCGAACCTCAAATTAACATATTAAACATAACATTACACACAATGCACAAGCCCATTAATACCTTACCATAACATTCTAAGTGCTACATGCATCTCGAAAATTTTAAACGTTCCCATTCTCAAGGCCTATTGGACCTAATTCTACTAGGCCCAATTTCAGGATGTTACATTCACTGCCTCTTACGAAGCCAAATCCGTTACCCCTTGCAAAGTCTTATTCGTGGCACCATGTGAACCCTCCAACAAAGTAAGAAAAAAACTAGTTGGTTGACAGTGGTTGTACAAACCACATGACTTCAGATGAAAACATCTTCAAGCAGATTGACAAAAGTTGCACTTTAAAAGTTAGAGTTGGAAATGGGCAGTACATCGAAGCTGTAGGAAAATGAGATGTGCTAATTAGAACTCCTACAAGTACTAAAGTAATTATAGATGTGATTTTAGTTCCTAAGATAGATCATAATCTCCTTAGCATTGGTCAATTGATTGAGAAGAAATATACTGTTGTTTTCAAAGATTAATATTGCATTATATTTGATTCATTAGGGCAGGAAGTTGTGACTATCTCAATGAATAATAGAAGCTTTGTGCTACATTGGAATTTTATGGCCTTGAGAGCCTATACCAGTTCAGTAGATAAATCATATAGTTGGCACAAAAAATAGGGACATGTGAACAATAAGTTCCATAGTCAAGTGTGCAAACCAAAAATAACTGTGAAGATAACTAAAGTTGAAGATAAGGAAAAAATGAATGCTTTGATAATCTTCCTGTTAAAGGTCCTAGGTTTGTTGTTGAAACTTACCACAGATGTGACTTAATAATATGGAAGCCTACAACTTTTGAAGACGTGCACAAGAAAACAACATTGGTGCTTGTTGCAAAATGGTCAAGAAACAGCGTTGCAAGTTGGCCAATCATGCAGTCGCAAACAGCAGGATGAAGTGTGAGCCTGTGAGCTCACCAAAATTCAAGTTGAAAACTCAACAAAAGTGCGAGTTCACAGATGTGTGAGCTATGAAAAGTGCTAACTACAAGCTGAATGAAACGTGTGCTGTAAAAGTGCGAGGTCATAAAAATGAGAGCTCATCGAAACACAACCTTGAGAGCAGTAAAGATGCAAACTTGTTGATACTCTAACAAAATCCTTGGGAAGATGAAGTTTGAAAAACTACGTTATGATATTGGGTTTTGCAACATGGACACCAAGGAGGAGTGTTGCGAAGTGGCCATTGGAAACACAAAAATATATAGACTTTTTCAGCACCTTTTAAACTTTAATTCATGCAGTTTCATAGTAATTTTTATCGAAATTCATATTTTAATTATAAAATAATTAATTTTCACTTAAATTATTAACATATTGAATTTTAATAATTTTTATAATAAATTTTCACAAAACTAGTTTATTTTTGACAATTTTGTATAAAAGGTGAAAATTGGCTCGGTAGTCACCTTGAAAGGCTTGAACCGTTGAGGCAATTTTTTGCATCAAGTGAATCAAGAGCAGGGCTAATTATTTTTCAGCCAAGGACGACCCAATAATGATTATTATACATACTTTATACTTAATTTTTATCCAACATTAATTGGGTTAAAAATTAATATAAAGTTTGAAGTAGAAAGTGGTCAAATTGTGCTAAATAAAAGAGGACTAATCCAACAAGAATGGGGCAGCCGATACCGTACATATAGCTAACCCAATCAGTTGGTTTTAGCTAATTTTCACACTTGAAAAACAGCCCTTGAACTTCTCCTAAATGCCATTCAACCCTTCCACTTTTCATGCCTTTTACTTTTTGCCCCAAGCTAAAAATAGCAAGTTTGAATCACTCAAACTTGCTTAATGCATGGTCGACCAAGGGAGAGGGAGTGGCTCATAATTATTTTCTATTTTTAGCAGTCATTCCCACCTATAAATACCCATCTTTCCTTCCTCATTTCACACAACTCACATCCCACACATTCTTCACCTTTCTCTCTTCCATTTCCTTCCTTGTTTTCTCAATTTCTTGTCTTATTCCTTTGTCGATTTATCCTCTCGAAAGAGAGCTTGCATCCCCCTTGGAGTAGCAACATTCAAGTGTTTGTGAAGACCTTGAATCGATAGAACGAGCAAAGAAGAAGAGGAGCACACTAGTCTGTTCGTAGAAACACTAGGATTTGTTTCCTAGTTCACTTCTCTTTAATTTTTCTCGTTTATGTTGTGATTATGAATATGAATATTTTTTGTTTTGTTGTTATTGATTTAATTAAAATGGCTTAGATTTAATTTTTATTGGATTGATTGCATTCTGTTCGCTTAAATTACTAAGATCTTGTTTGTGTTGTTATTAGGCCTTGGTAAGTTGTTCAATTAAATAAAACCATGCTTATGTTATACTTGCATTATAATTGTAAGGTAATGAATGAATTAACTATTAACCAGATTTAAATTATAATTAATTGACACAATATTTAATTGGTGCCTGTTCAATCTTCTAAGGTAGCTGAATGTTAAGTTAGCGACAGATTAACCGATACATTAGCCTTGATAACTTGGAAGATTATTGTGATTAAATTGTTTCAATGTAGGAATATGTTGTTACTTCATTTAATCATATACTTGCCTATGAAAATTGATTAATTTTTGAATTGACATTCGAATATGTTTAAGAGATTAATTGATTTAGTAAGTATGTATGTGCATTAGTTAGCAAAATACCAAGTTGCCGTGAAATTATTCGTAACAACATGAACATGGGTTTACTAATTCTAAGTTAAGAAATTTAATTTATCTAACACATTTATGTCATATTGATTAAACTCATTTTTAGAAACCGTGCATTGGAACATTTTTACTTTTTTATTTTTCTGAGTTAATTCACTTAGTTAATTTTTATTTTTATAAACACTTTTTCAAATCAATATATTTTTCTTTCACCATATTGTTTGAAGTTGCATTTCATAAATATTTTCTTTCATAGTCTCTATGGGTACGATAACTCGACATTTACTTGTCACTTTATTCCTTGTTAGCGATTATGTACATTTGCACATTTTCATCATTCCAAGTTCTTGGCGTCGTTGCCAGGACTGTTTTAAAAGACATTATTTGTGAAATTGTTACCTTTGCATTTTGGTTTACTTTTCTCTTTAATTTTAATTTAATCATATTTTTGTGATTGTTTCAAGTGTGTATGAGTATTGATCAAATTATCGACTTACACCTCGTAGATCCTGAAATTGAAAGGACTTTTCGACAAAAAAGAAGACAAGCAACTCAAAAAAAGACAGAAGAAATGAACCTTGAGAACCAAAATCAAGGAAACGGAGCAAATCATGCTCAAAACCCTATCCTTATTGCTAATGGTAGGGATAGAGCTCTAAGATAGTATGTCGTGCTGGAACGATGGAAATGTGCAAGTGTACATAATCGCAACAAGTAATAAAGTGACAAGTAAATGTCGAGTTATCGTACCCGCAGGAACTGTGAAAATAATTATTTATGAATGCAATTAAAAACACTTTGGTGAAGAAAAATATTTTTTTTTTGAAAAGGTGATTAAAAACTAGGATTTTAACTAAGTAAAATATAAAATATAAAATAAAAGTTCCAATGCACGATTTTAAAAGATGATTTTAATCAAGATGATAGAATTGGCTAAATTAATTACATTTCTTAACTTAGAATTGTTAAACTCATGTTCATGTTGTTACGAATAAATTCACGGCAACTCAATAATTTGCTAACTTATGAACATACTTACATATCAAAATCCATTTATCTCTTGACTATATCTTTATGTCAATTCAACCGATTAAACAAATTTTAATAAGCAAATGTGTTAATGCACATACATACTAATGAAATTAAAATAATCTCATGTACATATCTCTATGCCAATTCAAACAATTAATTAAATCTCATAAGCACATAAAAGATTACGTGAGGTAACAATGTATTTCTACCTTGAAACATTTTAATCACAATAATCTTGCAAGTTATGTAAGGCTAAAGTATCATTAGATACCGTTGCTAATTTAACCCTCTGTTACCTTAGATGATTAAACATGCACTAATTAAGTATCGTGTCAATTAATTACAATTTCAATCTGTTTAAATATTTAATTCTTTAGTTACCTTACAATTATAATGCAAGAATAACTTAGTTATGGTTTTACTTAATCAAACATCTTACCGAGGCCTATAACAACACAAACACAATTTTAATAAAGTAAGTGGACGAAATACAATCAACCTAACACAAATTAATTTCAATCCATATTAATTAAATTAAACATATCAACATCACAAATATTCATAGACATTTTCATCATAACAACAACAAAATTAGAAGGATAGGGAACAAGAATCAAATCCTGTGTTTCTTCGAGGTTTGACTAGTTTGCTCCGCTCCTCCTTCTTCGCTTGTTCTTGTTGAACTGAGGCTTACATGAACACTTGAATGCTTCTTCAAATGGTGGTTGAATGAATCTTTTTCAAGAGGTGAAATCGACAAGGGAATGTGGGAAGAAAATGAAGAACAATGGAAGAGAATAAAAAGAGAAAAGTGAGAAAGGGTGAAGAAATGAATGGGTTTGAGATGTGTTTGAAGTGAGAAGCCAAAGGGGATATTTATAGATTGAGAAGGCTGGTAAAAATATCCAAAATCAGCAGCCAAAGACTCCTCCCATGGCCGGCCACAGATGTTGCATGTTTGAAGATTTCTAACATGTTATTTTTAGGTAGGGGCAAATCTTGAAAGGCATGAATAATGGAGGAGTTTGAATGCAAATTGAAGGAGTCTTCAACGGACATTTTGCAAGCCAAATAATCAACTAAACAAGCTGATTGGGTCATCATGTGGGACAATTTTAGGCTGCCAGTGCTCGGTTGGATCGGTTTCTCAGTTCAGCTGAATTAAGCCCCTTTTCATAATTAATTAACAATAATTTATTTAACCCAAATTAAATTCGATTAAAATTAAAATAATTATATTATGAATTAATTCACATAATTTGGACCATCTTAAGCTGAAAACTAAATTCTCCTTGATGCTTCAAAATTGCTTCTCGGTTTTGTGCTTCTAGTAGTGTCTCCGAGCCGTTTTTTGTCTTTTGTGCAAATCTGTCGAAAATGATCAAAATTAATCAAAATTTATTATAAAATTAAGTAAAATTCAACATGTTAATAATTTAAGTACAATTTAATTATTTTATAATAATTATATATTTTCAACAAGAATTTCACCGAAACTACATGAATTTGAGTTAAAAAGGGCATGAAAAAGTGTGTATATTTTCATGTTTTCACGTGCCAATGTTTCATGAACTTAATCCAGGTATTAGGAGACTCAAAATCGAGCTAAATTCATTCATGTTCGGATACTTCAAATAGTGGGCCAATTCAGTGGAATGCCAACTGAGGATCCTCACCTTCACCTTAGATTGTTTATAGAGGTGGGTGACTCCTCCAAGTTAGCCGGAGTACTCGAAGAAGCACTAAGGTTAAAGTTGTTCCCATATTCACTAAGGGACAGAGCTCGAGCCTGTTTGAACTCATTGCCACCAAATTCCATTACCACAATGCTAGAGTTAGCAGAATGATTCCTTATGAAGTACTTCCCACTAAGCAAGAATACTAAGTTGCGAAATGAGATCACTACCTTGCAACAGATGGATGATGTATCCTTGTATGAATCGTGGGAAGGATTTAAAAAACTATAACAAAGATGCCATTATCATGGAATCCCTCGTTGCATCCAATTAGAGATGTTCTATAACAATCTCAATACTTGAGAATGGTAGTAGACACTTCTACTAATGGTGCTCTTCTTTCTAAGTCTTATAATAAGGCTTATGAAATCATTGAGAGAATTGCCAGCAACAATTACCAATGGCCAACCAGTTGAGTAGCCTTAGGAAGATGATTCATAGGAATACATGAAGTGGACGCTCTCACTTTACTTTCATCTCAGGTATCCTCGATATCCTCAATGCTTAAAAACTTTACTACTAATGGGTTTAATAATTTTGTAGCTCAGCCACTGAATCAATTCAAAAATGTAGCTTGTGTTTATTGCGAGGAAGGACACTTGTTTGAAGAATGTCCATCAAACCCAAAATCTGAGTATTACATGGGTAACTAAAACCAAAACTGAGGAAGGGATCGGACCCAAGAATACTTACACCCAACCCAAGGTAGTGGTCGAGCCACCGATCACCTAAGTGATCCCACATATCAATCGGTTTACGGTGATGCACTCGCCATCAACCGCCGAGATGTGGCACCTAGCCAGCACCTCCCTTGATAAAACACATAGCTAACATCAAGCGCTAATGTAGCACGAGGCTAGCATTAGACCACGTACATAATGATGTACACCCTTTCCTTCAATTTTCACATCCCAAGTCCCATGCATATATGTGTATCATGTCGATTAACAATCGAGTAAATATTTATCACATGCTCACCACAAATATCACACATATATCATAGGCAAAATAGAGCACTGACCTGATTAATCGATTACCCACTACGGTATCCACCATCTTAGCCATTATTTTCGCTAACATACACATCATAATCAAACATACTTAACAACACACAATAACAGGAGAATAGTACGATAACTATGCACCGATTAGCACAATTGACTAAATCCTCAAACCTCACGCTCTAACGATTTGCACCTTTGCGATTGTAGAACTCCTTCCTACACCACCTAAGTTAGAATGGCTAACATTATATACCAAAATGGCCTATGGCGAAAATCACTATCGCCTTACCTTACGGATCTAAATCCAAAGCGCTCCTTATAGTCGACAACTACTAGATCCCAAGAAAACCTTCAAATTTTGGCCATGGAATTCTAAAGGAGTTAGATTCCTATATTTTGCTAAAGAGAGACTGAAATCAAATAATAGTTGATCTTACCTTTTGGATGAAATCGGCAACACTTCTTCTGTCACAACAAAGATTGGCTTTGCAATTTGACTTTTGGTGCTATAAAGAATTGACTAGGTTGGATTGTGTTTTTGGTTTTGAATAAAAGAGAGATGAGGCTAGGAATTGGCTAGACAAAGAGAAGAGAAGAGAGAAGAGAAGAGAAGAGAAGAGAAGAGAACCTAAGAATTTTGGCGAGAGATAGAAGAGAAGGAAGAAAATTAATGAGTAGCCCTCCTTCCTTCCTTTTATGACGAAATTATCATCTAAGGAATCCTTACTTGGCCACCACTCTTCTATTTGATAGCTTTATCCTTAAATTATCATAAAATAAAAGAGTTTAATCCAACCTTTATCTCATGGGAATAATGATAAATAAATCCCTTATTTATCTCTTTAAAATACTTAAGATAAATCATCATTTATCCCTATTTAGCCAATTTTAAAGAGAATAAACTCCCTTTTAAGAGCCTTGTTGCGTCCACCTCTGTTATTCTAGAAGCAAAAATAAAACTTCTTTATTTGCTTCCCATGTGACTCGAACTCAGCCCAACACCCTTGCATGTGGCACCATTTCCGGAGGCCCTAACAAGAACACTTACACCCAACCTAGACCAACCCAACCTTCTAGATTTACCCAACAAGTTCAAAAGCCAACTCAAATTGAACCATCTAATGGCTTAAAAAACTTGTTGAAGGCATATATAGGAAAAATGATGCCTTAATACAAAGCCAAACAGCCACATTGAAAAACCTAGAAAACCAAATGGGCCAGATTGCAACTGAACTTAGGAATCGAAGACAAGGCACCTTGCTTAGTGACACGGAGAATCCAAGAAATTTGGGGAAAGAGCATTGTAAAGCATTGACATTAAGGAGCAAAAAATCATTAGAGCCTAACACTGTCAAATTTGAAAAAGAGTAAGTTGATGCTCGAGATAATGTAGAAGTTCAACCAAGTGTTGAAATTATAGCTTCACTAGAACCAAAATCTACAAAATTCGATAAGGTAACTTCTGAACCAATCAATTCGATAAACTAACACCTTTGTTAGATGTAGAAGTGCCATAATAGACGAAGTGCCCAATTCAAGTTAAGTTAAGAATCCTCCACCACCCTACCCTCAAAGATTACAAAAGTATAAATAGGAAGTTCAGTTTAAGAAGTTCTTAGATGTACTCAAGCAACTTCATATCAACATTCTATTGGTAGAAGCACTTGAGCATATGTCAAACTATGTCAAATTCATGAATGATATGTTGTCCAAGAAATAAAGCCTTGGATAATTTGAGATGGTAGCTCTGACGAAGGAATGCAGTGCATATCTACAAGATAAATTACCCTCAAAAATGAAAGAGCCTAGATGTTTTACCATACCCTGCAACATTGGAGTAACTTATTATAGTAAGGCATTATGTGATTTGGGCGCAAGCATCAACTTAATGCCAATGTCCATATCTAGAAAGTTGGGGATAGGTGAAGTTAGACCTACTACAGTTACACTTCACTTAGCAGATTGATCTTTAGCACATTCAGAAGAAAAAATCGAGGATGTATTGGTACATATAGATAAATTTATTTTTCTACTAACTTTACTATTTTAAACTTTGAAGTAGATAAAGATGTGCCAATAATCCTAGGAGGCCTTTTTTAGCAACTGGAAAGACCTTTATTGATGTGCAAAATAACGAGCTTACCATGTGTGTTTAGGACGATCAGGTAACGTTTAATGTTTTTAAATCTATGCGATTTCCTAACATAGTTTATGATTATTCTACAGTATCTGAGTTAGAAGAATTAGCTATAGAATGGGAACTCAAATCTGTTCAAGACCCATTGGAACAAGTTTTGATGTCAGACCCTCTAAGTGATGAAGAAAGAAGGAATACTTAGCTTTGCTAGAAGCTAACTAGAAGGGATTTAATCCGCAATCTTGTTTTGAATATTTGGAATTAGAAAGCAGAGATTTTGTTCAACCAAAAGTGTCAATCGAGGAGCGATCTAAATTGGAACTAAAGATACTTCCCTCGCACTTAAAATATGTTTATTTAGGTAATGCTTCGACTTTGCCTATGATTGTTTCAGTAGAGTTAACTGAAGAGTAGGAAGAAAAACTTATTTTAGTGATGGACCAATTCAAAAAGGCTACTGGATGGACCATAGACGATATCCGTGGTATTAGTCCATCCGTGTTCATGCACAAAACCATCCTAGAATATGGTGAGAAAGGGACGATTGATGGACAACGGAGGCTGAACCCCATTATGAAGGATGTAGTAAAGAAACAAATCATTAAGTGGTTAGATACGGGTATAATTTACCCCAGACAAACAGTTCATGAGTAAGTTTGGTCCAATACATGCCAAAGAAAGGAGGTATTACAGTCGTAGAGAATAAAAATAACGAGTTAATACCGACTAGAATGGTTACAGCATGGAGAAGTTGCATAGATTACCAAAAGTTGAACAAGGCGATTAGGAAAGATCATTTTTCCTTTACCATCCTTAGATTAGATGTTGGATAGACTCATGGGGCAAAACTATTACTATTTTCTAGATAGGTAGTCAGGGTACAATCAGATCACAGTAGCATTGGAGGATCAACACAAAACAATATTCATATACCCGTACGGTACGTTCGCATTTAGACGCATGCCATTTGGTTTATGTAATGTACCTGCTACATTTCAAAGATGTATGATGGTTATTTCTAATGACATGGTGGAAAAGTTTTTAAAAGTTTTCATGGACAATTTTAGTGTTTGGAGACAATTATGATGATTTCTTAGCCAATCTAGCCAAGGTACTAAGGCGGTGCGAAGAAGCAAACTTATTACTTATTTGAGAAAAGTGTCATTTCATGGTACAATAAGGTATTATTTTGTGGCACTAAAAAACAAGACAAGGAATCGAGGTAGATAAAGCAAAGGTGGATGTTATTGAGAAACTCCCACCTCCAACATTTGTAAAAGGTGTTAAGAGCTTTTTGGGACATGCTGTAACAACCCGTTTTTAGTGAAATGGGAACAGTGGTTTTGGGACCACAAATCTGAAGTTAAAAATTTATTTTATTATTATTTTATTTCCTACAGTATGATAATAATATCGTATAAAAATTTCGTTAAGAAATTTTACCGTTTACATGCTCAATCGATAAAAAGACAAAATCATGTAAAGTGTAAAAGTTGAGTTATAATAGATAAAGGTATTAAATAGCTATAGAACTTTAAAGTGGAAGTCCTTATATGGTAATTAGACCATAAATATGCTAGTGGAATATGATGGCTTGGCATATTGTGTAATTACTAATGATTTTAAAGGTTATAATTATAAATAGGTAATTAATGATAAAAACAAATGAAATAAATTAATCATCATCTTCCATTATCAATGTTCAACCTAATTACACAAGAGAAAGAAGCCATCCTTAATCTTGATATTCGTCATTCTTATTTCTTTGATTAGGTATGTATTTTTAATCCGTTTTTAATGATTTTTATGTTTTTAAGATTGTTGTAGCTTAATTTAGCTAGCTCGGGGACTAATTTGTGAAATTGGTAAACTATTAGGGTTTTTCCATTGTTGAATACATATGATTTTTTATGTTTGATGATATAAAATAGATGGTTGTTGTTAGATAAACAACTTTTGTAGAGAGATTTTTGATGAAATTGTCAATTAGGGGTTAAATTGACAAATGTGATAAATTCATGGTATAATTTGTGAATTTATGAAATACGTGGGCTGCTATAAGTTTGTATAATAATCGGCTAGGCTTGGGTAGGGGTAAAATTGCATGAATTTTATTTTTCGAGCCTAGGGATTAAATTGCAAAAAAATTAAAAGTATAGGGGTAAATAGTAATTTTACCAAAATATGTTTTGGATTAAATTGAATGATTTATATGTTGAATTGAGTTAAATTTATCCTATAGATCTAGTTAGACCTTGTACATAGTTAGATAGGGGCAAAGAGAAAGTCTCGGATTAATC
Source organism: Gossypium rotundifolium (assembly GCA_025506655.1). Lineage (NCBI taxonomy): Eukaryota > Viridiplantae > Streptophyta > Magnoliopsida > Malvales > Malvaceae > Gossypium > Gossypium rotundifolium. The sequence continues at coordinate 37,897,273 of CP106723.1, forward strand.
GCCTCCGTATCTATGTATATTAGTCGAGGTAAGTTCGTGTAATTAAATTGTGTTTATATGTTTTAAATTGAAATATATATATGTTACAAATTTTCATACATAATTACTGATTATATATCTAATGACGTACGACGATGACCGAGCCCCGTTTGAACCTCAAGAATTTATAGGATACAAATGACATGTTATTAGGGTTACATGATTTGGGTATTGATTTTAAACGTCCTACCAATGGCTGAGATCCTACATTTGTTGAGGATACTCCACAGCTTGTGTGAGCAGCATCGTGTAGCTACGTTTTGACCCACAGTTCGTGAGAGCATATTAATTTATAGCTCGTATGAGCATACCGATTTATAGCTCGTGAAAGCATACCGATCTACAGCTCAAGTGAGCATACCGATTCACAGCTCGTATGAGCATACATGTAAATAAATTGATGGATTACAATTATATGAGCTAGCACGCTATTTGTGAGCTATCCCGGGTATCCAATAGTATTCTAAATGGTTCAACGGGTAATATTCTGATACGAAACGATAAGATTCGATACAAACTATTACAGGTATACATGTGAACTACATGAAATTGTGGTTATATGATATATGGAAAAACGAAATGGATGATATATGTATATGAAAATTGATCAATGGTTATGTTCATCTATGGTTATTGGCTTATATATGTATTTACATGGCTAACATGGTTAGTGTATATGTGCCTAGGCACTTGGCCAAATTGTATTGGGATATGCTTGTTTACTTACATATTATAAGATTAAATGGTAAGTTAAATTCTATGTTACATGAACTTACGAAGCTTAAGTGCTTACTCTGTGTTATTTTCCGTGTTTTATAGTGAATTGGAAGATCGTACAGGTTGGAAGCTTTTCGGAGCTATATCACACTATCCACCGGCTTTTTGGTACATTCGGTTGTTAAATTTTGGTTATAATGGCATGTATAGGTATTTTGGCTAATGTTGGCCTATATGTTTTGTTGTGAATATGGTAAATTGAATTGGCTTGTGTTTTGGCATATTTTGGTATGTGTACAAGTAACCCTAAATATGGTTGAATGATGGAAGATGAAATGATAGATGAATATGAAATATATATATGGCCATTTGACTTGATTGAGTTTTGGTATTTTGATAAGATAATGGTTTAGTTTGACATGTATTTGAATTGCTTTATTATGAATAATGGTATTATTGTTCAAATATGCAAATGATACGTGTCATTATAATGTAGGTGAATATGGTGTTTTGGTGCACTAGATATATGTGAATTATGTGACTATTTAGAGCTAATTTTGTATGATATAATTGGTACCATTTTGGCATGTTTTTGAAAGGAAAAAAAGTGACATAATATGGTATAAACTTGGTCAAGCTTTTGTTGAGCAATTGATCAATGTGTGTTTACATTTGTATATCTTTTGATATTGTCATTGAGGTGCCTAAGGGCATATTGGTTGTATGAAGTTATACCATATGTATATATCTTGTTTATGCTTGATTTGGATGCTTTATAATGGCTTGGTTATATATGCAATGTTGGTGATAGGTACATGAAAAATTGGTTGAGAAAATTGGCTTGTAAAATGGCCTATTTTCGTCCACATGGCCAGGTGACATGGCTGTGTTTCCCCTGTTGCTTTCAAAGGGTTACAAGTCGGTACGTGTATGACCTAGCACCACACTACCCGCACATGTGCATGTGGGGTTACCGATGGGTACACGGCCTGGCACACGGGCGTGTGACTTGGCCGTGTGACCAAGTCAGATAGTTACACGGGCATGGACACAGGCTGGGACATGGCCGTGTGTCCCTATTTTGAATGCCCACATGGCTTGAGACACGGGCGTGTCTATTGATTGTTTGAGTCACACGGCTGTGTGACCCCTGCAGTACTGAAAATTTTTACTATTTTCTAAAAAATTCTCTAAGTTTTTTATTTAGTCCCAACTTGTTTCTAACACGTATTTAGGGTCTCAAAGGCTCGTATAAGGGACAATATGTATGATTTGACTTGGTTTTAATATGCTTATTGATATGCTATAAAATGTTTGAATTTTTATCCATTTGAATTGTAAACTCCAGTAATGCTCCATAACCCTATTCAGGCGGCAATACGAGTTAGGGGTGTTACACATGCCGAATTCTATTGAAGATTCATCAAAGACTTCTCCAAAATTGCTAAACCTTTATGTAAATTATTGGAGAAGTACACAACATTCAAATTTGATGAAGAATGTTTGAAAGTTTTTAATGATCTAAAGAATCGGCTAGTTTCGACACCCATTATCGTCACATTAGATTGGAATTTACCATTTGAGTTAATGTGTGACACAAGTGACTTTGCGGTAGGAGCTATGATGGGCCAGCAAAGGAACAAGGTTTTCATCCCATCTACTATACAAGTCAGAATCTTACGGGAGCTCAATTAAATTATATGGTAACAAAGAAAGAGTTACTTACTATTGTGTTTGCTTTTGACAAGTTTCAATCTTATCTTGTAGGTACCAAAATGACTGTCTATACGAATCATTCGACAATTAAATATTTACTTGCCTAGAAAGATGTTAACCCGAGGTTGATCTGATGGGTACTTCTACTCCAAGAGTTCGATCTAGAAATTCAAGATTGAAAAGGGATAGAAAAATAAGTAGCAGATCACTTATCCAAATTGGAGCCATAAGAAGGAACTTTATCACTTACAACCATCTAGGAGACATTCTCAGATGAGCACGTACTTAAGGTAAATCACGTCCATAACACCCATTGGTTTGCTGATTTTGCTAACTATTTAGTTTGTGGTTTGATGCCGATTGATAAGACGTATCAACAAAAGGAAAGTTTCTTCACGATGTGAATTACTATTTCTGGGAAGAGTCATACCTGTTTAAAAAGGGCCCAGATCAAATGATCAGGATATGCAAGGAAGAAAATGAGGAACATAAGATTTTATATCATTGTCATACAACTCCAAGTAGGGGACATTTCAGAGGTTCACGTACTACGGCCAAAGTATTACAAGCCGGATTCTTTTGGCCAGTGCTATTTAAAGATGCGTATGCCTACGTAAAGAGTTTTGATTAATGCTAGAGAGTTGGAAACATTACCAACAGAAATGAGATGCCCCGAACAAACATCATTGAGGTAGTATTATTCGATGTTTGGGGTATTAACTTTCTTGGTCCTTTCCTTTCTTTTGGTCACAAGTATATATTGGTAGCAGTACACTATATATCTAAGTGGGTTGAGGCTGAGGCATATTCGAAGAATGATTCCAAGGTTGTAATGAAGTTTTTGCAGAAACATGTGTTCACAAGGTTTGGAACTCCTAGGGCTATAATTAGTGATGAGGGGTCCAATTTTGTGAACAAAAGGTTGAAATGGTTGCTCGATAGACATGTAGTGAAGCACAAGGTTGTCACAACTTACCATCCACAATCAAATGGCAAGTTGAACTAGCAAATAAGGAGATAAAAGGTATACTCGATAAGGTAGTTTGTCCAAACCGACGAGATTGGTCCAAAAGATTGGATGACGCTTTATGGGCCTATAGCACGGCATACAAAACACCTTTAGGGATGTCTCCCTATCAGTTGGTTTTTGGGACAACTTGCCATTTGCCCTTTGAGTTAGAACATAAATCTTACTAGGCTCTCTAAAGTTCAATTTGGATCTCAAACTTGCTAAAGAGAAATGGATGCTTCAACTTAATGAGTTAGAAGAGTTCCGAATGTTCTCATATGAAAATGCCAAATTATTTAAGGAAAGATTAAAAAGATGGCATGACAAGCACATTCGAGTTCGAGAATTTGAAGCAGGTCAGTAAGTCTTGTTGTTCAATTCCAGATTAAGGTTTTTTCTAGGTAAGTTAAAATCACGTTGGCCCGGTCCATTCACTATTCATTAAGTCTTCTCATACGAGGTTGTTGAACTTCAAGATAAGGGAGGTAATTTTAGAGTTAACACTCAATGATCGAAACATTACTGGGGGGATAAAATTGAGCGGGATAAAACCTCTTTCATTTTATCGGATACTTAAATTTTTGTTTCTCTTTTTAAATAAATGACTTACGTTATATTTCCTGGATTAGTATGTTAAAATAAATTCTATCTAGGAGATTGGGATTTAAGCTGGACCGCTTGTGACCCCTCCAATCTTTCTTTGGAGTTGATTTAACATAATCTTCCAAGAAAGTATTTCATAAGTAACAAAATAAATTTTTAATTTTTCAAATGAAATGGTCAATTTTGATCCAAGTTTTAGTTTGTAGCCCATTTTTCAAATTATCTTTAAGTCCATATACTTAATTGAATTATTTGCAATAATTGATTATCCTTTTGCAAATATTGAAACTAACTATCTTTTTCGTAAATATTTTTAAAACAACTAAAATAAAAGTTTTAAATTTTATTTTTAATAAATAGGATGATAACAACTAATATATAATTATATTTTATATAATATATATTAATTGTTATTAATCTTGTATGGTATTAGAATTGTTTAATATTTTATCACTATTTTATTTAAGAATTTTAATTTTTAATAAATAAGATAATATCAAGTAATATATCAATATACTTTCTATCATATATTAATTGTTATTGTTTTTAAATAAGATTAGGAGTTGTCATATTTTATTATTATTTCTTCTAAGAGTTTAAGTTAAACTTCCCCATACTCACACTTTAAATACCACTCTCCTATTCACTTTTTCTTCTATCACCCTTAACACCATCCACCCTCCAAACTACCTAATACCATAGCCCCCATCTACCATCATTGGCAACTGCCCAGAGCACCTACTAGCAACTGTATGCCCAACAGCCACCAAGCACCTAGCCGCACGCTCTGCAGCTCGCGCATGCCCTTGCTCTTGCGCACCCTTCTGCTCATGCTCTAGCCCTCGCATGCAGCTACTGTCCCTTAGCACTCGTGCGCTGCTATTGCCCTTTGCTTTAACTCGTGTGCACCCTTCTCCCTTTGCACCACGCCATCATCACAACTTGTCGCAACCATCAAAGACACGAACCAATCACTCTCAAACCAACCCTAAACCGACATTATTAGCTTCACATTATATTTATTTTATTGAGTTCTTAATTTTTATAGAAATGTGGTAAGAAAATTTTTCTCCTAAATTTTAATTTGATTTGATTATTTAACTTTTCAATTTTATGAATTGTTAATATTTTATGCTAATTAAATTTCGGGAAAATATTATTTGTTTCCATCTTATGTGATGTTCATGTTAAATCATGCCTCGCAAAAGAACTCGTGACTCTGTTCAAGTTAAAGAATCGCAAAACAAATTCCACAATGAAGAAGCCAAAGCAAGATATGACAGCATTTTCAAAAATCAACAAATGCTCCTAGAAAAAGGTTTTACATTGAAAGAAAGCAACTATACTAATTTCATGGCAAGCATTCGTCAAGTTGTTAAAGCTTTAAATTGGGAAGTGCTTTGTGAGAAAAGACCGAGTGCAGATGAAGAACTAATCCGTGAATTCTATGGAAATTTGACCTCAAGTAAATTAACAGAAGTCTCAATTCGAGGAATCAAGGTACCAATAAGTTCAAACACTATTAATGAATTCTATGATTTACTTAATTTTGAATACGAAGAATATTCTTCCCTAATGGAAAACATTAAGGCTGAAAAATTGCAAGAAATTCTCGAGGAACTTACAATTCGGGTTCTAAATGGACTGTGTCAAAGCATGGGACTCACACTTGTCGCAGAGAATATTTGACACCATTAACGAATGTATGGTTTTATTTAATTTGGTTCAACCTTATGTCTATTTCACATGGGACTACAATTTCAGTAGAACGAATGGTCTTGCCATACTCAATTATGACAGCAAGGACCATTGATGTGGGAAAAATCATTCCGAGAAAATTTTAAAATTATGCAACTAGATGTTCTGGTCCAACATATTTTCCTTTTACGATAACAGTTTTGTGCTTGAAAGCTAAAATTCTTGCAAACGTAAAGAAGATAGGTTATAGCCAAGGCACAATCACAGATTGGGACCTCTTCTGAGTAGCAGGAAATTTTGTTCTGCAGCAATGAGTTGAACAGAGCGAGGATCCCCAAGAAGAAGAAGAATGTCCTACAGAGATTGAGCCAATGTAGCCAGCTGAAATCCCTAATAAGGCAGAACCAACTGAACCAATGACTAAACCTGACATGACCACTTCAATGTATAGAACTCATTCGACTCGCCTAGATCTTCATGATGTTGTCAAATTTGATGGACATAAAGCAACATATGCAATAGCAACAACAAGCTTATTGGAGATACTAAAAAATATGGGACGACTCAATGAGAAGCGCTTTTACAAAAAATATATCATGACCTGTTTATTTTTGTGCCTGGGTTTCCAAATTTTATATTTGAACCATAGACTCCAATGTCAAAGAGGGAACGAGGTGATTCAAGCAAAAATAAGGACGATGGAGCAAAAGATGAGTCAGATTCTAAGGGATCTGCAAATAAATAAAAATGAGGGATCTTTACGTTATTTATTTTATTTCTTAAGATATTTAATTTTTTTATGATTAGGTTCTTTTAGGATTTTATTTATCGCATAATAAAATAAGAGGTGGAAATCATCAATAAAATTGAACAAATTGCAAAATAAGAAGTGTGGGAATAGATATGTACATGTCTAGGATTGGATTTGCTTTGGAAAAGCTTGGTATTTAAGTAGTCAAACTTGACTCACCTCCTTTTCCTTAGGTCCTACCTAATGTACAATATCTATTCACTTCTATATTTAGTTTTCTCTATTGTTTTTAACAATGGGGACATTGTTCATCTTAAGTAGGAGGGACCAAAAATTGAAGTTTTTTTTTTTCAGAATACATTACTCTTATAATTATGATTAAGCTATTTTTTGCCCACAAATTTAATTTTTTGTTAATTGTGCTAAAATTTAGTATAAATAAATTTCTAATATCTCAATATTTGCAATGATAGCTGAACTATGACATAATGTTTACTCTTAATAAAGTTTGTAAATCATACATAAAAATTTTTAATTCCTTAGGAGAGCTAAGCATGTATGAAAGTTTAAGTCTATAGAATTGACTTAGTAATTTCTTGAGGCGAATCCTAGGAAGCATAAAATTTTGAAAATGATTTAAGCAAACTTTTGGATCATTTGAGCCTTTCAAACCAACTTTAACGAATATTTATCCCTTGAAACCTAACTTTGAGACTATATAGCCTGATTTTATTTGAATCATTGCAATATTAAGCCATCACTTCTCTCATAATTATCTCTAAATTATCGCAAACACTAGACTCAGTCTATGTAGAATATTCTTTGAAAATAAGTTTTTGGGAGTTGAAAAAAAAGTATCAAATGCTCAAAATTGCAGTACATACAGTAATATGCTCAAAAAAAGAAGAAAAGAAAGAGCGTATGTACTCAAAAGAAATAGATGTAAAAAGAGCATATGTACTCAAAATGCAAAATGAGTTGGTGAAGTTGAAGGTATTTATTTTCAAGGTCCGATGCAAGCTGAGGCTAGGGTTTTTAGCTTAAAATTATCTACCTTTTACCTACCCTTAGCCCAACCACATTACAACCCATTTAAAAGACCTATTGATTCAGATTTCTTTGCTGCCTACATTAGTGGAGAGAAATTACTAAGCTCAACATATGAAGACATAAGTTAAACTTAGTGGTTGTAGTTTAGTCTTAAATAAGGGAATAAAAATTAATTGGTAAGAATTAGCATATCTTTATTGAGAAAACATTTAGTCTATTCTTGCTATCATGATAATAATTGAGAATAATTTGAACAATATGTATACTTGAGTTGCATAATTTCAAAATTCATGTTCTTGAGCATAATTACACTAAACTCATGATTGTGGCGGAAATGTGTTCTAAATATATTTTTCGAAGGTGATTTTCAAGCAATTTTTTTTGTGCATTACTCGGGACGAGTAATAAATTAAATTTGGGGGTGTGGAAACACAAAAATATATAGACTTTTTCAGCATCTTTTGAGCTCTAACTCATGTAGTTTCGTAGTAATTTTTTTCGAAATTCATACTTTAATTATAAAATAATTAATTTTCACTTAAATGATTAAAGTATTAAATTTTAATTATTTTTATAATAAATTTTAAAAATCTGATTTGTTTTTTATAGTTTTGCACAAAAGGTGAAAATTGGCTCGACAATCACCTCGAAAGGCTTGAACCATTGAGTCAATTTTTTGCATCAAGCGAATCAAGAGTAGGGCTAATTATTTTTTCAGCCAAGAACGGTCCAACAATGATTATTATACATACTTTATATTTAATTTTATCCAACGTTAATTGAGTTAAAAATTAATATAAAATCTAAAGGATAAAGTGGCCCAATTGTGTTAAATAAAAGAGGATTGATCCAACAAGAATGGGGCGGCCCATACTGTCCATATAGCTGACCCAATCAGCTGATTTTCACACTTGGAAAACAACCCTTGAACTTCTCCTAAATGCTATTCAAACCCCCTCCATTTTTCATGCCTTTTACTTTTTGCCCAAGCTAATAATAGCAAGTTTGAATCACTCAAACTTGTTTAATGCATGGCCGGCCAAGGGAGAGGGAGTCACTGATAATTCTTTGTTATTTTTAGCAGTCATTATAAATACCCCTATTCCCTTTCTCATTTCACACAACTCACATCGCACATATTCTTCACCTTTCTCTCTTTCATTTCCTTCATTGTTTTCCCATTTTTCTTGTTATCTTCCTTTGCCGATTTCCACTCTTGAAAGAGAGTTTGCATCTCTCTTGGAGTAGCAACATTTAAGTGTTCGTTAAGGCCTTGAATCGACAGAACGAGTTGTGAAGAAGATGGGTACACTAGTTTGGCTTCAGAGAAACACCAAGATTTGTTTCCTAGTTCTCTTCTCTTTAATTTTTCCCGTTTATGTTGTGATTATGAACATGAATATTTGTTGTGTTGTTGTTCTTGATTTAATTAAAATGGCTTAGATTTAATTAAAATGGTTTAGTTAACAAAATACCAAGTTGCCGTGAAATTATTTATAACAACACAAACATGGGTTTAGTAATTCTAAGATAAGGAATGTAATTAATTTAACACATTTATGTCATATTGATTAAACTCATTTTCAGAAATCGTGTATTGGAACATTTTACTTTTTATTTTTCTTAGTTAATTTTTAGTTCTATAAACACTTCTTCAAATCAATATATTTTTCTTTCACCAAATTGTTTAAAGTTACATTTCATAAATATTTTCTTTTACAGTTCCTGTGGGTATAATAACTCAACATTTACTTGTCATTTTATTACTTGTTAGTGATTGTGTACATTTACACATTTTCGTCGTTCCAGCTATCCATACATTGCGAACCCAACTCCTATATGAATACGAGCTCACCATAAATGTGAGTCCACCATATCTGCAAGCTTATTAACAGTGCGAACTGTGAGGTCATCAGAATTTCGAGCTCACCAAATATGGGAGCTCTACAAAACTGCGAGCTTACAAAGCTTGAAAGCTCATCAGGTTTCAAGATTTATCAAATTGTAATATATTATTATTATTATTTTTAACTTATTTAAGCATAAATGTTTATGTAAATTGATATGTTGAAATGAAAAATAAAACAAAAATTATAACCCAAACACCTCTCCATTCTGTTCAATCGCTTTCTGTTTTAATCTTGCCTTCATCAAATATCCAACATACACAACAAACAAATAATCGAGTAAAAACAGGATTAATAAAAAGAAGTGGTCGGTTGGAGTCTTGGACAGATCAACTACACCTTAATATGTTTGTTGCTTTTTTCCTATTTTTTGTCCCTACCTAAAAACTAGGATTGATTTGCAGCAGGTAAACATTTGGCAATTTTGATTTTCCTTTGAGTTCACATGAAAATCTTCCAAGAAATATTAGGGTTAATATTATTTTGGGTTTGAATTTCACAAAATGTTTTTATGTTGAGTTTGAAATTATTCAATTTAGATTAATGTTTTATATTTTTGGAAAGAAGGCCATGTTCTAATGTGAGACAATTATTAAATTTAAAGTTAAATTTAGATTAAAAAAAAGTATTTCAATTTTAGTGTGGGATAATTGTTAAGTTAAAGTCTAAAAATTAGATTATGATGAACTATTATTGTTTTAGTTAAGGTTGTTTGTAATTGTGAAAGAATTGCAAACGTTAAAACACGAAATAAAATATAATATGATATTAGAAAAATAATACAAATTGAGTAGTTCTCATATTTTATCACTACTGTTGATTAAATATATATTTTCAAAACCATTATTTTATAATAATTTTAATAATAAAAGTGACCCACAAATCGGACCAGGCCGAGATTTGACATGAATTTTTTTTTTTTTTTAAAACGGATCGTGACCCGACCGGGCCGAGTAACAATGGATGCAAATGAGTGCCTTATCCACTTAGCCCTTCACTCACATAACTAAAGTACCAAAAATCCATAACTTTTGGAGGAAAAAATAAAAAGAACTACCACATTCTACAAACCAAATATGAGCTTCACCATTTTAAACCCATGGATTCACTGTAGTTATCTTCAGCCTACCAAATTCGGCAGCTACCCATCTTCAAGCAGCACCAGGCTTTTCAACAATGGCTGCCAGCAGGTAAGTAGTTTGGTGAGTGATTTGATTTGCAGGGATGTTACTGCAGTACCAGCTTGAAATTTGTGATGTATATACATATAGATTGATGAAGGCAACAAGAGTAAAAGAAGGGGAGCTTTTGTTAAAGTGAATGCTTTACCAGATTGGCCTCTAATGGCAGTTTTAGTTCATCATGTTCAACAACTTGATGCCCAAAGAGAAATTATAACCAATAAATCTATTTGGCATCTTAGTGATGAAGCCATTAAAAAAGTTTGTAAGTGTTTTTCCATCAATTCATTCATTCATTCAAATTGGTCAATGATTTATGTATTGAAGCTATATGATGAAATGCTGAAGAATTTTCCTTTGGTCCTTTTTGCTTTGTAGATGCTTTCTACATTATGTTCACTTGCTGGGGATGTTTGTTTTTTGGGTCCACCAAGGTATAATCATATGTCCATTGATTTTGTTCGCTACAACTGATATATAATGGGTGGCTTTCTTTTGATTTGAACTTTAGAGTATCTGATTTAGAACATCATTGTGTAGGATCCATACTATGATTCTGAAGTATACAGGAAAGATGGAGGTGATGGTACTGGACATTGGGTTTATGAGAAGGTTATTTACATCCCTTAATTTCCTCATCTATATCATATCTATACTGTTATTTAACACCTTAACAATTGTTGTCACGAGTCAATCAAACACTTCCAAAAATATCTTTCTATAATTAAAATAAATTATATTATCCAAAAGCATTTTAATCGTTTAATTAAAAAAATCAAAATATACATATAATGAAACTAGAACCCCTGTAAATTGTATTAATAAAATTTAAATTAACCAATCAACTAAAGCTTTGTTTTAATAACTTTTATACATTTTCATTTTAATATTCATATTTTATTACCTCCATTAATTGTGTATATATATTATATAAAGTACAATCTACTCATTTGTAAAATTACTAAATTATCATTATTTTAAAGGATAACTAATATAATTCTAAGGATTTATTTGGTCTCTTGATACTTTTATAATATTTCAAATGATATAACTGTAAAATATTGTTTGTGAAACGAACACAAAATCAACAAATTTAAATAAATATCTCTTATCACTCCATCATTAATTATTTATTAAAATAAATTTATAAATATACTTTTTAATATTTGATATTTGCAGTCACAACATTGTAAATGTGATAAATTCTAGTATTATTGATTGGTTGCGGTAAAAAAAAAAAAGCCTCGGTGTGGGAATAAGGGAATGATGTACATGCATAACCCACCAATTGAATTGAATTAAGCGCCGGATTCATTTCTTTGACATTAAATTAGTCTAAAATCAATCTCGAAACACCAATTTCTAAATCTTACCAAAGTTGAAGTACCAAATATGTGATTGATTCTTAGGCTTTTCTCTTTTGGCATAAAGGTCTTATAGTCTAGGGATAAAGTTTGATTGCGTAAAGTAATTGGACTAAGCTAAGGGTTCTTACCTTTTTGCTTTTGAAGTACTGTTAGTTCACTTTCTATTCAGTTGTATATGTTGTTTGGCTCATGAGGCTATTTGAAATGCAGCAAGAGGACATTGAAGAATCTGCAAGGGCAGAGTTGTGGCGTGAAGAGCTGATTGAGGAGATAGAGCAGAAGGTCGGTGGGCTTCGAGAACTCGAAGAAGCAGGCCGCAAATAGAAGCTTGATATTATATGCAGAACCATGTCAAACATCCCTGTATATATGTTTTAAATATGCATCGACAGAAAAAGAGATAAACTTGATGATATTTTATTGCAAACATTTTACATGCTTGGCCTGAATGATATTATGGAGTAAATTTGAGTTCTTGGCATTTTCTCGTTTTATACTTCCTACTTTAGCAGCAACTTTTCGATTGCAAATATAATAAATGTTACTTCGATAATTTAAAGGGTGGGGCTTGTGGATATGGAAATCTATACAGCCAAGGGTATGGGACCAATACGGCAGCATTGAGCACAGCACTGTTCACTAATGGCCTGAGTTGTGGGGCTTTTGTTTTGAGCTCAAGTGCGTTAATGACCCTAACTGCTGCCCGCCAAACAACGCAGGCGGCTGGTGCCAACAACGCTGGCGGCCGGTGCAACCCCCCCCCCCCCACCATTTTCATCTCTCTCAACCCGTTTTCCAACAAATTGCCCGTTATAAAGCTGGGATTGTTCCTATAACTTACCTTTCCAGCGTGTAGTTACATACCCGTTTTCAATCATGTTTATTGCGGACATAACAAATGTTATTGTGATTTTTATAGGGTGCCATGTAGAAAGAGAAGGGGCATGAGAGTGACAATCAATGGCCATTCGTACTTCAACCTAGTCCTATTCACCAATGTCGGGGGTGCCGGGAATGTTCATTCGGCTTCGATCAAAGGGTCGAAAACTGGTTGATTACCCGTATCGAGAAGTTGTGGCCAAAACTGGCAAAGCAACGCTTACCTTAATGGGCAAAGCCTCTTTCAAGGTCACAACCAGCGATGGGACACACTCTTGTCTCTAACAATATTGTTTCCTTCAGATTGGTCCTTCGGCCAGACCTTTACTGGGTTGCAATTCCCTTAAAATTTTAAAATATAAAAACCATTATAGATTAAGTAGATACGAAAAAATGTCAGAAATAAGTACGTCAGTACAAAACTCGAAACTCGAACTTATTTTGGTACTTGTTTGTCATTGAAGTTGGATCAGATAAATTGGCACTGGTCGGAACTTTACCACCCACAATGCCTTTTAGTTTCAATATATGTTAGTACGATTCATTTAATTATAGGATAATTTTCAACTTTATCCACTTATGTATAATTTAAAATACGTTTTAATCATAGCGGAAGAGGATCAAACCATCATTTTGATAGAGGCGTTGGACAAATTTTATGATTATTCTGGACACAAAATTAATGCTAATAAAATGAATGTATGCTTCTCTGAAGGAGTAAGTGATGCTTCAGGAGGTAGCCTATGTCGTATCATTGGTTTTTGTAGAATTAGAATCTTGGAAGTTATCTGGGGTACCTCTATTTCATGAAAAAGTAATCAATAGCACTTTGCAGTTTGTGGTGGAAAAAGTTCAGAGCAAGTTACGAAGTTGGGAGGCAAGGACATTATCCTTAGCTAGTAGAGCTACTTTAGCTCAATTGGTTCTTTTGGCAATCCACAGTTATTTCTTGCAGTCTATGCTGATTCCTAAAGGCCTTTGTAGGGAAATTGAGAGCATGGTGCGTCAGTTTGTTTGGGGGTCTTCAAGAAGGAGTCGAAAAGTGGCTTTGATGGTTTGGAAGACGTTTGCCAACCTCGGAAACATGGTGGGATTGGCTTGCAAAAATTGCAGCATCATAACACTTCCTTCATGATGAAGTTGGGCTTTAAACTTGTGACTAAACCCATAGCCCTTTGGGTCCAAGTCCTTCGAGCTAAATATGAGGTTACAAATGGAATTCCTGACTACCTATCAAGGAGTAGATGTTTTTTCTGTGGAAAGCCCTCACCATAGTTTGGCCTCCTATTCGGGGGAATTGGCTCTGGTCAATAGGGGATGGGAGAAACGTCAGGTGTTGGCGAGATCCATGGGTTCCAAATACGAGGCCTCTAGTTAATTTGATTCCTGGTCACTCTAATCTCGATCTAGATTGTTTGCTAAGTGAAATGGTGTCAAATGATGACACTTGGAACCTAGATTTATTTTGGGTTTGGCTACTAGAGATGATTGTTTGCAAAATTATTAGAGTCTTTCATCCATACCCGACAGTAGGGGTTGACAAGATCATCTGGGGAGGTATGTCGACGGGTTCATTTTCGGTTAAAAGTGCATATGAGAAAATTCGGGAGACTTTTTGGAAGTCGAAAGAGGCTGTGTGGAAGATCCCTTGGAAGTTTCAAGGTCCACAAAGGGTTAGGTTCTTTATTTGGCTTACTTTCAAGTAGAGGCTGCTCACTTATATGGGAAGATTCCAACGAGGTATCGGTCATAACTCAACGTGTGAGATTTGTGGACACATCTCTAAGGATGTGTTGCATGCTATTAGGGATTGTCCTACTGCAAGGGATATTTGGAATCATTTAGTTCCTACTGATAAAATTGTTAGCTTTTATTCAGGTAATTTACAGGAGTGGATCGTCTCAAACTTGCAGAACAAGCATGACTTGGGATTTGAAGAGGTCAATTGAAAATGCTTTTTTGGGATTCTCATATGGCACATATGGAAAAATCAAAATCTCTTTATTTTTCAGGGGCGTCTGGGAGCAGTATCGACACTATTAAGGTCTTTTTTAGTTGGGCCAAACAATTTATGATGATAGTTAGGGGCTCAATGAGATCATTTCAAGATCCAAGTTCGTGCTCCAATTTAAATGGAAATTGGGTCTACTTGAATACTGATGGTTCCGTAAGACTTGAGAGTGACTCTGCTTCAGCAGGACGAATTGTGCGAGACCATGTTGGGAATTTGATCTTTGGCTTTAATAGATTCTTGGAGAGTTACTCAATGTTCGGCGTTGAATTGTGGGGCATATTAGATGGCTTAGATATCTTGATTGACTAAGGCTATGATAATGTGTTAGTTCAAGCGGATAGTCTTGAAGTGGCTATTGCCATACAGGAGGGGCTCATAGGAGGATCTAACTCTGCTTTTATTAGGAGAATTCTTCAATGATTTTCTCGATGTCAACATTGGAGTATCTGCCATATCCCTAGAGAAGAGAATCAGAAAGCTGATAGTCTGGTTAAATTGGCTCATTTGGATAGTCAAGGATTACAAGTTTTTGAAGTATCCCTATTTGGGGAAATGAGTTATGTGATGTAGTTTATCTTTTTATTTTCTTCTTTATCAACAAAAAAAAAAAACGTTTTAATCATTAAATTTTAAAAAGTTACGATATGGTCATAAATGTTATTAATTTGTTATTTTAACCATTATTGTTAATAAAGACGTTTTATAATCATTTCATAGGAAAACTTTATACTCCCTATATATATTTTGGGAAATTTAATTATTGTTCTTTTATTTCTTTGGCTTAAATATATATTTGATTCTTGAATTTGTATATTCTTTCAAATTAGTACTTATGATTTAAAATATTTTAAAATATATGAATATTATAAAATCATAAAAAATTAAAAATTATAATATATATTTATACAAATATACACCTTCTTAATTAGCTTCTGGACTGCAATCTTTTTTATGACATGTAATAGCTTGAGCAATATCAACATCTATTTATAACATTTTTTAATAAACAAAACCTGAGAGGATATCCTTTAATCTCAACCCATATGAAAAAACTTCTTTTCAACCAAAGCACAGTTGGCTTCCAAATAAAATTAAACTATGCTTAGCGGTCTTTTATCAAACCCACATTTGTAAGAGTATTTTATTTCTCTTTTTCTTTTTTTTTTTTTTTTAGAAAAAAGAAAAGAAAAGCAAACCATTTGAGAAATATCAACTTCAACGTTTAAGTGAACTCTTCAATGGCAGGTGGAATCTTCCCTTCGAGGCTGCAATTCACCAAATAAAGCCAAAACAGATTCTTAGCCTTAAAAGGATTGTCCCCAAGGCTTAAAACAACGAGATTCATCATGTTTTCTAGCAATTTTCATGAGAAAATATTAAAAAGTCCATTTATATTCAATGACCGAACAAGCAACAGGTTTGAGAAATGAAACTACTTTTTTTCCATAGATTTCATGATTGCAAATTGAATATAGGATCTTGTGTTTGAAGTTTGGTCTATATCAATTGAAAAAGCTTAAGTTTGTTGTATGTCCTAACTCAATGTCCCAAGTTCCAACGTAGACTAAAACTAGGTAGTATAATAGACAGATTGAAGGAGAGTCAGCAAAACAATAAATTAACACATAAGATTTGTCAACGCAATTCAAATACCAGTCTTACTCTGTAAAGTTGATGTGTCACGAGACTAACTAAAAAATTGACTAATACAAATGCACCTATCAATTAATAGTATAACTATGGTGAGCAAAGATATCGTTCCCACGAAAACTAAAAGTATTAGTAATTACCGTCTTTCTATTATTTAACCAAATAATTGATTAATTGATTAAAACTAAAATTAACTAAATTAATTAACTAAAAACAAGGCAAAAAAAATAAAATAGGAAAATAATCAATTATGTTAATATCATTTGTCACTATTAATCTAAATTACGCAATTTCTTTACTTAATATCTTGATATGTAGATTTTCCTAAATTATGTTAATATCTCTTTCGAGCATAAGAGGAACTGACTCTAGGTTGATTAATTGAATTTTTTTCTAATTAAAACCCCTATTATCGCATTAACTCGTATCATCGATTCCCCTATTAGATTTGACTCTAATCCAGTAGATTTATGTCGTCCTATTTCTAGAACTGCATGCAACTCCACTCAATTACGCAAGATCTAATATTAAACAAGGTCTATTTAACCACCGATTTAAGCACATCGAACATGGATCAATAATCTAGAAATATTAAACCAAGAATTAAGCGCACATAATTGAGAATAAGAAACTAAGTATTTATTACGTAAAATAAAAATCAAACAACAAAATCCATCATAGGGCTCATTTCCCCTAAGTATTTAGAAGATTAATTCATGCTTGATAATAAAACATCCAAGACATAATATAACCGAAAGTAATAAAAAACTCATGATAACTTCCTAAGAAATCAACTCGAAATCTTCAATCGTGACGAAAATTTATTTCAAAGTCGGCTTCAATTGTGTTTTTTCGAGTTGTTTTCTCGCGTATTCTCTGACGAAAATCTTTTTATTTTTGTCCTATGATTCAACAGTGATTGGTAAAACAACAAGTTCATCGTCTATTAAGGAGTCGAAGTCGACTCATTTGAAGTAAAGGCAATTTGGTCATAGGAGGAAAAAAGTATGACTATTTTGAATAAGAGAAGTTCTCTTTTGGTACTTGATTTGGAAAGACAAAGCATCAGATTTGTGGAAAGCGGACGAGTCAATTTTGATTTGGCAAGGCACAAATTGAAGACTAGAAGTCTTCTGGTTTCAATGTTCAAGCACGACTTAGACTCAATTAATATCCTGCAAAGTTTGAGATAGGCCCGTGGCAGGCTCGGCAAAGAAAGCTTTGTAGAAATACGAGTCAAGGTGGAGATTTGTGGAGGAGTCATGCGACATCACGTCGATGCGACAATGAAACAGGGGAGGAGCAAAAACGATGACATGATAGGTGTCATGGTGACGTGTCATGCAATTTTCTTAGTTTCCTTCTTCCAGTCAAATTTTGATTATTTGTCCCAGTCGAACTCTGATTAGTGTAGATTATTCTAAGATTATTTTACCTATGAATTTAGTCTATAAATAGGTCATTTTCTACCCTAGAAAGATTAACTCATAAAAAAATAAGTATTAGCTTTTACAAGCTTTCAGAGAATTTTGTGTTTAAGTTTTGAGGGTTCTTATTTTTGGGATTAGGGTTTAGTTTTTATCTCCACTTTGTACTCTTTATTTTGATGCGTCGTTAAGAGCACCAAAATATCCTATCCTTATAAAATAATGAAAAGAATGGTATAAGGAAGGAGGGTCAAATCCTCGTGGACCTGGATTTGCACAAGTTCATGTTCCTCTAGATCCTGCATGAGTTGTGCCCAAGAAAAACGCATACCGAAAAAATAAAATAAAAAGTAATTGAAAGTTTGATTGAATTGAAATTGCGAAAATTAAAATTAAAATTGTATAGATAAGCGTAGGCGAGGAAAATTAGTTTTTATGGAAAGATTCCAGCCTCCGGTTATCTCGATCCGCCTTGAGTTCAATCCTAGGCTTTTAGGTGATCCTTCTTGAATATAATAAGCCAATTATAGTGGAAGAGGACGCCTACGACCACCAACTCCACTTAAATTTTAGACTTACGATTTAGAGGAACCTGACTCTAGTCAGCTGTCGCTTTTGTGGGACCATCTTACACTAGATCATCACTTCTCAATGGCGAATGCCACACCATTTTGTCTTTTGGGCTCGACAACCACTGATGCAGTAAGCTAACGAACCTGTAATCGACCTATTTTTCCCGGGCCCATTCCAAAAAATAATAACTAATAAAAATAAATAAATAAAAAATCAATATTTTTAAACAGTCCAGTTACAAACCCGAGCCCAGCTACACCCTGACCCAATTACAAGCCAAAATGAAACTAACCCAACAAAAACCAAAAACCCGATTAACCCAGCTAACTAAGTCGGCCCGTGGCCACAAATGTTATTTGACGCAGAAACCCTAGGTTTCCACTGCATATAAGCGCCAAGAAATTTTCAACAGAACTCCCGACACTAGCCTCTTTTCACACCACAATCAGTGCACAGATAGGGCTCTGTCGCGAGATCTTCGCCGTTGACCTGCACAAAAAAGGGAAGAGCAAAGCAAAATGGAAATAATGGCAGCAAAACAGATTTTGTATTTATTTTTCTTTTATTCATTTTTGGGCTATAAAATCTGTAAACAGAACACAAAAAGAGGACAGAGGGATAGACAAACAAATATAAAAAAACACAGAGAAATAATATACGAAAAGAAAAAAACAGAGGTGATTTTTTTATATATATCTTGTTTAATATTTCTTTAATTTTTTTTATTCATGCAAAAATTCCTCTTATACAAATAATAATAAAAATCGAAAGAAGAGATCTACCTTTTTTTTTACGAAGTTTTAGCTTCAGAGCCGCCATGGACGACGGCGCGTGCGATGAAGGCCTGAGGTCTAAGGACCAACGAAGGCAGAGCAGTTTTTGAAGAGTTTCTATTTTTTTTAAAAAAAAAACTAGTTTAAAAATGATTTTAAGCTGATTTTTTGGCTTATATAAGCTATGGGAAACGACGTCGTTTTGGTGTGGTCTATTAATGACCAAAACGGCGTCGTTTAAAAGGCTATGACCCGCGTGTTGACCCGACCCGAGGAGGATCTGCGTGTTTTTATTAAAGGGTCTAATTACCTATAGGCCCTTTCTACGCATTTTTGCAAATTTACAATTATGTCCGAATTGTTTTTTATTTTTTATTTAGCCCTAAAACTTATATTCTATTGTAATTTAATCCTTGGCTAGATCAAACACGACACGGATCAGCGTGACAGGCAGACCACCACACTACTGTGTGATGTAAATAGAAGCGAGCAGTCTAAGGAATCGAGCACAGGCGTGTCACAGGCGTGTCCTGCCAGTATCAAAGTTTAATTCTATTCAAAATAGACTACTTGTGGGCTAAGAGAGGTGTTCCAAAACCTATACAAACACCCTAGGGGGCAACCTAAAGGAGGATGCTCAATAGAAGGCAGAAAATACTCGAAGACAACCATCGGAAGTAGCTTAGGAGAAGGATCTCCATACTGAAGATCTCCCATCAAGTTCTTTAGAAGTTTTTGGGTTTTCTTATGTTTTGTTGTTTTCCTTATTTTAAGATGTTTTCCCCCATTTTTATAAACTAAATCCCTTAGTTATCTAAGGGGATGAAACCTATGATGGATTTTATTATTATTTGATTTATAAGATAAATACTTGTTCTTATTCTTAATTGTGAGTTCTTATTCTTGTTTTGATAATTCAGGTTATTGATTCAAGTCGAATATGATTATTCAGAGGAGTAAAAGTCCCTGTTTAAGCGTAGATCAACACAATTAAGTGGAGTTGATTGCAATCCTAGAAATAGGGCGACGAAAATTTGCCAAATTAGAGTCAAATCTAATAAAGGAATCCATAGATCGAGTTAATGCGACAATAGAGGTTTTAATTAGAAAGAAATTTCAATTAATCAACCTAGAGTTAGTTGTTTTTAATTTTGAAAGAGATATTAACATAAATCAAAGATTTCTATGGATTAAGTCAAGTGAATAAATCATATGAATCAAAAGTAATAAGTGAAGTCTAGGTGGATTCTTCCTTAAGTATTGCCTCTCTCATATAGTTGTCTAAAAGTATTTTCCCAATTCATTCTCTTTCGTTGTCGTTTTAATTAAGTTTTTAGTTTAAAAGAAATCACTCCAATTCTTAGGCTAGTTAATAAAAGATAGTAATTACTAGTACTCTTGGCCCTTGTGGATACGATATTTCGATCTTACCATAACTATACTATTGAACGATAGGTGCGCTTGCTTTTATTGTGACCGTAGTTAGTTTGAGACCACATCATTGACGCGAAATAACTAAGAAACCTAGAAAATTTTGTTCAATTTAATTAAGGATACTTTTGTATTTTCTCCATTATAATATTTTTCCTATAAATAGACATTATTAGGTTAAGATTAGGGAAACTTAGACCTAGCCATTCTTAATTTTCTTTTCTTTTCTTTATGGGTTTCTAGATCTCTTTTCTAGTTGAAGTAATATTTAAAGTTTGATTTTATAAGTTTGTGAGATTGAATTGCTTCTAATCTTTCTTTTCTCTTTAGTATTTGTATGTCTTCTTTTGAATTACAATTGTTTATGTTTGTTAAATATTTAGTCGATATTTGATAGCTTAGAATAATTGCTTTGCCAATTAAGTAATTAGCTGATCGATTGATTTATAATATTTGTAACGACTGCATGATTATTTGTGTAATGTGGGCATGCGATCTAACCTAAATAAACTCTAATTGTGTGTTTTTTTTGTTAGAATTGGGTCTCTTTCGTTCTTAAGGCTATTGATAAATTAAATTCCTAAATGTTATAGGGTTATTTGTCAATAAGGAAAGTAATTAATGATGATTGTCTTAATTATCCAGAAGGTAAGAAGAGATTAAGATACTTGGCGATCGTCAATAACTATAACCAATTTCTTAAAAAACAATGAAATTTATCTTTACATCAATGATCAAATCAAACGGAGAATTTTCTTTGATTAAAGTTTCATCTCGTTAATTTTTCCCAAAATTTTAATTATTGCTTTTTTTGCTTTTTCCCAAACCTTAATTTTAGTTTTAAAGTTATCCTTTAAACCCCTTTCTTTCTTTTATTTGTTTTAATTGAAGGAATAAAATTACTACCAATATTTGTGGATTCGACGCCTACCGATATTTCTATTAATTATTCTTTTTAAGTAGGTTTATTTTTGGCGGGGTTCTACAATTTTTTCTCACAAAATCAATTTTTTGTTTTACATTTGTGATTAAGAAGAAAAAATTACCTTTGAATATGAAAAGTTGCATAAAACAACTTATCATCTTCTTCACTTTAATTAAGTATTTATTAGACTATAAACACATCACACTTTTATTATGAGTTAATATAGGTGATATGGATGGTTTCAAGAGTTAATAACTTTTATTATTTTCTTTTAAATTATTTTATCATTATACTTACATTTTAAACATTATCATATAATTAAACAATTTAAATGTAGAGATTACAATATTTTGAGAATATATGTTACAAATTTGTATATATTTTTATAGTATTTATTCATAGTTACATCTTTAGTTTGTATACAAAAAGCTTTATGATTATTGAGGTGATGTTACTTTTCATTTTGTTGAAAGTTAGTGCGTAATAGGGTGATTGATTTATCCATTTTCCTTCTCCTAATAAATTCATCATTTTCTCAAACATTCAAGGACTTTTGGGTTTTTTTGGAGTTGGTTCATTCCTCTTGCATCATATACATATGCACGCATGTATGTATGTATTCTAAACAACCTACTCATAAAATTGTTAAGAGACTCTCTTTTGGAACTTTTCTAGAACAAATCCAAATTTTTTAATTGATTTTTGAGTATTTTAATAATAATAGAGTAAAATAGAAAAGCTTAAATCTATTTTTCAATACATAAAAAAGGTGTAGTTTAAGTTTTTAAAATAATTTGATTTTATTTTTCATTTGCTTACTTCAATTTAAATTATAAATAGAGAAATCTGTTATTAGAAAATAATAATAACTCTAAGAAGAAATTACTTTTTTATTAATTAGGATATTAAAACAAACATTTAATTTAAGAGAATAAATTATATTAGAATAATCTTTAATTTTAGGTACTAATAAAATAGTACTACATCATTAATCTAATTTTGATTAAATTATTTAAAATAATACTTACATTTTAAAAATTAATGATGTGTTACAATTTTATTCGTGCTTAAAAATTATTTATTTTAGGATGTCTCTTAATTTAAATATTTATATATGAAATGCTACTTTTAATTTTGATCTTAATTCCTATTCATGTACGAAGTTATTTTCCTCTTTCCATGTATTTGGGATTTATATCACTTAATAATTATGGATTTAAATACTCTAGCATCAAAGTAAAATAAGGAATGATTATGTTGAATTGAATTAATTATAGAAACAACATTTTTAAATAAGTAGGGAAATTGATATATTGAATTAAATATTAAAACAAAAATTGTTAAAATTTTAAAAATAAATATTTTTAATTTATACTATTAAAATGTTAAGGAATAAAAACTAAAAGTATACATGAACTTTGATACAATTTGCAATGTTATATATTAACTTTACTTTGGTACATTTCTATACATCAAACTTATTTTGATTCACTTTTATATTTCTCTAGCCCTCTTATCTATGTGATACAATTTTCCGTTGAATCATGTATAAATTCCATACATGACATTTTATTAGATTAAAAATAAACAAACAAATTTAAATTATTTCCACCTATATTTTAAGAAATAAATACACTTGGGAAAATGGTTTCTTAATTCCCCAAGGATTTTTTTTTAAAATCTAGGTGGAAATAATTTAAGTTTTTTTTTGTGTTTTTAACCTAATAAAATGTCATGTCAGCAATTTAGTAGGATTTAATAGGAAATTGTGCCACATAGATAATAAAATTAGTGACCACTGAAAAATGGACTAAAATTAAAGCTTGATGTGTACAAATGCACCAAATTAAAGTTGATGTATAATATTACAAATTATATCAAGATTCATGTATAATTTTGATATTTATCTCAAATATTAATTACCTCAAATCACATACCAATAAAATATTATTAAGTAAGATTATTATAATATTTTAATATCATTCTTGAATATCACTAACTAAAATAAAGAGTGTGTAATATAAATAATAACAATTGGCTTAGAAATTAAATTGATTTTAATTGAATATATACTAATTTATATCTATATATAATTTTTTTTTAGTTTTTAAAACATAATTTATATAATGATATTTTTGTTTGTTTTATCACCATTATATTTGTTTAATGACATAAATATAAAATCACAGTAAGCTTTGTTGTATAAAATATACTAAAAGTACAATCCCACCTAATATTTTATAAATTCAATTCATAAGATAAGCAATTGAGTGAAAGTCTTAGTAGGAAATATAAATTTATTTGAATTAAGTAAATAAAATATAAAATCTAAATGAAATATATTATATTGCAAGATAAAAAATTTCAAATATACATTCAATCTTGACGTATGGGTGCAATGTCTAAAGTTACGTGCAGGTTTCTTCCATCATTGGGGTTGCACTAGAGCTGCAACTTGACCTCGATCGTCCTTAGGCAGCAACTTAGGTTGGATTGCATCAAATGCAGGTGTAAAAAGAAGATGATGACCACAATAGGGATTCGCTGATGAATAATAATGTAATGAATGAAGCGAATAAGGTGTAAACGCGCTCCACATATTTTTCAACATTTGCATAATAATGTTTGTTACTTAACAAATCCAGCATCAGAGTCCTCCTAGCATCATTGGAGAGATGGAAGAAGTCGGACATTCAAGTTTAGGATCACTCAAATACAGTTTTCTCTGTTGAAATTCTTATGAAATGTTGAGAAAAAAAAAAAAAATCTTATGTAAGCATTGTGGCAGGCCTCTATAGGCATGTAGTTCGTACTCATTATTGCCTAGGCTGAGGAGGCTCTTCAAGCGTAATAAGATAAGATTATCTATTGGTAATGTACCTTTGACGTATGTCCCTAATTTTTGTGAAATAATCATCCATAATTGAAGGACCTTTGTCCAATATATATAAGGTTTAGGATGCATGGCGCATGATATATAGTTTGGGATTTAAAATTTATGGTATAAGGTATATAATTTAAGATTTACCGTTAACGATTTTAAGTTTAAGAATAAGAGGTTATGGTTTTAGGAATTAAAATTTTGAATTACAAGATTTATGATTTTAAATTGAACTTTAAAAGGTATAGTATTTTTGGATTAGGCACAAGAAAAAACTATGAAATGAAGCTACAGAGGCATTACAGCTTGGTAAAAGGTTGGGTTTACCAGTTATCAGAAACGAAGTAAAGGTTATCAAGAAACTTGTGCAAATTGAAGAGAATAGATTTAATATGAAACATTTGAGAATGTCGAGGTCAGTTTTCCTTAATTAGCGATTTATCTTGGACTTTCATTTCTGGTTGGAGTGGTTATAGAGCTCTATGCAAGGACCTCAATTTGGATTTTTGTCTTCATGTGACAATTCTTGTGTTTTAAAAGTTCAAAATTGTAGAGATTCTTGGTGAATCAAACACAGTTTCATTCTTGATAGTTTTTGGTTTTAGGCGAAATAATAAATCGGGTTGTTTTAAAAATATATAAAATGTAATACAATAAAATAAAATTATATACTCAAATTAAATTTGGCCCTATTTAATTTGTAGAAAACTTCTCCCATTACCATGGTTATGAAAAATAAAGAATGTTGAATGCTAATAACAGTCGATTTTTTGGGAAAAATTGAAACTCTTTTTAATTTTAATGGTAATATGTGGAATTTGAGAATTAGAGGAGGTTTGGAGAAGCCAAGAAGTTGAAGATAAAGTATTTATAACTAAAAATTGAAAGCCTTAAATATTTAATTAATTTATTTTAGTTTGAAGTTTTTTTTACCTTAAAACTGAATAAATAATTTTTTAGACCCGTTTTAATTTTGAACCCTAGGCGGCTGCACTTCTGTAATGACTCAAAATTTGCTTGGCGCTAATTGAGAAATTATTGAACATTTGAAAACAGAGTTTCGATTTTATTAAAAAGGAGTCGCCACCGATCTTTTTTTCTAGGTGTGATCGGACACCTAATAAATCCTCTTTTAAAGAAAATTATTTTTTGAATTTTCTTAAAAAGGGCCGGGTTTAAGTCTCGTCAAAATTCCAGAGAAAAATAGGGTTTGGGAGTCGGTTACTGCGTGAGGAAGGTATTAGCACCTCATGACGCCAAAATTGGTATCTCGTTAAATGCGTTGTCTTAATTTTCAAAATACAAGTTCAATTTAATATTTAATCGTGATCCGATTGAGACACGAAATTTTTTAAAAAACGAGAATTTTAAGACTCGAGAAATTTTTTTAAAACCCGAGAATTTTTGAAAACAATTTTTTTTAAAACATGGAAATTTTGAAAACACGAAATTTTAGAAATACGAAACACGAGAATTTTTGAAACACAAAATTTTTTTAAAACACGAAATTTTTGAAAACACGGAAATTTTAAAACATAAGAAATTTTTTTAAAACATGAAATTTTTGAAAACCCGAAAATTTTGAAAACACGAAATTTTAGGAATACGGAAACTTTAAAAACACGAGAATTTTTTTAAAACACGAATTTTTTTGAAAACACGGAATTTTTGAAAACACGAAATTTTTTTAAACCCGAAAATTTTGAAAACACGAAATTTTAGAAATACGAAAACTTTGAAAACACGAGAATTTTTTTGAAACACGAAATTTTTTTTGAAAACACGAAATTTTTGAAAATACGGAAATTTTAAAACACAAGAATTTTTTTTTTTTAAAAAACATGAATTTTTTGAAAATACGAGAACTTTGAAAACATGAGAATTTTTTTTGAAACACGAAATTTTTTGAAAACACGAAAATTTTGAAATACGAAAATTTTTGAAAACTCGAAAATCTTTGAAACACAAAAATTTTGAAACAAGAATTTTTTTTTAAAACACCAAAATTTTGAAAACACAAAAATTTTGAAATACGAGAATTTTTGAAAACACGAGATTTTTTTTGAAAACACGATTTTTTAAAACACGAAATTTTGAAAACACGACAATTTTCTGAAAACACAAAAGTTTGAAACTCAAAATTTTATTTTATTTTTTGATTTTTTATTTTTTAAAGGGCATATCGTATTTAACACTAACCGATGATATTCACCCAACATAGCGATGAAATCAATGACAAGTGTTAAACCGATTCGTTTGCCTTATTTATTAAAATTATTAAAATTAAAAGTAAAATAAAACACAATTAAAAATAAAATACTAAAAATATTAATAATATTAAAACGAGATGTCATTAAAATACACGAATTAAATTAAAAGTAGGTAAAAGAAAATTACCGAAAAGTTCAAAATTACGAGCTTGAAGAATGGGATACACGACCCGGCTCTTTTTCCTTTTTTTTTTTTTCTTTTTCTTTTTTTTTTTTTTTTTTTTTTTTTTTTTTTTTTTTCTTCTTTTTTTTCTCTTTGGCCTCTTTTTTTTGGGCTGGGCTTTCTTCTTGGTTGGGCTTGATGGGTTCTGAACTCCGGGTCGGATGGTCACGCTGGTCGGTCGACCACTGTCTATTTTTATTTTTTATTTTTTTTTTTTTTTTCCTTTTTCTTTTTCTTTCTTTTTCTTTTTTCTTTTTTTTTTCTTTTCTTCTTCTTCTTCTTCTTTCTCTTCTTCTTCTTCTTCTTCTTCTTCCTCCTCCCCTGCCACGCCATGGTCCTGCCTCCTCCACCGTGTGACGCTTTTCTCTTCTTCTTCTTCTTCTTCTTCTTCTTCTTTTTCTTCTTTTTCTTTCTTTTTCGTGGTTTTTTTTTGTTGGGGTTTCGATTTTTGGTTGATTTCTTTTATAGTGTTTTTTGCGGTGTTAGGTGGCTAGGGGAAGGAGGCCATCCTTAGGTCGGTGGCGGAAAATCGAGGGTGGGTGCTTGAAATCCACGGATTTTGGAGATTTTCCGATGTAGGACCAGATTGTAATCGTAAAGAAACTGTTGGGGCCAAAGTGTAATTTTAAGAAAGATAAGGGTAAAATGTAATTTTGAAAAGTTTTGGGGCTAAAATGTAATTTCAAGAAAGTTTAGGGTTAAAATGTAATTTTTTAAAAAATTTTTTTTTAATTTTTTAAAAAATTTTTTAAATAAACCCATAATTAATCCGGACAAAATTTAGTGCTTATAATGCTTCTCTTGCTCATCATTGTGAAACAGGATAGAGCAAAGACTTAAAAGCTTAAATTTTGTTCGATGTCCAATATTTATTCTTTATTGAAAATAGAAATCGAAAATAGCTCGACATGTGACACAAAGCTCAACTCACTTCTGATTATGAGTTGATCTTTGAAAACAAAATTGAAAATACCTCACATGTGATTCGAGGCTCAACTCACCTCTCGCAATGTGAGTTGATTTTGAAAAACATGAATTGAAGATACCTCAACATGACTCGAGGCTCAACTCACCTCTCGCAATATGAGTTGATTTTTTGAAAAATGAATTGAAAATACCTCAACGTGTGACCCGAGGCTCAACTCACCTCTCGCAATATGAGTTGATTTTTTTGAAAACGAAATTGAAAAATACCTCGGCGTGTGACCCGAGGCTCAACTCACCTCTCGCAATATGAGTTGATTTTGAAAAACGAAATTGAAAAATACCTCAACGTGTGACCCGAGGCTCAACTCACCTCTCGCAATATGAGTTGATTTTTTTGAAAACGAAATTGAAAAATACCTCTGCAGACTGAGGCTCAACTCACCTCTCGCAATATGAGTTGATTTTGAAAACGAAAATTGAAAAATACCTCACTGTGACTCGAGGCTCAACTCACCTCTCGCAATATGAGTTGATTTTTTTTGAAAACAGAATTGAAAAATACCTCAACAGTGACTCGAGGCTC
Source organism: Gossypium rotundifolium (assembly GCA_025506655.1). NCBI lineage: Eukaryota > Viridiplantae > Streptophyta > Magnoliopsida > Malvales > Malvaceae > Gossypium > Gossypium rotundifolium. Next base: position 37,925,807 of record CP106723.1, read on the forward strand.
AACTCACCTCTCGTAATATGAGTTGATTTTGAAAACGAAAATTGAAATAGTTGACTGAGGCTCAACCCACCTCTCGCATTATGAGTTGAAAAAACAGAATTGAAAATACCTCACAGTGTGACTCGAGGCTCAACTCACCTCTCGCATTATGAGTTGATTTTGAAAAATAGAAATTGAAAAATACCTCGACGCAGATTCGAGGCTCAACTCACCTCTCGCAATATGAGTTGATTTTTGAAAACAAAATTGGAAATACCTCGGCAGGATCGAGGCTCAACCCACCTCTCGCATTATGAGTTGATTTTTGAAAACAGAATTGAAAATACCTCAACAGGACTCGAGGCTCAACTCACCTCTCGCATTATGAGTTGATTTTTGAAAATGAAATTGAAAAATACCTCGACGCAGGGTTCGAGGCTCAACTCACCTCTCGCAATATGAGTTGATTTTTGAAAACGAAATTGAAAAATACCTCGACGTGTGACCCGAGGCTCAACTCACCTCTCGCAATATGAGTTGATTTTGAAAAATGAAATTGAAAATACCTCACAGGACTCGAGGCTCAACTCACCTCTCGCATTATGAGTTGATTTTTGAAAACAGAATTGAAAAATACCTCAAGATGGACTCGAGGCTCAACTCACCTCTCGCATTATGAGTTGATTTTTGAAAAACAGAATTGAAAATACCTCATTGTGTGACCGAGGCTCAACCCACCTCTCGCATTATGAGTTGATTTTTGAAAAAAGAAATGAAATAATTTTAAAAGTATCAAAATTTCAAAACATATCATCCGTGGAACTCGAATGTCTTCCTTGTCCTTGGTCTTGCAGACAACTATCATCAAAACCTTTTGTTTTATCGAATACCAGATATGTCATGCATGATGTTATCATGATATGCACATGTTTGGTCTTAAATGCTTTTATGCCTACATGATTATGCCATACGCCTTGGGCTTGTTTGCCAGATATCTCTTTTCGTTATTTACTCTCATGATGACCGCATTCATTGCTTCGATTCTTGACTTCCTTTCGTGTTTTGTACCCATCCTCGAGTAATCTGTTTTCGTGTATCACCCTTTTGCCCCTTGTTGAACTTTGTCCTTGCTTTGAGGCTCTTGCACTTACCAAATTCTCATCCAGGTAATAGTCAACATTCCTTTTGTTTAGAGTATGTCATTTCACTATTTATCATTTAGACAAACCACACATGAGATGCATGAAAATAGGAAAGTAGGTACGAAAGAAATACCTCACATTCATATTTATTTCAAAAGCAATAAGCAAAGAAAATTGACAAGGAAAAGCTCAATAAAGAAAACATTATAAAGAAAGGAAAGCGATTCAATTGTCACAAATGCTCTAGATATTCAACGCATGAACTTCTCCACATTTCTTCATCCTGGATCTCTTCGAGCACGGCTTCTTGTGTAGAAGATTTCGAGCTTCCGGGACTGCTTCAAATATTGTAATCTCGCCACATGACTCCCCGTTCAAATCGTCTTGCTCCTTTTGTCCGAACCTCCTTCATTAGGACGCCTTTCGTGTTTTCATCCTAATCTTTTTGTTTATCAAGACGCCTCTTCGAGTTTTCATCTTGATCTTTTTTTTTCTTTTTATTTTATTTTTTTTTTATCAAGACGCCTTTTCGGTTTTCATCTTGATCTTTTTCTTCTTTTTTTTTATTTTTTCTTTTTTTATCAAGACCCTTTCGGTTTTCGGTTTTCATCTTGATCTCTTTTTTTTAGGCATAGTACTTTTTCACGGCATCTGAGTTCACTGGATTAGGTAACTCCTTCCCATCCATCTCAGTGAGAATCAAAGCTCCACCGAGAAAGCCTTCTTTACGACGCACGACCCTTCCCAATTTGGTGCCCATTTTCCTCGAAAGTCTTTTTGTATTGGGAGAATCTTTCTCAAGACGAGTTCTCCTCGAATTCTCTTGGCCGCACCTTCTTGTCATGAGTCGTGATCATTCTCTTCGGTACATCCGTCCATGACAGATTGCCTTCAAGCGCTTTTTCTTCGATAAGATTTAGCTGGTCATATCGAGCTTGAACCCATTCTCGATTCTTCTAGTTTTGACTCCATTAAGACTCGTAGAGAGGGATCTCAACTTCAATGGGCAAGACAACTTCCATTCCATAGACCGTAGAGAAAGGAGTTGCTCAGTAGATGTCCGCATGAGATGTGCGATATGCATACAAAGCGAATGGTAGCTTCGTGCCAATCTTTATATGTCTCGGTCATTTTCCCAATAATCCTCTTAATATTTTTGTTAGTCGCTTCTATCGCTCCGCTCATCTTTGGGCGATAGGGTGAGGAATTATGATGCTTTATTTGAAATCGCCGCACACTTCTTTCATCATCTTGTTGTTCGATTTAAAGCGTTATCTCAAATAATTTTCGTGCAAACCAGATCGACATATGATTTCTTTTTTAAGAACCTGCAAACTGCAGTCTTTGTCACATTAGCAAATGAAGCGGCTTCTACCCATTTTGTGAAGTAATCTATAACCACAAAAATGAACCGGTGGCCATTAGAAGCTTTTGGAGAAATTGGCCCTATAACATCCATGCCCCACATAGAAAAAGGCCACGGAGAAGTCATGACATGAAGGGGCGAAGGGGCTGCATGAATTTTATCGCCGTAAATTTGACATTTGTGGCACCTTCAGCGTAATTAATGCAGTCATTTTCCATCGTCACCAAGAATAACCGAAGTCTCATAATGCTTCGCCATAGTGAAACCATTGGCATGCGTCCCACAAATTCCTTCATGGACATCTTCAAGTATTTTTCGGCTTCAATAGAATCCACGATCTCGTGAGCACTTGATCTTTTCCTCTTTGTACAGATGTCCCCATCAAGAACAAATCCCACCGCCATTCTTCCGATTGTTCTTTTGTCGCTTTCATTTGCTTGCTGGGATACCTTTGATTCTTGACATATTCTAAGATATCATGGAACCACTACCGTCCATCCGCTCTCTTTTTCAATGCTACAACAATGTGCGGGGACCTCATATATGCTCATTTGGAGAGGCATTATTTCGCTTTCTCTGCTTGCTTTGAACATTGAAGCTGTGGTAGCCAAGGCATCGCCAATTGGTTTTCTTCTGGGAAGTAGTTAAAAGTCACTTCTTTGAATTCTTTGACCAGCTCCGCCACGAGATCGCGATATTTGACCAATTTCAATCTCTCACTTCCCAATCTCCACGAATTTGGTAAATCACCAACGCCGAGTCCCCAGACACTTCTAAGATTTTGATGTTTCGTTCAATAGTCGCACGAAGGCCCATGATGCAAGCCTCATATTTCGCTACATTATTGGTACGTAAGAAATTTAATCTGGCAAAGTGAGTGGATAATGGTTCCCTTCCGTGACACTAAGATCGCTCCAATCCCATGCCCCAATGCATTCGATGCACCATCAAAGCTCATCTTCCATGATTTCTCTTTGACGACTCACACTCTTTTTCTCGCAATGCATATCAAATCCTCGTCTGGGAAATCAAATCTCAAAGGCTCATATTCTTCCGTGGCTCGAGTTTAAGAAGTCACCTATCGCGCCCCTTTATCGACTTTTGACTCACATATACAATGTCGTACTCGATAGTAGGATCTCGCCATCGTGCCATTCTTCCCGAAAGTGCGGTGATTCCATCATGTATTTTATTGGGTCCATTTTGAAATTAACCACGTCAGATGATACAACATATATTGTCCGAGCCTTCGAACTACCTGCACCAAAGCACAATGTAATTTTTCAATTGACGGGTATTTTGCTTCATACTCGTGAACTTTTGCCGAGGTAGTAAATCGCCTTTCTCTTTTCCCCGACTCATCATGTTGCCCAAAGACGCAACCCATTGAATTTTCGAACACGCCTAGATACAATATTAACGGTCTTCCGGAGTTGGCGGTACTAAACCGGAGGTTAGACAAATACTATTTTATCTTGTCAAAAGCCACTTGGCACTCATCGCTCCACTCTCCGGATTATGTTTTCAAGGAGTCAAAAATTGGGTCACACCGGTTGGTAAGTTGAGCAATGAATCGAGCGATGTAGTTCAACCTCCCTAAAAATCCTCTGACTTCTTTTTTGTGTACGTGGAGGTGGTAATTCTTGTATGGCTTTTATCTTATCTGGATCAACCTCAATACCTCTCTCACTAACAATGAAGCCGAGTAATTTTCCCGAGGTAGCCCCGAACGTACACTTGGTCGGATTAAGCTTCAGCTGGAACTTTCTTAGTCTTTCGAACAATTTCTTGAGGTTCCCAATATGCTCTCTTTTCCCGAGATTTGGCAATCATATCATCAACATAAACTTCTATCTCTTTGTGCATCATGTCATGGAATAGCATCACCATTGCCCTCTGATATGTTGCCCCAGATTCTTTAATCCGAACAAACATCACCTTGTAGCAAAATGTTCCCCACATCGTTACGAAGGTAGTTTTCTCCATATCCCTGGAGCCATCTTTATCCGATTATAACCCAAAATCCATCCATGAAAGAAAACAATGAATGTTTTGTCGTGTTATCCACCAACGATCGATGTGTGGCAAGGGAAAATTATCTTTAGGACTTGCTCGATTCAGATCGCGATAATCCACGCACATTCTGCATCTTTACCGCCTTTCTTCTGAGATCGAGACTATGTTAGCTACCCATTCGGGTATTTGGAGACTTGTAGGAAGCCAAAGATCAAATTGTTTCTTGACTTCTTCTTTATCTTTAACAAGATTTCGTGTCTCATTCGTAGCTACTTCGTTGAATGGGTTTGCATTCTGGTTTCAGTGGGAGTCTATGGACCACTACATCCTCGTTCAACCCTGGCATGTCTTGATACGACCATGCAAATACATCTTTATACTCACGAAGCAAGGCGATCAAATCATGTTTGGTGTTATCTGAAATGGAGGTCCCAATCTTCACTTCTTGCCTCTTTTCTTCATTTCCCAAGTTCACTGTCTCAACAGATTCTTGATGGGGTAAAATCTGTTTATCTTCTTGTTCTACCATCCTTAGTAAGTCAGGAGACGATACATAATCTTCAGCATTTTCCTCAGCTTCGAATTCTCCTAAACAAATAGCTTTTCAAAATTGATTTCGTGGACTTGTAACGGATTGTTCATGTCGTTGGTATCCGAAAGCACCGAAAGGTGAATGGAAAAGAAAACTATAGAGGAGCATCAAAGTATTAGAACCAAACAAACATAATGTTATGGCATGATATGAGGTACATGTAAGGACAAATGTGAGAAGAAGGAATAATTATGAAGTTAACAAGAATGAAAAGGCTATGACAAAATGCATCTCCATTAATGTTCATTTAAATGATAAAGAGCAAACATAAGCTCTTACAAAAGAATCCCACTATTACTTAGGGCACACAAAAAGAGAGTTAACATTGAGCATTACTCCGAGAGGACTTAGAAACTACAAGAAGATCCACAAGCAATTCAATTGTTCAAAACGAATCCAGGAGGACAAGGGCGATCATTGAAACATCTTCAATTGCATCATCTCCTTTGTCAACAACATTTATATCGACGCTCAAGACCCTTTCAATCAATAACATCGCTTTGTGAATTATCTCGCCGGGTACATCATTCCCGCAGATGTAAATGTTTTGACAAAGGAGGATACGCTATGGGCTTCCATTCCAATTCCCGGCCCGAGGCTCCTACAAACCTCATTTCTTGATCTTTTTGCAACCGTGGATTGTATGGTTTTAGCCTTAGTGAATGATTAGAGTGATATGCACATGCAATGAATGGATGAATGAATAAATGAAAAATGCATGTTAGTCATGAATAAATATGCAAGAATTTGGTGTTGATTTCAAGATAGCCCCATACTTAGGCATTTCATTAATCAAAAGAGTCCATTACAAAACGTTTTGCCATCTCTGATTTAACAGTTACACAAATTTCCTAGCCACATCGCTTTGTTTCTTTACTCGTTCTAGGAATTCGACATGCTTGATCCTTGTCTCGAGGGAATTGGTAATCGAGATCTTCTCGCTTCATCCGATAATTGCACAATTTGCACATCCGCTTTGTAATTTCATTAATCAAACCGCCAAGATACATATCTTTTTCTTGGAGAGTTTTTCAGAGGCACGAATGTCTCCGCTATGTCTGGCCATTCTTTTCTTCTAGGGCTTTTAGGAGAGTATCCAAGTGTTGCTGATGAGCTTGCGTTGTATTTTCTAAATCTTGTATTTTCCTTCTTAGCTCTTCGACGCCGACCGACTAGTCATTAATTCGCAGACGCAGCTTCAGATTCAACATTCTTCTTCCTTAACTCTATCATAGCACGAGCAGCTTTTTTCCTCTTCCTTCTTTGCTTTCCTCTCCGTAATTCCATCCCACCTTTGATGTTGCTTAATTCTTCCTTCCATTCCGTCGATGATTTGCCCAAATTTCGCTATTCTTTATGGTGCCTCTTAATTTCTTATTTTCCAAATGAAGATCCTTTAAGTCATTTCTCATGATCTCAACTTCTTTCTCGGACTTTCTCGCTTCGGATTTTTCAATTTGAACATCTATCTTCACTGGTAATTTTCCTCTTGAAGAGAACTAATATCCCGTAATGATCGGCCTTTTCACGCTCAAATTCATGTCTTGCTATTTCCAATTTGGACGGCATTTCTTCCGAGAAAGGATTCGAAAATATAATCCGTTGGTGAGGTTTGTTGACTATTCACTGTCTTTGTCTCCATATTTCATAATCTTGAGTGATAGTATCAGATACTGAGCTAACTCCATTAGGTAGATTTCCTTCCAAGACTTTGCAAGATCTCGACTTTTTTCATGTAACCTTCACCGTAAAAGCAAACTCGATCGTGCTAATCCTCCCAGTAGTTGGTATGAACTGTCGTGAAGCAAACTGTCTTTGAACCATTAACGGTGCATATCCAACTCCTCCCCATAATCCGAGTAAAGGTACCCAATCTTGGCTTCCGTATTTGTATAGCGAATCAAGGACGGATCCATGGTGCTCTCCAAGTTATATCTTCTATGGAGGTTCAAAAACTCAAACCCAGGTTGTTTGGTGACATCCTTCGCCAATCTTTCTCAAGGTAAGCTTCCAATGGAGCGAATGTTTTCGAAAACATGTGGAAAGGTGTGCGCCCACTTTCCGTAAGTGGCTCGTAATCCAAACATTAAGTAGTCATGCACATCCGATAAAACGTCCTTCCCTTTTCTCCTACAACAATTTAGAGATCTAAAAGTCTCATTTAAGATAGTTGGGACGGGTTGATTCCTTGCCTCAACTTTTCAAAGAAATCCACTACCGCAACTTCTATATGCCCAAGAACTTTTGGGAAGACAATTAATCCGTAAATGGCTAAAGCAAACAGATCCACTCTCTTTACAATATCTGGATGATTTTGAACTAAGTCTCGTAGAGAAAACCATGGAATACAACTGACTTCGTTCTTTTTCTTTATCTATTTTTCAGCCCATGTATCAGCCATTCCTGTCAACTTCATTAGCTTTTTCTTGAAGGTCATTGGTTTGGGCTCTTTCACATATATCTTGTTGAATTGTGCATTGTCAACGCGAAGCAAGGCAAGCATACTCTTCTATGGTCTGAGTCATATCTTCCGGTTGAAAGTAAAACATTGATAAGTCGGGTCCTGAATTGAACCATGGCTTGAATCAATTGTTCGCTCACGTTGACGGCGATTAAGTGAGCTATATCCCCGCATTTTCGGTGAAGATGCCCCTAGTGTCTAAGTCCCACTGCTTCCAGATCCTAGTCAAGTCTTCGAGGTTATTCCGACGAACATTCATGGTCACATGCTCGGAAGATTGGAGATACATCCTTCCTTTAAACCTGCTCCTTTTGCTTTCTGGTTTTCAAAGACCGGCCTCGAACCACGGTGTTTTTCTCATCACTTGTGTAATTGACTCCTCCATCGAAACCCGCTTTTGGCAACCAATCTCTAATCAACACCTTCCTAACAAGATGCCTATGATGCATGATGAAAAATAAAAATGAAGACAAATAACATTGGTTAGTAATTACAACAAATATAAACGGAGAAAAACTATGGAAAATCTAACAAATTAAGATATTTAATTTTGCATTTTGGTGAAACTGACCTACTTTTTTTTTTTTTTTTTTTACCCCATCATATTTACAAAATAAACTTACCCCACATGCTCATCAGATAATCTACCCGATGCAATTTTATTAAACAGACGCGATTCCCTTGCATAAAAAGTGTAAATGTAAAAGAAATAAAAGGTAAGAGGCGTTTCTCCCATGTACTTATTTTGGTAACTATTAACGGACGGAGGTTCGGCATGGCTCTAATCGGGTGGCTCATACGGTTCACTATATGCGGTTTCGGTTCTAAAAAGGTACTCGAATTGTCCGTACTGTCGCCTACTAAGGCTAGTACGGAGCCTCGGTTATCGCCCATCATAGGCTCGCGAGCTCAATTCGAGGGATTACATTTACTTATGCCTATGCGGAGGGACAAGTTAACTCACGAAAGCATAAGTCATATGTAACCCTAAGTATTCACTAGCTGTCATGGAGGGACGAGTTAACTCACGAAGGCATAGCGTTTACTTCCACTTAAGCGGACGGAGCCCGTAGAGAGCTCATGTTATGCAAAAATGCAAGTGCACAGTGTGTGGGGAGAAACTCACAAACCTTTTCGTTTTTATTTTAAAACTAAAAAACTAAAACCGTAAAAACTTAAAGCTGAAAACAAAAAGATAAGACAAGTTAGAAAAATATTTACAACATGATGCAAATGCATGACTTTTCAAAAAACAAAATTTAAGGATCACGACTTAATATTAATTTGAACAAGGAGTTTGAAAATTTTGACAACACGCGCTTAATTCGAGACTCGACTCTCAAAAAATGTCCCCTGGAGTCGCCAACAGTAGCGACCTAAAATTTGCTTGGCGCTAATTGAGGAAATTATTGAACATTTGAAAACAGAGTTTCGATTTTATTAAAAAGGAGTCGCCACCGATCTTTTTTCTAGGTGTGATCGGACACCTAATAAATCCTCTTTTAAAGAAAAATCATTTTTTGAATTTTCTTAAAAAGGGCCGGTTTAAGTCTCGTCAAAATTCCGGAGAAAAATAGGGTTCGAGCCTCACATGCGAGGAAGGTATTAGCACCCTCGCGACGCCCAAAATTGGTATCTCGTTAAATGCGCGTTGTCTTAATTTTCAAAAATACAAGTTCAATTTAATATTTAATCGTGATCCGATTGAGACACGAAATTTTTTTTAAAAAACGAGAATTTTAAGACTCGAGAAATTTTTTTAAAACCCGAGAATTTTTGAAAACACGAAATTTTTTAAAACATGGAAATTTTGAAAACACGAAATTTTAGAAATACGAAAACACGAGAATTTTTGAAACACAAATTTTTTTTTTTAAAACACGAAATTTTTTGAAAACACGGAAATTTTAAAACATAAGAAATTTTTTTAAAACATGAAATTTTTGAAAACCCGAAAATTTTGAAAACACGAAATTTTAGGAATACGGAAACTTTAAAAACACGAGAATTTTTTTAAAACACGAATTTTTTTTGAAAACACGGAATTTTTGAAAACACGAAATTTTTTTAAACCCGAAAATTTTGAAAACACGAAATTTTAGAAATACGAAAACTTTGAAAACACGAGAATTTTTTTGAAACACGAAATTTTTTTTGAAAACACGAAATTTTTGAAAATACGGAAATTTTAAAACACAAGAATTTTTTTTTGTTTTTAAAAAACATGAATTTTTAAAAATACGAGAACTTTAAAAACATGAGAATTTTTTTGAAACACGAAATTTTTTTGAAAAACACGAAAATTTTGAAATACGAAAATTTTTGAAAACTCGAAAATCTTTGAAACACAAAAATTTTCGAAACAAGAATTTTTTTTTTTAAAACACGAAAATTTTGAAAACACAAAAATTTTGAAATACGAGAATTTTTGAAAACACGGGATTTTTTTTGAAAACACGATTTTTTTTAAAACACGGAAATTTTGAAAACACGACAATTTTCTGAAAACACAAAAAGTTTGGAAACTCAAAATTTTATTTTATTTTTTTGATTTTTTGATTTTTTAAAAGGGCGTATCGTATTTAACACTAACCGATGATATTCACCCAACATAGCGATGAAATCAACGACAAGTGTTAAACCGATTCGTTGCCTTATTTATTAAAATTATTAAAATTAAAAGTAAAATAAAACACAATTAAAAATAAAATACTAAAATATTAATAATATTAAAACGAGATGTCATTAAAATACACTAATTAAATTAAAAGTAGGTAAAAGGAATTACCGAAAAGTTCAAAATTACGAGCTTGAAGAATGGGATACACGACCGGGCTCTTTTTCTTTTTTTTTTTTTTTTTTTTTCTTTTTTTTTCTTTCTTTTTTTTTTTTTTCTTTTTTTTTTTCTTTTTTTTTTCTTTGGCTCATCTTTGGGCCTGGGCTCTTCTTGGTTGGGCTTGTCTTTGAACTCCTGGTCGGGTCGGGCTCAATTGTCGACCCACTTTCTATTTTTTTTTTTTTTTTTTTTTTTTTTTTTTTTCCTTTTTCTTTTCTTTCTTTTTTCTTTCTTCTTTCTTTTCTTCTTCTTCTTCTTCTTCTCCTCCTAGCTCATTGCCGCCATGGTCGCTGCCTCCTCCACCAGGTGACGATTTCTTCCTCTTCTTCTTCTTCTTAGCTCTTCAACCTCACCTTTCATTTTCTCGATTACATTAGGGCTTGACTTTCAGTTGGCTTTCCGAGTCTTGACTTCGATGGTGGTGTAGAGATCGCCCAAGCTCAGCTATTCTAACTTTTAATCCCTCGTTTTCTAATTGGCTTGGCTCTAACCATGTGCGGGCCGCCGCATTGTTTTCTACTTTATCAAGGAATTCGCTTTCCATAACCAAACTTTCTAACTCGAAGCCCGGCCGTGAATCGATGCCTCTTAAAATATGAAATGATATGCACAAAAGAATGAAACACAACAAGTTAGTATCGTGGAATATAAAGCAAGTAAAATAAGCAAACACCTACCTGGGTGACCACTAAGGTTTGACATAGCTCTACCTAAAGTGGGCTCCTAGGGTTTACTATATGCTGTTTGGTTCTAAAGTTCGAGGTACCCAAACCAGCAGATTCCTCGATCCTCACCCATTATAGGCTCATACGGACCGAGTTCGGTTTAGGGGAATACATTTCCCTATGGCCATGCGGAAGTGAAAACTTCACGAAGACATAGGTACGGATGTATCCCGAAAGCAGTCCACTAGCCCATGCGGAAGTGAAAACCTCACGAAGGCATAGCTTCTCGCTCCCACTTAAAGGTGTGACCGCAATGGTCATGCAATGCAATGCCAAAGTATTTACGAGACTAATATTGAAAGTGCATTAAAAGAAGCATGATTTTTCGAAACCATTCGGACAAAAATCAATCAATCTATGGCTTGACCTCGAAATCCCGATTAGAGTCGCCAAGTTGTCGTAACCATTTTTGGATGAAACGATGGCACGTGGTCGACTTCGATTTTTTGAAAAGAAAAAGGAAAGGAGTCGCCACCGATCTTTATTTGGTGTGATCGGATCACCTTTGTTTTAATAAAACATTTAATTTACTAAAAGCAGTGTTTTTTGGTCCACAATTTTGAGAAAGCGGGTTCGAGGTCGATTACGTGCGAGGAAGGATTAGCACCTCGACCGCCCAAAATTGGTACCAAAGCGATTGATTGATGTCCTTTGAAAGCTTTGAAAGAGTTCGAAAATACAATGCTTTTTATTTTCGAAATTTGAAGGGACGTTAAGGTTATCTTTTTTCAAAGAGATAAAACATCATGCCCAGTAAGTTAGGGCACAATACTCTAAATTTCGAAACTATGTTCACCTTTTAAAACTTGGTTTTTATTTGAAGAGGATTTCCGTCATTTGTCAAACGAAATCGGAACCCGTAAGTTAGGGCTCGATTCCACGAGATTTCAAATCGGAAGATTGCCCCTATTTTTTCAGAGAAAAGGAAACTTATCTTGAAGTATCTAGGTGTCGAGTCCAGTAAGTTAGGGCACGACATTTCGAATCTCCGAGATTAAGTGTTTTGTTTAGAATTTAAATTGTGATTTCGAAAAAGGATATCACGTTGTTTAGCTTTAGCGAGAAGAAACCGGAACCCAGTGAGTTAGGGCTCGGTTTTCTCGAGTTGCTAACACGGAATGTTGGTCGTTAAAAGTTAAGGTTTTGAAAGATATTTACGTAAAAGTGTGAAAACACGATGTTATGCGTAAAGGAGTGATGAAAAGACACATATACGTAAAAGTAAAAACGATGTATAGTGCTTCGGAAGTATTTCGAATAGTCACAGCGATAGTAAATAACGACAATGGTGATAATAAAAGTGATAATGGCAATCTATGAATGAAAAAAAAAATAATAATAAAATAAATACATCTATACATATATATATAAAATAATATAGTAATAGTAATAGTGATGAAAAAAATAGATAATAATGATAATATCGAAGAATAACAAATAATAATTTTAAAAGATAATAATATTAGTAAGTAATACTGATAATAATAGTAGAAAAATAACGCATGCAATCACAAGTAATGGTAATAGCAAACAAACGATAGTAAAATATAATGAAAATAACGAATAACAATAGCAATAATAATAGTGATAATGATATGAAAAAATGATAGTAGTGGACATAATAATAATAGATAGCTATAATAACAAATGATAAAAAAAAATGATAATAGTAATATAGTAAAATAATAATAATAATAATAATAATAATAATAATAATAATAATAATAATAATAGTATTAACAATAAAAATGATAACGATAATAATTAATATACGAATAGTGATATAGTAATGATAATAGTGAGAACAATAATAGAAAGAATAATAAATGATAATAATAACAATAGTAAGTATAGTAATAATGATAGAATAAAATATTAAGCGATAAAAATAAAAAACAAAATAGTTAAAAAGGAGGTAAATTGCATAAAATAGAAGTTATGGGGCACGATTGTACATACAACGATTGATTTAAGGGGTAAATGATAAATAAAACAAAATTTGGGGTCAATTTGCAAATAAAATAAAAGAAAAGGACCTATTTACCGCGAAAAGGCTAGAGGGACCAAAAGGGTAATTTACCATAAGCTTAAGCGGCGTCTAAGGGGGACTATATTGAAAAGCAGGGCCAAATGTGCGGGTTGGATTCTAAAATAAAGAAAGTTTAATTGAAAATAATAAAAAAGCGGAAGGACCAAATAGGCAATTAGCCCACTTAATGAAAACGCGCGGATCCTTCAAAGGTCGAATCGGTGTGGATCTTGCCAAAGCAGGCGTCGTTTGGCCCTAATGACCGAGGCAAAAGCAGCAGTATCATGTTGCTATAAAAGGCCAATTTTTCTGGAAAAAATCATTTGGTTGCTGTTTGAGAGAAAAAAAAAGGGGGAGAAGGTTTTTTTCTCTGGACGAGTCGAAATCCGTGAGGAGGTTGTTCTTGCGTGGCAGAACTCCGACCACCGCCACGGTGGTAGGAAAAATAAAAAAGCTCTCTTTTTTGTTTTACATGTATATTTTTCTTTACGAAATAGAGAAAAAAATTTAAAAAAGGTAAAAAGAAATCACCTTTTGTATCTGTTTGCTATTTTTTAGATCTACTGCTTTTTTGCTTTCTCCTTTTTTTTGAAGCCACATATTTTGGTGACTCGAAGTATTAGTAATTACTGCCTTTCTATTATTTAACCAAATAATTGATTAATTGATTAAAACTAAAATTAACTAAATTAATTAACTAAAAACAAGGCAAAAAAATAAAATAGGAAAATAATCAATTATGTTAATATCATTTGTCACTATTAATCTAAATTACGCAATTCCTTTACTTAGTATCTTGATATGTAGATTTTCCTAAATTATGTTAATATCTCTTTCGAGCATAAGAGGAACTGACTCTAGGTTGATTAATTGAATTTTTTTCTAATTAAAACCCTATTATCGCATTAACTCGTATCATCGATTCCCCTATTAGATTTGACTCTAATCCAGTAGATTTATATCGTCCTATTTCTAAAACTGCATGCAACTCCACTCAATTACGCAAGATCTAATATTAAACAAGGTCTATTTAACCACCGATTTAAGCACATCGAACATGGATCAATAATCTAGAAATATTAAACCAAGAATTAAGCGCACATAATTGAGAATAAGAAACTAAGTATTTATTACGTAAAATAAAAATCAAACAACAAAATCCATCATAGGGCTCATTTCCCCTAAGTATTTAGAAGATTAATTCATGCTTGATAATAAAAACATCCAAGACATAATATAACCGAAAGTAATAAAAAAACTCATGATAACTTCCTAAGAAATCAACTGGAAATCTTCAATCGTGACGAAAATTTATTTCAAAGTCGGCTTCAATTGTGTTTTTTCGAGTTGTTTTCTCGCGTATTCTCTGACGAAAATCTTTTTATTTTTGTCCTATGATTCAACAGTGATTGGTAAAACAACAAGTTCATCGTCTGTTAAGGAGTCGAAGTCGACTCATTTGAAGTAAAGGCAATTTGGTCATAGGAGGGAAAAAAGTATGACTATTTTGAATAAGAGAAGTTCTCTTTTTGGTACTTGATTTGGAAAGACAAAGCACTGTATTTGTGGAAAGCAGACCCGAGTCAATTTTGATTTGGCAGTGCACAAATTGAAGACTAGAAGTCTTCTGGTTTCAATGTTCAAGCACGACTTAGACTCAATTAATATCCTGCAAAGTTTGAGATAGGCCCGTAAGGTGCCGGCAAAGAAGGCTTTGTAGAAATACGAGTCAAGGTGGAGATTTGTGGAGGAGTCATGCGACATCACGTCGATGCGACAATGAAACAGGGGAGGAGCAAAAACGATGACATGATAGGTGTCATGGTGACGTGTCATGCAATTTTCTTAGTTTCCTTCTTCCAGTCAAATTTTGATTATTTGTCCCAGTCGAACTCTGATTAGTGTAGATTATTCTAAGATTATTTTACCTATGAATTTAGTCTATAAATAGGTCATTTTCTACCCTAGAAAGATTAACTCATAAAAAAATAAGTATTAGCTTTTACAAGCTTTCGAGAATTTTGTGTTTAAGTTTTGAGGGTTCTTATTTTTGGGATTAGGGGTTTAGTTTTTATCTCCAGCTTTGTACTCTTTATTTTTGATGCGTCGTTAAGAGCACCAAAAATATCCTATCCTTATAAAATAATGAAAAGAATGGTATAAGGGAAGGAGGGTCAAATCCTCAGGGACTGGATTTGCACAAGTTCATGTTCCTCTAGATCCCAGACAGAGTTGTGCCCAAGAAAACCTGCATACCTGAAAAAAATAAAAATAAAAACAGAATTGAAAGTTTGATTGAATTGAAATTGCGAAAATTAAAATTAAAATTGTATAGATAAGCAGAACTGAGGAAAATTAGTTTTTTATGGAAAGATTCCAGCCTCCGGTTATCTCGATCCGCCTTGAGTTCAATCCTAGGCTTTTAGGTGATCCTCTTGAATATAATAAGCCAATTATAGTGGAAGAGGACGCCACGACCACCAACTCCACTTAAATTTTAGACTTACGATTTAGAGGAACTCGACTCTAGTCACCGTCGCTTTTGGGACCATCTTACACTAGATCACTTCTCAATGGCGAATGCCACACCATTTTGTCTTTTGGGCTCGACAACCACCGATGCAAGAAGCTAACGAACTCAGAATCGACCTATTTTTCCGGGCCCATTCCAAAAATAATAACTAATAAAAATAAATAAATAAAAATCAATATTTTTAAATACCCAGATTATAAACCCGAGCCCAGCTACACCTCGACCCAATTACAAGCCAAAATGAAACTAACCCAACAAAACCAAAAACCCGATTAACTCACTAACTAAGTCGGTTGGTGGCCCACAATGCTTACTGACGCAGAAACCCTAGGTTTCACCATCTGCAATAAGCGCCCAAGAAATTCTTCAACAGAAACCCGACACTAGCCTCTTTTCACACCACAATCAAGATAGATAGGGCTCTGTCGAGATCTTCGCCGTTGACTCGCATAAAAAGGGAAGAGCAAAGCAAAATGGAAATAATGGCAAAGAAATGATTTTGTATTTATTTTTCTTTTATTCATTTTTGGGCTATAAAATCAGAAATGTAACACAAAAAGAGGATGAGGGATAGACAAACAAATATAAAAAACACAGAGAAATAATATACTAAAAGAAAAAACAGAGGTGATTTTTTATATATATCTTGTTTAATATTTCTTTAATTTTTTTATTCATGCAAAAATTCCTCTTATACAAATAATAATAAAATCGAAAGAAGAGATCTACCTTTTTTTTACTTAAGTTTTAGCTTCAGAGTCGCCATGGACTGACGGTTGCGTATGATGAAGGCCCGAGGTCTAAGGACCAACGAAGGCGAGCGCTTTTTGAAGAGTTTCTATTTTTTTAAAAAAACTAGTTTAAAAATGATTTTAAGTCGATTTTTGGCTTATATAAGCTATGGGAAACGACGTCGTTTTGGTGTAGTCTATTAATGACCAAAACGGCGTCGTTTAAAAGGCTGTGACCCGCGTGTTGACCCGACCCGAAAAGGATCTGCGTGTTTTTATTAAAGGGTCTAATTACCCTATAGGCCCTTCTGCATTTTTGCAAATTTACAATTATGTCCGAATTATTTTTTTATTTTTTTATTTAGCCCTAAAACTTATATTCTATTGTAATTTAATCCTTCCGGCTAGATCAAACACGACCTGGATCAACGTACACGGGCAGACCACACGGCCGTGTGATGTAAATAGAAGCGAGCACGGTCTAAGGAATCGAGCACAGGCGTGTCACACGGGCGTGTCCCTGCCGTATCAAAGTTTAATTCTATTCAAAATAGACTACTTGTGGGCTAAGAGAGGTGTTCCAAAACCTATACAAACACCCTAGGGGGCAACCTAAAGGAGGATGCTCAATAGAAGGCAAAAAATACTCGAAGACAACCATCGTAAGTAGCTTAGGAGAAGGATCTCCATATCAAGATCTCCCATCAAGTTCTTTAGAAGTTTTGGGTTTTCTTATGTTTTGTTGTTTTCCTTATTTTAAGATGTTTTCCCCATTTTTATAAACTAAATCCCTTAGTTATCTAAGGGATGAAACCTATGATGGATTTTATTATTATTTGATTTATAAGATAAATACTTGTTCTTATTCTTAATTGTGAGTTCTTATTCTTGTTTTGATAATTCGTGGTATTGATTCAAGTCGAATGTGCTTATTCAGAGGAGTAAAAGTCCCTTTTAAGCGTAGATCAACACAATTAAGTGGAGTTGATTGCAATCCTAGAAATAGGGCGACGAAAATTTGCCAAATTAGAGTCAAATCTAATAAAGGAATCCATAGATCGAGTTAATGCGACAATAGAGGTTTTAATTAGAAAGAAATTTCAATTAATCAACCTAGAGTTAGTTGTTTTTAATTTTGAAAGAGATATTAACATAAATCAAAGATTTCTATGGATTAAGTCAAGTGAATAAATCATATGAATCAAAAGTAATAAGTGAAGTCTAGGTGGATTCTTCCTTAAGTATTGCCTCTCTCATATAGTTGTCTAAAAGTATTTTCCCAATTCATTCTCTTTCGTTGTCGTTTTTAATTAAGTTTTTAGTTTAAAAGAAATCACTCCAATTCTTAGGCTAGTTAATAAAAAGATAGTAATTACTAGTACTCTTGGCCCTTGTGGATACGATATTTCCGATCTTACCATAACTATACTATTGAACGATAGGTGCGCTTGCTTTTATTGTGACCGTAGTTAGTTTGAGACCACATCATTGACGCGGAAATAACTAAGAAACCTAGAAAAATTTTGTTCAATTTAATTAAGGATACTTTTGTATTTTCTCCATTATAATATTTTTCCCTATAAATAGACATTATTAGGTTAAGATTAGGGAAACTTAGACCTAGCCATTCTTAATTTTCTTTTCTTTTCTTTATGGGTTTCTAGATCTCTTTTCTAGTTGAAGTAATATTTAAAGTTTGATTTTATAAGTTTGTGAGATTGAATTGCTTCTAATCTTTCTTTTCTCTTTAGTATTTGTATGTCTTCTTTTGAATTACAATTGTTTATGTTTGTTAAATACTTAGTCGATATTTGATAGCTTAGAATAATTGCTTTGCCAATTAAGTAATTAGTTGATCGATTGATTTATAATATTTGTAACGACTGCATGATTATTTGTGTAATGTGGGCATGCGATCTAACCTAAATAAACTCTAATTGTGTGTTTTTTTGTTAGAATTGGGTCTCTTTCGTTCTTAAGGCTATTGATAAATTAAATTCCTAAATGTTATAGGGTTATTTGTCAATAAGGAAAGTAATTAATGATGATTGTCTTAATTATCCGAAGGTAAGAAGAGATTAAGATACTTGGCGATCGTCAATAACTATAACCAATTTCTTAAAAAACAATGAAATTTATCTTTACATCAATGATCAAATCAAACGGAGAATTTTCTTTGATTAAAGTTTCATCTCGTTAATTTTTCCCAAAATTTTAATTATTGCTTTTTTTGCTTTTTCCCAAACCTTAATTTTAGTTTTAAAGTTATCCTTTAAACCCCTTTCTTTCTTTTATTTGTTTTAATTGAAGGAATAAAATTACTACCAATATTTGTGGATTCGACGCTACCTGATATTTCTATTAATTATTCTTTTTTAAGTAGGTTTATTTTTGGCGGGGTTCTACAATTTTTTCTCACAAAATCAATTTTTTGTTTTACATTTGTGATTAAGAAGAAAAATTACCTTTGAATATGAAAAGTTGCATAAAACAACTTATCATCTTCTTCACTTTAATTAAGTATTTATTAGACTATAAACACATCACACTTTTATTATGAGTTAATATAGGTGATATGGATGGTTTCAAGAGTTAATAACTTTTATTATTTTCTTTTAAATTATTTTATCATTATACTTACATTTTAAACATTATCATATAATTAAACAATTTAAATGTAGAGATTACAATATTTTTGAGAATATATGTTACAAATTTGTATATATTTTTATAGTATTTATTCATAGTTACATCTTTAGTTTGTATACAAAAAAGCTTTATGATTATTGAGGTGATGTTACTTTTCATTTTGTTGAAAGTTAGTGCGTAATAGGGTGATTGATTTATCCATTTTCCCTTCTCCCTAATAAATTCATCATTTTCTCAAACATTCAAGGACTTTTTGGGTTTTTTTTGGAGTTGGTTCATTCCTCTTGCATCATATACATATGCACGCATGTATGTATGTATTCTAAACAACCTACTCATAAAATTGTTAAGAGACTCTCTTTTGGAACTTTTCTAGAACAAATCCAAATTTTTTAATTGATTTTTGAGTATTTTAATAATAATAGAGTAAAATAGAAAAGCTTAAATCTATTTTTCAATACATAAAAAAGGTGTAGTTTAAGTTTTAAAATAATTTGATTTTATTTTTCATTTGCTTACTTCAATTTAAATTATAAATAGAGAAATCTGTTATTAGAAAATAATAATAACTCTAAGAAGAAATTACTTTTTTATTAATTAGGATATTAAAACAAACATTTAATTTAAGAGAATAAATTATATTAGAATAATCTTTAATTTTAGGTACTAATAAAATAGTACTACATCATTAATCTAATTTTGATTAAATTATTTAAAAATAATACTTACATTTTAAAAATTAATGATGTGTTACAATTTTATTCGTGCTTAAAAATTATTTATTTTAGGATGTCTCTTAATTTAAATATTTATATATGAAATGCTACTTTTAATTTTGATCTTAATTCCTATTCATGTACGAAGTTATTTTCCTCTTTCCATGTATTTGGGATTTATATCACTTAATAATTATGGATTTAAATACTCTAGCATCAAAGTAAAATAAGGAATGATTATGTTGAATTGAATTAATTATAGAAACAACATTTTTAAATAAGTAGGGAAATTGATATATTGAATTAAATATTAAAACAAAAATTGTTAAAATTTTAAAAATAAATATTTTTAATTTATACTATTAAAATGTTAAGGAATAAAACTAAAAGTATACATGAACTTTGATACAATTTGCAATGTTATATATTAACTTTACTTTGGTACATTTCTATACATCAAACTTATTTTGATTCACTTTTTATATTTCTCTAGCCCTCTTATCTATGTGATACAATTTTCCGTTGAATCATGTATAAATTCCATACATGACATTTTATTAGATTAAAAATAAACAAACAAATTTAAATTATTTCCACCTATATTTTAAGAAATAAATACACTTGGGAAAATGGTTTCTTAATTCCCCAAGGATTTTTTTTTTAAAATCTAGGTGGAAATAATTTAAGTTTTTTTTTTGTGTTTTTAACCTAATAAAATGTCATGTCAGCAATTTAGTAGGATTTAATAGGAAATTGTGCCACATAGATAATAAAATTAGTGACCACTGAAAAATGGACTAAAATTAAAGCTTGATGTGTACAAATGCACCAAATTAAAGTTGATGTATAATATTACAAATTATATCAGTATTCATGTATAATTTTGATATTTATCTCAAATATTAATTACCTCAAATCACATACCAATAAAATATTATTAAGTAAGATTATTATAATATTTTAATATCATTCTTGAATATCACTAACTAAAATAAAGAGTGTGTAATATAAATAATAACAATTGGCTTAGAAATTAAATTGATTTTAATTGAATATATACTAATTTATATCTATATATAATTTTTTTTAGTTTTTAAAACATAATTTATATAATGATATTTTTGTTTGTTTTTATCACCATTATATTTGTTTAATGACATAAATATAAAATCACAGTAAGCTTTGTTGTATAAAATATACTAAAAGTACAATCCCACCTAATATTTTATAAATTCAATTCATAAGATAAGCAATTGAGTGAAAGTCTTAGTAGGAAATATAAATTTATTTGAATTAAGTAAATAAAAATATAAAATCTAAATGAAATATATTATATTGCAAGATAAAAAAAATTTCAAATATACATTCAATCTTGACGTATGGGTGCAATGTCTAAAGTTACGTGCAGGTTTCTTCCATCATTGGGGTTGCACTAGAGCTGCAACTTGACCTCGATCGTCCTTAGGCAGCAACTTAGGTTGGATTGCATCAAATGCAGGTGTAAAAAAAGAAGATGATGACCACAATAGGGATTCGCTGATGAATAATAATGTAATGAATGAAGCGAATAAGGTGTAAACGCGCTCCACATATTTTTCAACATTTGCATAATAATGTTTGTTACTTAACAAATCCAGCATCAGAGTCCTCCCTAGCATCATTGGAGAGATGGAAGAAGTCGGACATTCAAGTTTAGGATCACTCAAATACAGTTTTCTCTGTTGAAATTCTTATGAAATGTTGAGAAAAAAAAAAAAATCTTATGTAAGCATTGTGGCAGGCCTCTATAGGCATGTAGTTCGTACTCATTATTGCCTAGGCTGAGGAGGCTCTTCAAGCGTAATAAGATAAGATTATCTATTGGTAATGTACCTTTGACGTATGTCCCTAATTTTTGTGAAATAATCATCCATAATTGAAGGACCTTTGTCCAATATATATAAGGTTTAGGATGCATGGCGCATGATATATAGTTTGGGATTTAAAATTTATGGTATAAGGTATATAATTTAAGATTTACCGTTAACGATTTTAAGTTTAAGAATAAGAGGTTATGGTTTTAGGAATTAAAATTTTGAATTACAAGATTTATGATTTTAAATTGAACTTTAAAAGGTATAGTATTTTGGATTAGGCACAAGAAAAACTATGAAATGAAGCTACAGAGGCATTACAGCTTGGTAAAAGGTTGGGTTTACCAGTTATCAGAAACGAAGTAAAGGTTATCAAGAAACTTGTGCAAATTGAAGAGAATAGATTTAATATGAAACATTTGAGAATGTCGAGGTCAGTTTTCCTTAATTAGCGATTTATCTTGGACTTTCATTTCTGGTTGGAGTGGTTATAGAGCTCTATGCAAGGACCTCAATTTGGATTTTTGTCTTCATGTGACAATTCTTGTGTTTTAAAAGTTCAAAATTGTAGAGATTCTTGGTGAATCAAACACAGTTTCATTCTTGATAGTTTTTGGTTTTAGGCGAAATAATAAATCGGGTTGTTTTAAAAATATATAAAATGTAATACAATAAAATAAAATTATATACTCAAATTAAATTTGGCCCTATTTAATTTGTAGAAAATTTCTCCCATTACCATGGTTATGAAAAAATAAAGAATGTTGAATGCTAATAACAGTCGATTTTTTTGGGAAAAAATTGAAACTCTTTTTTAATTTTAATGGTAATATGTGGAATTTGAGAATTAGAGGAGGTTTGGAGAAGCCAAGAAGTTGAAGATAAAGTATTTATAACTAAAAATTGAAAGCCTTAAATATTTAATTAATTTATTTTAGTTTGAAGTTTTTTTTTCACCTTAAAAACTGAATAAATAATTTTTTTAGACCCGTTTTAATTTTGAACCCTAGGCGGCTGCACTTCAAGCCCTGACCAAAGAATAATTCCGTTATGTCATTTATCATTTTCTAAAACTTTAGTAGTGATTTTTTTTTTTTTGTATTTATTGAGCTTTTGGGGGTGGCTTGGTGTTTTCTGGGACTGTTTTTGGTGCCTGTAAGTGTTTTTGTTTGATTGTTATTAAGTCGGTCAGAATGACCAAAATTTGCTTTTGCTTAATTGAGGAAATTATTGAACATTTGAAAACAGAGTTTCGATTTTATTAAAAAGGAGTCGCCACCGATCTTTTTTTCTAGGTGTGATCGGACACCTAATAAATCATCTTTTAAAGAAAATAATTTTTTGAATTTTCTTAAAAAGGGCCGGGTTTAAGTCTCGTCAAAATCCTGGAGAAAAATAGGGTTTGGGAGTCGGTTACGTGAGGAAAGTATTAGCACCCTCGCGACGCCAAAATTGATATCTCGTTAAATGCGCGTTATCTTAATTTTTAAAAATACAAGTTCAATTTAATATTTAATCGTGATCCGATTGAGACACTAAATTTTTTAAAAAACGAGAATTTTAAGACTAGAAATTTTTTTAAAACCGAGAATTTTAAAATTTTTTTTAAAACATGGAAATTTTGAAAACACGAAATTTTAAAAATACGAAACACGAGAATTTTTGAAACACAAATTTTTTTAAAACACGAAATTCTTTGAAAACACGGAAATTTTAAAACATAAGAAACTTTTTTTAAAACATGAAATTTTTGAAAACCGAAAATTTTGAAAACACGAAATTTTAGGAATACGAAACTTTAAAACACGAGAATTTTTTAAAACACGAATTTTTTGAAAACACGGATTTTTGAAAACACGAAATTTTTTAAACCCGAAAGTTTTGAAAACACAAAATTTTAGAAATCTGAAAACTTTGAAAACACGAGAATTTTTTTGAAACACGAAATTTTTTTTGAAAACACGAAATTTTGAAAATACGGAAATTTTAAAACACAAGAATTTTTTTGTTTTTAAAAACATGAATTTTTGAAAATACGAGAACTTTGAAAACAAGAGAATTTTTTTGAAACACGAAATTTTTGAAAAACACGAAATTTTGAAATACAAAAATTTTGAAAACTCGAAAATCTTTGAAACACAAAAATTTTCAAACAAGAATTTTTTAAAACACCAAAATTTTGAAAACACAAAAATTTTGAAATACGAGAATTTTTGAAAACACGAGATTTTTTTTTGAAAACACGATTTTTTTAAAACAGGAAATTTTGAAAACACGACAATTTTCTGAAAACACAAAAAGTTTGGAAACTCAAAATTTTATTTTATTTTTTGATTTTTTATTTTTTAAAAGGGCATATCGTATTTAACACTAACCGATGATATTCACCCAACATAGCGATGAAATCAATGACAAGTGTTAAACCGATTCGTTGCCTTATTTATTAAAATTATTAAAATTAAAAGTAAAATAAAACACAATTAAAAATAAAAATACTAAAAATATTAATAATATTAAAACGAGATGTCATTAAAATATACGAATTAAATTAAAAGTAGGTAAAAGAAAATTACGAAAAGTTCAAAATTACGAGCTTGAAGAATGGGATACACGACCCGGCTCTTTTTCCTTTTTTTCTCTTTTTCTTTTTTTTTTTTTTTTTTTTTTTTTTCTTCTTTCTTCTTCTTTTTTTCTTTGGCTCATCGCTTTTGGGCCTGGGCCTCTTCTTGGTTGGGCTTGTTGCTGAACTCCCGGTCGGGTTGGTCACGCTGGTCGGGTCGACCACTGTCTATTTTTTATTTTTTATTTTTGCTTTCTTTTTCCTTTTTTTTTTCTTTTTCTTTTTTTTTTTTTTTCTTTCTTTCTTCTTCTTCTTCTTCTTCTTCTTCTTCTTCTTCTTCTTCTCCTCCTAGCTCCTTGCCGCCATGGTCGCTCTCCTCCACCGGTGTGACGCTTTCTCTTCCTCTTCCTCTTCTTCTTCTTCTTCTCTCTTTCTCCCTTTTCTTCTTTTTCTTTCTTTTCGTGGTTTTTTTTGTTGGGGTTTCGATTTTTGGTTGATTTCTTTATAGTGTTTTTTGCGTGTTAGGTGGCTAGGGGAAGGAGGCCATCCCTTAGGGTGGTGGCCGGAAAATCGAGGGTGGGTCTTGCAAATCACGGATTTTGGAGATTTTCATGTATGACCAGATTGTAATCGCAGAAACCTGTTGAGGCCAAAGTGCAATTTTAAGAAAGATAAGGTAAAATGTAATTTTGAAAAGTTTTAGGGCTAAAATGTAATTTCAAGAAAGTTTAGGGTTAAAATGTAATTTTTAAAAAATTTTAATTTTTAATTTTTTAAAAAATTTTTTAAATAAACCCATAATTAAGCTTTGACAAAATTTAGTGCTTATAATGCTTCTCTTTGCTCATCATTTGTGAAACAGGATAGAGCAAAGACTTAAAAGCGCTTAAATTTTGTTCGATGTCCAATATTTATTCTTTATTGAAAAATAGAAATCGAAAATAGCTCGACATGACACGTAAGCTCAACTCACTTCTCGGATTATGAGTTGATCTTTGAAAACAAAATTGAAAATACCTCAACAGGTGACTGAGGCTCAACTCACCTCTCGCAATGTGAGTTGATTTTGAAAAACAGAATGAAGATACCTCAACAGTGACTCGAGGCTCAACTCACCTCTCGTAATATGAGTTGATTTTTGAAAACAGAATTGAAAATACCTCGGCGTGCAGGACTCGAGGCTCAACTCACCTCTCGCAATATGAGTTGATTTTTTGAAAAACGAAAATTGAAAATACCTCGTGTGACCTGAGGCTCAACTCACCTCACTTAATATGAGTTGATTTTGAAAACGAAAATTGAAAATACCTCAACAGGACTGAGGCTCAACTCACCTCTCGTAATATGAGTTGATTTTTTGAAAACGAAATTTAAAAATACCTCGGCGTGTGACTGAGGCTCAACTCACCTCTCGCAATATGAGTTGATTTTGAAAACGAAAATTGAAAAATACCTCATTGTGTGACTGAGGCTCAACTCACCTCTCGCAATATGAGTTGATTTTTTTTGAAAATGAATTGAAAAACACCTCAACAGGACTGAGGCTCAACTCACCTCTCGTAATATGAGTTGATTTTGAAAAACGAAAATTGGAAATACCTCAACAGTGTGACCGAGGCTCAACCCACCTCTCGCATTATGAGTTGATTTTGAAAACAGAATTGAAAATACCTCGGCGTGTGACTCGAGGCTCAACTCACCTCTCGATTATGAGTTGATTTTTGAAAACAGAATTGAAAAATACCTCGACGTGTGACTCGAGGCTCAACTCACCTCTCGCAATATGAGTTGATTTTTGAAAATGAAATTGGAAATACCTCATGCAGGACTCGAGACTCAACCCACCTCTCGCATTATGAGTTGATTTTTGAAAAAGAATTGAAAATACCTCGGCACAGGACTGAGGCTCAACTCACCTCTCGCATTATGAGTTGATTTTTGAAAAATAGAAATTGAAAAATACCTCGACGTGTGGCCCGAGGCTCAACTCACCTCTCGCAATATGAGTTGATTTTTTGAAAAACAGAAATTGAAAAATACCTCGACGTGTGACCCGAGGCTCAACTCACCTCTCGCAATATGAGTTGATTTTGAAAATGAAATTGAAAATACCTCACGTGTGACTGAGGCTCAACTCACCTCTCGATTATGAGTTGATTTTGAAAACAGAATTGAAAAATACCTCAACAGTGACACGAGGCTCAACTCACCTCTCGTGATTATGAGTTGATTTTTGAAAAACAGAATTGAAAATACCTCACGTGTGACCGAGGCTCAACCCACCTCTCGATTATGAGTTGATTTTGAAAACAGAAATGAAATAATTTTAAAAGTATCAAAATTTCAAAACATATCATCCGTGGAACTCAATGTCTTCCTTGTCCTTGGTTGAGATACTATCATCAAAACCTTTTGCTTTATCGAATACTCAGATATGTCATGCATGATGTTATCATGATATGCACATGTTTGGTCTTAAATGCTTTTATGCCTACATGATTATGCCATACGCCTTGGGCTTGTTTTCCAGATATCTCTTTTCGTTATTTACTCTCATGATGACCGCATTCATTGCTTCGATTCTTGATTTCCTTTCGTGTTTTGTACCCATCCTCGAGTAATCTGCTTTCGTGTATCACCCTTTTGCCCTTGTTGAACTTTATCCTTGCTTTGAGGCTCTTGCACTTACCAAATTCTCATCCGGGTAATACTCAACATTCCTTTTGTTTAGAGTATGTCATTTCACTATTTATCATTTAGACGAATCACACATGAGATGCATGAAAATAGGAAAGTAGGTACGAAAGAAATACCTCACATTCATATTTATTTCAAAAGCAATAAGCAAAGAAAATTGACAAGGAGAAGCTCAATAAAGAAAACATTATAAAGAAAGGAAAGCAGATTCAATTGTCACAAATGCTCTAGATATTCAACGCATGAACTTCTCCACATTTCTTCATCCTGGATCTCTTCGAGCACGGCTTCTTGTGTAGAAGATTTCGAGCTTCCGGGACTGCTTCAAATATTGTAATCTTGCCACATGACTCCCCGTTCAAATCGTCTTGCTCCTTTTGTCCGAACCTCCTTCATTAGGACGCCCTTTCAGGTTTTCATCCTAATCTTTTATCAAGACGCCCTTTCGAGTTTCCATCTTGATCTTTTTTTCTTCTCTTTTTATTTTATTTTATTTTTTTATCAAGACGCCCTTTTCGGGTTTTCATCTTGATCTTTTTTCTTCTTTTTTTTATTTTTTTCTTTTTTTATCACGACGCCCTTTTCGGGTTTTCATCTTGATCTCTTTTTTTTTTAGGCATAGTACTTTTTCACGGCATCCGAGTTCACCGGATTAGCTAACTCCTTCCCATCCATCTCAAGTGAGAATCAAAGCTCCACCGTAAAAGCCTTCTTTACGACGCGACCCTTCCCAATTTGGTGCCCATTTTCCTCGAAAGTCTTTTTGTATTGGGAGAATCTTTTCAAGACGATTTCCCCTCGCAGACCGCACCTTCTTGTCATGAGTCGTGATCATTCTCTTCCGTACATCTGTCCATGATGATTGCCTTCAAGCGCTTTTTCTTCGATAAGATTTAGTGGTCATATCGAGCTTGAACCCATTCTCGATTCTTCTAGTTTTGACTCTAAGACTCGTAGAGAGGGATCTCAACTTCAATGGGCATCGACTTCCATTCCATAGACCGGAGAGAATGGAGTTGTCTCAGAGATGTCCGCACAGATGTGCGATATGCATAAAGCGAATGGTAGCTTCTCGTGCCAATCTTTATAAGTCTCGGTCATTTTCCCAATAATCTTCTTAATGTTTTGTTAGTCGCTTCATCGCTCCGCTCATCTTTGGGCGATAGGGTGAGGAATTATGATGCTTTATTTGAAACCGCCGCACACTTCTTTCATCATCTTGTTGTTCGATTTATACGTTATCTCAAATAATTTTCTCGTGCAAACCGTATCGATATATGATTTCTTTTTTAAGAACCCAAACCGCAGCCTTTTGTCACATTAGCAAAAAGCGGCTTCTACCCATTTTGTGAAGTAATCTATAACCACAAAATGAACCGTGGCCATTAGAAGCTTTTGGAGAAATTGGCCCTATAACATCCATACCCACATAGAAAAGGCCACAGAGAAGTCATGACATGAAGGGGCGAAGGGTGCATGAATTTTATCGCCATAAATTTGACATTTGTGGCACTTTAAATCATGCGAATTAATGCGTCATTTTCCATCGTCACCAAGAATAACCGAGTCTCATAACTGCTTGGCCATATTGAAACCATTGGCATCGTCCCACAAATTCCTTCATGGACATCTTCAAGTATTTTTCTGGCTTCAATAGAATCCACGCATCTCAGGAGCACTTGATCTTTTCCTCTTTTGTACAGGATGTCCCCATCAAGAACAAATCCTACCGCCATTCTTTTGATTGTTCTTTTGTCGTTTTCATTTGCTTGCTCGGGATACCTTTGATTCTTGACATATTCTAAGATATCATGGAACCACGGCCGTCCATCTGTCTCTTTTTCAATGCTACAACAATGTGCAGGGACCTCATATATGCTCATTTGGAGAGGCATTATTTCTATTTCTCTGTTTGCTTTGAACATTGAAGCCAGGGTAGCCAAGGCATCAGCCAATTGGTTTTCTTCTCGTGGGAAGTAGTTAAAAGTCACTTCTTTGAATTCTTTGACCAGCTCCGCCACGAGATCGCGATATTTGACCAATTTCGAATCTCTCACTTCTCAATCTCCACGAATTTGGTAAATCACCAACACTGAGTCCCCGTATACTTCTAAGATTTTGATGTTTCGTTCAATAGCTGCACGAAGGCCCATGATGCAAGCCTCATATTCTGCTACATTATTGGTACAGAAGAAATTTAATCTGGCAGTGAGTGGATAATGGTTCCCTTCTGGTGACACTAAGACTGCTCCAATCCCATGCCCTAATGCATTCGATACACCATCAAAGCTCATCTTCCATGATTTCTCTTTTAACGACTCACACTCTTTTTCTGCAATGCATATCAAATCCTCGTCTGGGAAATCAAATCTCAAAGGCTCATATTCTTCCGTGGCTCGAGTTGCTAAGAAGTCAGCTATTGCGCTCCCCTTTATCGACTTTTGACTCATATATACAATGTCGTACTCTGATAGTAGGATCTGCCATCGTGCCATTCTTCCCGAAAGTGCGGTGATTCCATCATGTATTTTATTGGGTCCACTTTGAAATTAACCACGTCGTATGATACAATATATATTGTCTCGAGCCTTCGAACTACCTGCACCAAAGCACAATGTAATTTTTCAATTGACGGTATTTTGCTTCATATTCGTGAACTTCTTTGCCGAGGTAGTAAATCGCCTTTCTCTTTTCCCCGACTCATCATGTTGCCCCAAAGACGCAACCCATTGAGTTTTCGAACACAGCTAGATATAATATTAACGGTCTTCCGGGAGTTGGCGGTACTAGTACCGGAGGGTTAGACAAATACTATTTTATCTTGTCAAAAGCCACTTGGCACTCATTGTTCCACTCTCCCGGATTATGTTTTCGAAGGAGTCAAAAAATTGGGTCACACTGGTTGGTAAGTTGAGCAATGAATCGAGCGATGTAGTTCAACCTCCCTAAAAATCCTCTGACTTCTTTTTGTGTACGCGGAGGTGGTAATTCTTGTATGGCTTCTATCTTATCTGGATCAATCTCATTACCTCTCTCACTAATAATGAAGCCGAGTAATTTTACTGAGGTAGCCCCGAACGTACACTTGGCTGGATTAAGCTTCAGCTGGAACTTTCTTAGTCTTTCGAACAATTTCTTGAGGTTCCCAATATGCTCTCTTTCTCCCCGAGATTTGGCAATCATATCATCAACATAAACTTCTATCTCTTTGTACATCATGTCATGGAATAGCATCACCATTGCCCTCCGATATGTTGCCCAAAGATTCTTTAATCCAACAAGATCACCTTGTAGCAAAATGTTCCCACATCGTACACGAAGGTAGTTTTCCATATCCTGGAGCCATCTTTATTTGATTATAACCCAAAATCTATCCATGAAAGAAAACAATGAATGTTTTGTCGTGTTATCCACCAACATATCGATGTGTGGCAAGGGAAAATTATCTTTAGGACTTGCTCGATTCGGATCGCGATAATCCACGCACATTCGTACCTTACCGCTTTCTTCTAGATCGAACTATGTTAGCTACCCATTCGGGTATTTGGAGACTTGTAGGAAGCCAAGATCAAATTGTTTCTTGACTTCTTCTTTTATCTTTAACAAAGATTTCGTGTCTCATTCGTCTCAACTTCGTTGAATGGGTTTGCATTCGGTTTCAATGGGAGTCTATGGACCACTACATCCTCGTTCAACCTTGGCATGTCTTGATACGACCATGCAAATACATCTTTATACTCACGAAGCAAGGCGATCAAATCATGTTTGGTGTTATCTGAAATGGAGGTCACAATCTTCACCTCTTGCCTCTTTTCTTCATTTCCCAAGTTCACTGTCTCAACAGATTCTTGATGGGGTAAAATCTGTTTATCTTCTTGTTCTACCATCCTTAGTAAGTCGAGACGATACATAATCTTCAAAGATTTTCCTCACTTCAATTCTCCTAAACAAATAGCTTTCTCAAAATTGATTTCGGGACTTGTAACGGATTGTTCATGTCGTTGATATCTGAGCACCTGAAAGGTGAATAGAAAAGAAAACTATAGAGGAGCATGAAAGTATTAGAACCAAACAAACATAATGTTATGGCATGATATGATGTACATGTAAGGACAAATGTGAGAAGAAGGAATAATTATGAAGTTAACAAGAATGAAAAGGCTATGACAAAATGCATCTCCATTAATGTTCATTTAAATGATAAAGAGCAAACATAAGCTCTTACAAAAGAATCCCACTATTACTTAGGGACACACAAAAAAGAGAGTTAACATTGAGCATTACTCTGGAGAGGACTTAGAAACTACAAGAAGATCCACAGCAGTCCAATTATTCAAAACGAATCCAGGAGGGCAAGGGCGTATCATTGAAACATCTTCAATTGCATCATCTCCTTTGTCAACAACATTTATACTGACATTCTGAAGACCCCTTTCAATCCATAACATCGTGCTTTGTGGATTATCTCGCCCTAGGTACATCATTCCTGCAGATGTAAATGTTTTTGACAACGGAGGATACGCTATGGGCTTCCATTCCAATTCCCGACCTGAGGCTCCTACAAACCTCATTTCTTGATCTTTCTGCAACTGTGGATTCTTTGGTTTTAGCCTCAGTGAATGATTAGGGTGATATGCACATGCAATGAATGGATGAATAAATAAATGAAAAATGCATGTTAGTCATGAATAAATATACAAGAATTTGGTGTTGATTTCAAGATAGCCCCATACTTAGGCATTTCATTAATCAAAAGAGTCTATTACAAAACGTTTTGTCGTCTCTGATTTAACAGTTACACAAATTTCCTAGCCACATCGCCTTGTTTTTTCACTCGTTCTAGGAATTCTGACATGTTTGATCCTTGTCTCGGAGGGAATTGGTAACTGAGAGCTTCGGCTTCATCTGATAATTGCACAATTTGCACATCCGCCTTGCGAATTTCATTAATCAAACCGCCAAGATACATATCTTTTTCTTGGAGAGCTCTTTCGTAGGCACGAATGTCTCTGTCATGCTGGCCATTCTTTTCTTCTAGGGCTTTTAGGAGAGTATCCAAGTGTTGCTTGATAAGCTTGCATTGTATTTTCTAGATCTTGTATTTTCCTTCTTAGCTTTTGACGCCGATCGACTAGTCATTAATTCTGCAGACGCAGCCAGATTCAACATTCTTCTTCCTTAACTCTATCATTGCACGCGCAGCCTTTTTCCTCTTCCTTCTTTGCTTTCCTCTCCGTAATTCCATCCCACCTTTGATGTTGCTTAGTTCTTCCTTCCATTCCATTGATGATTTGCCCACCCGCTATTCTTTATGGTGCCTCTTAATTTCTTATTTTCCAAATGAAGATCCTTTAAGTCATTTCTCATGATCTCACTTTTTTCTCGGACTTTCTCGCTTCGGATTTTCCAATTTGAACATCTATCTTCACTGGTAATTTTCTCTTAAAGAGAACTAATATCCCGTAATGATCGGCCTTTTCACGCTCAAATTCATGTCTTGCTATTTCCAATTCGGACGGCATTTCTTCCGAGAAAGGATTCGGAAAATATAATCCGTTGGTGAGGTTTGTTGACTATTCACTGTCTTTGTCTCCATATTTCATAATCTTGAGTGATAGTATCAGCATACTGAGCTAACTCCATTAGGTAGATTTCCTTCCAAGACTTTGCGAGATCTCGGACTTTTTCATGTAACCTTCACCGTAAAAGCAAACTCGATCGTGCTAATCCTCCCAGAGTGGTATGAATCGTCGTGAAGCAAAATGTCTTTGAACCATTAACGGTGCATATCCAACTCCTCCCTATAATCCGAGTAAAGGTACCCAATCTTGGCTTCCGATTTGTATAGCAGAATCAAGGAGGATCCATGGTGCTTCCAAGTTATATCTTCTGCGGAGGTTCAAAAACTCAAACCCAGTCGTTGTTGGTGACATCCTTCGCCAATCTTTCTCAAGGTAAGCTTCCAATGGAGCGAATGTTTTCGAAAACATGTGGAAGGTGTGCGCCCACTTTCCGTAAGTGGCTCGAATCAAAACATTAAGTAGTCAGGCACATCCGATAAAACGTCATTCCCATTTTCTCCTACAACAATTTAGAGATCTAAAAGTCTCATTAAAATAGTTGGGACGGGTTGATTCTTGCCTCAACTTTTCAAAGAAATCCACTATCACAACTTCTATATGCCCAAGAACTTTTGGGAAGACAATTAATCCGTAAATGGCTAAAGCAAACAGATCCACTCTCTTTACAATATCTGGATGATTTTGAACTAAGTCTCATAGAGAAAACTATGGAATACAACTGACTTCGTTCTTTTTCTTTATCTATTTTTCAGCCCATGTATCAGCCATTCCTGTCAACTTCATTAGCTTTTTCTTGAAGGTCATTGGTTTGGGCTCTTTCACATATATCTTGCTGAATTGTGCATTGTTAACGCGAAGCAAAGCGGCATACTCTTCTATGGTCGGAGTCATATCTTCCTGGTTGAAAGTAAAACATTGATAAGTCGGGCCTCAAAATTGAACCATGGCTTGAATCAACTGCTCGCCTATGTTGATTTGCGATTAAGTGAGCTATATCCTGTATTTTCAAAGTGAAGATGCCCCTAGTGCCCAAGTCCCACTGTTTCCAGATCCTAGTCAAGTCTTCGAGGTTATTCCGACGAACATTCATAGTTACATGCTCCGGAAGATTGGAGATACATCATTCTTTTAAACTGTCTCCTTTTGCTTTCTATGTTTTCAAAGACCAGTCTCGAACCACGGCATTTTTCTCGGTCACTTGTGCAATTGACTCCTCTATCAGAAACCCGTTTTTGGCAACCAATCTCTAATCAACACCTTCCTAACAAGATGCCTATGATGCATGATGAAAAATAAAAATGAAGACAAATAACATTGGGTAGTAATTACAACAAATATAAACGGAGAAAACTATGGAAAATCTAACAAATTAAGATATTTAATTTTGCATTTTGGTGAAACTGACCTACTTTTTTTTATTACCCCATCTTATTTACAAAATAAACTTACCCCACATGCTCATCGATAATCTACCTCTCTAAATTATTAAACGGACCGATTTGCTTGCATAAAAGTGTAAATGTAAAGGAAATAAAAGGTAAGAAGCGTTTCTCCCATGTACTTATTTTGGTAACTATTAACTGACGGAGGTTCGGCATGGCTCTAATCGGGTGGCTCATACGGTTCACTATATGCGGTTTTGGTTCTAAAAGGTTTCGAATTGTCCGTCTTGTCGCCTACTAAGGCTAGTACGAGCCTCTGTTATCGCCCATCATAGGCTCATGAGCTCAATTTGAAGGATTACATTTACTTATGCCTATGCGGAGGGACAAGTTAACTTACGAAAGCATAAGTCATATGTAACCCTAAGTATTCACTAGCCTCAAGGAGGGACGAAGTTAACTCACGAAGGCATAACGCTTACTTCCACTTAAGCGATTGAGTCAGTAGAGAGCTCATGTTATGCAAAATGCAAGTGCAGTGTGTGGGGAGAAACTCATAAACCTTTTCGCTTTTTATTTTAAAACTAAAAACTAAAACCGTAAAAACTTAAAGTCGAAAACAAAAAGATAAGACAAGTTAGAAAAATATTTACAACATGATGCAAATGCATGATTTTTCAAAAAACAAAATTTAAGGATCACGACTTAATATTAATTTGAACAAGGAGTTTCGAAAATTTTGACAACACGCGTTTAATTCGAGACTCGACTCTCCAAAATATCCCCAGTGGAGTCGCCAGCTGTAGCGACCTAAAATTTGCTTGGGCGCTAATTGAGGAAATTATTGAACATTTGAAAACAGAGTTTCGATTTTATTAAAAAAGGGAGTCGCCACCGATCTTTTTTTCTAGGTGTGATCGGACACCTAATAAATCCTCTTTTTAAAGAAAAATCATTTTTTTGAATTTTCTTAAAAAAGGGCCGGGTTTAAGTCTGCGTCAAAATTCCAGAGAAAAATAGGGTTCGAGTTGATTCTGCGAGGAAGGTATTAGCACCCTCGCGACGCCCAAAATTGGTATCTCGTTAAATGCGCGTTGTCTTAATTTTCAAAAATACAAGTTCAATTTAATATTTAATCGTGATCCGATTGAGACACGAAATTTTTTTAAAAAACGAGAATTTTAAGACTCGAGAAATTTTTTTTTTAAAACCCGAGAATTTTTGAAATTTTTTAAAACATTGAAATTTTGAAAACACGAAATTTTAGAAATCTGAAAACACGAGAATTTTTGAAACACGAATTTTTTAAAATACGAAATTTTTGAAAACACGGAAATTTTAAAACATAAGAAACTTTTTTTTTAAAACATGAAATTTTTGAAAACCCGAAAATTTAGAAAACACGAAATTTTAGGAATACGGAAACTTTAAAAACACGAGAATTTTTTTAAAACACGATTTTTTTTTGAAAACACGGAATTTTTGAAAACACGAAATTTTTTTTAAACCCGAAAGTTTTGAAAACACGAAAGTTTAGAAATACGAAAACTTTTTGAAAACATGAGAATTTTTTTTGAAACATGAAATTTTTTTTGAAAACACGAAATTTTTGAAAATACGGAAATTTTAAAACACAAGATTTTTTTTGTTTTAAAAACATGAATTTTTGAAAATACGAGAACTTTAAAAACATGAGAATTTTTTGAAATACTGAAATTTTTTGAAAACACGAAAATTTTGAAATATGAAAATTTTTGAAAACTCAAAATCTTTGAAACACAAAAATTTTCAAACAAGAATTTTTTTAAAACACCAAAATTTTGAAAACACAAAATTTTGAAATACGAGAATTTTTGAAAACACGGGAATTTTTTTTGAAAACACGATTTTTTAAAACACGGAAATTTTGAAAACACGACAATTTTCTGAAAACACAAAAGTTTGGAAACTCAAAATTTTATTTTATTTTTTGATTTTTTGATTTTTTAAAGGTATGATCGTATTTAACACTAACCGATGATATTCACCCAACATAGCGATGAAATCAACGACAAGTGTTAAACCGATTCGTTGTTTTATTTATTAAAATTATTAAAATTAAAAGTAAAATAAAACACAATTAAAAATAAAAATACTAAAATATTAATAATATTAAAACGAGATGTCATTAAAATACACTAATTAAATTAAAAGTAGGTAAAAGGAATTACCGAAAAGTTCAAAATTACGAGCTTGAAGAATGAGATACACGACCCGGGCTCTTTTTCCTTTTTTTTTTTTCTTCTTTTTTTTTTTTTTTTTTTTTTTCTTTTTTTTCTTCTTTTTTCTCTTTGGCTCACTGCTTTGGGCCTGGGCCTGCTGGTTGGGCTTGTCATTGAACTCCTGGTCGGGTCGGGTCGACCCGCTGTCTATTTTTTATTTTTTATTTTTTTGCTTTCTTTTTTCCTTTTTTCTTTTTCTTTCTTTTTTCTTTTTTTCTTTCTTTTTCTTTCTTCTTCTTCTTCTTCCTCCTAGCTCCATTACGCCATGGTCGTCTCCTCCACCAGTGTGACGATTTCTTCTTCTCTTCTTCTTCTTCTTCTCTTTTCTCCTTTTTCTTCTTTTTTCTTTCTTTTCGTGGTTTTTTTTTTTTGTTGGGGTTTCGATTTTGGTTGATTTCTTTATAGTGTTTTTTGCAGGTGTTAGGTGGCTGGGGAAGGAGGCCATCCCTTAGGCTGGTGGCGGAAAATCGGGGTGGGTGCGAAATCCACTGAATTTTGGAGATTTTCTGACAGAAGGACCATATTGCAATTGCAGTAAAACTATTGGGGCCAAAGTGCAATTTTAAGAAAGATAAGGGATAAAAATGTAATTTTGAAAAGTTTTGGGGCTAAAATGTAATTTCAAGAAAGTTTAGGGTTAAAATGTAATTTTTTTAAAATTTTTTTTAAATTTTTTAAATTTTTTTTAAATTTCTTTTTAAATAAACCCATAATTGTTTTGACAAAATTTAGTCTTACATCGGTTTTAGTTTGTTATGAGGTTTTGTTCGGGGAATGTTGGCTTTCTTTTGGGAGCTATCGTGTTTCTTGCTTATTTTCTTAGTTTGGGTGTGGTTGATGTGGGTTGTGTTTAAGTTAATTCTATTTTTTGGGTTTTTATAAACTTTAGTTTGATTGAGAAAATAAAATATTTCAAGATTAAAGTTTAAAGTTTAAGGTAGATTTAAAAGTAAAAATGTGATTCGTAGGAAGTGAAGTAGACAAAAGATTTATGTTAGAATTTTAGTGTGAAAAGAATGAAATTGAGAAAGATATATTCACGAAAAGGAATTAGTGATTAATAAGGTTGATTGTGTAGTGAATAGATTTAACTTGATGTCTTCCAAGCCTCCCCTTTTAAAAAGGTCATAAATTTTGTGATTTAAATCATATCTATTCTTACTATAGGTCACCATGAATCCAGGGAACTTTGCTTTGGACTCAGTAATCTGTTAAATTTAATGATGCATTCGGCTGCCTTGGCCCTATATATATTATAAAAATATATGCATGTTTATTATGTAAAAAGCTCAATTTGTTTGGGCCCAATAAACAGTTCATTTTACAAATTAAACCCAAAATCCAACATATCCAATTCAATTCAATCCAAAACTAAACCCAATAGCAGTCCCAATTAATGAACAGAAAAATAAAAAAGAAAAACCCTAGTTGTTAGCTGTCACTGTCATTGCTGCCTCTGCCATGTCAACACAGTCATTGTCATGTTCATTGCCCTCCACTTGCACCGTCACCTGCAAGGGACCAAAAAAGCAAAAGTGTCAACATAGATTAAAGCTTTGTAAAACGGCTATATCAGCCATGTTAAACCAATGTAAATTTTTTTTAGAGAGACTTTGAATACAAAAAAAAAAAAAAAAAATAGAGATTCAAGCATCAAAAAAAGTGATTCGAAAATACCAACATAGAAGATTGAAATACAAAAGAAAAACAACACAGAGAATCAAAAAGAAACAAAAGGCTCAAAACGTGCTAAGGTCTATTTTTTTATTTTTGTTTCTTTATTTTCCGTTTTTGTTTTTTTGAAATTGTTTATATACATACATATATTTCTTTATTTTCCTTTTTCAAAACTATATATATATATTAAAAAGAGTTTAAAAAAGAAAAACTTACCTAACTTTCGATCGCCAAAAAAACAAAGAGGTTTTCAACCTTCCAGTCGCCATATACGGCAATGCTAGCGCCGGCGATTGACCGGAGCTCTCGCTGGATTCGAAGGGTTTTCAGAGAAAAGGGTGAAGTTTTTTTTTTTTGTTTTTTGTCAAACTAAGGCTAAAAATAATTTTTTTCTCTAAATTTTTAGCCTTAAATAGGCCTTCAAAATGACGTCGTTTTGGATAGGCCTTTCAGGCGCCAAAACGACGTAGTTTTATGCTTGACCACACAACCCGATCCGCCTGTGGGGATCAGTGTGTTTTGCTTTTAATGCTTTATGTCATGAGTCCTCCCATTTTTTATTGTTTTACAATTAAGTTTCTTTCGTCTTTAATTTTGGCCCTATAATTTATTTCGATTTCAATTTGGTCCTCCTTGAAGCTGTGCGTTTTGGAGGGTGGGGATTATTTTCCATTTTGGTCCCTCCTTGTTATTCGCACGTTCAACTTGGTCATTTTCCTTTCTATGTACTTCTGATTTGCCCCAAATTTTTGTTTTAAAATTCAATTTAGTCTTTTCTTTGTTATTTTTGCTACTTAATTATTAAATTAATTAATTAATTATTATTATTATTATTATTATTATTATTATTATATTTTCTTTTTGTATTTACTTATGTGTTTTATTATCATATTACTAAATGTATTAGTTTTGCAATATTATTGCTATTATTATTATAATTTTTTATATATTTATTTACCTATTTTTTATATATACCTTTATCTTATTTTATCTTTTATTTATTTATATCCTTTTATATAATTTTAAAACTTTAGTTTTTATTTTATTTTATTATTATTATATTATTATTATTAATATCATCATCATGATTATTAATATTATTATTATTCTTAAATTGTTTTACACCATATTTATTTATTTATGTAATATTAAGTGTTTAGCTTCAAATTTTTAGTTTGTTATTCTTATTATTTGTCATTTTATTTCTGGCTTGTTTAATTTATTTCCGTTCTTCATATTGTCATTACATTAACATACTTATTATACTGTCATGCACGCAAACACCGTAACCCATTTTACATTTCACCACAAAACCGCGTTACATTTTACGCAATGCATTAAAAATTTTGTTTTTAAAATAAACGATACTGTGTTTTTAAAATTCGAAAGGTCATTCTCTAACTTATGGAGTTTCAACTTTCTCAATAAATCCGAACAAACGAACGTTTAAAAATTTTTAAGTAATCTCGAGAATTACGAAAAGATCGCGTTCTAACCTACGGAATATGGTTTCTTTCTAAAACCGAGATAATCAAACATATTTTAAAATAATTTTTCTCGTTTATTCGCGTATCGAAAATTTAAGACATTACGTCCTAACTTACGAGACGTAATTTTTTTCGATTAACGTGAAATATGTTCTTTTCTCGAAAATTTTTTAATTAAATAATGTTTTAATAAAAGATTGTATTTTTAAATTCCTTTCAAATTCTCAATTCTCGACACTAAGACATTAATTAATCAACTAGTTACCAATTTTGGCGTTACAAGGGTGCTAATCTTTCCTCGTACGTAACCGACTCTCGAACCCGTCTTTTTGAATTTCGTAGACCAAAATCGTTGTTTTAATGACTCAAACCGTTTATGAAAAATAACTATTTTACGAAATGACCCGATTACACCTCATCAAAAAAGGATTGGTGGTAACTCGATATTCATTTTCGTTTTCAAAATTAAGGTAGACTCTTTTTAAAAAAATAGTTTCGACATATTATATCAAAAGTCTTTTTTCCATTAATTCGAACAATGATGATGGCAGTAGTTGATTGGAGCGAGACATAATGCGCTACTGATTAGACGACACTGCACAATATGGATTTGGATATTGAAAAGTTTTGTGCAATATGGCAGTGCTGGAGAAATTTCCAGGTTCTGTTTTTTCTTAATGACTAAATATTAATTTGTATGAACTTGAATCTCAGCAAATCAATGTTCCTCCACCTGTGATAAGCTAAACATCTGCCTGTATTTTTCTAATCCTGGTTGCGCTTGCAATTATCAACCCTAATTTAACATTGTCAACTCTTCTAGCTTGTGCGGCATTAATTAATTCCTTGCGTTCTTTTTCATCATATATTAAGTACTTAAATTCATTGAATATCTTTAAGTGACAATGACAATAATAATTCCCACCGCTAGATTTCATAATTTTGGATTCGATACCCATAATTCTATGATAATACAAAAAAAAAAAAAAAATTATTACAAGTTATATTTGTTAGATACAACGCCTGTTACAACATAAACAACATTTCATAGATTATTGTAACTTGTTTTATTTAGTAGGTATGTTTTGATCAAAATTGTTTAGATTTTTAATTGATGATCTATGATTATTTTTAGGAGCCTCGCTATTGAAGTCAATTTGAGAACGAATTAACTTAAGTTAATATTTAGTCAAGACTTTCAATGTGATCGAATTTTTAATAAATAAGATATTTGATCTTCAAGATGTTTTATGCTTATTAATAGACGACTTGTTTAGGTTATTGTACAGTGAAAGGGAAAACACTTAATTTCTTCATTAAAGAACTAGTTTGTAGTGCAAAATTGTGTAAGTAAACTAAAATATTTATTAGTTCACATCTAAACTCTCAGTGTGAAAGACTTAGATGGAGAGTGATCCAGTTCAATATATAGGAGTGAGGTAGCAATTTGGTGAGTGAGTTGAACTTAAATTACAACTTGTACTTGTTGATTTTAGAATGAACTACTTTCTAGGTGAGGCCCTGCAGACGTATGAGTAAACAACTTTTGGTGTCTATCTTTTATTCTATAACTAGTAGTAACTTTGATCATTTTCAACAGAATGAATATTTGATAGGAAAGATCAATGATTTTACAATTAATATCAAACCTAGACACTTGATGTACTAAGTGGAGATCTTGTCATTAATTTGCAATTGAGATGGAAGGTTCATTAGTTTTTAGACCCCTCATGTTGAATGTGTAACACTCCTAGCCTGTCTCGATCACCGGGACTGAGCTACAAAATGCTACAGTACAAAACAAAAAAAAAATTATAGAAATTTAATGGATAATTCAAGCAAAAATCATTATTTATTATGATATAAATAATTCAGAACAAAATTAAACCTTTGCTGAGCTTAATAAAAGCTTACGTGAACTCTAAAGTTAACCCGAGATCGAACGAGGACCAAATTGCCAAGATTTCAAAAGTCCAGAATGATGTTGTGAAGTGAGGGAGTTCTTCATCGTGACGTTGCCAAATCAGTTTGTCATGTCACGACGTCAGAATGTTTGACGTCGCAATATCACTAACTATTTTGGCCTCGTTGAGACAACAGAGTTCC
Source organism: Gossypium rotundifolium (assembly GCA_025506655.1). Classification (NCBI taxonomy): domain Eukaryota; kingdom Viridiplantae; phylum Streptophyta; class Magnoliopsida; order Malvales; family Malvaceae; genus Gossypium; species Gossypium rotundifolium. The sequence goes on from CP106723.1 coordinate 37,967,187, forward strand.
TCGTTTCAACATGACATTATATGCATTTCCTTGTCAGGACGACCACCATATGACGTTGCAACATGGATCCTATTTTTGGTATGTTAAGGCCATTTGATACTTGCTTCAATCTAATACTCAAATAGGTCAAAAGAGTTCTTATAGCATCATTCAAACATGTTTAAAACATTCCCAAAATCATGTCAAAACATATCATTCATCATTTTCTTAACACCTAACCAAATACAAGATCATCAAACCATTAAACACCTTCTAAGGATTTTACCTACAATTCACCCTTTGAAATCATCAACCGTTCAACTTATGATACTAATCAATCATGTAACACTCCTTTCCTGGTTCGGTCGTCGGACCTGAGTCACAGGAAGTTACAACACGAGCTCAAAAAATAGTTACATACTTTAAACATTTGTGCCGAATCATGCCGCCAACCAATAGGTGACAGATTTCTTCTGCGGATCATTTCTACCATGCACAAAATTTTCGATGATTAAATTTTAGATTATTCTGCGGATATCCCTAATTCAAAAAGTAAGGCGAACATTGAATTTGAAACATTTCTTGTGGATTATTTAAAATGTCGGACTATTCCGTGGATACTCCTATGCTATGGTAGGCCCTGCGGAACTTAAGACTCAGAACAAAACAAAACAGAATTTTTATTTAATTAACATACATCATGAGAATTCAAAAATACCCACCTTCAAAGTTTAACAATTTTTTTTACAATAAACCCAATGACTATATACATGCCACTTAGGCTGACTCAAATAAATTGGGAGTCTACCACAATGTTTGGCGAATAGTGTGAACTTCTTGCTAATCTGATCCACGCATTCTAAATGTTCCAAAATCTACAAGGTAAAAGCAACCTAGATCTAAGTATTTAAGTACTTAGTAAGCTCATACAAATTTGATAGTTTACTTACCTCTCACAATAATTATATGATAACTTGATACGCAAACCTAGTTTACCTATTTGTTAACACAGTTCGCTAACAAGTTAGGTGCATATATTTCATTACCTACAGTATATCAAGTAAGTAACATTATTCAATGACAGTCTTCATGTCAAATTCAACCTCTTTTCTTCGGGATTCCGCGAATTCCTTGCCTCTTCTTTGTTTATTAAACCCAAAGCCATGACCAGTAATCGGTACAACGAAGAATCAATTATTGATAACTTCAAAGATCTTCAAGAAAGGGGAGAAGGAAAAACACTTGAGACAGATTCAATGAAAAGCTCCACTTCAAGAGAGAGGTTTTGAGCCCTTAGTATCTTTGACGAGTGAGACGAGAGACATAATCGAATCACTCGGTTGGGTTATAACTCTTGAAAAGAGTTATATTTTAGGCCTCTAGATTGAATTAATTGTTTGTAATTAAGTAAATATGTTTGCATTTTTAGGATATTTTTAGAACACTGCAAAAAAAAAAAAAAAAGCTTGAATTATGCTATAAATGTCATTATTTGCTATTGGGAAGAAAGGTGTTGGTTATGGTTGGCAGCAGGTGTAAGATGAAGAAGAGAAGAGAGAAATGAGAAAGAAAATGAAGGAAGTGAAATATTGCCATGGAAAATTGTTCGTTAGATTGCCAACAAGAATGCCATGGAAATTCCACGAAGATAACATAGCACTCAGCCCACGTCACTATTAACTAACTGTACTTGTACCAGATAAACCACTCTAAAAAAAAGGAAGCAAAAAGTGTGTGTTGAGAGGGAGGGACCTACCATATAAATGAGGAAAGAGACGCAATGGGACGAGGATTTTAGGGAGATAGCAATTGAAGAGCGTTTTCCACTGCATCGAATTCTCGTGAAAATTTCAGAGAAAAGAGAGGAGAGGGTAGCATCTTACAGAGAAAAAAATCACAAATGCAAGGAAGGGGAAGAGAAATCTACCCTGGGTTTTGCATCAAACTTTAGGATTAAAGTGAAATTTGGAGTAGCGAGAGCTTCCTGCAGTTCTACCTTTATTTTCTGATTTGAACTTGGTGATTTGTAAACTTGAATGATGATGTTGAATGGTTTTATTTTGGATTTGAATGTCCAATCCATGAGCTAAATCTCATTGGGTTGGAATTATTTGGGTGAATTTTCACTATCTTTAATGCCTATGGTCTGATTTTGAGTAGACTACAGTTTCATTTGATTTGTGATTATTTTAAATGAATGCATTGTAACACCCCTTGCCCGTGTTAGAGTTGGAACAGGGCATGAGGCACTACACAGTCTAATCTTGCTTAAACATCTAGAATAGTGTTATAAAATTTCATTTATCCCAGTCGCTCGCACATACTCGACCTAAGAGGCCCTAAACATACTTCGAGAAGTATCGAAATCTTTCCTGGAACTTTCACGAGTTCAAGAAACTTTTAATCAAAACAGGGGCCACACTCCCGTGTAGGCCTAGGGACACGCCCGTGTGCCCCTAAGGCATGCTCGAGTCTTCCACCCGTGGTCAACACTGACTAATTCACACGGCCATGGCACGCCCATGGCTCTGGCCCATGTATATAACCTTAGCATTCTGACTTACCCACACGGCCTATACATACGCCCATTGTACCCCAGCCGTATGGTGATTTAAATCCTAAGTGCGAGGTGCAGACTTCACACGGCCTGGGCGCACGCTCATGTGCTAGCTGTGCCTCCCACACGGTCTAGACCCACGCCCGTGTGTTTACCTAAGTGGACAATTAGTTGGCTATATACCAAGCCCTTTCCACCCTACAATGCAAACATACATACTTCCATTCAAAACAATATAACTCCTATCTCATAAGCAAGTCTAAGAACTCATTCCAACATACAAGATAATAAAAGAAACATACTCTTCATGAATTTCATCTTCATTAAGAAAAGAGTTTGCCAAGTATTTGCCTAACTTATAGGCCATTTACAAAATGACTTTTACAAACTTACATAGCCAACACTTTGACTAACAATTACAACTTAACAAAATATTTGAGCCCTATACATGCCATAATCAAAATAAGTATAAAATTGTTATACCAAAGTGTTGTCGATAGTGCGATTTCTAAACTCCTACGTCCACGATTCTTGAGTTACCTTGGCAATACTACAAGAAAGAAGGGCAATGAAAACGGGGTAAGCATAAAGCTTAGTAAGTTTGAATGGAAAATAAATAGCAATAATAAGCCCATAAAATAATCCATCTACGGTGTTAGCTAACCGTACATGAGTCAAGGCTTCTTGACAATACTTACTTACAATTGCCCTTATCTAGCACATACCGTGCCACATATCGAAACCAATTATTCGTGACTCATTCACGAGTACCTGTATTCACTCATTCACATGACTTAAATATCATTCACATTTCTATTTCTAAATTTATCTACTTATCCCACTATTCACAAGGGATAATCAAAGACGTGTGTTTATCGTCATTACTGTAAGTATAAAGCCAATGCCACATCCTTAAGGTGGTCTTACATGGAGCCACCTCTAGATGCCAAAGCCATATCCCGGATATGGTCTTATATGGGATTACCTCTAAGTGCCAATGCCATATCCCAGATATGGTCTTATATGGAATTTTCTATCATGTATCGATGCCATATCCTGAATATGGTCTTATACAATTTTCATATTCATTACCGAAGCCATATCCCAGATATGGTCTTATACGGGATCTCAGCTCGGTGCTGAGGCCATGTCCCGGACATGGTCTTATACGGAACCTTATCTATTTCATATCTCATTAATAGCATTTTTATAATCAATATGGCCCATTAAGACTTCATCATCTCATTCACATTAACTACTCAATTTAGTAGTGCATCATGCATTAATATAATGTCAAGCATTTCTCAACATGCTAACATAAATATTGCTTAATTTACATACAAACTTACCTCGATTTCAAAATAAGCTAGCTTGTCGATCTAGTCCGAGACTTTGTTTTTTCCCGATCAAGGCGGGTCCTCGGTTCTTCTTACTCTACAATATAAATTTAACAAATTTTAACCACTATATCAATAAAAGCATTTCAATTATCATGCTTAGGCAAAATTACTATTTTGCCCCTAGACTTTGGCAAAATGACCATTTTACCCCTAGGCTTGGAAATAAATTCTAATTACATTTCTACCTTCAACAAGCCTAGGTGAACATTTAATGCTCTTAAAGCTATCATCAAAAATCAATATCTCACATACTAACCCCAAACTTTATAACCCTTTCATCAAAGTCCTATTTGGTGTTTTCATGCTATCACCCTTCATAAAAGTTGTTCATCTAACAACTAAGACTCATTTTCTTCCATAGAAATGCAACAATTAACTAAGATAGCTCTCATGGAAAAACTCTAAACTTTTTACAATATTGCACAATAGTCCCCTCATTTGAAAGCTTAAGCTTTAGGGGTCTCAAAAGTAAAATTATTTTCAATAAAAGGTCACTAGAACACTTACTAGGATGAAGGAGAGCTTGCTGAAAATTTTGATCTTTCAACCTCTATTATGCTTGCCAATTTCGGTGGAGAAAGATGGAGAGAAAGATGATATCTTTTCTTTCTTTATTATAATATTAAACTATCAATTTAATCCACCTACTCACCAACTTTGACCAACTTGGTCAATCCTTGTCCCTTATGCCCGGCCAAGCACTTACAAGGGGCTAAATTGCCTTTTAAAGACCTCACATTGTCAATCTATATCCATTTGGTACTTTTAACTTATAAAATGGAACTTTCGCACTTTATGCGATTTAGTCCTTTCTCGTGATTAAGCATGAAATCGTTAAAATTAAAGTGCCAAAATTCTCATGCACACATTCTATCATATTATGACTTATAATATAACATGAAAGTAAATTTCTCAAATCTCGGGTTAGTGATCCTAAAATCACTATTCCGACTAGCCCCTAAATTGGGCTGTTATAATTCTCCCCCTTAAGGATTTTCGTCCTTGAAAATCTTACCAGTGAAAAGGTTGGGATATTGGTTTCTCATCATTTCCTCGGTCTCCCATGTAGCCTCTTCTATTTCGTGTCTTTGCCATAGGACTTTCACTAAGACTATGCTTTTGTTTCTTAATTACTTGACCTCACGAGCCAAAATTCTAACTGGTTCATCACCATACATCAAATCCGGTTGTATCTCTACCTCTGTCGGCTCTATGACAAGTGAAGGGTCTGAACGATATCGGCGTAACATGGATACGTGAAAGACGTCATGAATCTTTTCTAGCTTAGGTGGCAAGGCTAACCGATAAGCTACCGGTCCTATCTTTGTGGTAACTTCATAAGGTCCGATAAAGCGCAGACTCAATTTGCCCTTCCGGCCAAATTTGAGGACCTTCCTCCAAGGTGATACTTTCAAGAACACTTTATCACCGACTTTGAATTCCATCTCTTTCCTTTTTAAATCCGAATAGGACTTCTGTCTATCTGAGGTGACTTTCAGGAAGTCATGTATCATTTTTACTTTCTCTTACGTTTCCTTAACCAAGTCAACCCCGTGTATCTGTTTCTCTCTAAGCTCAGACCAATACAAAGGCGTTCGACATTTACGCCCATACAATGCCTCATAAGGCGCCATCTTCAAACTTGACTGAAAGTTGTTATTGTAGGCGAATTCCACCAATGGCAAGTATTTCTGCCAATTACTGTGGAATTCCAGAACACAACATCGAAGCATGTCTTCTAGTATATGAACTACCTTCTCTGACTACCCGTCAGTTTGCGGATGGAAGGCTATACTGAAACTCAATTTCGTGCCCAATGCTTCTTGCAGCTTTTTTCAAAATCGTGATGTGAATCTCGAATCTCTATCTGAAATAATAGACAATGGTACACCATGAAGTCTTACTATATCATACATGTACAAGTCTGCCAATTTATCGAGTGAATAGTCGACTCACACAGGTATAAATTGGGCTGACTTAGTAAGTCTATCTACCACTACCCATATTGCATCTTTCTTGTTTGGAGTCAATGGTAAGCCCATCATGAAGTCCATGGTAATACGATCCCATTTCCATTCAAGAACCATAATGGGCTAAAGTAAACCCAAAGGTACTTGATGCTCTGCCTTCACTTGCTAACAAATCAGACACTTCGATACAAACTCGGAAATGTCTTTCTTCATACCAAGCCACCAATACCAATTCTTCAAATCATGGTACATCTTCGTGCTGCCTGGGTGAACATTCAAACATCCGCTATGTGCTTCATGTAAGATTTTACGAATAAGTTTGACATTTCTAGGTACACAGATCCTATCTCGAAATGTCAAACATCCATCAGGATTTACTCGAAAGTCTGACTCAACATTCGACTCACATAAAACTCTCTTGTCTTGCAAACTGTTATCATCTTTCTAAGCTTCACAAATATCATAGTGAAACAATGGTTTACCCTCAATTCGGCTAAGACAGAACCATCATCCAACAAAGTCATCTGAGTACTCATGGCTCTTAGTGCAAACAATGATTTTCTGCTCAAAGCGTCAGTGACTACGTTTGCCCTTCCTGGATGGTAGTCAATTACCAACTCATAATCTTTAATCAGCTCTAACCACCTTCGTTGCCTCAAATTCAATTCTTTTTGAGTCATCAAATATTTTAGGCTCTTATGATCAGTGAAAATCTGACCCTTTCACCATATAAATGATGCCTCCAAATTTTTAACGCAAACACGATTGCAGCCAACTCTAAATCATGAGTCGGTAGTTCTTCTCGTGCGGCTTCAACTGCCTAGAGGTGTATGCAATCACTTTACCCTCTTGCATAAGTACACAACCCAAACCGTTTAAGGACGCGTCACTACAAACCAAAAATTCTTTACCTGGCTCAGGTTGCACCAGAACAGGAGCCTCAATCAACAGTGTCTTTAGTTTCTCAAAACTCTATTGACACCTTTCCATCTAATCGAACTTTACATCTTTCTATAAAAGTCTCGTCATCGGGTAGCTATCATAGAAAACCCCTTGACAAAACGCCTATAATAGCCATCTAGGCCTAGAAAATTCCTTACTTCAGTTACGCTCCTCACCGGTTTCCATTCCACAATTGCTAAAATCTTACTCAGATCGACTCTAATCCCATCTCCCGAGAGAATGTGCCCCAAAATCCCACTTCCTTAAGTCAAAATTCACTCTTACTAAATTTGGCATACAATTGTTTTTCTCTCAAAACTTGTAGAACCATACTCAAATGCTCGGCATGATCGTTCTCATCTCGAGAGTAGATCAGTATGTCATCGATGAAGACCACAAAAAATCTATCCAAGTACGGTAAAAAAATGCGATTCATCAAATCCATGAAGATCGCGGGGGCATTCGTTAGACCAAAAGGCATGACCAAAAATTCATAATGGCCATACCTAGTCCTAAATGAGGTTTTCGGCACATTCGAGTCCTTGACTCTCAGCTGATAGTACCCTGATCTCAAATCTATCTTGGAAAATACTGTGGCTCCCTTCAATTGATCAAATACATCATCGATCCTCGTCAGCGGGTACTTATTCTTCACCGTCACCTTGTTGAGTTACCGATAATCTATACATAGTCTTATGGAACCATCTTTCTTCTTCACGAATAGAACAGAGCACCCCACGGGAAGAAGCTCAGCTTTGTAAAGCCCTTTTCTGTTAGCTCTTGCAACTGTGATTTAAGCTCTTTTAAATCGGTTAGAGCCATTCTATATGGAGCAATAGAAATAAGGGCAGTCCAGAGCTAATTCAATCCCAAATTCAATCTCTCTATCCGGAGGTAGCGCTGGCAACTCTTCCGAAAAACATCTAGGTACTCACATACTATGGGTACTGACTCAATTTTCAACTTAGTCTCTTTAGTGTTCAACACAAAGGCAAGATAAGCCTTATACCCTTTCCTTAGATACCTCTGAGCTGACATAGTTGATATCACTATTGGTGACCTATCCGACTTATCTGGTTCAACACGAATAAAATTACTATTTTTATCTCTCAACTCGATATGCTTCTTCCCACAATTCACAATTACTCCATGGGTAACTAACCAATCCATCCCGAGGATGACATCAAACTCGTCAAACGGTAATAACATAAGATCGACCGGGAAACAATGACCCTTAATCATCAAAAGGCACCCTTTGCAAACTCTATCAACCAACACACATTTTCCTAGGGGATTAGACACTCTTATGATGAATTCGATAGACTCTACAGGCATCCTCATGCTAGAGACTAATTTCATGCATATGTATGAGTGGGTAGATCCCGGGTCAATTAAAGCTATAACACGAGTATTATTGAGAGAAAAGATACCAGTGATCACGTCAGGGGAAGATGCCTCTTCACGAGCACGAATGGCGTCCTCGCCTGTGCTCTGCCCTTGACTCTAGCAGCTTGCTCTCTAGATGGATTCTTACTTCCCATCTCAATCCCCGAGTTTCTCAATGGTCTTTCCCTAGTGGTACTTCCCGATCTTGTATTCTGAGGCTTTTCTTTCTCGTCCACCTCGGGACAATCTCTGATAAAGTGGTCTAAGGACCCACATCTGAAGCAAGCTTTCTCATTAGCTCGACATTCACCAGAATGGCGCCTGCCACACTGAAGGCATTTCGGTCTACTTGGTCAGACATTTCCCATACTAGCAACTGATGTGGTTTTCCCTTTCGATCCCGAGAATTGCTTTCCTTTACTTTGGGTTGAAAACCCCGCTGAAGTGACTGATCGAGTAGTGAAATCCCTTGATTTCTTAGATAAGGATTGGTGAGACTTATTTAGTTTTCTCTTCCTCGAGTCACGAGACTCAGACTCACTATTCTATTCTCTTTAGCCAATTCCTCGACTTTACAGGCTCTATCTACCAACACCACAAACTCCTTTAATTCGAGAACTCCCACGTATAGGCGGATATATTCATTCAACCGTCTTTGAATCTCTTACACATGACGACCTCGGTAGACATGCACTCCCGTGCATACTTGCTCAGCCTTACGAACTCCCGTTCGTAGTCAGTCACTGACATACGGCCTTACTTCAGTTTCAAGAACTCCTTTCTCTTGTGGTCAATGAACTTCTGGCTTCAATTCCTCTTGGAAGAATTCCCAACTAACTCTCTCCCTTGGCACCACCGACACCAGGGTGTTCCACCATTGGTAGGTCAATCTCTCAAGAGAGACACCACACACTTTAAGCACTACTAAAGCGTGCAGGATAACTCATCGAATACCGGATTGTACTCTCGAGCCAGAAATTCACTTTCTCCAGGTCATCATCCTTATTCACCCAAAATTCCTGGGCTCTTTACTTTCGGATCTTATCCACTGGAGGCCTTTCTCTTCTCACTACCTCAACCACTTGAGGGGCTACTGGAGCGGTTTGAGGAAATGGTAGGGATAGAGGGGTTGAGTGTTAGGATTTGCTTGGGTATACTCAGTATACCAGTTGCTCGTCATGTGGAGAAAGGCTTCTCGAGCCTCTTCCTCCTGACCCAAGGTCTCGGGTCTACTATTAATTGGCGCGATCCCTTGAGCGAGAGCCGGCGTGTTACTTGTAGCATCATCGAGCTGTAGTTCGATTTGGATCAGAATCCATCTACTACATAAAACACAATTGTATACGTCAGGAGTCATCACACTATCATTACTCAGACACTCTTACATATTGTACGTATAGCTAGACTCGTACTTACGCTATGTTAGTCCTAGAATTAACTAAACCGTAGTTCTGATACCAATAAATGTAACACCCCTTGCCCATGTTCGAGCCGAAAAAGGTCTTGAGGCACTACACATGTAATCTTACTTAAACATCTAGAATAGGGTTACAAAATTTCGTTTAACCCTGTCGCTCACACATACTCGGCCTAAGAGGCCCTAAACATACTTCCGAGAAGTATCGAAATCTTTTCGGGAACTTTCACGAGTTCAAGAAAATTTTTAATTAGAATAGGGGCCACACTCCCGTGTAGGCCTAGGGACACGCCCGTGTGCCCCAAGGCATGCCCGTGTCTTCCACCCGTGGTCGACACTGACTAATTCATACGGCCATGGCATGCCCGTGGATCTGGCCCGTGTATATAACCTTAACATTCTAAATTACCCACACGGCCTATACACATGCCTGTGTACCCCAGTCGTGTAATGATTTAAATCTTAAGTGTGAGGTGTAGACTTCACACGGCCTGGGCGCACGCCCATGTGCTGGCCGTGCCTTCCACACGGTCTGGACCCAGGCCTGTGTGTCTACCTAAGTGGACAATTAGCAGGCTATATACCAAGCCCTTTCCACCCTACAATACACACATACATACTTCCACTCAAAAAAATACAACTCCTATCTCATAAGCAAGTCTAAGAACTCATTCCAACATACAAGATAATAAAAGAAGCATACTCTTCATGAATTTCATCTTCATTAAGCAAAAGAGTTTGCCAAGTATTTACCTAACTTATAAGCCATTTACAAAATGACTTTCACAAACTTACATAGCCAACACTTTGACTAACAATTACAACTTCACAAAATACTTGAGCCCTATACATGCCATAATCAAAATAAGCATAAAATTGCTATACCAAAGTGTTGTCGATAGTGTGATTTCTGAACTCCTACGTCCACGATTCTTGAGTTACCTTGGCAATACTACAAGAAAAAAGGGCAATGAAAACGGGGTAAGCATAAAGCTTAGTAAGTTTGCATGGAAAATAAATAGCAATAATAAGCCCATAAAATAATCCATCCACGGTGTTAGCTAACCGTACATGAGTCAAGGCTTCTTGACAATATTTACTTACAATTGCCCTTATCTAGCACATAGCGTGCCACATATCAAAACCGATTCTTCGTAACTCATTCATGAGTACCTGTATTCACTCATTCACATGACTTAAATATCATTCACATTTCTATTTCTAAATTCATCTACTTATCCCACTATTCACAAGGGATAACCAAAGACGTGTGTTTTTCATCATCATTGTAAGTATAAAGCCAATGCCACATCCTCGAGGTGGTCTTACATGGAGTCACCTCTAGATGCCAAAGCCATATCTGAATATGGTCTTATATGAGATTACCTCTAGGTGCCAATGCCATATCCCGGATATGGTCTTATATGGAATTTCCTATCATGTATCTGTAATAGCCCGATTTAGGGCATAGTCAGAATAGTGGTACGAGACCACGAATTCGAGGTGAATTTATGAGTTTTTAAGGTTTATGGCATGTTTGCATGCTAGTGTGAAAGTTTCATGAAGCAATTTTATTAAATTGAGGTTGAATGGTCAAAAAAGGACAAAATTGCAAAAGTTGAAAAATATGAGTTTCTGGAAGCTTTTTGTATGAAATAGCTTTAGAATATAAATTAGAGGTCCTTAAGTAGCAATTTTCCCAAATTATAATTTTTGGACAAAATTGGACATAGTAAATTGTAAATTTTTAAAGAGAAGGGCATTTTAGTCATTTGTCTAATAAATGATTAAAATAGGAAAAATGATAAAATCTATTCTTCTTCTTCCTCAAATTGTCGAAAATTTGGAGACTCCATAGCTAGGGTTTTCATTTTTTCAAGCTTTCCAAACAAGTTCATCTTAGCCTGCTTTTAATATTCTTCATATTTTGAAGTTCTCGTACTATGAATTAGCTATTTTAGCTATAAAATAAGCTAAGATGCATGTTTAAAATATTCTCATGAATGACATGCTTGTTAAATGATATTTTATGGAAGTTTATGAGAGTTTGATGTTAGATAAACATCTTTTCTAAGTGAATTTCATGAAAATGATAGTATGGACTAATTTGTAATAGTTATGAAAATTGATCATACATACTAAAAATAGTGAGAATTGATGATTGTTATAGTGGAGAAAATGAATCAGCTAAGCATGGAGTTTAAGAAAGTTTAATGAGAATTATTTTACGAGCCTTGGGGTAAAAGTGCAAATATGAGAAAGTTTAAGGGCAAAATAATAATTTTTTCAAAGTATGAGTAATGAGTCAATTTAGTCAATGTGATTATTAAATGATCTATTTATGATTATAGATCAAGAAAAACGAAGCCCAGATCGAAACTAAGGCAAGAACAAAGTCAAAGACTAAATTGCATATCTACATACATTTTGTATATTAAGGTAAATTTGTATGATTTCTAAGCTTTATGAATTCTATCATTGAATTGCTTAGTATAATGTACATTATTATCATGGAATGGTTATTTTTTGTTAAACAAAGAAATCAATGAGATTAAGTATGAGCAAGTCCCGATTAAAGATGAATTTCCTAGGATACTCGATCTACCACATGAGATAAGAAAGTCAGTATAAGACCAAACCAAGGCGTGGCATCGTCAATCAAGAAAGTTATCATGTAAGTCCACAACATACAAGATAATAAAAGAAGCATACTCTTCATGAATTTCATCTTCATTAAGCAAAAGAGTTTGCCAAGTATTTACCTAACTTATAAGCCATTTACAAAATGACTTTCACAAACTTACATAGCCAACACTTTGACTAACAATTACAACTTCACAAAATACTTGAGCCCTATACATGCCATAATCAAAATAAGCATAAAATTGCTATACCAAAGTGTTGTCGATAGTGTGATTTACGAACTCCTCGTCCACGATTCTTGAGTTACCTTGGCAATACTACAAGAAAAAAGGGCAATGAAAGCAGGGTAAGCATAAAGCTTAGTAAGTTTGCATGGAAAATAAATAGCAATAATAAGCCCATAAAATAATCCATCCACGGTGTTAGCTAACTGTACATGAGTCAAGGCTTCTTGACAATATTTACTTACAATTGCCCTTATCTAGCACATAGCGTGCCACATATCAAAACCGATTCTTCAGAACTCATTCATGAGTACTATATTCACTCATTCACATGACTTAAATATCATTCACATTTCTATTTCTAAATTCATCTACTTATCCCACTATTCACAAGGGATAACCAAAGGCGTGTGTTTTCATCATCATTGTAAGTATAAAGCCAATGCCACATCCTCGAGGTGGTCTTACATGGAGTCACCTCTAGATGCCAAAGCCATATCTGGATATGGTCTTATATGAGATTACCTCTAGGTGCCAATGCCATATCCCAGATATGATCTTATATGGAATTTCCTATCATGTATCTGTAATAGCCCGATTTAGGGCATAGTCGAGAATAGTGGTACGAGACCACAATTCGAGGTGAATTTATGAGTTTTAAGGTTTATGGCATGTTTGCATGCTAGTGTGAAAGTTTCATGAAGCAATTTTATTAAATTGAGGTTGAATGGTCAAAAAGGACAAAATTGCAAAAGTTGAAAAATATGAGTTTCGAAGCTTTTGTATGAAATAGCTTTAGAATATAAATTAGAGGTCCTTAAGTAGCAATTTTCCCAAATTATAATTTTTGGACAAAATTGGACATAGTAAATTGTAAATTTTTAAAGAGAAGGGCATTTTAGTCATTTGTCTAATAAATGATTAAAATAGGAAAAAATGATAAAAATCTATTCTTCTTCTTCCTCAAATTGCCGAAAATTTGGAGACTCCATAGCTAGGGTTTTTCATTTTTTTTCAAGCTTTCCAGCAAGTTCATCTTAGCCCGTTTTTAATATTCTTCATATTTTTGAAGTTCTCGTACTATGAATTAGCTATTTTTAGCTATAAAATAAGCTAAGATGCATGTTTAAAATATTCTCATGAATGACATGCTTGTTAAATGATATTTTATGGAAGTTTATGAGAGTTTGATGTTAGATAAACATCTTTTCTAAGTGAATTTCATGAAAATGATAGTATGGACTAATTTGTAATAGTTATGAAAATTGATCATACATACTAAAAATAGTGAGAATTGATGATTGTTATAGTGGAGAAAATGAATCAGCTAAGCATGGAGTTTAAGAAAGTTTAATGAGAATTATTTTACGAGCCTTGGGGTAAAAGTGCAAATATGAGAAAGTTTAAGGCAAAATAATAATTTTTCAAAGTATGAGTAATGAGTCAATTTAGTCAATGTGATTATTAAATGATCTATTTATGATTATAGATCAAGAAAACGAAGCCAGATCGAAACTAAGGCAAGAACAAAGTCAAAGACTAAATTGCATATCTACATACATTTTGTATATTAAGGTAAATTTGTATGATTTCTAAGCTTTATGAATTCTATCATTGAATTGCTTAGTATAATGTACATTATTATCATGGAATGGTTATTTTTTTGTTAAACAAAGAAATCAATGAGATTAAGTATGAGCAAGTCCCGATTAAAGATGAATTTCCTAGGATACTCGATCTACCACATGAGATAAGAAAGTCTGTATAAGACCAAACCAAGGCGTGGCATCGTCAATCAAGAAAGTTATCATGTAAGTCCAAGGCATGCTTGGCATTGAACAAGTTATCATGTAAGTCCAAGGCAAGCTTGGCATTGAACAAGTTATCATGTAAGTCTAAGGCAAGCTTGGCATTGAAAAGTTATCAAGAGAAAGAAATCCCATGTAAGCCCAAGCCAAGGCATGGCATTGGTGAGAACAAGAAAGACTTCATATAAGTCCATGTCAAGACATGGCCTTGAAACCAAGATGAGATATTCCAAGTAAGATCGTATCTAGGATATGACTTTGGCATCAAGATATGTGGGATGAGATTTAGTATCCTCGGTTATTTGCAAAAATTCATCGGGCAAATGAGTAAAGTTAAAATTTGATGACAAGAAAGATAAGTAAGCAAAGCTATTATCAAGTTGGAAATGAGTATTATTCATGTTATGAATGATGGAGGAAAGATTATGATTATCATGTTAAAGTATACTGATCAATGTGATCAAGCGATAGAGGTACCTTATTTATCCCACTGGGATGAGACTAGTAAGTATCATGAGATATGTAAGAATCGGTATGTGTAAGTAAGCTTTATAGCTGAAATCTATGATACCATTGTTTATGTCAAATGGTTTATATTAATCAAGTATGTTTCTAGGTGCATTATATGCAAAATTACTAAGCTAAATGCTTATATCTTTTATTCTTTCTTTCTATGTAGTTCCGCAAGCTAATCTCGTAGATCATCGTCATCGGAGCTCGGAGCACACTATCAATCGCTATTTTGGTATAGCCAAGTTATTTTACTAAGTATGGCATGTATAGGAAGCATTTCATTTTGAGAATATGTTTAAAGAAGGGTCATTGTATAGATTATCAAGTTTATTATTCTTTTGTATATGGCAAAGTGATTGGCCAAAATTAACTAAGTATGTATGTTTATGGAGAAAAATGAAGTATGTAGTAATGTTTATGAAAAATGTATTGAATTGAACATGAGTTTGGTCTTAATTTCAGGGTGGAAATTAGCTTGGTAAATAGCCTCTAAGTGCCCACACGGTTAGACACACGGGCGTGTGTCTAGGCCATGCGTACCCTGCACTTTATTGTTTTAAGTTAGAATAGGCGACGGGCAAATCCCATGGTCATTTGTTTAGGCCGTGTGTGGCACACAGTCAGAACATGGGCGTGTGCCCCAAACCGTGTGAATAAGTCAGTATATCAAGGTATATCACACGGTTTACATGCACGGGCGTGTTAAGGCCGTGTGTAATTAGTCAGTATCGAACATGGGTGGAAGACACGGGCATGTGTTAGGGGTACACGGGCGTGTCCCAAGTCTCATGGGCGTGTGACCCCTGGTTTAAGGAAAGTTTTCATTTGGGTTTTGAAAGTTCCTAGATACGTGTTTAAGGCCTCGTAGGCCCATGAAATGTATGATTAGACTAAGAAAGAGAAGTTTTTAATTCAGAACAAAATTTTATAGCCCGTAAGTACATGTTTTAAGTAAGTTCAAGCATGGTAATGTCTCGTATCTAGTCTTAGCATCAGACTCGGGTGTGGGGTCTTACATTTTGTAGTATTAGAGCTACGATTTAGTCAGTTCTAGGATTAACATAGTACGAGCACGAGTCTAGCTATACATGCCATACGTAAGAATGTTTTTATAATGATAGTGTGACGACTCCTGACGACTTAAATTATGTTGACGACTTAAATTATGTTTATACATATAGTAAATGGATCCCAAAAGAGCTGAGGTAGATGATGTAGAAAGTAATGCGCCGGCTCTTACTGAAGGGACGGTGTCTAATGAGAATGAGAATAGACCCACTACAAAGGAGTCAAGAAGGAGGAGAAGAGGCTAAATAAGCTTTCTTCCATATGATGAATACGTGGTACACGAAATTCGTTCGTATGAACCCGAATGTACAGCCCCCTCTACCCCCGCCTATTCCACTACCTATCTCCACAGTCCCTCAAGTAGTAGAGGTGGTAAGAGGAGACAAACCTCCAATTGATAGGATTAGGAAACACGGGGTAGAAGAATTCTAGGCTAGAAAAGATGATGATCCGTAAAAATTTGAGTTCGGATAGAAAATACTATCACGGTATTTAATGAGTTGTCATGCACACTTGAGGAATGTATAAAGTGTGTAGTTTCTCTTTAAGATCTTGCTTATCAATGGTGGAACACCCTTATGTCGAGAGTACCGAGGGAAAAGGTCACATGGGAATTTTTCCAAGAAGAGTTCAACAAAAAGTATATCACCAAGGATTCGTGGACTAAAAAGGAAGGAATTCCTAGAATGAAACAAGGCAAGATGTCGTGGACTGATTATGAGTGAGAGTTTGTGCGACTCAGCAAATACGCTTCAGAATGTGTGTCCACTAAAGCCATCATGAGTAAGAGGTTTGAAGATGACTAAATGATGATATCAAGTTATTTGTTACTGTCCTCGAATTAAAAGAATTTGTGGTGTTAGTGGAAAGGGCTTATAAGGCCGAAGAATTAATAAAAAAGAAGAGAAAATCTGAAATGAAGTCTCGTGACTCTAGAAAGAGATAGTGGAATAAGTCATTCCAATCTTCATCCAAGAAGTCAAGAGATTTCCCTACCCGATCGGCTACTTCCACTGGGTTTTCAAAGAAGGACAACAGTAATAGAATTCGGGGAATAAAGCACAGACTACTTCAGTTGCTAGTGTGGGGAACATTCGATCTGATAGACTTGAATGCCCACAGTGTGGCAGACACCATCTCTGTGAATCTCAAGCTTATGAAAATGCTTGTTTTAGATGTGGTTCCCATGATCACTTTATAAAAGATTGTCCTTAGATGATGAAAGAAGAGAGACCTCGAACCCGAGATCTGGGGTATGGTCGAGGAGAACTGCAGAGAAACCCGGGAGTGGGGCAAGTGGAAGAGGTAACCCTAGAGAGTAGGCTGCGAGACCCAAGGGTAGGGCACCTGCTAGGACTTATGCCATTCGCACTCGCGAAGAGGCATCTTCTCCTGATGTTATTATAGGTACCTTTCCTCTTTATGATATCAAAGTTATTGCTTTAATAGATCCTGGATCCATACACTCTTATATTTGTATGAAACTAGTATCCAGTATGAATATGCCTATAGAACCTATATAATTTGTGATTAAGGTGTCTAATCCTTTAGGCAAAAGTATTTTAGTTGATAAAGTATGTAAAGACTGCCTATTGATGATTAGCGGTCATTATTTTAAAGCAAACCTTATGTTGTTACCATTTGATGAGTTTGACATCATTCTTGGTATGGACTGGTTGACTACCCATGATGTAATAGTTAATTGTGGAAAGAAATACATTGAGATGAGATGTGAGAATGGGGACACTCTTCATATAGAATCAAATGAACAGAGCAAATCGCTGGTAGTGATTTCTCATATGATGGCACAGAGATACTTAAGAAAAGGATATGAAGCATATTTGGCCTTTGTGATGAATGATAAAGAAACAGAGCTAAAGATTGAGTCAGTATCGATAGTATGTGAGTACGTGGATGTTTTTCCCGAGCAATTACCAGGACTACCACCAGTTAGGGAGGTTGAGTTCAATATTGAGCTAGCTCCCGGTACTGTACCGATATCTATTACTCCTTACAGAATGGCTCCAATAGAGTTGAAAGAGCTGAAGATATAGTTGCAAGAGTTGATGATAAAGGCTTTGCTAGGTCGAGTTGTTCTCCCAGGGTGCTCCAGGTTTTATTTGTGAAAAGAAAGATGGCACCATGAGATTGTGCATAGATTACCGTCAACTTAATAAAGTGACATGAAGAACAGGTACCCATTGCCTAGGATCGATGATTTGTTCGATCAATGAAAAGGAGCTAATGTGTTCTCCAAAATAGGCTTGAGATCAGGGTATTATTAGTTAAGAGTAAATGATTCAGATGTGTCCAAGACAGCTTTTCGAACAAGATATGGGCATTATGAATTCTTAGTCATGCCCTTTGGTTTGACCAATACTCCTGCGGTATGCATGGACTTAATGAACCGCATCTTTAGACCCTACCTCGAAAAGTTGGTAGTCGTTTTCATTGACGACATATTGATTTATTCTAGCGATGAGAATGAGCATGTTGAGCACCTACAGACGGTTTCTGATTCTACGAAAATCAGGTTGTATGCCAAGTTCAAGAAAAGTGAATTTTGGCTCAAAAAGTAGGATTTACGGGACATATTGTCTCGGAGATGGAGTCCAAGTGGATCCAAGCAAGATTTCGGCTATAATGGACTGGAAACCACCGAGTAGTATATCTGAGATTAGGAGTTTTTTAGGCCTAGCCAACTATTACCGATGATTTGTCAAGGGGTTTTCTATGATCGTAACCCTGATGACTAAATTGTTACAGAAAAATGTGAAGTTTGAGTGGACAGAAAGATGCCAACAAAGTTTCGAGAAATTAAAAACAATGTTGACAGAAGCTCCAATTTTAGTACAACCCGAGACAGGGAAAGAATTTGTGATTTGCAGCGATACATCCTTAAACAGATTAGGTTGTGTACTCATGCAAGAAGGCAAGGTGATTGCTTATGCCTCAAGACAGTTGAAGCCTCATGATAAGAATTATCCGACGCAAGATTTAGAGCTGGCTGCCATAGCCTTCGCCTTGAAGATTTAGAGACACCATTTATATGGTGAAAGATGTCGGATTTTTACTGATCACAAAAGTCTGAAGTACTTGATGACGAAGAAAGAGTTGAACTTAAGGCAACGGAGATGGTTAGAGTTGATAAAGGACTATGAGTTGGTCATTGACTACCATCTAGGAAGGGCGAATGTTATTGCCGATGCTTTGAGCAGGAAGTCCCTTTTTGCATTTAGGGCAATGAATTCACGGATGACCTTATCTGACGATGGTTCTATTCTAGCTGAATAAAAAGCTAGACCAATATTCCTTCAAGAGATCACTGAAGCTCAACAAGAAGATAAAGAGTTGCAAGCCAAGAGAATTCAGTGCGAGTCAGATGTTGAATCTGACTTTCGGATTAATTCTGATGGATACTTGATGTTTAAAGATAGAGTTTGTGTACCGAGAAAAGAGGAGCTTATTCAGAGAATTTTGTATGAGGCACATAACGGATGTTTATCTGTTCATCCGGGTAGTACCAAGATGTACAATGACTTGAAGCAATTGTATTGGTGGCCGAGAATGAAGAAAGATATTTTAGAGTTCGTTTCAAGATGTTTGATTTGTCAGTAAGTAAAGGCTGAACACCAAGTACCTTCGGGTTTGCTTCAACCAATTATGATACCCGAGTGACAATGGGACCGTATCACTATGGATTTTGTAATGGGATTACCATTATCACCGAGCAAGAAAGATGCTATATGGGTTGTAGTTGATAGACTCACGAAGCCATCTCATTTCTTACCTGTACGAGTTGACTACTCACTCGACAAGCTGGCAAACTTATATGTTTCTAAAATAGTAAAACTTCATGGAGTTCTTTTGTCAATCATATCGGATAGAGATTCGAGATTCACCTCTAGATTTTGGAAGAAGCTTCAAGAAGCCTTAGGTACAAAATTGAGTTTTAGCATAGCTTTTCATCCTCAAACTGACGGTCAGTCAGAGAGGTTGATTCAGATACTAGAGGATATGCTTTGATGTTGTGTTCTAGAATTCTAAGGCAGTTGGGAAAAGTTTCTCCCATTGGTAGAATTTGCCTACAATAATTGCTTTCATTCGAGCTTAAAGATGGCACCTTATGAGGCTCTAAATGGGCGTAAATTCAGAACGCCTTTATGTTGGAATGAGCTCAAAGAAAACCAAATTCATGGGGTTGATTTGGTTAGAGAAGCTGAAGAGAAAGTGAAAATAATACGAGAATGTTTAAAAGTCGACATCATGTATGTAAATCTTATTCGGACCTAAAGAGTATCAAGTCGGGGATAAAGTTTTCTTGAAAGTGTCACCTTGGAGAAAAGTTCTCAGATTTGGCCGGAAAGGCAAGTTAAGTCCACATTTTATTGGATCGTTTGAGATTACCGAGAAAGTTGGGTAGGTAGCTTATAGATTGGCTTTGCCATCGGTGTTAGAAAAGATACATGATGTATTTCACGTGTCAATGTTGAGACGCAATTTAGGGCATAGTCGCTTAATAAGATTTTGGTGCGAGACCACGAATTCGAGGTGAATTTATGAGTTTTAAGGTTTATGCCATGTTTGCATGCTAGTATGAAAGTTTCATGAAGCAATTTTGTTAAATTGAGGTTGAATGGTCAAAAAGGACAAAATTGCAAAAGTTGAAAAATATGAGTTTCTAGAAGCTTTTGTATGAAAGAGCTTTAGAATATAAATTAGAGGTCCTTAAGTAGCAATTTTCCCAAATTATAATTTTTGGACAAAATTGGACATAGTAAATTGTAAATTTTTAAAGAGAAGGGCATTTTAGTCATTTATCTAATAAATGATTAAAATAGGAAAAAATGATAAAAATCTATTCTTCTTCTTCCTCACATTGCCGAAAATTTGGAGACTCCATAGCTAGGGTTCTTCATTTTTTTTCAAGCTTTCTAGCAAGTTCATCTTGGCCCGTTTTTAATATTCTTCGTATTTTTGAAGTTCTCGTACTATGAATTAGCTATTTTTAGCTATAAAATAAGCTAAGATGCATGTTTAAAAATATTCTCATGAATGACATGCTTGTTAAATGATATTTTATGGAAGTTTATGAGAGTTTGATGTTAGATAAACATCTTTTCTAAGTGAATTTCATGAAAATGATAGTATGGACTAATTTGTAATAGTTATGAAAATTGATCATACATACTAAAAATAGTGAGAATTGATGATTGTTATAGTAGAGAAAATGAATCAGCTAAGCATGGAGTTTAAGAAAGTTTAATGAGAATTATTTTACGAGCCTTGGGGTAAAAGTGCAAATATGAGAAAGTTTAAGGGCAAAATAGTAATTTTTTCAAAGTATGAGTAATGAGTCAATTTAATCAATGTGATTATTAAATGATCTATTTATGATTATAGATCAAGAAAAATGAAGCCCGGATCGAAACTGAGGCAAGAAAAAAGTCAAAGACTAAATTGCATATCTACATACATTTTGTATATTAAGGTAAATTTGTATGATTTCTAAGCTTTATGAATTCTATCATTGAATTGCTTAGTATAATGTACATTATTATCATGGAATGGTTATTATTTTGTTAAACAAAGAAATCAATGAGATTAAGTATGAGCAAGTCCCGATTAAAGATGAATTTCCTAGGATACTCGATCTACCACATAAGATAAGAAAGTTCATATAAGACCAAACCAAGGTGTGGCATGAACAAATCAATCAAGAAAGTTATCATGTAAGTCCAAGGCATGCTTGGCATTGAACAAGTTATCATGTAAGTCCAAGGCAAGCTTGGCATTGAACAAGTTATCATGTAAGTCTAAGGCAAGCTTGGCATTGAAAAGCTATCAAGAGAAAGAAATCCCATGTAAGCCCAAGCCAAGGCAAGACATTGGTGAGAACAAGAAAGACTTCATATAAGTCCATGTCAAGACATGGCCTTGAAACCAAGATGAGATATTCCAAGTAAGATCGTATCTAGGATATGACTTTGGCATCAAGATATGTGGGATGAGATTTAGTATCCTCGGTTATTTGCAAAAATTCATCGGGCAAATGAGTAAAGTTAAAATATGATGACAAGAAAGATAAGTAAGCAAAGCTATTATCAAGTTGGAAATGAGTATTATTCATGTTATGAATGATGGAGGAAATATTATGATTATCATGTTAAAGTATACTGATCAATGTGATCAAGCGATAGAGGTACCTTATTTATCCCACAGGGATGAGACTAGTAAGTAACATGAGATATGTAAGAATCGGTATGAGTAAGTAAGCTTTATAGCTGAAATCTATGATACCATTGTTTATGTCAAATGGTTTATATTAATCAAGTATGTTTCTAGGTGCATTATATGCAAACTTACTAAGCTAAATGCTTATATCTTTTATTCTTTCTTTCTATGTAGTTTCGCCAAGCTAATCTCGTAGATCATCGTCATTGGAGCTCGGAGCACACTATCAATCACTATTTTGGTATAGCCAAGTTATTTTACTAAGTATGGCATGTATAGGAAGCATTTCATTTTGAGAATATGTTTAAAGAAGGGTCATTGTATAGATTATCAAGTTTATTATTCTTTTGTATATGGCAAAGTGATTGGCCAAAATTAACAAGTATGTATGTTTATGGAGATCAATGAAGTATGTAGTAATGTTTATTAAAAATGTATTGAATTGAGCATGAGTTTGGTCTTAATTTCAGGGTGGAAATTGGCTTGGTAAATAGCCTCTAAGTGCCCACATGGTTAGACACACGGGCATGTGTCTAGGCCGTGCGTACCCTGCACTTTAGTGTTTTAAGTTAGAATAGGCCACAGGCAAATCACACGGTCATTTTTTTAGGCCATGTGTGACACACGGTCAGAACATGGGCATGTGCCCTAAACCTTGTGAATAAGTCAGAATATCAAGGTATAGCATACGGTTTACATCCACGGGTATGTTAAGGCCGTGTGTAATTAATCGATTTGAACACGGGTGGAAGACACGGGCATGTGTTAGGGGTACACGGGCATGTCCCAAGTCACATGGGCGTATGTCCTCTATTTTAAGGAAAGTTTTCATTTGGGTTCTGAAAGTTCCTAGATACGTGTTTAAGGCCTCATAGGCCCATGAAATGTATGATTAGGCTAAGAAAGAGAAGTTTTTAATTCGGAACAAAATTTTATAGCTCGTAAGTACATGTTTTAAGTAAGTTCAAGCATGGTAATGTCTCGCATCCAGTCTTAGCATCGGACTCGGGTATGGGGTGTTACAGTATCGATGCCATATCCTGAATATGATCTTACACGATTTTTATATTCATTACCGAAGCCATATCCCGGATATGGTCTTATAAGAGATCTCAGCTCGATG
Organism: Gossypium rotundifolium; assembly: GCA_025506655.1. Classification (NCBI taxonomy): domain Eukaryota; kingdom Viridiplantae; phylum Streptophyta; class Magnoliopsida; order Malvales; family Malvaceae; genus Gossypium; species Gossypium rotundifolium. Next base: position 37,990,451 of record CP106723.1, read on the forward strand.
CCGAGGCCATGTCCGAGACATGGTCTTATACAGAACCTTATCTATTTCATATCTCAGTGATAACATTTTTTTAATCAATTTGGCCCATTAAGACTTCATCATCTCATTCACATTAACTACTCAATTTAGTAGTGCATCATGCATTAATATAATGTCAAGCATTTCTCAACATGCTAACATAAATGTTGCTTAATTTACATACAAACTTACCTCGATTTCAAAATGAGCTAGCTTATCGATCTAAGTCGAGACTTTGTTCTTTCCCGATCAAGGCGGGTCCTTGGTTCTTCTTGCTCTACAATAGCAATTTAACTCATTTTAACCACTATATTAATAGCATTTCAAATATCATGCTTAGGTAAAATTACTATTTTACCCCTAGACTTTGGCAAAATGACCATTTTGCCTCTAGGCTCGGAAATAAATTCTAATTACATTTCTACCTTCAACAAGCCTAGGTGAACATTTAATGCTCTTAAAGCTATCATCAAAAAACAATATCTCACATATTAACCCCAAATTATAACCTTTTCATCAAGATCCTATTTGGTGTTTTCATGCTATCACCCTTCACAAAAGTTGTTCATCTAACAACTAAAACTCATTTTCTTCCATATAAATGTAGTAATTAACTAAGATAGCTCTCATGGAAAAACTCTAAACTTTTCACAATATTGCACAATAGTTCCCTCATTTGAAAGCTTAAGCTTTAGGGGTCTCAAAAGTACAATTATTTTCAATAAAAGATCACTAGAACACTTACTAGGATGAAGGAGAGCTTGCTGAAAATTTTGAGCTTTCAACCTCTATTTTGCTTGCCAATTTCGGTGGAGAAAGATGGAGAGAAAGATGATTTATTCTAAATTAAACTATCAATTTAATCCACCTACTCACCAACTTTGACCAACTTGGTCAATCCTTGTCCCCTATGCCCAACCAAGCACTTACAAGGGGCTAAATTGCCTTTTAAAGACCTCAAATTGTCAATCTATGGCCATTTGGTACTTTTAACTTATAGAATGGAACTTTCACACTTTATGCGATTTAGTCATTTCTTGTGATTAAGCATGAAATCGTTAAAATTAAAGTACCAAAATTCTCATGCACACATTCTATCATATTATGACTTACAATATAACATGAAAGTAAATTTCTCAAATCTTGGGTTAGTGATCCCAAAATCACTATTCGACTAGCCCCTAAATCGGGCTATTACATGCATGCAACCTCTAGACATAGATAATTGTATGATATGTCGTTAGCTCTAATTTAATTTTAAAAAGATTAAATAAATTGGATTATTAGTTGATACAGACGAGTATTCAAAAGAATATTCAGCTGCACTCTAGAGGTAGAAGTTGTGATCTGTACAGGGAAAGGAAGAACATTCTAGATATCATTCTTGAGTTCTATAGACATACAAAAACTCAGAATGGTAGATTTAAGTCTGACTCTCGAAAGAAGCAGACTGCAGTAGTGAATCCCTTAGCAGTAGAATGGTCCAGATTTTTCCATGGAACTATTATGATATAAAAGTAAAACTTGAGTAATTCCAACCTTTATCATTCAATAGTACAAACCATCCCCACCTATTCTTTGAGACTTGCTATAACATTTTAATTGCCCTAGCATTTTTCATTCATAATTGATTTTATTAATCCATTCATTAATTCTCTTCATCAATTTTTCATCTGTTTCTTTTGAACAGTTTAATTAGTCAAATTCATAGTAATAACATACCATTTTTCAATCAATTCCGATCCTTGTGGAGATGTTACTCATTCATCACTTTATTACTTGATTCGACTTGTATACTTGCACATTCACTTTACACATTCACACGCGACATTGGGAAATACTTTGTATGACCCCCAAGGAACACACATGCATCCCAGTTGTCCAAGAGTTTTATACCGCCTTGAAAGAAGCCGAGAGGAATCGATAATGGGACATGCCATGGCATCGAATCATTGTTTGGGGAAAAAAGTTCTGTTATCACCTTTGGAAATATTGAGGTATTATTTCGCTACTATATCTCTCTATGATTCTGTACAACGAACGAATCTCATCCAATTCCTGAGAGAAAAAAGGATGACATAATCAATCTCCTGATGAATGGATGAGATGCATGGAAACTTCATCCCAAAACAAATTTCCCAACATCAATCCGTAAGAACATCTAACTCTGAAAGCAAGAATGTGGCTACAATTTATTAATACTCAAGTTTATCTAGCCTCTGATATGTCCAACATAGATATGTTCCAAGCGACGATGTTGTATGCCATACTATGGAAAGAAAGAATCTGTGTTCATACATGGATCTACTGGAGCATGCTATTTTGTGTCAAGAAAAGCAAGGTCGAATTACTTTTTCCACATTTAGTAACGACCTTGTGTAAGCAAGCATAAGTACCAATGAGAAAACCAGAATATTGCTTACAACCATTGGAGCCTCTAATACGTGAACCAAGCTTAAAACACTTGGTAGGAAATAAAAATTAAAAGAGAGACATTGTAACACCCCTAACCTATCTCCGTCGCCAGATTAGGGTTACAGAACATTATCGAACAATCAGAAAACATTTAACATCATAAAATTAAATAAGTTAAACTTATTAGAAACCAATCAACCATATGCATTTGGTCCCTAAATATAGCCTTCGAGGCCCAAAAATAGTTTAGAAGCAATTCGGGACTAATTTGAATCAAAATAGAAGATTTGGAAAAAAATTGAAAAATTTTAAAACAAGGGTCACACGACCGTGTGGCCAGGCAATATGACATAGCCCAGGCCGTGAAACAATTGAATAAGGGACACACAGCCGTGTCTCAGCCAGTGTTCTCACCCGTGTAACTCACTGAGTTGGGTTACACGACTGTGTCGTAGGCTTTGTGCTAGACTGTGTAACTCTCTGAGTTGCAACACACGGTCATGTTGCAGGCCGTGTGCTAGGTTGTGTAGCTCACTAACTTAAAACACTAGAAATTTACAAATGACACATGGCCGTGTGACAGCCTGTGTCCTAGCCCGTGTGATATATATTTTGAGCTTAAAATAAAGTTATTTCAAGGCCAAAACAAACCTAACCAACCATCCCATTTGTGCACATATTCAAGAGATTTAAACATCATTCAAATACACCTAAACATACCATTTCAAACATCCTAATTCATCTAAACAATATGTCATTCAAAGGCACCATATTTGTGTCAAAACATCACTAACCAAAACAAGTCAATATTTCCACATTCCAACCACAAAACCTAGTTCTTTAACTATCAATTAACATCACTTAAAATCATTTGCATATCACCACAAACATATCAATAAAGATCATGCATTTCAAGTACCTAAAAGTGGCCAAAATGACCTAACTTGGTAAGGCATTAAAGTCTATCAAACCAAACATAAACTTCAAATCATATGCATACCAAAACATCCATTACACATTCAAGAAATACCATTACAAAAGGTCCTATACATGTCATTTATAACCTTGGCCAAAATACACAAAAACTACTGAAATGGTTGCTGGATGGTATGATTGACCCCGACAAGCTTCCAATCCATTGAGCTTCCGATAATCTATAAAACAAAGGAAAGTAACTACATAAGCAATGAGTGCTTAGTAAGCTCATATAAACTCAAACATAACTTACCATTTCCTTAGAACAAACTATAGAAAAAGCATAATTAAAGCCTATACAAGCACCATCAAACTCAAAAATTAGTAAGTTTATCCATGATACATATGAGTTCAAACATGTAGTAAGTAGATTTCATATGCACATTATTTAATTCATCAACCTTTTTCATAATATCATGAACCATTTCTTTTGTATACTTACCATGCCATTTCCTTTACTTGCCCGTTGAACCATCTAGAATTATATCGAATACTCGAGAATGCTTACACATAGTGTGCCTTTCCAAAAAATTGTAACCTTTCCTTTTCAAAAGAATGATAGCTTAAAGTCTAGTTCGAAAGAAGTAGCGAATCCCTAAGCAGTAGAATGGTTCAGATTTTGCCATGGCATTATTATGATATAAAAGTAAAACCTAAGTAATTCCAACCTTTATTATTCAACTGTAAAACTTATTTTTTGAGAATTACCACAACATTTCAATTTCCCTAGCATGTTTTCATTCATAATAGATTTTATTATGCATTCATTAATTATCTTCATCAATTTGTCATCTGTTTCTTTTGCATAGTTTAATTAGTCAAATTCAAAAGAATAGCATAATCATTTTTTTAATCAATCTTGATCCCTATAGAGACGATACTCACTCATCACTTTATTACTTGATTCGATGTGTATACTTGAACATTCGCATTATACATTCACACACGACAAGTTTTTGGCGCCGTTGCTGGGGATTGACAATATTGATGAAAATTTGGCTTGTTATTACCTCTTTAATTTTGTTAGTTTAGCATAATTAGTTGATTTGATTTTTAATTTTGAAGATTTTTGTTGGTGCATGAGTAGAGATATTTCTACACTTAAAAAGTATTCTTTTGATCCAAAAATTGAGAAAACCTTAAGAAGGAGAAAATAATTGCGAGAAATAGAAAGAATTAGAAATGATCAGGTTAGAGAATATTCATTACATCAGAATGGAAGGGTGTTGATATTCATTGAATAATAGATGACAGAGATAGACCCATCAGAGAACATGTAATGTCGATCTTGAATGATCTGAACTAGGAATTGTAAGGCCGCATATTCAAGCTTAACATTTTGAGTTAAAGCCAATGATGTTTCAAATGTTACAAACTATTGGGCAGTTTAGTGGATTGCCTACTGAAGATCCACAGTTGCACTTAAGATTCTTTTTGGACGTCTGTGATTCATTGAGGCAATAGAGTGTTCCTTTAGATTCCCTGAGACTGAAGTTATTCCCTTATTCATTGTGAGATCGTGCCAGAGCATGGTTAAATGCATTGCAGTCAGGTACAATGGCATCTTGGAATCAACTTTGTCAGAGTTTTCTGCTAAGATATAATCCTCCAAACATGATTTTCAAATTGAGGAACGATATTACGTCCTTTTAGCAATCTGAGGATGAAACATTATATAAAGCATGAAAGTGATTCAAGGAGTTAATTAGAAAATTTCCAATGCATGGTTTTCAACATTGGACACAAATGGAAATGTTTTACAATGGATTGAATGCGCATACAAGGATGGTGGTTGACGCATTTATCAATGGGACTTTTCTCGATAAATCATATAATGAGGCATATAAAATTCTATAGAGGATAGCAAACAATGATTACCAATACCCCAATACAAGAGTAGGAACTGATAGAAGAGTTGCTGGAGCAATGGAACTTGATACGATTACTTCCGTAATAGCTCGGTTATAATCTTTAACAAATATGATTAAAAGGACCAGCTGCAGTGCAAGAAATGAAAGCGGATGAGTTAGAATGTGTTTATTGCGAAGAAGATCATGTTTTTTTATGAATGCCCAATGAACCCAGCCTCAGTTTATTATATGGGAAATTTTAATCACAACAACAACAACCCATTTTCCAACACATATAATCCGGGGTGGAAGCAACATCCTAATTTTAGTTGGATTAATCAAGGGGTGGGAAATTCCAGCAATGCTATTCGACAGAATGTTGCGAGTGCATCACCTGGATACAATCAACCCATTCCACGGCAAAATGCTTAGAAAAATTTAGGTTCAAGTTCTTCATTTTTGGAAGCTCTATTGAAGGAATACATGGCCAAGAACAATGCTATCATTTAAAGTTAAGCTGCATATTTAAAAGCTTTAGAAATTCAAGTGGGGGAATTTTCCAAAGCATTAAGCTCAAGACCAAATATAGCAGTGCTGAGTGATACCAAAAATTCACGATCTCAAGGGAAGGAATAGTGCAAATCCATTACACTCAAAAGTGGTATGCAACTAGTAAGAGTTGTTAATGACACCACTATTGAAGAAGGTAGTTTGGATTTCATAAATAAGAAGAATTCAGAACCAGTAGAGGAGTAGGCTACAAAAGAAAAGAGCAACCAAAAAAATGTTGAAGCAGATTCATCTTATATTGCCAATAAAAATGTCGCAGCAAAACAACCTCAACAAATGGAAGGAAGGCTACTGCCATATTTTCCTCAACGTTTCCAAAAATCTAAGCAAGATTTTCAATTCAAGAAATTCTTAGATGTCTTGAAGCAATTACATATCAACATACCATTGGTGGAAGCATTGGAATAAATGCCCAGATATGTGAAATTCATGAAAGATATCTTATCACAGAAAAGAAGGTTAGGGAAGTTCAAAATTGTCGCTCTCATTGAAGGGTGCACAACAATGCTGAGAAACAAATTGCCACCTAAATTGAAGGATCTAGAAAGTTTTAGTATTCCTTGCTCTATTGAAAATCATTATGTAGGTAAAACATTATGAGAATTAGGTGCAAGTATAAATCTAATGCCTATTTCTATTTTCAGGAAGTTGGGAATAGGGAAAGCAAGACCAACAACTGTCACATTGCAATTAGCTAATCATTCATATGCATATCCTGAAGGTAAAATCGAAGATGTGTTGGTAGGAGTTGACAAATTTATTTTTCCAACAAATTTTATTATTTTTGAATGTGAGGATGATAAAGAGGTACGAATCATACTTGGGAGACCGTTTCTAGCAACTAGTAGAACATTAATTAATGTACAAAAAGGTGAATTAACAATAAGAGTTAATGATCAGCAGATAACCTTTAATGTTTTCGATGCTATGAAGTGTGCAGATACATATGAAGAATGTCACGTTGTTGAGATTATTAACATAATAGTTCAGGAAGAATTTGCAGAATTTTATCACAATAATTCTAATGATGATGCATACTCATTTGAGTTAATTGAAGTATAAATGATTAAAGAGTTTGGTAAACTGATGGAAGCTAAGAAAATTAAGAATGAACCAATGAGAAATTTCGAATCATTAAATTTATCAGACCATTCTTTTAAACCTCCTCAACCATCTATAGAAGATCCTCTTACATTAGAATTAAAACCTTTTCCAATACATCTGAAGTATGCTTACTTGGGAGATAACAACACATTGCCAGTAGTTATCTCTACGACTTTGAAATTAGATCAAGAGGCTCAAATGTTGAAAGTTTTAAAGAAATCTAAGAAGACATTGGGGTAGACGATTACAGATATCAAAGGAACCAGTCAACAATCTGCATGCACAATATATTATTGAAGGATTGCCATGGTAAATCTATCGAGCAATAGAGAAGATTTAATCCTATTATGAGGAAAGTTGTCAAAAATGAGATTATCAAATGGCTAGATGCTGGAATTATATACCTAATTTCTTATAGTTCTTGGGTGAGCCCTATTTAATGTGTACCTAAAAAAGGGGGTGTCACCATGGTAAGCAATGATAACAATGAACTCATTCCTACTCGTACTATCATGGGATGGAGGGTTTGTATAGACTATCGAAAACTCAACAAAGCAACAAGGAAGGACTATTTTCCTTTGCCATTTATCGACCAAATGTTAGATAGATTAGAGGGAAAGCCTTTTATTGTTTTCTAAATAGTTATTCGGGGTACAACCAGATTGCCATAACTCCTATTGATCAAGAGAATACCATATTCACATGTCCTTATAGAACTTTTGTGTTTCGAAGAATGTTGTTTGGATTATACAATGCCCTTGCAACATTTTAGCGTTACATGATGGCAATATTTTTGAACATGGTAGAGAAATTTTAGAATATTTTATGGATGGCTTCTCTGTGTTTGGCGATACTTTTGAAGACTGTTTAAAAATTTTGGATTTAGTTCTTCATCGGTGTGAAGAAACCAACATTGTTCTCAATTGGAAGAAATGCAACTTCATGGTATATGAAGGTATTGTTCTGGGACATAAAATATCGCAGCAATGGGTTTCCATCGACAAAGCAAAAATTGAGGTTATTGAGAAATTGTCACCACCCTCCATAGTTAAAGGTATTCTTAGTTTTCTTGGCCATTCAGGATTCTATCAATGATTTATCAAAGATTTTTTGAAAATATCCAAACCCATGTGTAAATTGTTAGAACATAACAAATCTTTCAATTTTGATGAGTCGTGCTTACAAGCATTTGAGGAATTGAAAAAGTGACTAGTCACAGCACCAATAGTCATAGCACTAGATTGGACATTACCATTCGAACTTATGTGTGATGCTAGTGATTTTGCCATAGGGGCAGTACTTGGGCAAAGAAAGGACAAGGTATTTCAGGTTATCTACTATACAAGCTGTACGTTGACAGATTCACAACTAAATTATACCACCACTGAGAAGGAGATGTTAGTTGTGGTATTTTCATTCGACAAATTCAGAGCTTATTTAGTGGGAACCAAAGTTACAGTTTATATGGATCACTCTGCTATTAAGTACTTGGTGACCATGAGAGACACCAAGCCCAGATTAATTCGATGGATACTACTGCAGGAATTTGATTTGGAAATTAGAGATAGGAAAGGCACAAAAAATCAAGTGGTTGATCACTTGTCTCAAATTGAAGTAGGAAATGAAGACGATAATATTCAACGCATCCAAGATAATTTCTCAGATGAGCCACTGTTAGTTGCCATGGCATTACCGTGGTATGTCGATATCATAAATTTTTTGATTGGTGGATTGCTACCATCTGAGCTCACCAATAAAAGACGAAGGAAATTTATCCATGATGCAAGGCAGTATTATTGGGATGAGCTATTTTTATTCAAATATTGTGCAAACCAAATAATTCAGAAGTGTGTTCCGGATGATGAGATTCAAAGTATTTTATATCATTATCATTTAGCACTGTATGGAGGACACTTTGGGGGCATGAGAACTGCTATAAAAGTTCTCCAATCTGGTTTTTATTGGCCAAACATGTTTAAAGATGCTCATTGTAATATCCTGAATTAATGGGTCTACGCGTGGGGATATGTTTAAAATGTTAATTTAAGTAAAAGGGGTCTAAATTTGGGCTTAGAATTAGGCAAAGGCCCAGATTAAATTATTTTAAGATGGCATCATTAATAATTAAAAAGGAACAAGTTTTGGGTCATAAGGAGCCCATGTTTTTAGGCCAATTTTTGGCATTTAAAATGGAGCAAGGGGTGACGCCACATACAAGGAGTAAGGGGCCCAAATTTAAGTTTCATGGAGCTCAATTCTTTTAATTTAAGTTAGCTAAATTTTGGGCATTAGGATTAGGTGGAGTGGATGGAAACAAGGCTAAAATTTAGGGGTTTTAATGTTTAAAATATGTGGATAATAAGCAGATAAAGGCTATTATTTAGGAATTTATTTTATGTGGATAATAAGCAGATAAAGGCTAAGATTTAGGGATTTTAATGATTAAAATATGTGGATAATATGCTGATAAAGGAGGGAGGAGTTAGAGATAATTAAGTCTCTTTTAGATGAGTTAGTAGATTAAGATAAAGGAGAAAAGTTAGAATTTATCTACAAAGAGAGTGATGGCCAAGAATCCATCCTTGAGAGGAGTAAAGAAACCAGCTACTACATGGCAAAGGGTTGTCGAATTTCCTATAAATGGAGGGGCTATCTCCTTGTTTCGATATTAAATCCTCTCCCTTTGTGCCGAAATTCCTAGCTTCTTTTCTCCAAATTTCTTTCTCTAATTTCTTTAAAAGCAAACTTTTCCCCACTTTCTTTTCCCTTGTGCCGATTTCTCTAAAAAGCCGAAGCATCCATTGCTTTTTCTTTTATTCATCCTATTTGAGAAATTGTTCTACACTTAGGCATTTAAATCTTCCATCGGCATTGCGAATCCTCTCCCTAGTGCTAGCAGAATCTCCTAAGCTAAGGTAAGAGTCAAATTTTGATTAGTTCTCATAATCTATTTTTGAAAGGCAAAAGCCGAAAGCTAATAGTTAATGGTTTTATGATGGGCGACAATTCGGGATTTGAAGGAGGCTTAGTCGACTAGATCTAAAAGATGAAAATTATAAGTCTCCAATTTTGGGATTTTAAGGTAAGAAATTATCCCTAGATTTTTATTAGATTCGTTCAATATATATATATATATATGATCTTAACTCTAAAAGGAGGATTAACGATTAAATATTGTTATAGTAGCTCTGATAAGGATTTGATGGAATTAAATATGGATCAAACAAAAGAAAGAATCCCTAAGTTTAAGAAACGAGTAGTATCTGCTGTTCGAGATTGGCCAATTGGTTGTGGACCGGCTTCTGAACAACACCTTAGGCAGATAGCAGTTGTGTCGACTAAGGATAGCGTCGATATAGAATGCCTCATTTTATCGGTAATCAGTTGTGTAGATCTCTAACACACTACCAATAAACCTGTATGTAAATCTATTTATGTATTTTATGGGCTAAAAGCCGGAATAAGGCTATATAAATAGTCGAATCGAACCCTAAAAGGGCTAGGCAAGGATGCCAGGTACGTAAACATAGAACTCCCTATGTGTATCGAAAAATATATATGATTGCATGATATTTTCTTTATGTGTGTATGCATGGGATGGGATATTGATGTGATGAAGGGGGAGTGCATGATAGGTCACGCAGTGATCGGTGGTAGAAAACCCATAAACATAAATGCTAGGTTACATTGTGATCGGTGGTTATGCCACGTTTAATGATTCCTACTTAATAGGAATAGGCAGTACGGCTGTCGTTTTGGTGTGTAGCGGATGGAGGGTTGATTGTAGAAATCCCCATGGTGTGATGGTTGGTACGGGTTGGTGTGTAGAGGATGGAAACCTAGGATGGGTTGGGTTATTGATTCTTTATTAATTATTATGTGATTATGATTGATGCCTTCTGTGGGCGGGGCCCATAATGGGTTTGTGGGCTCAGGTCAATGTGTGTTTTGAGATTTATACACTGAGTCTTTATGACTCACGCCTTCCTTTTCTCTACTCTTCGAGATGAACAGTAGATCGTGGACATGGGAGTCGAGACGGACTCGAGGGGCCATCAAGTTCTATTCCTACAAGTTATTTTCTTTTGAGATTTCTTTAGGTTAATTTATTTCAATGTTATTTTGAGAATATTTATGTAATAAGGCCCCTAGTTTTCATTCAACTAAGTCGTTTTCAATGTTAAGCAACTTGTGAATTTTATGATAAGGTTTATTTATACTTGATAATACTAATATAAGGTTTTATTTTTAAAATGCCACTTATTTACTTAAATATTATCCAATTAACTCACAAATTTCAAGTACCATCAAAGCAAAGGTTTTCAAAGTACAAGTCGTGACATGCCAGATCCGATCGAAACACATGGGCCGGGTTTGGGGTGTTACACTCATGAATTTTGTCAAGCTTGAAATCACTGTCAAAGAACTAAATCTATCGATGAGGTTTGAAATGCCCTTGCAAACTATTTTAGAAGTGGAACTATTTGAGTATGGAGAATTGATTTTATGGGTCCATTTCCACCTTCTTGGGGTAATGTATACATACTTGTACTTGTTGATTATGTCTCCAAGTGGGTTGAGGCTGTTGCTCTACCAACGAATGATGCCAATTGGTATTGAAATTTCTACATAAGAATATTTTTACCAAGTTTGGTACCCCTCGTGCATTGATTAGTGATGAAGGTTCACAATTTGACTAAAAATTAGTTGCTAAAGCTTTGAACAAGTATGGAGTTAAACATAAAATTGCCACGGCATACCATCCCCAGACAAATGGACAAGCAGAAGTCTCTAATAAAGAGAATAACAAATTCTGAAGAAGGTAGTCAATCCCACCCATAAAGATTGGTCATCCAAATTGGATGAAGCTTTGTGGGCATATCAAACTGCATTCAAGACACCATTGGGGATGTCACCTTTCAAGCTTGTTTATAAGAAACCCTATCATTTGCCTTTTGAGCTTGAATATAAGACATAGTGGGCAATTAAGACATTGAATATGGATTGGAGGGCTGCTAGTACTAACCGCCTATTGGAGTTGAATGAGATGAAAGAATTTAGAGCACAAGCTTATAAGAATGCCAAGCTGTACAAAGAAAATACCAAACAATGGGATGACAACAAGATTTTTCCACGAAAATTTGCACATGGACAACAAGTCTTGTTATTTAATTCTAGGCTTAAATTGTTTCCTAGAAAATTAAAATCTCGTTGGTCTAGCCCATTCAAGATAGTGCATGCCTATCCTCAAAGAGCTGTAGATAAGGACAACAAGACTGGTTCTACTTTCAAAGTCAATGACCAACGATTAAAGCATTACTTTGGAGCTCATATAATTCGTGATAAAAGTTCCATCACTTTTCGAATTGCTTAATATTTCTCCCCTGCATTGTTTTATTCACTTTGTTTAATTTATTCAATAAGTTTACTTAACTTTTATTTTCTTTTGTTGCAAGCACATTATGGCCCATGTTTGTAGAAATCACCCCATTTTATATATTAGTTAATTTTAGTTTAATAATTTTTCTATTATTTTTCTTTTTCCCGCTCAATTTTTCTTTTTTCTATGTCAGGGCACAATTTCAGGTTAATCTTATCCCCCACGTCACTGCTATATTTTCTCTCACATTTTACCCTAGTTGATTCACTTATTTTCTAACTTACTTTCCTTTTTATCTTCTTCACCCTTCTATGTTTTTTACTCCATAAATTGTAATGGTCTTACCTTTTTCATTTTACAGTTACTATTTTCTCTCAAATGGCTCGTCAAGCACCATCTTCTTCCACCTTCGTGCATTCGTGAACATTCTTTAGCAAAATTGCGAAAGAAAAATATAATAAGAACACACCAAAGTGAAATTTTTGCCTAGAAAAAAAGGTTTCCTATTCCAAGATGCCCCATTTATGGGCTATTCTAAAGCCATCTCATCTGTCGTGGAGAAACATTAGTGGCAAATCTTCTGTCTCCACCCTGATGACGTCCTCACTAAGGTAGTTAAAGAATTTTATGCACATTTAACCTCTTCTAAAAATGCTTTCATCTATGTACATGGTGTCTCGGTGTTATTCGAAAAAGACTCAATCAATGTACAATATGGGTTACATGAAGGCCCTGATGAACACTCTCAATTTGTCAAGACAATGACGACTGAAAGACTCAAACAAGTTTTGACAGTTTCTCGAAATGATTTCTACACCATCGACCGCGTAACTTTGAAGCCTCAATGTAGGGTATGGTATCATTTCCTTAAATCATGTCTTAACCATTTTACATATAACTCTACTATTTCCAAGGAATGTATGTTGTTGTTGCACTTGATTATGATTGGAAGAAAGATAAATGTTGGAAAAATTATTTTGAGAGAAGTCCACCGCTACGCACAAAATAACACTGGTACCTTAAACTTTCCGTGATTCATTAAGGCACTATGTCAAAGAGTAAAGGTTTCTACTCAGGAAAATGAAGTCAAATCCCAAATAAAGGAGCCATAACCAAGCAAATTGCCCTGAGATTTTTAGTGGAGGAAATGCCAAAGCATCCTGGTCTCTACATCCACAGCTTTTCCACCTATGACTATTGATGTTGCCCCATCAACATCTCATAGTGACTTTGAGCAGAAAGTGATTGATGTTCTTGAGATGTTGCAACAATAATTTCGAATAATGGAATAACAACAACTTAGGATAGTCACTGATCTTGGCCAAGCTCAAGAAGAAATGGCTCTATTTTGGGGATATGTCAGATAACGAGACAAAGCCATTAAGAAATCTCTTCAAAAGAACTTTACGTGACTTATGCCTATATTCCTTGTTTTTCCAAAAGAATTGTTGTTGAAGCTAGAAAATGATGATAAAGATGGAAAATAAGCCACTGCAGAGAAGAAGAATAAAGAAAAAGAGTAAGAGACGGAGAAAATTGAATCCATGCGTATTGAACCTAATAAGGATGAAGCTGATATGACTCAAACTTCTACACCTACTACAATTGCCACTACATTGAAATCCATTGCACCTATGATCGAGCAAGAGCGTGTGATTCATCAACTGATTGATGATCTCACAAAATTTGATACTGATGATGATGATGAGGTGCCAATTAACTAGTTAAAAGGAAGTGCTACAAGGAAGCTACTGGGAAATCAGTTCAAGATGATGCTGGTAAAGTGGAAAGGAAGTAGCATTACAGACACGCTGCTAGAAAATCAACCCAACCCAACTAGAGTAACCCAAATTCCTTCAAAGATTTTGTTTTTATTTTCATTTACATCTTTTTCATTTTATAACATTATGCTTCACGCATTCATATTTGGTTTTCATTGCATTTTTATATTTGTAAGTTGTTGTTTTTGCATTTTGAAATGTTTTGTTGTTCATGCATTAAGGATAATGCATCCTTTAGGTTTGGGGGTGTGTTGTGTTGTGTTGTAAATATAGTATGTAGTAGATGTATATTTTAATATTCATGCATTTTGTCATTTATTTTTCCATTACATACAAATGGCAAGTAACTGCCTGAATATGACAAGTATATTGTTATTTATGATATTCGATGAGGATAATAATTCTTCGATAAAATTAAAAATTTGTGATGGGTGAATAGGTATGTTTAGTTTAGTATAGTTGTGTGAAAATTGATTCCTAAAAGTAGAATGCCTTATTTATAATTGTAATTAGTCTATAGTAGGTTTCTTTTAATACATGTAGGAATTCTTAAACTTAAATTTAGTAAACCGAGTAGTGTGTAATAATGAATATCATGGCAAAATGATAAGAATCACTCCAATGTTTGAAAATGTTGAGTAGATCAATAATACTTTGTTTACTCCATCTTATTATTGATCAGAAAAAAAGAGTTCAAATAAGAGTGAGTAAAAAAACAATTGAGGGGCACTCCACTGTAGTAATAGGCTGATTAGCTAAGGGGGTAGTTGTTTGGTCCATCCATATTTTTAGTTAAAAGCCTTAGCTTCTTGAGTGAGTTACATTCAAATCATGGCATGATGTAATACCAAGCAATCTAGTGTATGCTCCATTGAGATTGTCAAGTAAAGAAACCATGTGACAAGATGAATTCCCTAGGAAAAAAATAATATTTGTAATTAAAGTTTTTAAATGACAGAGCAAAAGAGAATAGAGAAACTAAGTTTAGAAGAAAGATAACCTAAGTGCATTAGGAGGTATTTACTATAGTTAGAATTGCATGAATATTTAGGAATTTTATTTTTAGGTAACATTTTCTGCACGTTGTTTGCTAAATAAACCTACAAAACATGAATCAATTTTATTTTTTGTTTTAATATAAAACTGCTGAGAATGGAGGTATAGAATATACGAAAAATGATTTAGCAGTATATATGGTAACTGTGTGCTATGGAAAATTCATGCATTCAAGCATACTCATACATATTTTGCTTAAGGACAAGCAATAATTCAGGTTTGGGGGGGTGATAACTCTTGAAAGGAGTTATATTTTAGGCCTCTAGATTAAATTAATTGTTTGTAATTAAGTAAATATGTTTGCATTTTTAGGATATTTTAGAACATTGCATAACAAAGCTTGGGTTGTGCTATAAATGTCATCATTAGCTACTAGGGAAGAAAGGTGTTGGTTATGGTTGGCAGGAGGTGCAAGATGAAGAAGAGAAGAGAGAAAGGAGAAAGAAAATGAAGGAAGTGAAATATTGCCATAGAAAAATGTTGGTTAGACTCCCAACAAGAATGCCATGGAAATTCCAGGAAAATGACATAGCACTCAATGCACATCACTTTCAGCCAGCTAGACTTGTACCAGATAAACCACCCTAAAAAGAAGATGCAAAAGGCGTGTGCTAAGAGGGGGGACCTACCCTATAAATGAGGAAAGAGATGCAATAGGATGAGGATTTTGAGGAAAGAGGAATTAGAGAGCAACTTTTCTCTGTATCAAATTCTTGTGGAAAATTTCAGAGAAAAGAAAGGAAAGGGTAGCATCTTATAGAGAAAAAAATCACAGACACAAGGAAGAGGAAGAGAAACCTACCCTGGGTTTTGCATTAAACTTTAGTAATAAAGTGAAAGTTGGAGTAACGAGAGCTTCTTACAGTTCTACCTTTATTTTCTGATTTGAACTTGGTAATTTATAAACTTGAATGATGATGTTGAATGGTTTTTTCTTGGATTTGAATGTCCAATCCATGAGCTAAATCTCACTAGGTTGGAATTATTTGGGTGAATTTTTACTATCTTTAATGCCTATGGTCTGATTTTGAGTAGATTACTTTTTCATTGGATTTGTGATTATTTTAAATGCATGCATACAACCTTTAGACATAGATGATTGTATTGTAAGTTGTTAGATTTGATTTAATTCTGAAAAGATTAAATAAATTTGATTATTATCGGTTATACAGACGAGTACTCGAAAGAATATTTGCAGCACTTTAAAGGTAGAAGTTGTGATTTGTACATGGAAAGGAAGAACATTTTGGATATCATTCTTAAGTTCTATAGATATACAAAAACTCAAAACGATAGCTTAAAGTCTGACTCTCGAAAGAAGTAGATTGCAGTAGTGAATCCTTAAGCAGTAGAATGGCCCAAATTTTTCCATAGAACTATTATGATATAAAAGTAAAACTTGAGTAATGCTAACCTTTATCATTCAACAGTACAAACCCTCCCACTTATTCTTTGAGAATTGCTACAACATTTCAATTGCTCTAGCATTTTTTCTTTCATAATTGATTTTATTAATCCATTCATTAATTCTCTTCACCAATTTGTCATCTTTTTCTTTTACATAGTTTAATTAGTCAAATTCATAGTAATAGCATAACCATTTTTTAATCAATTTCGATCCTCATGGAGATGATACTCACTCATCACTTTATTACTTTATTCGGCGTGTATACTTGTACATTCACATTACACATTCACATGTAACATTGGGAAAAACTTTGTACGACTCCTAAGGAGCACGTATGCATCCTAGTTGTCCAAGAGTTTTATACCACCCTGAAAGAAGCCGAGAGGAATCGAAAATGGGACATGCCATGGCATCAGATAATTGTTCGGGGAAAAAATTTTTGATATCACCTTTGGAAATATTGAGGTATTATTTCGCTCCTATATCTCTCTATGATTCTATACAACGAATGAATCTCATGCAATTCGAGAGAAAAAAGGATGACATAATCAATCTCTTGACGAATAGAGGAGATGCGTGGAAACTTCATCCCGTAACAAATTTCCCAACATCAATCCCATAAGAACATCTAACTCCAAAAGCAAGAATGTGGTTATAGTTTATTAATACTCAAGTTTATCTAGCCTCTGATATGTCTAGCATAGATACGTTCCAAGTTACGGTGTTGTTGCCATACTATGGAAAGAAAGAATATGTGTCCGTACATGGATCTATCGGAGCATGCTATTTTGTGTCAGGAAAAGCAAGGGCGAATTGCTTTTTCCACATTCAGTAACGACCTTGTGTAAGCAAGCACAAGTACCAATGAGAAACTAGAATATTGCTTACAACCATCGGAGCTTCTAATACATGAACCAAGTTGAAAAAAACTTGGTAGGAAATAGGAAATGAAAGAGAGACATTGTAACACCCCTAACCTATCTCTATCACCGGATTAGGGTTACTTAGCATTATCGAACAATCAAAAAAAATTTAACATCATAACATTAAATAAGTTAAACTTATTATAAACCAATCAACCATATGCATTTTTTCCCTAAATTAAACCTTCGAGGCCCTAAAAATAGCTTATTAGCAATTCAGGACTAATTTGAATCAAAATAGAAGTTTTGGAAAAATTAAAAATTTGAAAATAAAGGTTGTAATAGCCTAATTTTGGGTCTAGTCAGAACAGTAGTTTTGATACCACAAATTTGATGAAAAAAATTTATTTTAATTATTATTTTATGGTCTACAGTTTTATGGAATAATTTCGCGATTTTTGTTCAGAAATTTTGACATTTGAGCACTCAATTTAGCTAGAAGGACAAAATTGTAATAAATGAAAAATGTATGTTCTAGGAGCTCGAGATGTTTAAATGCTATGAGATTCAAATTTGAGGTCCTTAAATGGTAATTAGACCATTATACTTGTGGAAAAAAGTGGTTATGGTGAAATTTTGAAGTTTTTCATTTAGGGCATTTTAGTTATTTGGTTAATAAAGACAAAATTTAACAAATAAAAGATGTTCATCTATCTATTTTCATTGCCCCATGGCAGAATGTCCCAAAGGAAACCATAGCTAGGGTTTTCCAAGATTTCAAGCTCGATTGTAAGTCCGTTCTTGTCTCGTTTTTAACGATTTTTATATTTTTAAGATCGTTGTAGCTTGATTTAGGTATTTCAAGAACTAATTTGAAAGAAAGGTGAAGTTTAAAATTTTACTCATGTTGAACATATATGTATTTTGATGTTTGATGGTAGAAAATGCATGTTAGTTGTTTGTTAAACGACTTTTGCTAAGTGATTTTCGGTAAAAATGTAAAAAGGACTTATTTGTAAAAGTCGATAAAATGAGTAGAAAAATATGAATAAATGGAAAATGTGGGCTGTTATGATTATGAAAATGGTTCGGCTAGGCTTAGGTCTTGAAGAAATTGAATTAACTTCATTTTACGAGCTTAGGGACGAAAGTGTAAAATGTCAAAAGTTTAGGGGCAAAAATGTAATTTTTCCATAGTGTGTTTTTGGGTTGAAATGAATAATGTGATGATTAAATGAGATGAATTTGGTATTATAGATCGAGAAAAATGAGGTTCGAACCTAGATTGGGGAAAATAAAGTATTTGACGATTAGGTCCATTTTCACATTTTTTTATCGAGGTAAGTTTGTATGTAAATAATGCATTGTCATATTTGTGTTTTAAATGCTTTAATATTGTATGAATTGTGATTGAATCTTTGGACGTATTCGACAAAGGTTTGAAAAACGAGAAATCCCGGTTGAACCTTAGGAATAGAATAAGATACGAGTGACATGTCACTAGGAACC
The DNA here is from genome assembly GCA_025506655.1 of Gossypium rotundifolium. NCBI lineage: Eukaryota > Viridiplantae > Streptophyta > Magnoliopsida > Malvales > Malvaceae > Gossypium > Gossypium rotundifolium. The sequence goes on from CP106723.1 coordinate 38,009,380, forward strand.
CATGTGAATATGTAACACCCCAATTTTTCTGTAATTTTAGCTTTTGTAAAATTTTCACACAATGTCTATCTGCTTCAGCGGTTATGTGTTCTGAGTGTGTGTGGGAGGTCCCAAGTTCAAGTCACAACTTGGGTAAATTTTGGTATTTTTATGAATTAAGCCCTATCTCTGGTTAATAGGTTTATAAATTAAAGTGTGTAAGTAATTAACAGAAAGGGCTTGCTAGTCTGGTGGTTAAGTGTTGGAGTGTTGGTGGCCATGTGTTCGAATCTCCGTGTGAGCATTATTTTTAGCTATCATGCCCAAAGAGTTTGTGTTTGATTGAAAATCTGATAGTGAGGAGAGATTTGGGGAGATGATAGGGGGAATATCAAAAATTTGTTCAGTTTTCCTTTCCCCAACAAAACCAAAATTTTGGTTCTCTCTTATTCTCCAAAACCCTTGCCACCGCCCTTTCCATTCCTTTCTGTTAGCTTTTTTACTTTTGAATTCAGTGGACCATTATTCAGCGGTAGGGATCGGTTTTGGTAAGTCAGGATTTTTCTATTCTAAACGTTTTGTGTTCTTCCTAAAAGGGATTTTCCATTTTGGTATCAGGAATTAATCAAGGGACTAAATATCGTTATCAATCGACGAGTTAAGTGTGTGGAATTCTCGTTTCGATCGAAGGTAAGGTTTCGATAGTTAGGGATGAACACCTCATTACAATTTCATTTAAATCTCGATTATGTTACTAAATGAGGGCCTTGATATGTCGAATATAGATAATGGAGTGCTTGAGAGTCATTTTAGCTTCAATTGAAACCAGGTGTATTCCCTAAAACACAAAAAATAGGGTTTCGGTGAAAGCCAAAACCCTTACTGTCGATGCCACACAGGCGTATGATAGGCCGTGTGTGACACACCAGATCGACCAATTACGCCGTGTTAGCCACACGAGAGTGTGGGCCCACAAGGGGGAACTACACGGCGTATGGGATTTTGGGTCAGGCCGTGTAATCCATATAGCCAAGGCCAATTTGGGTCGTGTGGGCCACACTGGCAGGCCAAACTCTGTAAGGTTGCACAGGGTGCCCAAGTCGACTATAGACCTACTGTAGGGTTAGAAAGCAATACTTAGACCCCTAAATAAATGATCTGTCTGTCTGATTTCTGTACTGAGCATGTAAACTGATCTGAATATATGAGTTTAAATTGTATAGTAGCATGTCATTCTTGTATGTTGAATTGCATCGGGGTGGGTTGATTATGATTGGAGGAAACATCTAAAAGGCTTTTAAGCCTATTATTGGCAGCTCAGCTACAAATTTCTGATTATATGCCGCATCAGTTACAACATGGAGTGTAGGGCTAGATGGGTTGATTTTATCCTCACATGGTGTGTAGGGTTGGATAGAGTTGGTGTGTAGAGGCTGGTAGGTAGGACTTTGTTTTCTGCATATTCTATCTAAAATGGGCTAAGGCCCTATAACATGTCTGATTCTAAATCTGAGTGGGCTATGGTCCACACCGTTTCTATAATGGGCTAAGGCCCTATAACATGTCTGATTCTAAAATGGGCTAAGACCCGTTTCTATAATGGGCTAAGACCCGACGTGAGATTATGTACATGTCGATATTTCTATGTGCATGTTTTCTGTGGGGATTACACAATGAGTTTGCGAAAACTCATCTTTTCTGTTTAATCTATTCAGATAATCCCCGTGATGGCAGGTGATCTGATGGAGGACTCAGCAGTGACCACGGTTCTGGATATTTTGTTTTATGGTTTATTTCTAATTATGATTTGGTTGTAATTGGGTAAATTTCATGTAATAAGGTCTTTACAGATTTTTGATTAAAATTTGAGATTTTTTTTATAAACTGTTAGCAGTAGGATAAGACGTGAGTTTTCAAACTAAACAAACGTTTTATTAAAATACGTATGACTTTGCAAATCGTTTTAAAAGCTTCTGCAACGTATACATTTTTTGAAAAGGGATAATGAACGAACAAACAACATGTTTTTGATGATAGCCTAGGATATCTGAAAATGGTTTTAACGTAGTTACAGTTTCTAAAGTGCTATCATGTGATATTGCCAGATTCGGCCATAACGTCCAAGCCGAGTTTGGGGCGTTACATTTTGTGGTATCAGAGCCATGTTGCAAAACTCGGCTATAGAATTTGGGATTTTAAAATTGGTTTTTCTGAAATGATTTTTAAATTATTCAAAATATTTTGAACTGAGTATGTGGTACATAGAGTCTCTAGCACCGATCCTGTAAGTGTTCTGAATTTTGTTTAAATTTGTCTGAAAATACTACTTGTATGCTTCAAACAGCCTTAGGTAGTATACTGTATGGAAAACACTTTAGGTAGTGTAAACTGAAAACCATAGCGAAACTGAAAATCGTAGTAAAACTGCGATTCGCGATAATGAACTCTGAACTTCTGGTACTATTTTGCATAAAACATCTGTTAACAAATATTAGAATTGTAACTAATGCATAAAACTATTAATACAGATAAATTCTAAAATTATGATGAGCACACGAGGTATCCACGGATGGGGTACTAGAGGCCGTAGGGGGGCTCATGAACGTTAGGCTGGGGATGACGCACTATCCCGAGCCATGCTATGATTTTAGAGTGGGTCGCTGGGCCCAACACCGGATCTGAGGGCCGAGGGTCGATTACGGAATGACTCCGGTCTAATGGGGCTGAACTATTCAGGGGTGTCACTAGAGTCGCCCTTAATGTGGCAAAATACTGGATGGATGCCATAGAAAGAATAATGGATGATCTGGATTTTACTGTGGAGCAGAAGCTAAAGGGGGCTATCTCCCTACTTCGCGATGAAGCGTATCAATGGAGGGCACTCAGCCCGACCGTCTGACTTGGGACTATTTTAAGACGACCTTTCAGATCAAGTATATGGGAGCCAGTTACATTGATGCTAGGAGGCGTGAGTTCCTTAATCTCACACAGGGAGACGGTTCGGTGGCCAAGTATGAGGCCGTGTTCCCGTGATTGAGCCAGTATACGGGGCATGGTGGCGACTGAGTATGATCGTTGTGTCTGATTTGAGGATGGACTTAGGGACAGCTTATGGGTTTTGATAGCTCCACAGAGGGAGCGTGATTTCTCCGCTCTAGTGGAGAAGGCGAAGATCACCGAGGAGGTTAAGCGCGCTGAGCACAAAATCTACGAGAAAGAAAAGAGCAAGAGGGAATCATAGCCCTCGAATTCTATGATGAGGCCTAAGAAAAAGGCCAAGTCTGATATGCTAGTGAGAGTTGGGCCCCCTGTTGCATCTACTAGGGTGGCGCTTTGTGGACACTGTGGTGGATGCCATCCGAGCTAGTGCTGGAGGACGATTGGGGCATGTTTGAGATATAGGTCAACTAAGTACCGTCTTCAGGATTTTCCACTGAGGACTGATCAGGTGCAAAGCTGCGGGTACTAGTACTGTGCAGCCACCGAGAGTAGTTCAGCAGCCACCTAGGGCCGAGGACAGGCTAGGGGTGGTAATGGCATAGGACGAGGACAGAGAGCACCGGGCAGAGGTGTAGGACTGAGTGAGGCGAGGCAGCCTGCACTGGTTTATACTGTGCGTCGTTGAGAGGGTGGTGATGCTCCGAACGTCATTACGGGTACGTTCTTAATTTTTAATGTACCCTATACGGCATTGATAGACATAGGCTCTACACACTCTTAAGTAGCTAGCTCTATGTCTGAAACTTTGGGGATTCAGGTTGAGAGTTCTTCGAGTGAGGTAACTATTGTGAGTTCATTGGGCAGTCTATCCTAGTGGGTAAACTATATAGAGACGACCCGTTGGAGGTTCAAGGGATAGTATTTCTGGCTGATCTGATTGAACTTCCGTTCGAGGAGTTCGATTTGATTCTGGGAATGGACTGGCTGGTCAAACACCGTGTAAGTCTGGACTGTACATCAAAAAGGGTGGTTTTGAGAACCAAGGAGGACAAAGAGGTATTGGTGATTGAGGAATATCGAGGCTACCCGACTAATGTGATTTCTACGTTGGTGGCAGAAAAGTTGGTAAGAAAGGGATGTAAGGCATTCCTGGCCTACATCAATTTTTCTGATTCTGGGGACTCTTCGATTAAGGACATCAAAATAGTAAGGGACTTTTGGATGTTTACCCTGAGGAACTACTGGGTCTACTTCCGAATCGAGAAGTGGAATTTGGGATTGAGCTTATTCCGGGTACAACTCTGGTGTCTATTGCGCCCTACCGAATGGCACCGAAGGAGCTTGTAGAGCTTAAGGCTTAGATTCAAGAGTTATTGGATCATGGGTTGATCTGCTCTAGTGTATCTCTGTGGGGAGCACTTGTTCTGTTTGTGAAAAAGAAGGATGGATCCATGCGTATGTGTATCAAATATCATCAATTGAATAAGCTGACCATCAAGAATAAGTACCCCCTACCGAGGATTGATGATCTGTTTGACCAATTCGAGGAGTTTCAATTTTTCTAAGATTGATCTACAATCAGGGTATCACTAGTTGAAAGTTAAAGAGGTTAACGCGCATAAGACGATATTTAGAATTGCTACGACCATTACGAGTTCCTAGTGATGCCATTTAGACTGACGAATGCACCAGTTGCTTTTATGGATCTGATGAACCTAGTGTCCTAGCCCTATTTGGATCGGTTTGTGGTAGTCTTCATTGATGACAATATGGTGTATTTGAAGACCGAGGATGAGCACGATTAGCATCTCTGAGTCTTATTACAGACTCTGCGTGAGAAACAGTTGTATGCGAAGTTTAGTAAGTGTGAGTTCTGGCTCGAAAAGTAACCTTTTTGGGGCACGTGGTTTCTACGGAGGGGATTCATGTTGATCCTCGTAAGATTGAGGCTGTGTTGGATTGGAAATAGCCAAGGAATGTGTCTGAAATTCACAGCTTTCTGGGGCTAGCGGGTTACTATCGACGCTTCGTAGAAGGGTTCTCTTTGATCTCAGCACCATTGACCAAGCTTCTACGTAAGGGAGTTCCCTTTGTCTGGACTGATAAGCAACAAGAGAGCTTCGAGAAGCTTAAGTTTGTTTTGACGCAAGCTTCGATTCTAATGCAGCCTGAATCTGGGAGGGATTTCATTGTATACAGTGATTGATAAACCGTAAAAGTAACATATTTAGGCCCATATTTAGCATACTTTTGGATGATTTATCCCTTGAATTATGTAATTTGGTGCTCTTAATCCGTTGTTTTCATGTTCTATACTCAGGAGAGCACTAGAGGATGAAAAGAATGAGAAACGGGCCTAAAACGGACCAAATTGGGTCAAAATGGAGATCGACACGGCCTGGGCCCAAGACCACACGGCCGTGCCTCCCTAATTAACTCTAACACGACCTGGACCCTAAAACACACGAGCGTGTCTCTTCAGTAGACTCGAACATGGCCTGGCCACGATCCACACGAGCGTGTGCCATGGGCGTGTCCCTGCCCCAGCCAAGAGGATTTTTACTCGAAATAGGATACTTAGAGGCAAAGAAACACATTCCAAAGCCTATTCAAACACCCTAATAGGAATTCTACTTGAATTAGGATATGTAGGGGCCAAGTAAGGCATCTCAAAGTCTATATAAACACCCTAGGGGGCAACTTAAAGGGGGAGTTTGGAAGAATCCTTCTGCCAGGGCTTTTGTCGGGGGGAACCCAGGGCTTTAGTCAGGGGGCATCCAGCTAGGCCAAGGAAGGCAGATTTGTGGAGATTTACTCGAAGATAGCCAATTGATTCATCTCAAGAAGCTGGGTTTATACTCAAGACGGAGGATCTCTTCTTCAATTCTTTCAGGGGGTTTTAGGGATTTCTTATGTTTTGTTTTATCTTTTCTTTTGAGATGTTTTCTTTTACAATTATGAACTAAACCCTCAGATACCTGAGGGGGATGAAACCTAAGATGAATATTATTATTGTTTGCTGAACAATATGATAAATATTTGACTTTTTCTTAATTATGTGTCCTTAATTCTTGTGTTGATATTTTCGGGATATTAATTCAAGTATGATGTGCTTAGGTGAAGGAGCAAAAGTCCCTGCCTAAGAGTAGATCTAGCATAATTAAGCGGAGTTGATCGCGTGCCTAGAGATAGGGTGATGAGATTTTGCCGGATTAGGGTGAAACCTAATATGGGAGTCCATAGATTGAGTTAATACAATTCTAGGGGTTTTAATTAGAAAGAGATATCAACTAATCAACCTAGGGTTAGACGTTAGTCGCCTTGAGAGAGGGACTAATATACGTTAGGGAATCTTACGGAGCAAGTCAAGTGAATAAATCGTCTGGTTCAGTGTTAGATAACAAGTGAAGTCTAGGTGGATTCTTCCTTGGGTGTCGTCTCAATCAATTGGTTTTCCCCAAGTTATTTTCCAAATTTCATTCTTCTTTATCTTAGAAGTCTTTAGTTTAGTAGTTAGTTAATTTAGATTAAACAACAAATTTCCTTAATTCTTAGGCTAGATAATCAAAAGAGAGTTAGTATTAGTACTTTTGGTTTCTTTGGGATTCGACATTTCGGTCTTGCCTAAACTATACTACTGTTCGATAGGTGCACTTGCGTCCATCGTTGTCTTAGTTAGTTTCCAGGTTTGATCATTATTTATATAAATTTTAAGGCTCGACAAAATAACGATCAAGTTTTTGGCGCCATTGTCGGGGAACTGAAATATTAAGAACGCTTAATTTTTATTACTTTAGCCATATTTTATTTTTGCAATTAAATTTTATTTTTTGCTTTCTAAATTTTCTTCTTTCGCTTCTTTCAGGTACCTCTATTTTATGACTAGAAGGAACTCGACGGGACCTTTACTTTACGATAGTGACATCGAAGGTAACATTCGTAGAAATCGCAGAGAGATAAGGCGAAGCTTAAACTACATAGAAGAAGAGCAAGAAGGTGAAACTAATCCTACTGAAAGGATGGCCGAGAATAATCCGCTACCTCCAGAGGCGGCAGAACATCATGCTCCACGTATTATGTATGATTATGCTAAACCTAGTTTAACAGGAATTGAGTCAAGTAGTGTTAGGCCCACTATTGCTGCAAATAATTTTGAACTGAAACCTAACATTATACAGATGAAACAATAGTTTGTTCAGTTTGATGGTTTGCAGGATGAGGATCCTAACACACACTTAGTGAATTTTCTAGAATTCTGTGATACCTTCAAAATAAATGGCGTTTTTGATGATGCCCTCCGTCTTCGGTTATTTCCCTTTTCTCTGAGAAATAAATCCAAATAGTGGTTGCATTCTGTTCCATGAGGATCAATCACTATGAAGAGAATGCAACCACTACATGGGATCAAATGACCGGGAAATTTTTATTAAAATATTTTCTGTCGGCCAAAGCGACCAAGTTAAGGAATGATATCTCTTCTTTTGTGCAGATGGATTGAGAGACACTTTACGACGCATGGAAGAGATACAAGGATTTGTTGAGAAGGTGTCCACACCATGGACTACCCTTGTGGCTACAGGTGCAGACCTTCTACAATGGTGTGAACCCCTCGACAAGGCAACTAGTCGATTCAGCCACCGGTGGAACTCTGAATAACAAAACTCCTAAAGCAGCCTACGAGTTTATAGAAGAGATGTCACTGAATAACTATTAGTGGCAAGTTACAAGTACAACGCCAGCCAAAGCAGCCGAAGTTTTCAACCTCGACGCAGTAACTGCACTATAAAATCAGGTAGAGTTGCTACATAAAAAATTTGATGGTTTAAATGGTTCTTCGCAGGCACATCCAGTTATGCAGTGCGACGCAAGTGAAGGAGTGCAAATCCTGAGTACCCACCCTACGGACAGGGCATGGAGAGTGAACAAATGAACTATATGGGTAATATTTTCTGATCTAACAATAACCCTTATAGTAATACTTATAATCCAGGTTGGAAGAACCACCCCAAAACTTCCATCAACAACCCTACCTACAAGAAAAGAAGCCGAACCTTGAAGAGATGCTGACAAACTTCATAGTAGCCTCAGAAATACATTCCCAAAATACAAAAACACGTTTCCAAAAGATAGAAGGCATTGACACAGGAATTCAAGGATCAAATCGGGCAACTTACTAAGCAGATTTCTGAGAGACCACAAGGAAGACTACCGAGCAACACCGAGACTAACCCAAGGGAGCAAGTTTAGGCCATAGCAGCTCAAGATAATGAAAGGTTAGGCATGCCTAATTCAAAACAAAAGAATACGGTAGAAGAAGGTAAGGTTGAAGTAAAACCAAAATCGGTAATCAAAGAATACAAACCACGCATACCATATCCCGAAGTAATAATAAAAGATGACACAGAGGAACAGTTCAGTAAGTTTCTTAAACCTTTAAAGAAATTACATATTAACTTACCGTTTCTTGAAGCTCTTTCGCAGATGCCAAATTCGAGAAAATTTTTAAAGAAGCTATTGTCAAATATGAGAAAGATAGACGAGGAATCACATGTGGAACTGAACGTAGTATGCTCAGCAATATTGCAAAATAAACTACCACGAAAACTAAAAGATCCAGGGAGTTTTACAATTCCATGCTTAATTGGTAGTTTATCTATTGATAATGCGTTAGCTGATTTAGGGACAAGCATAAATGTCATGCCTTATAAATTGTTTAACCAACTAGGTCTAGGGAAGCCCAAACAAACTAGGATGAGCATTCAATTAGCTGATAAAACTATCAGAGTTCCTAGGGGTATAATTGAAGATGTACTTGTGAAGACTGATAAATTCGTATTCCCGGTAGACTTTATCGTTTTAGACATGGATGAGGACAACATGATACCCCTAATTTTAGGAAAACCATTCTTAGCAACCACTAGGACTAAAATCGATGTTGACACAGGTAAACTTATATTTTGTGTAGGTGATGAGATAGTTACTCTTCAAGCCCTCGATTCGGCCAGAACATCGAATAACCAAGATGAGAAAGTAAATTCTATTGATAACCATTTGGTTAACTCTTCTTTTTAGGAATCACCACAAAAGAACGCAACTGAGTTCGATCCTAAACCCTATGCCAACAATGAAATAACTCCCAAGGAACAAGAGATTCAGAACGATAAACTAGAAAAGGAGAAAACGCATCTTAAAGAAGAACTAGGGATACACGGAGCAGAACCGAAGCCATTTCATGAGGCAGACAAGTTCAAAGTCGGAGATCAAGTACTATTAAAAGTAGACCCACGAATATCTCCACCTGATCCTAACACAAGCAAGGAAATCCCTTTTAAGGTAATTAATGTCTTCCCATACGGAACAGTCGAGGTAAGTAATCCCATGTTTGGCACTTTGAAAATAAACGCTACTCGTCTTAAACTCTATCATGATAATGGAACTGTTAACACGATGAAGGATTTTCAACTCCTTAAACCTCCTTGAATATGCAAATGAGAGGAAAGTCGAGCTTAAGACTTTAAATAAGCGCTTCTTGGGAGGCAACCCGAGCACTAACCCTATTTATTGTTACAAATTTTCTTTTCCTTTCTTTTCTTTTCTTCTTCTTTGGCAAATTTTCATGCCACACGGCCTTGCACACGGTCATGGCCGTGGCCGTGGCCGTGTGGATGCATCGAATCTCCGTACTAACATAGCAGAGATGGTACGAGTCAGAACAAATCAATTTTCAAGACACGGACCCAACTACCACGTCACGGCCGTGCGATGTGGCTGTAGCCGACATTGTGAGTTCCTACACGGTAGTGGCAAACTAAACATGGGCGTGCAAGGCGACCGTGGTTGACATTGAGTTACCAAGCACAGGCGTGGCAATTTGAACACAGGCATGGGAGAAATGATACGACCCATAACACGGCATGCGAGGAGGCCGTGTGACTCAACACGGCCACGTACACAGGCTTGGGGAGGCATCAGCGTTGAAAATCTATTTAAACCACCACCCCCTCCTCCCCTCTCCACTTACTCATAAACTCCTATTTCTACACCTTTTTGGTTCTCACTTTCATTTTTATTCACATTCATCTTTCAAAACCCTTGAACACCACATCTATGCCGAAGAAGCGGAAGGATCAAAGTACAGTCTCCCCATGGGAGATCGACCTACATAAGTTCATGCCGACCGTTTCATATAATCGACAAGCCAAGGGTCTTTGAGACCTTTTTGGTCTTATTTTTCTTTAATCTTTTCCTTTATTTTCCTTATCTGTTATACTTCTCTTCTGCTTAATTCATTTTATTTTCTTTTCGTTTCTTGGCTTTAGGTTCTTAAGGCTGCTAGGGAATCACGCACCACGGCCTTAGAATTCACACCCACTTCACGAACCATCTCACAATAAGGACTTTTCAGTCCATTTACCTTTTCCTATAAGTTTATTTTATTTTTTATTTTCCTTCACTTTAGTTTGCTTTTCTTTAAATATTTATTTAGTATATTTTGAATCTTTATTAATATTTCCTGGCTAACTCTTCAAGAGATCCCCAATTTCTTCGTCTAGCGCAGGAATTTGAGGCACCCCCTCCAACCTATCTTTCACCTTTGAATCCAGTTTCCACACTTCCAATCTAAGGATCTCATTCAAAAATTCAGGAAGTTTCACTTCTCCCCATCCCTTTTGATTTTCTTATTATATACTATTATCTGTCTTTGTACATTGAGGGCAATGTACATCTTAAGTGTCGGGGGTGAAAGTTTATGCCTAACTTTTTGCATCATTCTAAAATATCTGAATGATATCTTGTCTTAAGTAATTTTCTCATATTACTAATTAGGATGAAATTTCTGTTGATTTATGAATTTTTATTGATATGTCTTAGATTAAGTCATAGTTAATTGTGTATTGATAATTTAAACTTTAAGATACTAAAGAATCAAGCATGATAAGTCCATTTTCAAAAAAAAAAATAGGTGGTTGAACTAAATTTGAATATTACCTTGAAGTTTGAAATTTACAGGGATTGATATCAAAAACCCATAATTTTTGTGAGATTTTGAGCCTTAGAGAGCATATATTTATTTTCATGCTCACTTTATTGATTATGAGTGTGTCAACACTGAATTTTTATTCTAGAACTTGCCGCGTTTATACATGTCAAGACCACATTTTTGATTTGATATACTGAGATGAGAAAGGCACCTAAGTTTTAACCCACTCACTCCACCAAAAGCCTACCTTCATAATTAACCCCTAGTGAACCCCTTTGATTCTAACCGCCCTTTTTATTAATTCACCCACTAATATTAACCCAAAACCCTACTCGTATTTGTTATCACCATTCCTTTTGACTACCTTTTTGTCGAGATTTGATTTGAGCAGTTGCCTAACTATGTTCTATATTTCAATTGTTAAAGTTCTTTCTCATTTATGTAAATATTTGTGTTGAAAAAAAATCAAAGTATATTCAGTATTAGTATTATGAAAAGTGAGCTTGTACAATTAAAATTACACCTATTGAAGAAGGAGTTCGTATTATTAGTATTAGTATTACAATTTTTCAATTGATGTAATTTTATTATCAATTCATTTTTCTAGTTAGGCAATTTATCAATTCAATCTCGATTCTAACCCTTCTAATTTAGCCTTTATCCACACCTTTAACCCAAGCCCCGTTACAACCCTGTTAAAGACCTTTTGATTTGTGTATCATCTCATATTACAGTGGTAGAGATTTGATTTTCAGGCAAGCCTATGGGATTAACTTTTCAGGTTCAACTTATGAGTGTTTATTCTTGAACCTTAAACACTTCGAGTGCTTTGAGTGAATCTTTAGCAAAGATGTCAATCCTTGTCAGTTTTGAATTAAAGGAAATTATTTAGATAAGGGGAGACACCTATGTTTTCGTGCTACAAATATATGACTTAGAATTGTTTGAATCTTTAGGAGTCTTTGAGTAAATTATCCATGTATGAATTGTCTATGAATTATGATGAGACATTATTGATGAGGATTATGAATTGTGGAAAGTCCATTTTAATTGCAAGTTGAGAATTTTTCTTGAGAATAAGCAAAAGCTTAAGTGTGGGGGTATTTGATAAACAGTAAAAGTAACATATTTTAGGCCCACATTTAGCTTACTTTTGGATGATTTATCCCTTGAATTATGTAATTTGGTGCTCTTAATCCCTTTTTTCATGTTTTATACTCAAGAGAGCACCAGAGGATGAAAAGAACGAGAAACGGGCCTAGAATGGACCAAATTGTGTCAAAATGGAAATCGACACGGCCTGGGCCCAAGACCACACGGTCGTGCCTCCCTAATTTACTCTAACACAGCTTGGACCCTGAAACACACAGGCGTGTCTCTTCAGCAGACTCGAACATGGCCTGGCCACGATCCACACGGCGTGTGCCATGGGCGTGTCCCTACCGCGGCCAAGAGGAGTTTTACTCGGAATAGGATACTTAGAGGCAAAGAAACACATTCCAAAGCCTGTTCAAACACCCTAGTAGGAATTCTACTTGAATTAGGATATGTAGGGGCCAAGTAACGCATCTCAACATCTATATAAACACCCTAAGGGGCAACTTAATGGGGGAGTTCGACAGAAGCCTTTTGCCAGGGCTTTAGTCAGGAGGCATCCAGCTAGGCCAAGGAAGGCAGATTTGTGGAGACTTACTCGAAGATAACCAGTTGATTCATCTCAAGAAGCCAAGTTTATACTCCAGACGGAGGATCTCTCCTTCAATTCCTTCAGGGGGTTTTAGGGATTTCTTATGTTTTGATTTATCTTTTCTTTTGAGATGTTTTCTTTTACAATTATGAACTAAACCCTCAGATACCTGAGGGGGATGAAACCTAAGATGAATATTGTTATGGTTTGCTGAACAATATGATAAATATTTGACTTTTTCTTAATTATGTGTCCTTAATTCTTGTGTTGATATTTTCAGGATATTAATTCAAGTATGATGTGCTTAGGTGGAGGAGCAAAAGTCCCTACCTAAGAGTAGATCTAGCATAATTAAGCGGAGTTGATCGCGCGCCTAGAGATAGGGTGACGAGATTTTATCAGATTAGGGTGAAACCTAATATGTGAGTCCATAGATCGAGTTAATGCAATTCTAGGGGTTTTAATTAGAAAGAGATTTCAATTAATCAACCTAGGGTTAGACGTTAGTCGCCTTGAGAGAGGGATTAATATACGTTAGGGAATCTTACGGAGCAAGTCAAGTGAATAAATAAATGCGGTTCGGTGTTAGATAACAAGTGAAGTCTAGGTGGATTCTTCCTTGGGTGTCGTCTTAATCAATTGGTTTTTCCTCAAGTTATTTTCCAAATTTCATTCTTCTTTGTATTAGAAGTCTTTAGTTTAGTATTTAGTTAATTTAGATTAAACAAAAAATTTCCTTAATTCTTAGGCTAGATAATAAAAAGAGAGTTAGTATTAGTATTTTTGGTTCCTTTGGGATTCGACATTCCGGTCTTGCCTAAACTATATTTTTGTTCGATAGGTGTGCTTGCCTCCATCATTGTCTTAGTTAGTTTCCAGGTTCGATCATTATTTATATAAATTTTAAGGCTCGAAAAAATAACAATCAGAGATGCATCGCATGTGGGTCTAGGTTGCGTTCTGATGCAGGATGGTAAAGTGATAGCTTATGCATCTCGTCAGCTCAAGACGCATGAGGCTAACTACCCTACGCATGATTTGGAGTTGGCAGCTGTCATCTTCATTCTGAAAATCTGGAGGCACTATCTGTACGGTGAGAAGTGCACTATCTACACTGATTATAAAAGCCTTAAGTACCTCCTCACCCAAAAAGAGTTAAATCTTAGGTAGCGTAGATGGGTTGAACTGTTTAAGGATTATGACTGCACCATCGAGTACCACCCTGGTAAGGCTAATGTGGTGGCAAATGCGTTGAGCCGTAGGGCTATGACTGATCTAAGAGTAATGTTCGCTCGACTCAGTTTATACAACGATTGGAGTCTGTTAGCGGAACTTCAGGTTAAGCCTGTATAGATTGATCAGAACAAAAAAAACAGAGGGGAGATAAGTCTCTTAAGTTGCGATTTCGTCAGGGTGAGACTGATGATACCACCGATTTTGAGATTAACAGTGATGGGGTACTTTGTTTCCATGGTCAAATCTGTGTGCCGAATGATGAGGATTTAAGACAGTCGATTCTGAGGGAAGCACACAGTAGTCCTTACGCTATACATCCCGGCAGGAATAAAATGTACCGAGATCTCTGAGAGTTGTACTGGTGGCCAGGGTTGAAGCGGGAGGTCACATATTTCGTTGTTCGCTATCTGACTTGTCAGCAGGTTAAGGCTGAACATCAGTTGCCTTCGGGGTTACTGCAGTCGGTAAGGGTACTGATGTGGAAATGGGAACGAGTAACGATGGATTTTGTTAGTGGGTTGCCTTTAACACCCACTAAGAAGGATTCAATCTGGGTCATCATGGATCAATTGACCAAGTCTGCTCACTTCATTCTAGTCAGGATAGACTTTTCTCTCCAGAAATTAGCTAAGCTCTATGTATCTGAAATAGTGAGGCTGCATGGGGTTCCTGTTTCAATCATTTTCGATAAGGATCCTCGCTTCATGTCTCGATTCTGGAAGAAATTGCATGAGGCTTTGGGTTCAAGGTTGGACTTGATCTTGCTTTCTATCCTCGCATGCATTGTCATCGGAGAGGTAATTCAAATCTTGGAGGATATGTTGAGGAGCTGTGTTATAGATTTCTGAGGTAGTTGTGAGGAGTATTTGCCATTGGCAGAGTTTTCCTAAAATAACAACTACCAGTCTAGCATTCAGATGGCGCCTTACGAGGCCTTGTACTGTTGTAAGTGCTGCACTCCCTTGTGTTGGACTATGTTGGGTGAGCGACGTGTTCTGGGTCCAGAATTGGTTTCTAAAACTGAAGATAAGGTCTGATTGATCCAAGATAGACTGAAAGCTACATCTGATAGGCAAAAGTCCTATGCCGATCTGAGGAGAAAGGTCTTTCTGTGGGGGACTTAGTCTTTCTCAAGGTCTCACCATGGAAAAAGGTATTAAGGTTCAGTCGCAAGGGTAAGCTGAGCCCTCTATTTATTGGGTCGTATCTCATTCTGAAGCGAGTGGGGACAGTTGCATATCAGTTGGATCTTCTTTCAGAGTTGGATCGCATTCATGATGTGTTCCACGTCTCAATGTTGAGACGCTACCGCTCTGATCCCACACATGTTGTTCCTATTGAGGACATTGAGGTGAGACCAGATCTGACATTTTAGGAAGAGCCGGTCCAGATCCTGAATCACGACATTAAAGTGCTTCGAAGGAAGTCTATCCCCTTAGTGAAGGTGCTGTGGCGGATCACGACATGTTTTTTTATTTCTGTATTCTCTCTGTATATGTGTGTATCTTGTGTCTCTTTTTATAGATTTCTTTAGGGTTTATCTAGCCCCGAAAATAAAAATAAAAAGAAAATACAAAGTTTATATCCATTTGTTTCTTGCAATATCTGATGCTTTTTCTTTCCTTTTTACAGGTGAAAGGCGGAGATCTCGGTGGTGGAGCGTCATCCGTACGCGGATTGCCGCGCGATCGAGGGTCTGGTGTTGGGGCTTGCAGCGCGAGGGTTTCCCAGAAACCCTAGGTTTCTATTTCTTGTTTAGATTTTGGGCTCCGTAGGTTTGGCTAGAGGTTGGGCTAGGTTAAGTTTGGGCCATTGGTTTTGGGCATTGGTCTGGGTTGTAATGGGGTAATAGTCTTGGGCTTGTTTGTATTTTGGAATGTGCATGGACTGTAACTGGATATTGATTTGTTTTTTTTTCTTATTTTCTTATTTTCATGGGACTGGGCAAAATGGGCTTATTACAAACATCTTTAGATTAAATTAAAGAAAAGAAAGATTAAACCCAATTCAGAGTGGCTGTCATCTAAGACTCTGACTGACGAGGTCCCTTCGCTCTTTTGGTTTGCTCCTTTGCTGATGGCTCTCCAAGGTGGCCGACCAAGGTTTCTTTAAGAGGCTTAATTGCTAAAATCTTTATGAAGAGATGATACTAGGCGTGGGAATGGAAAAGGCTAAGAGAATTTGGAGAGAAGAGAGAATGATGAATGATGAGAATGGATGAGAAATGATTGAGGGATGTTTGAGGGATGATGAATGAGGGAATGAGAGGGTCTTATTTATAGGAGAGGAGAGGGGGATAGTTTGCTAAAAATAGTGGATGTTAACCTCTTCAAATCTCCTCAAATTGTGGCCCGCCATGCTTAGTGGCTTTTGACTTGATTTTTGCTTGATTTTAAGCAATTTTGGATGCCACACAATTCAGGACTGAGACTCGGTCAATCGTAAATCTTCAAAAAAATCTCTAATTTCTTCAACACTGCAAGGACCTTGTGTAATTAAACCAAAGAATGGTTTAAATGGACAGCCATGTGTAGCCGAATATTGGGTTGACTTGGTCTCCAATTTGGGCGGTTTTGTAATCCAAACAAAGCTATCGGACACATCGAATAAATCAACAAGTTAGAGGACCAAAGAATAAAATTTATCCAATTTAATTAATTAATTAAAACCCAAATTATTAATGAAAAATTTTAAATGAATTATTAAATATAATTTTATATTTTATTATTTAATTTAATCGTGCATGGCCCACTTTATGTCTTAAAAATATAATATATTCAAATTAATATAAAATAAGCCATTTATTATATGAAAACTATATAATAAAGCATAAAATGACATATTAATAATTTCTATGTTCTAATTTCATATTTTCATATATTTCATTAATTTATTAAATAATTACTTAGTTTTAACAATGATTTAACAATGATTTAAGTAAAAAGATCCTTGTCAAGTAAACTCCAAAAATAGTTGACAAGGATGAGGTCTATGAGCATGTGTTTGCCGAGTTATAGTACTCCTTTAAATGGAAGAAAATGAAGCATGCTACAGCTAATACTGAGTGAATTCTCCTTTTGATGATATTGAATATGATGATTAGCTAGCACCAACAACAACTCTAGTGCAACTAACTCAACATTTTTCAGAGTTTTCAAATGCCGCTTAGGCTAGACTATTAAAACTTTGGGAAAGGAATGCATCTACGTTGATACGAGCTTTAGTATCAAGAGCAACAATTTAAGATTCTTCAATGAAAGTGAACTTGGTTTTATTTCTAAAAGATTGATCTTCTAGCTTAAGAGTTTTGAAGCCTTTTGCATTTTTTTAGTAAAAGAGAGAGAGGGTAAGTGTAAGGACAACTTCGGAGATAGATTGTAATTTTGTTGGATTGCTTTTCTAATTTTTTTTATTTTGAATTTTAAATTTTTTTAATGGATGATGATTCTTGGTACTTATCTTAGTTGGGACATGTAATTATTGAAATGTCCTTATTTTGATTTTACTTGGATATATCCCTATTTTGATATGGACTTTTAATATTATAAGCCTTGATTGTTAATGCTTCTATTATCTTGCATTAGTAGTTAATTACACGGTTTAAATTCATGGTTGAATGATTGGATTAAAAGTGAGTGTCTGAGTTTATTTTCCTTGATGTGTCGCTATGTTTTTATTAAAAAATGTCAATGGGTTAGATTGTTAATGCTAGTTACAATGCCAGATGCAACGCTTGTTGCAACTTAAGAAATATATGGTAGGTTATTGTAACTTGCCTTACTTGGTTGAAATGTTTTGGCCAAAAATGTTTGGATTTTAATTGATGATCTATGGCAATTTTAGCAATACTCCACTACTAAAGATAATTTGAGTAAGAATCAAGCCAATAAAGGATGTGATCATGACTTCAATGTGATTGAAGTTCTTGTGACTAATATTTGGTCTTCAATGTGTTTTATGACTAGATATCTATTGTTATACTCTTTATTGAATACTTATTTAGAAGCTACTTATGTTAAATTAGATATTCACATTGATTATTGTTAGAATTAAGTGACCGAATCCTTATTTAAATAAAATACAATGGTAAAATAAAATAAAAGAAGAATCCTATAGAACTACACTTCTTTTATTTTATTTTAAATAAGGTTTTTAAATCATATTAAACTCCATCTATTTGAAATTGATTAGAATAAGGTGTTTCAATCTTACTACACTCCTATTAGAATATGGCTTTACAAGCCTATAAATAGACATAGTCTATTCCACTTGTAATTGATTCGAATTCGACATAGTGAATTTTCTTCTCCTCTGCCGTGGTTTTTTCCAAAAAGGGTTTTCACGTAAAATCTATGTGTTCTTTAAATTTTTATTTCTCTTTTCTTTGCGATATATTGTCATTACCGACGTTATATTTTTCACCAATTGGTATCAGAGCTTTTGAGTTTTTCATCTCGATCACGGTAATGGCATCTTTAAAGTATAAAATTCTGCTGTTGGACCGCAACACCAGATTCGCGTTATGGCGGATAAAGATACAAGCAGTTCTTGCACTGATAGATTTAGAGGAAGCCCTGCTAGGGGTAGATAAGATGCCTTCGACATTGATGGAGGAAAGGAAGAAGCACAAGAATCGAAAGACGTTAACACAGTTACATCCGCATTTGTCTAAATAAATTTTACAGGATGTGATGAAGGAGAAGACTGTCGCTGCATTATGGAAGAGGCTAGAACAAATATCTATGTCGAAAACTGTAACTAGCAAGTTGCATATGAAGCAACATATTTATGCTCATCATTTGGAGGAAGGTGCGTCTATGCACGAACACTTAACAATGTTTAAAGAAATTCTCTCAAACTCAGAGGCCATGGAGGTTCTAGGATTGATTCTACTTTGTTCGCTGCCCTCGTCTTATTCAACCTTTAGAGACACAATTTTATATAGTCGCGAGTCTCTCACAGTTGACGAGGTTTATGATTCTTTGACCTCGAATGATAAAATGAAGCATCTTGTGATTAAACCCGACTCTCAGGGAGAGGGTCTCATTGTTCGTGAGAGACAAGATTGAAATGCTGATGATGATCGTGGAAGGACACAGGAATGGAATCCTCGCAGTAAATCTAAGGGTAGATTGAAGTCTTCAAACAAAGGTAAAACTTGTAACTTCTGCAAGAAGAAAAGGCACCTTCAATCTGAGTGCTATAAACTACAGAAGAAGATTAAAAGGGAGGCTACAAATCAAAAGGGAAAACAACCAGAAAATTTCGGTGAAGCTGATGTTGTAAAAGACTACAGCGATGGTGAACTTCTAGTCGCTCTTGTCAACAATTCTAAAGTGGGGAAGAGTGGATACTTGATTCGGGTTGCACCTTCCAAATGTGTCCCAATCGGGATTGGTTTACAAATTACAAAACAGTGTTTGAAGGTGTTGTTTTGATGGGAAATAATACTTCGTGTAAAATTGCAGGTGTTGGAACAATTAAAGTTAAGATGTTTGATAGAGTTGTCAGAATCCTTAGTGACGTACGACATGTTCCAGAATTAAGAGAAATTTAATTTCGTTAAGTACTGTTGATTCAAAGGGTACAAATGGACAGCTGAAAGTGGAATGTTGAAGATTTCCAAAGATTCCCTCGTTGTGATGAAAGGGAAAAGAAAGACTGCCAAGTTATATATTTTGCAGGGTTCTACTGTTATTGGTGATTGATAAACAGTAATATAAACATATTTTAATCCTACATTTAGCATACTTTTTGATGATTTACCCATTTAATTATGGAAATAGGTGCTCCTAATCCCTTGTTTTCATGTTTTATACTCAGGAGAGCACCAGAGGATGAAAAGAACGAGAAACGGGCCAAAAACAGAGAAAATAGGCCAAGTACAAATTGCACACGGCCTGGCCCCCAAAATACACGGCCGTGCCTCTGTCACAGGTTCGATGATGGCCTGGCCTCGAATCCCACGGGCGTGTCCTTGTCATAGAAAATAAGAGTTTCATTCGGATTAGGGTACTTAGAGGCAAAAAAGACATTTCAAAAGCCTATATAAACACCCTAGAGGCCAACCTTTAAGGGGGCGTTCAGCGGGGCGTTCAACTAGGCCAAAGAGCCAAGCTAGAAGGGCAAATTGTGAGATTCACTCGAAGAAAGCCAGTTGACTCATCTCAAGAAGCCAGGATTATACTCAAGATGAAGGATTTCTCTTTCAATTTCTTCAAGGGTTTTAGGGTTTTCTCTATGTTTTGTTTTATATTTTCTTCTGAGATGTATTCTTTTATAATTATGAACTAAACCCTCAGATACCTGAGGGGGATGAAACCTAAGACGAATCTTGTTATTGTTTTCTGAGTTGTATGATAAATACTTGATTTGTTCTTAATTATGTGTTCTTAATTCTTGTTTTGGTATTTCAGGATATTAATTCAAGTACTGATGTGCTTAGGTGGTGGAGCAAAAGTCTCGCCTAAGAGTAGATCTAGCATAGTTAAGCGGAGTTGATCGCAACCCTAGAAATAGGATGACTAAATCTGCCGGATTATGGTCAAACCTAATATGGGAGTCCATAGATCAATTTAATGCAATTCTAGGGGTTTTAATTAGAAATAAATTTCAATTAATCAACTTAGGGTTAGACGTTAGTAGCCTCGAAAGAGGTATTAATATAAATTAGGGAATCCTACGGATTAAGTCAAGTGAATAAATCGTCTGGTTCAGAGTTAGATAACAAGTGAAGTCTAGGTGGATTCTTCCTCGGGTATTGTCTTAATCAATTGGTTTTCCCACAAGTATTTCCCAATTCATTCTCTTCGTCTTTATATCTTTAGCTTAGTAGTTAGTTGATTTTAGATTAGATAAACAAATCCCTTAATTCTTAGGCTAGATAATAAGAAAAAAGTTAGTATTAGTACTTTTAGTTCCTCTGGGTTCAACAATCTGGTCTTGCCACTAAACTATACTGCTGTTCGATAGGTGCGCTTGTCTCCATCGTTGTCTTAGTTAGTTTCCAGGTTCGATCATTCTTTTTATAAATTTTTAAGACTTTGACATACGATCAGTGATGCAGCTGTCGCTTCCTCTTCCTTGTCAGATGATGATATTACTAAACTTTGGCATATGCGCTTAGGGCATACGAGTGAGAATGGCATGGTAGAATTGAGAAAAAGAGGACTTCTTGATGGCAAGGAATTTGCAAACTGAAGTTCTGTGAGCACTGCGTTTTGGAGAAGCAAAAGAGATTCGATTCACCAGAGAAATCCATAACACGAAGGGAACGTTGGAGTATATTCATTTTGATATGTAGGGGCTATCAAGAGTGCCTTCAAGAGGTGGAGCTAATTATATACTAACTTTTATTGATGATTTTTCTAGAAAAGTTTGGTATTCTTCCTGAAGCAGAAATGTGATGTGTTTTTCGCATTTAAGTCTTGGAAATATATGATTAAAAAACAGACGGGAAAACAAATAAAATACCTCCATACAGACAATGGCTTAGAGTTTTGTTCTGATGATTTTAATAAACTGTGCAAGTCAGTAGGGATCATTAGACACTTGACAGTTCGTTATACTCCACAGCAAAATGACATTGTAGAATGAATGAACAGAACGATCATGGAGAAGGTTCAATGTGTGTTGTCAAATGCCAACTTACCAAAGTCGTTTTGGGCCGAAGTAGCCTCTATTGCATGTTTTTTGATCAACCGGTCTCCATCCATTGCCATTGAAAAAAAGACACCACAAGAGGTATGGTCTGGTAATCCTGCTAATTATTCTGATTTAAAGATCTTTGGTGTCCTGCGTATGCTCATGTTGATAATGGAAAATTGGAACCGAGATCCATTAAATGTGTTTTTCTTGGTTATAAAGCTAGTGTAAAAGGGTATAAGTTATGGTGTCCTGAAAATAGAAAAGTTGTGATTAGCAAAGATGTTGTTTTTGATGAAACTGCAATACTACCTAACTTATCTCTTAAAGACTCTTCCAATAAAGAAAATCAAAAGAAGGTGGAGCATCATATTAATACAGAGTTGACTCCTCAAGCCAGTACAAAAATTAAGAATAGAGTTGCTTCTTCACCACAATACTCTATCGCCAAAAACAGAACTAGAAGAGAAATTAAACCTCCAAATAAGTATGTCGAGGCTGATCTAGTTGCTTATGCTTTAAATGTGGCCGAATATATAGATGCAAACCAAGATCCGTCTAATTATTTTGAGGTGGTTAGCTGTGAAGACTCAGAAAAGTGGATGTTTACTATGCAAAAGGAGGTGTAATCACTCCATAAAAATAGAACATGGGATCTTGTGAAACTTCCTAAAGGTAAAAAGGTTATTCTCTATAAATGAGTGTTTAAAAAGAAAGAAGGGACTCCAAGAGTTGAAGAACCTAGATATAAAGTAAGGCTTGTTGCAAAAGGTTACAGTCAACTTCCAAGAGTGGACTTCATGATGTGTTCTCCCCAGTTGTGAAGCATAGTTCGATTCGAGCTTTGCTTGGTATTGTAGCCATGCATGATTTGGAGCTTGAGCAGTTAGATGTAAAAAATGCATTTTTGCATGGAGAACTTGAGGAAGATATTTACATGCAACAATTAGAGGGTTTTACAGTCTCAGAAAAAGATGACTATGTTTGCTTGCTGAAAAAGTCCCTTTACGGTTTGAAACAGTCACCAAGACAATGGTACAAGAGGTTTGATTATTACTTCTCATGATTTTAAAAGAAGTAGTTTTGATGAGTTGTGTTTACTTTAAGAAAAACAGTGATGGTTATTTTGTGTATCTACTTCTTTATGTTGATGACATGTTGATAGCAGCAAAAGATAAAGGAGAGATAAGAAATGTTAAAGCCCAACTAAGTGAAGAATTTGAGAAGAAAGATTTGGGACCAACAAAGAAGATACTTGGTATGGAGATTCTCAGAGATAGAAAAGCAAGTAAATTGTACCTAAGTCAGAAGGGGTCCATTGAGAAAGTTCTTGCAGGTTCAATATGCAGAGTGCTAAGCCTATTACTACTCCTTTAGCAGCCCATTTCAAACTTTCATCGACTTTGACTCCACAATCAGATGATGAGATTCAGTACATGTCACATGTTCCATACTCTATGCAGTGGGATCTCTCATGTATGCTATGGTTTGTTCACGTCCAGATTTATCATATGCAGTCAGTGTAGTTAGCAGATACATGGCGAATCCCGTTAAAGAACATTGGAAAGTAGTTCAGTGGATTTTAAAATACTTACGAGGTACTACTGATGTTTGCTTACAGTTTGGAAGAACTAGAGATGGAGTCATTAGGTATGTTGATGCTAATTTTGCTGGAGACCTTGATAGAAGAAGATCTCTCACTAGTTTTGTCTTTACAATCGGAAGTTGTGCAATCAGTTGGAAAGCTACTTTGCAAACTACAGTCGCTTTGTCTACCACTGAAGTTGAGTACATGGCGATTACTGAGGCTTGTAAAGAAGCTATTTGGTTGAAGGGACTCTTTAGTGAGCTCAATGAAGACCTTCAAATCAGCACATTATTTTATGACAGTCAGAGTGCCATCTTCCTTACAAAAGATCAAATGTTTCATGAGAGAACAAAACATATTGATGTTCGGTATCATTTTGTTCATGATATTATTGCTCGTGGTGATATTGTTGTGAGCAAAATTAGTACTTATGAAAATCTTGCAGATATGATGACTAATTCACTTCCTATATCCAAGTTTGAGCATTGCTTAGACTTGGTTGGTATTCATTGTTGAAGTTAAACCCTTAAGGGGTTTTATGGAAGAGGTGGAGAACTTGTTCGTTGAGAGTTCGTGATAAAGAACTTGTTTATATAGAATTCGTGTCAAGATGGAGATTGTTAGAATTAAGTGACCGAATCCTTATTTAAATAAAATACAATGGTAAAATAAAATAAAAGAAGAATCTCTATAGAACTACACTTCTTTTATTTTATTTTAAATAAGGTTTTTTACACCTTATTAAACTCCATCTATTTGATATTGATTAGAATAAGGTGTTTCAATCTTACTACACTCCTATTAGAATATGGCTTTACAAGCCTACAAATAGACATAGTCTATTCCACTTGTAATTGATTCGAATTCGACATAGTGAATTTTCTTCTCCTCTACCCGTGGTTTTTTCCCGAAAGGGTTTCTACGTAAAATCTGTGTGTTCTTTAAATTTTTATGTCTCTTTTCTTTACAATATATTGTCATTACCGACGTTATATTTTTCACAATTTTAATTTAACAAGTCACTTTATGCTTATTAATAGACTGACTTTTTTAGGTTATTGTACATAAGAACAAAAAAAAAAGAATTTTACTTGTATATTGAAGAACTAATTTGTAGTGCAAAATTGTGTAAGTCCTTTTTTTTTTTTTTTTTTTTTTTTGCTACTCCAAAATTTTATTAAGAACGAAAATGTTACAAAATCTTTTTGCTAATGAGACAATGAGTAAGAAAATTCATCACCAAAGCTCTAAAATTTCTGAAGAAAAAGCACTAAAAAGAACTCCTCACTCCTAAGAACCAAAATAATAGACATTTGACACCACCATACTAGACACTTAGAAAGCCAATTAAACACCAAAATGATCACACAAAGATCCTATCAAACCCCATAAAACTATACGCCTCACAGAGCAAATTAAAAATAAAAAGACAATAGCAACATAGAGAAGGTCAACAAGTGAAATAAAAGCCACCCACCAAGCAACACTGCCTTGCAAAGGATACTCAAACATCAACATTTAAATTACAAGCTTGTAGAAAATCCATAAATGCATCAATGTTCCCAAGCCTGTGATGAAAAAACTAATGCCCTTGTGCAATTAATTTACATCTAATTTTTTAGGGGAAAAAACTTAAGAGGAAAAGCGAATTAATTCTAAGTATAAAAATAAAGTTGCAACTTAATGAGTGAATTAAATTTATATTTTAACTTACACTTGTTACTTTTATAACAGATCATTCTTTTAAGTAAGATTCTATAGACATAACAAATTTTCAAATTACATAAACAACTTTTGATGTAAACTCTTATTTTATAACTAGTAATTTCGTCCCAACTGTAACAAAACGAATAGATGACAGGTAAAATACAAATTTATATATATATATATATATATATATATATATATATATATATATATCAAACCTACCTTAAAGTGGTGTCACACTATCTAATCAAAATTTGGTCAATTTCCACTTACACAACGTGCTCCATCTTTTCTCAACCCCTCCACTTAGCTTCGGTGTATACAGTACTTTTCTTTTTTTTTTTTTTGTCTTTTTTTAAGGGAAAACAAAAGAGAATTAGGGTTGACAAAATAACTTGAAACTTATCATGTTTTGATTAGATCTGATTTTATAACAACATTTTTTCAAAATTGAGTTAGAATAGCTTTTATTAAAATTTTAATGCTTTAAAATGAAGGTATAAAAATTAAATCAAAAGTAAAATGATAAAATAATTTATTTCAATCTTAATTTATGATTGATTTGAATTAATACCTAGATAACTTTTACCTTTTTTAAGGCGAACAAAATTGATTCAATTCAAAAAATTGAAATAAATTTAAATTTTGAGTTAATCTAATCAAATTATATAAATTATTTGAGTCAATTTAAATAAGTAATTCGAGTTTTAGAGTTTGAATCGAATTGAATTTTACAATTCAATAATGATTAGTATAAATCTCTTTTGGTCAACGTCAAGTTTGAAAATGAGCTCTCAACAAAAATTAAAAAAATCAAAATAATTTTAAAATTCAAAATATGTATAAAAATTTCAATTTTTATATTTTCAAAAAATTATAAATATTTCAAAAAATTCTAAATATATATATAAAGAAAGTTAAAATTAAAAATTAGAATAATATTTGTGGGGACCTAAATAAGTTAATTAATGATTCAAGTTTATATATCAAGTATTTATTATTATTATTATTATTATTATTATTATTATTATTATTATTATTATTATTATTATTATTTTGCTTTGATAAAGTTTTAAAATATATATGGTTTTAAATTTTATACTCCAACATGAAATTAATTATATTGTAACAAAATTTAATTTTACATATTTAATTTTTAATTTAACTCGAACATTTCACTTGATTCAATTCAACTCGATTTGAAAGAATATAAATTTAAATTAAAATAATAAAATAGACCTCATTAATTTAATTAACTCCAAAATTTTCATGATGAAACGCTGACCCTAACCCTTTCCCAACCCCTCCATTACTTTTTCCTGCTGTTGTTAATTTTTTGACTTTGGAGTATGGTTGTTGCCCATCCATCATGAAGCATAAACGTCTAAAAAAAGTCTATGATTTAACCTTTTTTCAGCTCTTGTCAACTTTTTCGATTATATTACTGTGATCAATTTTAATAAACTATAAATTATAAAAGAAAAAAAGTTTGAATCTCAAAAAAATAATCGTCACATTACTTTATAATAGCTATTTAAACCCTCGTACTAGCTTTATAAATCTATATTTGCCAATAAGGAACCTTGCAATAGCAAGTCAGAAATGGATAGCACTCTCTTTCGGCTACTCGTTGTTCTATTGGGGTTATCTCATATTATAATCTCGAATGCCGTCCCAGTTACAAGTAAATATTCCCCAATTTCCATTACTTTAATCATCTTTTTTTACCTTCCCATACCATATTTTCATTGTTTTTTTTTTCCTTGCCAGGAACTGGAACCCTAATGCATGGATCTCAAGTTCATCAACTTCAGGACAATACTCACCTGGTAATCCTACAAGGACACAGTTGAAATTTGACGTGTATATATATATATATACACATACATATTTCTTGTTATGCTAAAAGAACTCTTCTTACAGGTAACTGTGGAGAAGAGTTCTGATGGTGAAATCATCAAGGGAAGGATGTTTGCGGAGCTGAATGACTATCCAGGGTCAGGAGCTAACAACCGCCACACCCCGAGGCCGTAACTCGGCGGATGTATCGATCGTTAGGGTTCTTTGTAGTATGTTATAGAGATGAAAAGTTAATTTGTATTGAAAGGGAGAGAGGTTCTGAGGACTAATTTTAGCAGACTCTAGGATTATCAATGTTAGAAAGTTTAATCCAATTTATATATATATATATATATATAGGTATTTATGTATCTCCTTATCTTGCTTTAATCCAATTGATAATCTACTGATATATCTTGTTAAACCAGCTTTTGATCGCATCGTATTTATCATATTTCTAACGTTAGCTGCTCACAAAGTCTAATTCGCCGCAAAATAATTAATATTTTATAATGTTTAAATCTCTGGTTCATACGCCGGTTGAAACACCTTCATTGTATGTTCTTCCTGCTTAAAGAAGTGGAAGCTGTTGTGGTTTCTGTAAAAGTATCATGGAGATTCTTTTACTAAAGCCAGATTGTTCCTTATACTAAAAAAAGGGAGGTAAATTAGTCCTTCTATGTTAGATCGAAAAGTAAACTAGTCTTTTTAATATAAAATTCATCCATTTTTAAGATTAAAAAATTAGTTCCTATACGTAAACATGATGTTCACGTGGTACATCAAATGTAATTGTCTAATTATTTCGTCATCCACACTAATTTTTAATAGTAGAAATGAATAAAAATTTTAACATAAATGTCCAATTTGCTTTTTGATCAAACATATAAAGACAATTTGTTTATTCTTTTAAGTAAAGAGAATAAAATACAATCTAACTCTTAATATATGGACCTCCACAATACTTTTATCTAAAAAACGACTTTGAATGTCTTTAATTTTGGGGACTGTTATACAAGGACGCCATTTCATTTGTGTGGTGTTGGTTAGGAAACCCTACTGAGTTCTTGGCAGATTTGCACTAGGCTTTAGCAGTATCTCTGAGCTTTCATGCTCTAACAAGCAAATATGCACACTTCAAAATGAATAACAAATTTTGCAGTACAGGGGGGAAGTCTAATGCAATGTTGGTTGGATTTCTTTTTAAGTATTTTTCCACACTCCTTTAAACATATAAAAAAGAATTTAGAAAAATTTAAGTATACTTATATTAGCTATACACTTATATCGAATATTCATTCAAACTCCAAGTAACATAAATGAAATAACAAATAATTCTCATCTTTTATTCCAGAGGATTTACTAAAAAATGAAAAAGGCAATGTGTTATGGTGGTTGAGGGGAGTTATGAATCTTGCATTAATTATACACTAAAGTTGCTTTTATGATATAAGTGTCCACACTATTTTTTTGGTTTTTTTTTTTCTTCTCCTTGCTAAGTGGACTAAATTTTATTTATTATAAAGACGCAAAATAGGATTACAGAATTAAAGCATACCATGCATAAAAAAAATATCTCTAAAGATTACCAAATAACGTGGATGATACTTAACTCCACAAATCCAACAAAACAATCACAACTCATTAAATTCAGGACATCATTCCATGTTCACACCATTTTTAATATGAGAAGCATTTTTGTGGACAAATTTGTGAAATTTAACAAATCGACCAATCCGACAATATCTTATAGATTAGCATAGACAATGATATTTCGTATTAAAGTTGGCTCTAATGTACTATCAATGTTCTACGAAGGATAGTGGATTATCATTAAAACTAGATTAAATAACTTGATCCTAGAGAGTTATCGATCAACTCTATAAGAGTTAGTTTTAGAATATAAGTGCTAATGTAAGGGGATGCCAATCGAAACTTGTGACAGATGCACACACAATAATCTTTGGAGGTCAATTGATTAAATAGGGTCCAATTGATCCATTTGAATTTGTACGATTTGTGCCTCATGGAGAAGCTCATCTACTTGAAGCCTTGATGGCCCAATGAAACACTCTAGTCAAACTAGAGTTACCATGGTGAATATTGTAAATACTAAGGCATACAATTATATAGTGCTTAAATCACTTAGGACTCTCATCTTATAGATAAACTTTGATCTTGGCCGTCAATATAATTTAAACTGTATCGATTTATTTTGGGGGCCCAACTATAAATAGAGGTCTTCCCCCTCATTTGTAATCACTCAGTTGTATTTTTTCAAAATAATAGAAACACTTTGAGAGCATTTACTCGAACACTTGGTGTGCATTTTGCTTTCTTGTGGCTTTTTTGTTTGCTTGTTGCTTTTCGCTTTTGAGAGTTTCTTTCGCTTTGTTTCAGTACCTTAGAGAATTTCTTTGAGAACTCTCAACATTTTGAGAGATAGGCTAACTTAGGTGGATTTGAAGCAAATGAATCGCCTAAGGTCGTGCGATTCACCAGACTAAATTTCTAGCCCTGCGACAATTGATATCAAAGATAAGGTTTGAAGGCACTAAATTGAGATGGCGAAAGAAGTAGATGAGAAGAATGAGCTAAGGGAGACCTGTGGGGGGCTAGGAAAGCTAGCAGGTCAAGGGATATGATGTTAGCTTTGGAAGTCAAGGTTGCCAAACTCAAGGGTTCTGTAGGTGATATGAAAGAAATTGTTGAGGTACTTAAGGGTCACACCACAGAGCTGGACTCGGGAAAAGATCAACTTAAAGAACAGGTGTTGTGTGCCATCAATACTAATATGGAAGAAATGCAAGGGGCTCTCCAATCCACTGGTGCGAAGCTAATTGAGAGGAATAATGCTCTCGAAGCTATGGTGATAGCTTTGTACGAGGAAATTGAAGGCATGTTGATGGATTTGAACACGAAAATTGATGAGCTTGAGGGAGAGCTTGTTGTTTGCAAAGCTGTTGTAGGAAAATGGATGTTGGGGGCAACACCCAAACGCAAGGTGGATGTTCTCAAACCAAAAAATTTTAAAGGGAAAAGGTTCACGAGGGATGTGGAAAATTTCTTATGGGGTACAAAACAGTACTTCTATACAATGGGCATTGAGGATGATGCCACTAATGTAAACACAACTCCAATTTATTTTACTAATGTCGCTCTTTTATTGTGGCATTGTAGGTTCATAGATGAAAGATGAGGTGATACCACAATTGATACTTGAATGGAGTTCCAGAATGAATTTAGGAAGCAGTTCTACCCTGAGTATGCTAAGGAAGAAGCTCGGGCTAAGTTGCACCGGCTACAAGGTACAATTCAGGAGTATGTTCGAGAGTTCACTGAATTGTTAATTGAAATCCCTGATTTGAGTGAGAAAGAGGCATTCTACTGGCTCAAGAATGGGTTGAAGTCTTGGGCGAAGCAAGAGTTGCATCGACTAGGGCTCAAGACCTTACCAAAATGTCAAGCTTGGTCCGAGGAAAGACAAGTTCGAGTCTTCCAAGCCCAAAGAGAAGGGCAATGGTGGGGAAAACCATGAGAAAGAATAGAATAAAAATGGAAATAGTAGTAATAGTTGTTGGAAAAAAATCTTGTTCAAAAAATAGTTTTCTTGCACAGCGAAAAAATAAAAATGTTGAAAACCAAACCTATTTGTAATGTTTATAGCAATAAACCTTTCCCGAAATAACACATGTGCTTTGAGCGAGACGGGTCCTAGACGTTCCCGACTTTCAACTGGAAACCTTCTCCCCTATTCTTGTACAAAGATCTGCTTCGAGTGTGGGCTCAAACATTTTCGAATCAAACACAGAACCCAAAATAATTTTCTTTACTTCGGTAGGAAAGTAAATCTCCCTCTCAATAGAAACCGGTAGAATTGATATATTAAAAAAATATAATTTATACGTAGACATAAATTCTAACTATTTTTGCAAAAAAATAATATCTCAAAGTTATGTATTTAGCCCTACTAGTGTCATCTATTTATAGGGAGAGATAGAAACTCTAGTTAATTTAATAGAATACAAACAATACTTATTTAATATAAAAACCAACCCCTAGTTGAACTAGGAGAGAGGGGTAGCTAATAGGGTGTGTCTCCCCTCATATATATTATGATGGAGATTTGGGCCTCTCCTGTATTAGTCAAATTATATGTGTTTTCTAGACTTTTAACCCAACACTTTATAATTTAATCCAACTCAATACATATTTTTCTATTTCCAAATAAATATTAGTTATCAAATTAATTTTAATTAATTAATTTTTAAAGAAATAATTTTATTAACTCAATTCTAATTCGATAAAGTCATGACGTAAAAGAATCTATGAAAATATATTTAATTTCTATATTCAACGGATTTACAATGACCAATTAATTTAATTCTATTTTGAACTTTAATTATTTACATAAATACTAATTCAAAAAAATTAAACTAATTCTTAAGTCATTTCCATACTTAGTGAGAAACTATATTCATTTTCGAATGTAAGCCATTTTTCTAACTTTATCATTTCTAACAATTTCTATTCATTTATGGTTTCAATGAGCTAGAGGAGGGACTGTTTGGACGTATGTAATTAGGACTCAAATAATTTATAATTAAGTTCCAACGTCTATTGATTGTATACTCATTTAATCATGAAGTCATTCAATTATAGTATCGTGATTGAGCTCTCCCTAACAACATACCATTATGAAAGCTACTCGATTAGTGCTCGTCCAATGACCTTGTCATAAGTGTGTTACCCTCAAAGGATATCCTTAATCTCTTTGGGATAAACACGTTCTCCCAATATGATCCTATTTTATCTCATGGTAACCATTACATCTTCCTTCATGAAAAATCAATTACTATCAAGTAGTAATTCAATCATTCATCACAAAGACAAACGACCCATGTCCACGTTTACTTTTTATCTATCATATAATGTCAATGAGAGGATATCATTTACCCATGTCTTGGACTATGAATTTCACTATTGGGAATGATGCTACATGCTGTAGAAGTCTTATACCCAACACACCAACTTTCAGTTCCTTATATATTCGAACTTAGGATTTTATTTATATCAAATTATACGAGTCACACATTCATAGTTCATCATTTACTCAAGATTAAGGTATGTCACATTATTCACTCACATGTGAATAAATCCATAAACAGATTCAAGATCTATTCTACTTGGGTCTTATCTGATGTACTATCAGTCCAATGAGTGACATCTATGTTTATATCTTCTGGGAATCATCCGCTCCGATACTCAAGACAAAGCATCTCCCCAATTGGACTTGATAGACATCATATTAGTCTTCAATTGGTTTGTTCATTTCTGATTAGACTAAGGACATGTTTAGGTTCATCTCTTAATATAAGTTATCTTTCTATATTATGATCTAACCACGTAATAACGTTTACTTGTCACACTCAGATATCTTTAAGGACTCAAATTTAGAGGAATTTGGGACTTAATTGAACAACGTAGAGAGTTGGCAGATTCTACCAGGAATTTTAGGAAAAATTGTGAATTGATGAATAAATAGTTGAGTTCCAATTCTAGTTTGGTTAGGATGGAATCGTCTAGTTCTATAGTGGAAGACATAATAATTATCCGTGACTGTTAAAAAAGAGTGGGAGACTGTGTATAGGAGATATATATAGGTGAAAGAGGATATTTTGGAAAGGAAGAAAAATCCTCTTTAATTCAGTCTGTAATTTTCTTTTGACTTATTTTATTTCATTCGGTTGTTCTGAAGAAGAAGAATGTTTAGGATAGCTTTGCATAGAATAGAAGTTGTGAGAATTAGAGTATGGAAATGGAGAGCTTTTGAATCTGATAAGCTCCCTAACTCTTTATGCTAGAGAAATTAGAAAGAATGAGATCTAAGGCCCTTAATAAGTTTCTATAAACTAGGTTCTAGGTTTTAAGGTTTAAATACCTTCGATTAACCGATGTATGGTTGTCACGCTTAGCTGCCAGGACGATGGAGACTTTGGCACTGGGACAAGCTAAGATAGCAAGGAAAAAGGATTTGAGGTGAGTCACTATACTCAACTTTTGAGTGATTATTGATGTTGTTTTGCTTGCTTAGACCATATCTGTGTCTATTTTAGTTATGTCATAAACCAGGATTATGCATGGGTATGAATAATGAGTAATTGGTGTATGAATAATATTGTGAGTGTGCATTCTTGCAAGTCTAGTTGTTGAATGATATTGATTGTGTATGACACATTGGTGAATGGTGTTCTATTTAAGAAAATATTTAGTGAAATGAAATGTATAAAAATACTTGATAATATTATATGCAAAGTATAGAGGAATTTACCTTGACAGGGTAGACAAAGATAAGATTAGTTGGCGTATTGGAGGAATGGGCGAACTGAAATGGGGACCCAAGGGAGTTTGGGCGGCAATGCGGAATGTTATCAACTAGCCCACTAGCGTAACTGTGACAAAAGTTATCGACTGGTCCTTTGGGTGACACCATGATGATGGTTTATAGGTTCTATAGAGCAATAGTATGACAGCGGTCTGCAGGCTCTATGGGGCGACACTGCGAAGGTGGTAAGGTCCTTAGGGGAGACACTTCAAAAGAGGTTTAAAAGTGTCAGACTATAGCTCGACTATGACAACCAATAGAGTCCGTTGGGAAATTAAACATGGGGTTACATGTGTAAGATCATAACTCGGTTATGGCAGCATAAGGAGTCCATTAGGACAATAAACACGAGGTAATTAGCCAGGACATTAAACATGGGGTTACATGTGTAAGGCCATAGCTTACCTATGACAACCAATAGAGTCCATCGAGACATCAAACATAGGGTTACATGTGTAAGACCATAGCTTGGTTGTGGCAGCATAAGGAGTCCATCGAGATAGTAAACACGAGGTAATCTACCAGGACATTAAACATGGGGTTACATGTGTAAGATCATAGCTCAACTATTGCAGCATAAGGAATTTGCTAGGATAGTAAACACGAGGTAGTCCTCTGGGGTAGTAAACACGGGGTAGTCAGGACATTAAACATAAGGTTACATGTATAAGACCATAGCTTGGCTATGACAGCATGTGATGTTTGTAGATTAGTAAACTAGGAGACCCGCCAAGGTATAAAAAAGAAGTCGCATTTTGAATTGCGTGACAAGTCAGAAGACATAATGGACTTGGCGTATCTAGGGACACAGGCTAACGGGACAACTAGGGATTCAAGAAATGCAACGAAGAATGGAGCCTAAGAAGCGTCATAACTTAGTTATGCGTAACAAGAGGGAAAGATTCCTTAGATAAGATGGTAAACATGATGTCTACCAAGAAGAGTCAAACAGAGTATTTGTGGTTCCATAATGTTTAAGTAGATATAGAATAGGCTATTACAGGATACATACTTAAATAGGAAATCGATAAAAAGGGTAGCTGAACGAGTAGATGCCAAAAGTATTCATGGGAGGAAATGTCAACTCGAGGCTAAATGATTAATTAAGTCCGCCAAAAAATAGTAAGAAGTGGAAGTCCATCAAGTCCATGAAAAACTAGAAAGACCTTGAAGGTCTACCATGAGTGAAAACTGTCAAGAGATACCTGAGTAATAGGTAGTTTATTGTGATCTACCTATCCATTGAAGCATCTTAAAGGAATGGACTAAAAGAATAAGTGCTATGGGGTTATTTGGGGCACAAGTTCACCTAGGAAAATAGGATTGAGTTAAATACCCACAATCAGGGAATTTAATTGAATAATCATCAATAGTTTTTGACAGTCGCAATGGCAAATATGAGGTAGTAATGAAGCATATCAGAAAGGGTACAATGGAAGTGGAAACAAGGTATAGCGAGGTAAGATCCTCATGGGAAAACATCTAGATAGAACATGGTTATGAGTAGACCAGGGTTATACCAACAACATTAGGTTCAGGATAATGGAAGCATTGGCTACGCCAGTGATGTCCGTAGATTTTTCCCACCAAATCAAGGGAGTTTAACTATGTGCATAGAATTTCATTTTCTCAAGATTTAAGCAGTCTTCCATGAATTTTATGTATAGATCTCACTAAGTTCTTCTAAACTTATAGAATTTATTACTTAGGTGCAGGGTAAATAAGGACTTTGGAGTCAAATGGAAAGACCAAGGTAGTCTCTGCCAAAATGACGAGTCGGGCATGATAGCTGACTCTTGTATATAGAGGGGGCACCTTTTGAGGCCACATTTCAGGGTCCAAAATGATCATGTATGTAATTTGATCATTAATTTAAATCTTGTAAATAACTTTCATGTTTACTTAAGGAGCCAAAGCTATAAGAATTTATTTTTAGTATGAATTGATTCTTAGCAGTAGTTAGTTATTGGAGAAGTTGGGTTGTTTAAGTATGTAATAAAATTAGATAGAAATTTTTTATATTCGGATTGTTGTGACATCCAATACCCAGACCTGGCGATCGGGTTGGGTATAAGGTGTTACATTACTATTAGTTAAACATTAGACAATCAGTGAGCTAATATTTTCTTCCATTTTTCTTTTCATGGAAAAACCATTAAAGACAATATATAAAGGGTATTAATGTAATTCATAAAAAAATAAAAATGTACATAGACGAAAATATTACACTTAGGGCATCAGATCCAACAATCGTAACAATTGTGGTAATAAGAAACCAACGAATAGGAAGAGGAAACCCAACAACCATCCAAAGGGCAAAGAGAATAAAAAAACGTCAATACAATGTTTCTTATGTTGTAGTCCTCATATGATGCGGCAGTGCCCACAGTGATCCAAGCCAACAGTGATCGTTAAAAATGATGAAGCGAAGTCTGATAAGGAAAGGGTTTTGAGGCTTGGATCAATGATACTCAATTCTACGAAATGGAAGAGGGATCACAAATAGAATGGGTTGATATTTGTTCACATCAACATCGAAGGCTGAACGAGGAGTGTTTTTTTATATGGGGGCATATGATTCGTTAATGTCAGAAAGAGCCATTAATAAACTTGGTCTCTTAGTTAGCAAAATGATTAAGATAATCAAGACAATAGATTCCAAAGAGTCTCGACTGTAGGAGCAACACAATGAGTTGAGCTACAAATTCAGGATTGAAAAGGCAAGAAAGACTTTGAGGTAATTCACTTAGATGATTATGACTTTATTTTTGGCTTGAATTTCCTTGACAATATTAATGCTTTGTTAATTCCTTTTGCCGATTGCATATGTATCTTGGATTCTCGACAATAATAATGCTTTGTGCTGGTGAGTTGAGACATGAAGGGTGGAACCAAGGTATTGACGGTAATCTAACTAGCCAAGGATGTCCGTGTGGTGGGAATATTGGCTTGGTAAATCAGAGTGCTAAGGAGACCCTATTGGAAATGCTAGAGAGGCAAAAAAAATCGATCTGAAGCATGTTGAGTTATCAACAGGGCTACCACATATAAGAGAGGTGGGTTTTGAAGGATGAGTTAGACCAGTTTCATTCCAAGATGCGATGAGGGTGTGGTGAAAATGGGTGGGGAAAAATGTCATGGGCCGCAGATCGAAGCTAGTGACGAATGCACACACAACAACCCTTGAAGGCCAATTAATTAAATGTGGCTCATTTGACCCATTTGAATTGGTTTGATTCATGGAACATATGGAGAAACCTATTTACTCGAAGCCTTGGTGGCCCAATAAAAAACTCCAGTAAAATTAGAGTTAACATTGTGAATATTGTAAATCCTAAGGGATAAGATTGTATAGTGTTTAAATCCCTTAGGACTCTCATCTTGTAAATAGGCTTTGATCTCAACCGTCAATGTAATTTAAATTGTACTATTAGATTTGAGGGAGCTCAAATATAAATAAAGGTTTTCCTCTCATTTGTAACCACTCAGTTGTATTTCTTCAAAGTAATAGAACAATTTGAGAGTATTTACTTAAATACCTAGAATGTGTTTTGCTTTCTTGTGGCTTTTTTGTTCGTTTGTTGCTTCTTCACTTTTGAGAGTTTGTTTTTGCTTTATTTCTATGTCTTAGAGAATTTTTTTGAGAATTTTTATATTTTCGAATGACAAACTAACTTAGACGAATTTGAAGCAAATGAATCACCTAAAACCGCGTGATTTGTCAAACTAAATTTCTAGTCCTATGACACTTACATCATTTTAACATTTTTTTTCTTTTCTAAATAGAATGATATCTTATTTGTTGATATGGGCAGTAAACCAATGTTTATGTGACAGATTAAAACACAAACAAGTCAATTGGAGCAACGGCGCATACCAAACTCTGAATTTCTGCAAACTTTGCCGTGAAAAATGCTTGTCCTAGCAATTTGCTTCGTACTTTTTTGGGGTTAAAAAAGAGCAAATTCCAGTAAAATACTGAAAAAAGTATACTTTTTTATTGACGGTTTGGTGTAACAAAGTTATTACAAAACTTCATTACAAAGCAACCTGGTATGTGAACAACTCATAAAAGCCCTTACTATTTAACCTATAATATTTGAACTTAGATATAAATATTAGATACACGTATATATTCAACATAAATATAATTATTGTTTAAAATAAATATTAAAAAAATTAGTGATCACATTCACATATCCTTCTGCTAAATAGAAATATTCAGTCATGAATACTTCACCAAAAATAATATAAATTATTACAGTCTGAAGTCCAGTTTTTACATGTTTCTTTTGTGTTTCATTAGTGGACAAAGTGGAGTTTGATGTGTTATGCATTTTAGTTGTTAGGTACCACTTAGTCTGCTTTTGGTCCTTTCATTTGTATCCCCCAGCTGAGATGATCAAATATCATATTATTTTTCGTGGCATTTTGTGGGAACAAATGTACTCCTTTAAATTGATAGGGAAGTCTACACTACCCTTAAAAGCTGTTCCCAATTTTTTGTGGAGCTTGAATAAGAAAAAATGGAGTTAGCTGTAAAGAATGATATTTTTGTTGATTAGATTATGGGACACATATGGTTTAAAAATTTGTAAAAAATCCTTTAAATATATGTAAAAGATATATATTTATAAATGTTAGATATAAAAATAAATGTTACTTTGATTGAAATGGTAAATTTAAAGTTTTTGAGATTATGATGTTGAGTATTTTATACATTTTTTTATGAATTTAAACTAATTTATATATATTTAGTATAAAAATAGTACCATTATTATTAGGTATAATGATAAATTTAGGCCTTAGCATTTAATTCTTTTCTCAATTTAACTCTTATTCTTGTCTAAATTAGTCATATATGCCCCAAAAAAGTTTATTGGCTAAATAGGTCGATTTTTTGAAAATATAAGAAAATAAGCTTTTTTTTAGAGAGTGTGGCAAAGCGGGTTTAGTTGGACACTCTTTTCCTACCAACAGGGCAAGAAAGTATGCTCAGCTGGACGCACTTTTCCTTTAAGTTGCATTTTCTAACTTTTTAATATAATTAATTTATTTGATTAGATAGTTAAATATTAGTAATTTTTATTCTCAAGTCTCAAGTTTGATTCCTCTCCCACTTACATTTATATTTTTTATTTCATTTGTTTTATGCTTTTTATATTTTTAATTAATTAACAATATCTACTCCGTTGGTTAAATGGTTAAATAATAATGATTTCATCCATTAGACTGAGGTTCAATTCCTCTCTTCAAAGGTCATTTCTAATTTTAAATTTTGTTGTTTCAAGATTTTTTATTTTAATTAATAAATATTTTATTTTTATTTTAATTCATCTTTTAATTAACAACTCTTTTATTCATAAAATTAAATAATAAATATGTAATTATATAATAAAATATATATTTTACATATATCATTATGTTAAAAATATTTGAAAATAATAACTCCTTTATATATAATATAAACATCAACTAACTTTTTGATATATTTTTCTTTATATATAATATTAATATGTCAAATATTTATTTTCTCCACATATATTGTGGGTATAGTGATTTCTAATATTATGAAATGAAATAATTATTTCAAAAATAATTATTATTTTTCATTGTTTTTATCGGTATGATATTTCAAATATTTTATAAAATATTTCAAATATCATTGAAATATTTTTCATCGGTATGATATTTCAAATATAAAAATTATATTTATTAAAAATAATAATCTTTTTAATAATTATTTGATTTTATGAATAAAAGAGTTATTAATTAAAAGGTGAATTAAAAATAAAAATTTTGAAAACAATATATTTATTAATTAAAAAAGAGCTTGAAATAAAATTACAAATATGATTAGAAGAGGAGAATTGAACCT
Source organism: Gossypium rotundifolium (assembly GCA_025506655.1). Classification (NCBI taxonomy): domain Eukaryota; kingdom Viridiplantae; phylum Streptophyta; class Magnoliopsida; order Malvales; family Malvaceae; genus Gossypium; species Gossypium rotundifolium. The sequence continues at coordinate 38,048,244 of CP106723.1, forward strand.
GGGTCTCAAGGATAAAATTATTATTACTTAACCATTCAACCAAAGGAGCTGATTTATTAAAAATTAATTAAAAATATAAATGTGAATGGAAGAGAAATCGAATGTAACACCCCAAACTCGGCCTAGACGTTATGGTCGTATCTGGCAACATCACACAATAGTGTTTTTGAAACCTCGTTGTTACGATGAAAACATTCCATGTTATTATCTTTAGTAAACCTTTGTTAGAACTTAGGAAGTCGTCTTTATTCATTTAAAACATTTGTTTTGAAACATCCCTTGTTGCGGAAGCTTTAATAAAATAGCCTAGGTGATCATGCATTTTGATGGCGGTGGAAAAAGGTGGAAAATTCTTAAAATTTATATAATGAATGATCGAGCCTAGAAACTAACTATCACCATGATTGAGGCAAACGCACCTATCGAACAGTAGTATAGTTTAGTGGCAAGACTGGTTGTCGAACCCAAGGGAACCAAAAGTACTAATACTAACTTTCTTCTTATTATTTAGCCTAAGAATTAAGAGAACTGTTGTTTAATCTAAAATTAACTAACTACTAAGCTAAAGATGCTAAGACACAGAGAAGGAATTGGGGAAATACTTGTGGGAAAAACCAATGGATTAAGACAATACCCGAGGAAGAATCCACCTAGACTTCACTTGTTATCTAACTCTAAACCGATTTATTTATTCACTTGACTTGATCCATAGGATTCCCTAATTTATATTAATACCTCTCTCGAGGCTACTAACATCTAACCCTAGGTTGATTAATTTAAATCTCTTTCTAATTAAAACCCATAGAATTGCATTAACTCGATTTATGGACTCCCATATTAGGTTTGACCCTAATCCGACAGATTTTCGTCATCCTATCTCTAGGGTTGCGATCAACTCCGCTTAACTATGCTAGATCTACTCTTAAACAGGGAATATTCCTCTTCTGCCTAAGCATATCAATATTTGAATCAATATCCTAAAATATCAAAACAAGAATTAAGAACACATAATTAAGAACAAATCAAGTATTTATCATATAGTTCAGAAAACAATAACAAGATCTGTCTTAGGTTTCATCCCCCTTAGGTATTTGAGGGGTTTAGTTCATAATCATAAAAGAATACATCTCAGAAGAAAAATAACAAAACATAAAGAAAACCCTAAAACCCCCTAAAGGAATTAAAGGAGAAATCCTCATTCTTGAGTGTGATTCCGGCTTTTGGGATGGATCAACTGGCTTTCTTCGAGTGAATCCCAAAATTTAGCCTCTCTAGCTTGGCTCCTTGGCCTAGCTAAACCGTCCCCTCGAAGGTTGGCCTCTAGGGTGTTTATATAGGCTTTTGAAATGTCTTTATTTGCCTCTAAGTACCCTAATTCTAATGAAACTCTTCTTTGCTATGGTAGGGACACGCCCGTGTGGCACGGCCGTGTAATTCGCGTCCAGGCTATGGTCGGGTCTGCTAAGGAGGCACGATCATGTGTCTCGGCCCAGGCCGTGCTGATTTCGTACTTTGGCCTATTTTCTCCGTTTTCGGTCTGTTTCTAGTTCTTTTCATCCTCCGGTGCTCTCCTAAGTATAAAACATGAAATTAAAGGATTAGGAGAACCAAATTCCACAAATCAACGAATAAATCATCCAAAAGTATGCTAAATATAGGATTAAAATATGAACATATTACGGTTTATCACGTTTAGAAATTACTTTAACTTTTTAAAAACTGAATTTCCTACGACCAGTAGGTATAAATCCATAAAGTAAAATAAATAAATAAAAACCCAAATTTAAAACCAAAGTCCTAGATGGTCCTTAAATTACAACCCAAATAATCAATAATAATCAAATCATAAATCGTAAATTGAAAACCATGAAGTCTAAAAATTACTATGGTCACCACTGAGTCCTCCGTCGCACCAATCCGTCTAAGTCTGGGGATTACCTGTGCACATTAAACAAAAAGGGTGAGTTTACGTAAACTCAGTATGTAATCCTACAGAAACAAACAAACAATCAGTATTCACAGTTTATATTGAACAGTCTTGGGCCTAAGCCCTTTTCAATATCAGTGACATTTTAGGCCTTAGCCCATCTCAGTACAGTGTCAAAAATGCAGTAGAGCCTTAACCCATCACAGTATTAGTAGCAGTAACAGTTACGCAATAGCAATATCCTACCCAACCAGCCTCTACACACCATCTCCTTCCAACCCTTCACTCCATGTGGGGATATAATCAACGCACCCATCCCTACACTCCAAGTAGTACCGAATGTGGCACAATATAGTAGTTTGCATGTAACAGTCCTGTTTAGACCCTAGTCGAAATAGTGGTTTCGGGACCGCAAATCTGAGTCAAAAAATATTCTTATATATTTTTCCATGCTTATAGCATGTGAATTTACATGTGTGAAATTTCTGTGATTTAATTTTATCGTTTGTGTGCTCGATTTGATAAAAGGACTTAATCGCATAAAATAAAAAAGTAGCTTTCCATTTGTTAAAGTGCTTATTAGCTATGGTTTATTAAATGTGAGGTCCTTATTATATGATTAGACCATGATTAGTGGATTATGACATAAATGGTCATCCATTATAAGTTTGATTAATGTTTTAATTGAGGGCATTTTAGTAATTGTGTAAATAAAGGTTAATTATATAAAACTAAAGCCAAATTTAGTCCATCTTTGTCTTCCTTAACCGATTGAAAGAAAGAAAATAATGGTTTAGAATCTTTCTCTTATTCGACCATTACTAAGCTTGATTAAGGTATGTGTTTTGATCCGTTTTTGATGATTTTTACATTTTTGTGATCGTTGCTGAGTAATCTATCAAGCCCATGTTTTAATTTCTGAATTTGATGAAGATTTTGAAATATGTAATTGATGATTTGTAAGCTTTATGATGATAGTTGATGACATATGAAAGATATGTGATGATTAATATGTTTTGTCTTTGAATTTTTTATGAAATTGAGTATAATGGGCTAAATTGTGAAATTGAGAAATTGAAAGACTAAAATGTGAAATAAATGAAATATATGGGCTTATATGAAATGTAGTAACATTCGTCCTAGCTTGGGTAAAATGAGATTTTTTGTATTTGGTGATTTTATGAAATAAGGAATTTAATTTTAAAATGTGAAAATGTGAGGGCTAATTTGAAAATGCCCTAAATATGTGCATATGGATTGAAATGAATGAATTGTGTTATTAAATAGCAAAATTTGAATTTATATAGATCAAGAACAAAAGAAAACAGAATTATATCGGGGGAAATCGAAAGTGGTCAAGTAGTAGTTTCCATCTATTCGTATCCATACGAGGTAAGTCTATATACAAATAAATGTGCTTGAATTGTATTATTATTGTTTATATGTGAATGAAGTATGATTTATCGCTATTTGAGTTGAATATGTGAAATTCGGGAAAGTTCCGGTGAGGTGACAATGTTCGAAAAGCCCCATATAAACATTAGGAAGTAGTTAGGATACATATGTCATGACATAGGAATTCAATATGTGTTATCATGTAAGACCACGTCTGGGACCTTGGCATCGATTTGAGATTTACGTGTAAGACCATGTCTGGGACATTGGCATCGTATATGATTTTGTGTAAGACCCTGTCTGGGACAGTGGCATCGATATTTGATTAAATGTAAGACCACATTTGGGACATTGGCATTGTACGAGCACTCTGAGCATTTCGAGTATCCTATTTGATTCTGAATAGTTCAACAGGCACTCCGAGAAATAAATGACTATGTGAAATGTGTATCTAATGCAGGTACGTTTGAAATGCAAACAAAGTTTGAGTATGAAGAGTAAGTATATATATATATATATATATAGAAATATGGAATTGAGATATATGAATGAGAAGTATAAAAATTGCTATTGTGTTAAGCTATAGTTTATATGAATGAAATGGCTTATATATGTTCTATGTGATAAGTTTATTTGTATATGGCTTACTAAGCTTTTGAAAGTTTACTTTGTGTGTGTTTGCATTGTTTTATAGATTATCGAAGCTACTAGAGCTTGGGGATCATCGAGGATCATCACCACACTATCAAACTATATTTTGGTACCTTTTGAAAATGTATATATTGAAGTATGGCATGTATAGGCTAGAAATGTTAAGATATGTTTTGGTACTTGTTTATGTATATAAAGCCATGTGATATGGCTTGTTAATGAATGTGAATATGGTAAAATTAGTCCATGCTATGTGATGCAAAGTTAGTATAGTTTTTATGAAAGGTTGGCATATTTAATTGGTATGTTTTAGATAGATTTTTATATAGAAATGAATGATGTTGTTGAGAGATAAATTGTGCATAATTTGGTATGTTTTGGCTACTTTTGGAATATGAAATAATGATTGTTTGATGCTTGTAAGTATGACCCAATTTGGGTGGCAATTTGGCATTGCAAATTGCCTATAATTGCCCACATGGTTGAGCACATGGGCATGTGTCCTGATCGTGTCCTTCACTGTCTTAATTCAATATAAATCAGACTTACACATGGCCCAGACACAGAGGTGTGTGACAGGCCATGTGACTTTAGTCAATTTTGTACACGGGCTAAGACACAGGCTATGGCACGGCCGTGTGAGGCACACGACCTAGATACATGGGCGTGTGCCTGTTTTGAAAGAAAATATTCTAAGTTTTGTAAAGTTTTCATATGAGATCGGTTTGGTCCCGAACCCTCTCTAAAGCATGTTTAAGGTCTCGTAGATCTTCTAAAGGGAAAAAGTGATTATGAACAATGATGTTTTGTTGATGTGAAATGTATGTTTGTGTAATGTTTCGATATGTCCGGTAATGCCTCTTAACCCTAGTCTAACAATGGATACGGGTTAGGGGTGTTACATTTTGTTGGTATCAGAGTTACGATTTAGTCAATTCCAGGACTAGCGTAGCGTGTGAGAGTCTAGCTATACATGCCATATATAAGAATTATGATAGTGTGATGATTCATGACAGTGAAAAATGTATTTTCGTATGGTAAATGGATCCCGAAAGAGCTATAGCTGACGATGTTGAAAGTAATGTGCCTACTTCCGCTCAAGGGATAGCTTCGTCTGATTCAAGATGGTTACTAGTAGTCAGGAAGGAGAGACTAAACAAGCCTTCTTCCAAATGATGAATGAGTGGTTCACTCAGTATATTAGAAAAAATCCGGTTGTTCCTCAACCTCTGCCCCCATCTAATCCCCCTCAGACTTTTGATGTACCTCCGGTTATGAATTCAAATCTGTTGAATAAGCCTCCAGTCGATAATATTCATAAATATGGGGCCGAAGAGTTCAAGGCTACTAATGATGATGATGCTGAGAGAGCTGAGTTTTGGCTCAAGAATACAATTCGAGTATTTGATGAGGTGTCGTGTACTCTTGAGGAATGTGTGAAATGTGTTGTTTCTTTGTTAAGAGATGCAGCTTACCAGTGGTAGAAAACTTTGACTTCTGTTGTTCCGAAAGAATGAATTACCTAGGATTTCTTTCAATCCGAATTCCAGAAGAAATATATTAGTCAGAGATTCATTGATCAAAAGCGAAAAGAGTTTCTTGAATTGAAACAGGGCTGTATGTCTGTTACAGAATACGAGCGAGAATTTGTAAGACTAAGTCAATATGTACGAGAATGTGTCTCAATCAAGCAATAATGTGTAAAAGGTTTGAAGATGGCCAGAATGAAGATATCCATTTTTTAATTGGAATTCTGGAACTAAAAGAGTTTGTTGTGCTTGTTGATCGACATGTAAAGCTGAGGAACTTGGGAAAGATAAAAGAAAATCTGAGTTAGAAGCAAGAGATGTGAGAAAAAGATCTTAAAATAAATCATTTCAATCTGCATCAAAGAAATTTTGAGATGAGTATAATCATTCAAAGGCTAATGTGGGACATTCAAGCAAAGATTGTGCAAGATCACACTCGAGCTTTCGAACCCTAGCTACTTCGATTGCGAGTGTTGGAAATGTGAGATCTGAGCGACCTAAATGTAGACATTGTGGTAAAAGACATCCGGGCAATTGTAAATTGAATGAGCGAGCTTGTTTTAAATGTGGATCTTTAGATATTTTTTCGAGATTGTCCGAGTCTGTTGAATAAGAGATTGTATAGAATTCAAAGTCGGATAACGTTTCAGTTAGGGGTAGACCTTCTAGAAACACAAGAAATGTAAGTGGTAGCCAGAGAGCAACAAAAGATACAGTTGCAAGATCTGAAGTAAGAGCACCTGCCAAAGCTTATGCCATTTGAGGTCGTGAGGAAGCTTCGTCTCCAGATGTTATTATAAGTACATTTACTCTTTATGGTACTTCTGTGATTGCATTGATAGATCCAGGGTCTAATAATTCGTATGTATGCATGAATTTAGTATCCAGTAAGACTTTGCCTGTAGAGTCTACTGAATTTGTAATTAGAGTATCGAACCCCTTAGGTAAAAGTGTCTTGGTTGACAAAGTGTTCAAGAATTGTCCGTTGATGTTTCGAGATATTTATTTTTCGGCTGATCTGATGTTATTACCTTTTGATGAGTATGATATAATTCTGGGTATGGATTGGCTAACATTGCATAATGCTATTGTGAACTACAAACGAAAGACTATTGATTTGAGATGTCAAATGATGAGATAATAAGAATTGAATCTAATGATTTGAATGGGTTACCAGCTATGATATCAGTGATGAAAGCTCAGAGTTATGTGAAAAAGGGTTACGAAGCCTATTTTACCTATGTGATTGATTTGAAAGTGACTGAAAAGAAAGTTAAATCTGTGCTAGTTGTTTGTGAGTTTTCGATATGTTTCCTGAAGAATTACTAGGATTACCTCCGATACGAGAAGTTGAGTTTAGCATTGAATTAGTGCGGGGGACGACCCTTGTCTCAATAGCTCCGTATAGAATGGCTCCGATAGAATTAAAAGAATTAAAGTCTCAGTTGCAAGAGTTGATCGATAGAGGATTTACACGACCGAGTTTCTCACCTTAGGGTGCTCCCGTTTTGTTTGTGAAAAAGAAAGACAGCATGATGAGAATGTGTATTGACTACCGTCAATTAAACAAAGTGACCATTAAAAATAAATATCGTGTACCCAGAATCGATGATTTGTTTGATCAGTTAAAAAGACCTTCTGTGTTTTCAAAGATAGATCTGAGATCGGGATATTATCAGTTGCGAGTAAAAGATTCAAACATTCCAAAGACTGCTTTCAGAACAAGGTACGGGCATTATGAGTTTTTAGTATGCCTTTCGGACTAACAAATGTTCATGTTATTTTTATGGACTTGATGAAAAGAATTTTTAGAACGTATTTAGATCGATTTGTTGTTGTATTTATTGACAACATTTTGATTTATTCGAGTGATGAAATTGAGCATGCTGAACATTTGAGAATTGTGCTACAAACTCTGCGTGATAAGCAATTGTATGCAAAGTTTAGTAAATGTGAGTTCTAGTTGCATGAAGTTGGCTTTTTGGGACATATTGTGTCAGCATCCGGTATACAAGTTGATTGATAATCCGTAAAAGTAACATATTTTAACCCCATATTTAGCATGCTTTTGGATGATTTAGCCCTTGATTTATGTAAAAAGGTGCTCTTAATCCTTTCTTTTCATGTTTTATACTCAGGAAAGTACCCGAGGATGAAAAGAACGAGAAACGGGCTTAAAATGAGCCAATTTGGGCCAAAGTGGAAATCAGCACGGCCTAAACTTCAAACCACACAACCGTGCCTCGACAATTAACTAAGACACGGCCATGCCATGATTTACACAGCCGTGCCCTAATCGACAGAATCGAGACACAGCTTGAAGACAATTTACACCGGCGTGTACCATGGTCGTGCCCCTGTCGTGGAAAAGAGGAATTTCACTCGGATTTGGATACTTGAAGGCAAAGAAACACATTCCAAAGCCTATTCAAACACCCGAGTAGGAATTATACTTGAATTAGGATACTTAGAGGCCAAGTAAGGCATCTCAAAGCCTATATAAAGACCCTAGAGGCCAACCTGAAGAGGATGTTCGGAGTTCGACAGAAGCCTTCTGCCAGGGCTTTTGTCGGGGGCGGGGAGCTAGGCCAAAGAGCCGAAGCTACAACATTTTAATTCAGGGAATTACTCAAAGATAGCCAGTTAATCCATCTCAAGGAGCCGGAATTCTACTCAAGACGGTGGATTTCTCCTTCAATTCCTTCAGGGGGTTTTAGGGATTTCTTATGTTTTCTTTTATCTTTTCTCTTGAGATATTTTCTTTATTCATTATGAACTAAACCCTTCAGATACCTGAAGGGGATGAAACCTAGATGAATCTTGTTATTGTTTTCTGAATTATATGATAAATGCTTAGTTTGTTCTTAATTATGCATGCTTAATCCAAATCTAATGTGCTTAGGTGGAGGAGGAATAGACCCTGCTTAAGAGTAGATCTAGCATAATTAGGCGGAGTTGATCGTACGCCTAGAGATAGGGTGACGAGATTTTGCCGGATTAGGGTGAAACCTAATATGGGAGTCCATAGATCGATTTACTGCTATTCTATGGGGTTATTATAAGAGAACGAGACTTTCATTAATTAACCTAGGGTTAAAAATTATTCGCCTCGAGAGAGGGTTTAATATACGTTAGGGAGTCTTACGAATCAAACTAAGTGAATAAATCATATGATTCAGTGTTAAATAACAAGTGAAGTCTAGGTGGATTCTTCCTGAGGGTATCGTCGTGATCAACTGAGTTTTTCATCAAGTTATTTCCCAATTCATTCTTTTTATCTTTGTGTCTTTAGCTTAGTAGTCATTAAATTAGATCAACCAATCACTCCATATTTTAGGCTAAATAATAAAAAGTAAGTAAGTATTAGTACTTTTAGTTCCTTTGGGTTCGACAATCCGGTCTTACGTAAGCTATACTACTGTTCGATAGATACACTTGCCTATAATTGTTGTCAGAGTTAGTTTCCAAGTTTGATCATTCTCTTTATAAATTTTAAAACTCGACAAAACAACGATCAAGATTTTGGCACCGTTGTTGGGAAACTAAAATATTAAGAAAGCTCTATTTTTATTACTTTAGCCATTATTTTTTTTATTTTCCACAATTTTACTTATATTTATTTTTAGGTTAAATTTTGATTTTGCTAAATTTTCTTTTATTTGATTTTGGCAGATAGAGGAGATGGCACTAAATAACTATCAGTGGCAAGTTATGAGGACAGCGCCAACAAAAGCCGCCAGTTTTTTCAACCTCGACGTGGTCACCAGGTTATCTAACCAGCTAGAGATGATGAATAAAAAGATTGATGGTTTGTATAATCTCTCGCAGGTACACCTAGTAATGCAATATGATTCGAATTTAGGAGGCGTGGTGAATCCTGAGTACCCACACTACAGATATGGCATGGAAAACGAGCAAGCTCACTATACGGGTAATTATTCTAGACCACAAAATAATTTTTATAATGACACTTATAATGGAGGTTGGAGTTACCATCCTAATTTCTCGTGGGATGATCAAAGTAGCCAAAGACAAGAACTTCTTCCAAATTTTCAACAACCATCTCACTAACAGGAAGAAGAGTCGAGTCTTGAGGAGCTGCTGACAAAATTCATGGCAGCCACAGAAACCCGTCCCCAAAAAACTGAGACAACATTCGATAATCAACAAGCATCGATCAAAGAGATCAAAAACCAAGTTTAGAAATTTACTAAGTTAGTTGAACAACTTGCAAAGTTAATGTCCGAACGACCACAAGGGCATCTACCAAGCAACACAGAGATTAACCCAAACGAGCAAATTCAAACCGTACCAACTTATGACAGTGAAGGGTTAGACGAACCAAACGCAAGGGAAGAACCTGTGGTAAGTGAAGGTAAGGTTGAGGTGTGCCATGATATACCAAAACTGACAATTAAAGAGTACCAACCTCGTGTGACATATCCTGATGCAATAAAGAAAGACCACGCAGAGGAAGAATTCGGTGGACTCACACTTCATGTAGATGACAAAATAATCACTCTTCAAGCTCTTGACTCAGCTAGGACATCGAGTAATAAAGGTACAAATGTTAATTCCACTAATAACCATTTGGTTCAACCTTCTTTATAGAAACATCACGAAATCACCTAGCTGAGCTAGATCTTAGACCTCGTGCCAATAAAGAAGAATTATATGAGGAACGAAGCCTTAGGGTCGACAAACTAAAAGAGTGGAAAACACAATTTAAAAAAGAATCGTAACCACACGAAGTGAAATCAAGGAAACCCCAGACGAGCTGATAGGAACAACAAATCACATCAAAATAGAGGATCGTATTGTTGAATAAGGAAGACCTCGAATCACCAATTCGTAACTCAAGTCAAAAGAAGAAATCACTTTTGAGGTAGTTAATGTCTTTCTATACCAACACAGTCGAGGTAAGCAATCCTAAATTCAACACTTTTGAGGTCAACATTACTTGACTTAAACTTTATATTCATAACCGAGTTGATCGCATGAGAAAAGATTTCCACCTCCTCAAACCACCATGATTGTGCGTACAATGTAAGTCTAGCTCAAGACTTTAAAATGAGCACTTCTCAGGGAGGCAACCCGAGTACTAACTGCACTAATTAGTTTCATTTTATTTTTTTCAGATTTAGGCATACATTTCCATACCCACACGGCCTTGCACATTGGTGGTGGGTGGCCAAATGTGGACACCACTGCTAGGCACATGGGCGTGGACCTTATCTCTATTATTTACTTTTATTCATATTTTTATTTTTATTTTTACTTTTATTTTTACTTCCTTTATTATTTTCTCCTTTTCTCAATGGCATTTAGATTTAGCTTAGGATGCAATAAAACCAAGCCGGCTACTTCGAGGATTCAATTTCAAGCAGTTTGAGACGCTTCTTCACGCTCACCTCCAATCCTATCCGATTTCTTTTCATTGACTTCATCCAAAAAAATTCTTTGATTTTAGTGTTACATTATTAGTTATTCTCCCTTCGGATTATTTGATTTTATTATTACATTATTAGTTGAACCAATGCAAACTTAAAATTTGTTATTTTTATGTACTCACTTACACAAACCGAATCAAATAGCCCAATACAACCATATGTTATTGAACTTAATGCTTATCTATCAAATGACCAATTCAAATATACACATGCCATAACATTATTTAACACCTATTTCTCACATTTTATAACTTCAATATACATCCATCGTTTACTTTATTGACTAAACCTAATATCACACCAAACTTACCATTATTCATTGTCAATCATAAATCCAACATTATAAACGTATATATATCATATAATAAGCTCATCATCATGAATTATTTTATAAATCATTCATGTCATAACCTAACATGCATAAATAATAGCACCACTCCCCACATGATTAAACCATAATCAAGCATAATTAATAGTTCATGGCATGAGCAAACTATAACCTCAAAACACAAAACAAGTTATTCAAAATAGATAGCCATTTTCGCATGGCTAGCATATTTACACTATTACAAACATTAGTTATACGGTTTAGTCTAGCCTATACATGCCCTTTCAAATAACAAACCAAGTTTTCAATACCAAAAGAAGTTGATAGTGTGGTTGACTTCACGGATGATCCTTCAAGCACGTAGTTCGATTCAAGATCTATAAAAGAGGTAGACAAAACACACACACAAGAAGCTTACTAGCTTAGTAAGTCTCAAGCAAATATCAATATAATGAACATACATTCAAACATATTAAAATCCAAGCTTGTAATATGAAACATAATTATTTCATTATGTAAAATTTTGATGGTGAATAATAGTAATGCTCTTTACTTAAACATCATTGCTATGACATCATGAACTCATACAATATTATTGTTCCATAGAAACCAATCTAGGCATCGATCTTCTATTTCTACTTATACGCAAGAACAAGCGCTTTTGTCACACTCATCAACGATCTTTAACTATACAATAAGAATTTTAGTTCACTTCATTCTCTATTAAAATGGTAGGTTAGTTCTTACCTAAACTTGTACCACTTAACACTATATAAACATCTCATGCCACTTTTCATTTCTTTGTACATTGAGGACAATGTACATCTTAAGTTGTGATTCGGGGTAAAAGTACCTAACAAGTTATCTATCTTTGTCCATTATTCCAAAATCCTAAATTTTAGTCTTGTCTTTCCTAAGTAATTTTCTCATATTATCAATTAGGGTGAAATTTCTAATGATTTATGATTTTATTGATATGTTTTGAGTAAGTCATTGATAATTGTGTATTGATGATTTATACTTGAAGAATACTAGAGAATAAAGCATGACAAGTCTATTTTTCAAGAATAAAAAATTTTCTAGGTTGTTGAACTGAATTTAAGTATTACCTTGAAGTTTGAAATTTATAGGATTGATGTCAAATACCGATAATTTTTGTGAGATTTGAGCCTTATAGAGCATATATTCTTTTTCATGCTCACTTTATTGATTATGAGTGTGCCAACACTGAATTGTTATTCTAGAACTTACCTTGATTATACATATCAAGACCACATTAAATGATTTAATTACTAGATGATAAAGGCACCTAGGCTTTAACCCATTCACTCCACTAAAAAGCCTACCTTCACAAATTAACTCCTAGTGAACCCCTTTTGATCCTAACAACCCTTTTTATTGATTTACCCGCTAAATTTTAACACAAAACCCTTTGTATTTGTCATCACCATTCTTTTGACTACCCTACTATCGAGAATTGATTTGATTAGTTCCCGAGTTAGTTTATTTCAGTTGATGAAGTTCTTTCTTTATTATGTATTTACTTAATTTGTTCTTAAAAAAAACCCCAACCAAAGTATATTCAAGCATTAGTATATGATTAAAGGAGCTTATGCATTGAAATTCCAATTGTTGAAGAAGAGCTCGTATTAAAAGTATTATCAATAGTAGTATTACTAGTTTCAAAGCAATCATTTATTTTCTAGTTCATTATTCTTAGTAGGAATTTATCAGGTCAATCTCGATTCTTAACCTTCTAATTCAACCTTTATCCACATCTTTAACCTAAGCCCCGTTACAACCCTGTCAAAGACCTTTTGATTTGTTTATCATCTCATATTACAGTGGTGGAGATTTGATTTTCAGGCAAGCCTATGGGATTAACTTTTCAGGTTCGACTTATGAGTGCTTTTTCTTGAAACTTAAACACTTTGAGTGCTTTGAGTGAATCTTTAGTGAGGATATCAATCCTTTTCGGTTTTGAATTAGAGGTAATTATTTGGATAATGGGAGACACCTATGTTTTCACGCTACAAAATGTATGACTTAGAATTGTTTGAGCCTTTAAGAGTCTTTGAGTTAATTTACCCATGTATAAATTATCTATGAATTATAATGAGGCATTGTTGATAGGAATTGTGAATTATGGAAAGTTCGTTTTAATTATAAGTTGAGAATTTTGCTTGAGGACAAGCAAAAGCTTAAGTGTGAGGGTATTTGATAATCTATAAAAGTAATATATTTTAAATATTTAGCATGGTTTTGGATGATTTAGCCCTTGATTTATGTAAAAAGGTGCTCTTAATCCTTTCTTTTCATATTTTATACTTAGGAAAGTACCCAAGGATGAAAAAATGAGAAACGGTCTTAAAACGAGCCAATTTGGGCCAAAGTGGAAATCGGCACGGCCTGAACTTCAAACCACATGACCGTGCCTCGACAATTAACTAAGACACGGCTATACCATGATTTACACGGCCGTGCCCCAATCGATAGAATCGAGACACGGCCTGAAGATGATTTATACCGACGTGTACCATGGTCGCTCCCCTATCGTGGAAAAGAGGAATTTCACTCGGATTTGGATACTTGAAGGCAAAGAAACACATTCCAAAGCCTATTCAAACACCCGAGTAGGAATTATACTTGAATTAGGATACTTAGAGGCCAAGTAAGGCATCTCAAAGCCTATATAAAGACCTTAGAGGCCAACCTAAAGAGGACGTTTGGAGTTCAACAGAAGCCTTCTGCTAGAGCTTTTGTCGGGGGCGGGGAGCTAGGCCAAAGAGTTGAAGCCAGAGCAGTTTAATTCAGGGAATTACTTGAAGATAGCCAGTTGATCCATCTCAAGGAGCCAGAATTCTACTCAAGACGGTGGATTTCTCCTTCAATTCCTTCAGGGGGTTTTAGGGATTCCTTATGTTTTGTTTTATATTTTCTCTTGAGATGTTTTTATTTATTATGAACTAAACCCTTCAGATACCTAAAGGGGATGAAACCTCGATGAATCTTGTTATTGTTTTCTGAATTATATGATAAATGCTTAGTTTGTTCTTAATTGTGCATGCTTAATCCAAATCTAATATGCTTAGGTGGAGGAATAGACCCCGCTTAAGTGTAGATCTAGCATAATTAAGCGGAGTTGATCGCACGCCTAGAGATAAGGTGATGAGATTTTGCCAGATTAAGGTGAAACCTAATATGGGAGTCCATAGATCGATTTACTACTATTCTAAGGGGTTATTATAAGAGAACGAGGGTTCCACTAATTAACCTAGGGTTAGATGTTATTGCCTCGATAGAGGGTTTAATATACGTTAGGGAGTCTTACGGATCAAACTAAATGAATAAATCATATGGTTCAATGTTAAATAACAAGTGAAGTCTAGGTGGATTCTTCCTGAGGGTATCGTCGTGATCAACTGAGTTTTTCATCAAGTTATTTCCAAATTCTTTCTTTTTATCTTTGTGTCTTTAGCTTAGTAGTCGTTAAATTAGATCAACCAATCACTCCATATTTTAGGCTAAATAATAAAAAGAAAGTAAGTATTAGTACTTTTAGTTCCTTTAGGTTCGACAATCCGATCTTGCCTAAGCTATACTACTGTTCGATAGGTACATTTGCCTATAATCATTGTTAGAGTTAGTTTCTAGGTTCAATCATTCTCTTTATAAATTTTAAAACTCGACAAAACAACGATCATTGATCTGAGTAAGGTTTCAGCTTATTTAGAATGGAAGCCTCCGAAAAATGTGTCTGAAGTTTGTAATTTTTTGGGATTTGCTGGTTATTATCGACGGTTCATAAAAGGCTTTTCGATGATTACAAATCCGTTAACGAGATTGCTTCAGAAAGATGTGAAATTCGAGTGGTCTGAAAAGTGTCGGAAAAGCTTTGATCAGTTGAAAACTTTATTGACTGAAGCTCTAGTGCTAGTACAGCCAGAATCCGTGTAAAGAATTTGTGATATATAGTGATGCTTTGTTGAAAGGTCTAGGATGTGTTTTAATGCAGGAAGGAAAAGTTATAGCTTATGCCTCGAGATAATTGAAACTACATGAAAAGAATTATCTGATGCACAACCTTGAGCTGGTTGTGATTGTGTTTGCTTTAAAGATTTAGCGCCACTATCTTTTCGAAGAAAAATGTCATGTGTTTTAGATCATAAAAGTCTGAAGTATTTGATGACTCAAAAAAGCCTAAATCTGCGACAGAGAAGATGGTTAGAACTATTAAAAGACTACGAGCTTGTGATATATTATCATCCGGAAAAGCAAATGTTGTTGTTGATGCTTTGAGTCAAAAATCACTATTTGTTCTATGTGCAATGAATGCTAATTTGGTTTTCTGATAATGGTTTAGTTTTAGTCGAACTGAAAGCAAGACCGATGTTCTTACAGCAGATTTTTCATGCTCAGAAAGTTGATAATGAAATGTTAACGAAACGAGCTCAGTGTGATTTGAACCCTGATTCTAATTATGAGTTGATTTTGATGATTGTTTGAGATTCCGAGATCGAATTTGTGTTTCGAAAAATCCAGAGTTGATTCAGTTGATTTTGAAAGAAGCATATAGCAGCCGTTTATCTGTTCATCCTAGAAGTACAAAGATGTATAATGATTTGAAACAACTTTATTGGTGGTTAGGAATGAAAAGTGATATCTCTAATTTTGTATCGAAATGTTTGATCTGTCAACAAGTTAAATCTGAACATCAGGTGCCATCCGGTTTGTTACAACCGATTATGATTCCCGAGTGGAAATGGGATAGCGTGGCCATGGATTTTGTTTCAGGGTTGCCTTTAACTCGTGGAAGAAAGATACAATCTGGGTTGTAGTTGATAGATTGACGAAATCAGCCTATTTTATTCCGGTACGATCTGATTACTCACTTGATAAGTTAGCTTAGTTATACATTTCTAATATTGTGAGATTACATGGGGTGCCACTATCTATTGTGTCTGACAGAGATCCGAAGTTTACTTCGCGGTTTTGGAAGAAACTGCAAGAAGCTTTAAGTATGAAATTGCACTTCAGTACAGCTTTTCACCCGTAGATGGATGGTCAATTTGAACGGATTATTCAGATACTCGAAAATATGTTGAGATGTTGTATTCTTGAGTTTGAAGGTA
This sequence comes from Gossypium rotundifolium, assembly GCA_025506655.1. Taxonomy (NCBI): domain Eukaryota; kingdom Viridiplantae; phylum Streptophyta; class Magnoliopsida; order Malvales; family Malvaceae; genus Gossypium; species Gossypium rotundifolium. Next base: position 38,064,656 of record CP106723.1, read on the forward strand.
CGTGGGAATAGTATTTGCCATTGACTGAATACGCATATAATAATAGCTTTCAATCGAGCATTAAAATGGCACCTTATGAAGCCTTGTATGGTCGTAAATACTAAACACCGTTATACTGGTTAGAGCTCAGCGAGAATAAGATTCACGGGGTTGACTTAATAAAAGAAACTGAGCAGAAAGTAGAAGTGATTCGTAACAGTTTGAAAGTAGCATCTGATCGACAGAAACCATACGCAAATTTAAAACGAAAAGATATTGAGTTTGGGATCGGTGATAAAGTATTTTTGAAAGTGTCTCCGTGGAAGAAAATACTCCGATTTGACAGAAAAGTCAAGTTGAGTCCAAGATTCATAGGACCGTATGAGATAATTAAGCGTATTGGACCTGTTGCATACAGATTGTCGCTACCACCTGAGCTAGAAAAGATTCATAATTTGTTTGATGATACAGATCTGATCCTTTGCATGTAATTTCTCCATCTAAGATAGAAATTTAGTCTGACATGACTTATGAAGAAGAACCGATTCGTATCTTAGCTCGATAGGTTAAAGAATTGCAAAATAAGAAAATTACATTAATAAAAGTAATGTGGCATCGACGTGGTGTTGTAGAGGCTACGTGGGAGCCCGAAGATGTTATGAGACAGCAATATCCGAATCTATTCAATGATAAGATTTTCGGGGACGAAAATCCCTAAGGGGGAGAATTGTAACAGTCTGGTTTAGACCCTAGTCAGAATAGTGGCTTTGGGACCACAAATTTGAGTCAAAAAAATATTTTTATATATTTTTTCGTGCTTATAGTATGTGAATTTACATGTGTGAAATTTTCGTGATTTAATTTTATCGTTGGTGTGCTCGATTTGATAAAAGGACTTAATCGCGTAAAATGCAAAAGTAGATTTCTATTTGTTAAAGTACTTATTAGCTATGGTTTATTAAATGTGAGGTCCTTATTATATGATTAGACCATAATTAGTGGATTATGACATAAATGGTCATCCATTATAAGTTTGATTAATGTTTTAATTGAGAGAATTTTAGTAATTGTGTAAATAAAGGTTAATTAACTAAAACTAAAGCCAAATTTAGTCCATCTTTGTCTTCCTTAACTGATTGAAAGAAAGAAAATAAGGGTTTAGAAGCTTTCTCATATTCACCATTAATAAGCTTGATTAAGGTATGTGTTTTGGTCCGTTTTCAATGATTTTTACGTTTTTGTGATCGTTCCTAAGTAATCTATCAAGCCCATGTTTTAATTTCTAAATTTGATGAAGATTTTGAGATATTCCATTGATGATTTTGTAAGCTTTGTGATGATAGTTGATGAAATATGAAAGATATGTGATAGATTAACATGTTTTATCTTTGAATTTTTGATGAAATTGAGTATAATGGGCTAAATTGTGAAAATGAGAAATTGAAGGACTAAAATATGAAATAAATGAAATATATGGGCTTATATGCAGTGTAGTAACATTCAGCCTAGCTTGAATAAAATGAAATTTTGTGTATTTGGTGATTTTATGAAATAGGGACTTAAATGTCAAAATGTAAAAATGTGAGGGTTAGTTTGTAAAATGCCCTAAATATGTGTATATGGATTGATATGAATGAATTGTGTTATTAAATAGCTAAATTTGAATTTATATAGATCAAGAGCAAAAGAAAACGGAATTAGATCGGGGAAATAGAAAGTGGTCAAGTAGTCGTTTCCATCCGTTCGTATCCATTCGAGGTAAATCTATATACAAATAAATGTGCTTGAATTGTATTATTATTGTTTATATGTGAATGAAGTATGATATATGGCTATTTGAGTTGAATATGTGAAATCCGGGAAAGTTCCAGTGAGGTGACGATGTTGGAAAAGCCTCGTATGAACCTTAGGAAGTAGTTAGGATACATATGCCATGACATAGGAATTCAATATGTGTTATCGTGTAAGACCATGTCTGGGATGTTGGATTCGATTTGAGATTTACATGTAAGACCATGTCTGGGACATTGGCATCGTATATGATTTCGTGTAAGACCTTATCTGGGATAGTGGCATCGATATTTGATTGCAGGTAAGACCATGTTTGGGACGCCGGCATTGTACGAGCATTCTGAGCTTTCTGAGTATCCTATTTGATTTCGAATGGTTCAACGGGCACTCCAAGAAATGAATGACTATGTGAAATGTGTATCTGATGCAGGTATGTTTGAAATGCAAACAAAGTTTGAGTATGAAGAGTAAGTATATATATATATATATATATATATGGAAATATGGAATTGAGATATATGAATGAGAAGTATAAAAATTGCTATTGTGTTAAGCTATAGTTTATATGAATGAAATCGTTTATATATGTTCTATGTGATAAATTTATTTGTATATGGCTTACTAAGCTTTTGGAAGCTTACTTTGTGTGTGTTTGCATTGTTTTTTAGATTATCGAAGCTACTAGAGATCGGGGATCGTCGAGGATCATCACCACACTATCAAACTATATTTTGGTTCCTTTTGAAAATGTATATATTGAAGTATGGCATGTATAGGTTAGAAATGTTAAGATATGTTTTAGTACATGCTTATGTATATAAAGCCATGTGATATGGCTTGTTAATGAATGTGAATATGGTAAAATTAGTCCATGCTATGCGATGTAAAGTTAGTATTTTTTTTATGAAAGGTTAGCATATTGAATTGGTATGTTTTGGATGGATTTGTATATAGAAATGAATGATGTTGTTGAGAGATAAATTGTGCATAATTTGGTATTTTTGGATGCTTTTGGAATATGAAATAATGCTTGTTTGATGCTTGTAGGTATGACCCAATTTGGGTGGCAATTTGGCCTTGCAAATGGCCTATAATTGCCCACACGGTTGAGCACAAGGGCGTGTGTCCTTGCCGTGTCTTTCACTGTCTTAATTTGATATAAAGCAGACTTGCACATGGGCCAAACACACGGGCATGTGACAGGCCGTGTGACTTTAGTCAGTTTTGTACACGGGCTAAGACACGAACCATCTCTAAAGCATGTTTAAGGTCACATAGATCTTCTAAAGGGACAAAGTGATTATGATCAATGATGTTTTGTTGATATGAAATGTATGTTTGTGTAATGTTCCGATATGTCCGGTAATGCCTCTTAACCCTAGTCTGGAGATGGATACGGGTTAGGGGCGTTACATTATAGCTGAGCTGCCAGAAAATTAAGCTTAAAGCATTTCAGTACACTTTCCGAATAACAACCCCCAACCCAATGCAATGCAACACACAATGGATGACATGATATTATGCAATTTCAAAGACATATATTGATTCAGATATAAACATGCCAAAGTCTGAGATATCATTCATCAATTTCACACATTTAGGGTCTAAGTAGCACTTACCGACCCTACAAGAAGTTCACAGTTGACTTGGGCGACCGTACAACCTTAAAAATATTTCAGGTAAAATGGGCCCACATACCCATGTGATCGCCTGTGGGACCCTGCCTGTGTGGACCACTTGGCCCAAATTGGCCTTGGCCGTGTGATCCATTTTTAAAGTAACCCACGCTAGCTCAATACTCATATATGTTTTCACTATTTACTTATATGTTCATTCAAAGTTGTCTACTTGAGTCATTATCACTAAATTATTTATATCTTGAGTTATAGAATTCCAAACTAAGATCCGCTTGATATTTTTGAAGCTAGACTTAAATACCTTTCTATCATAAATTTTTAGATTTATAGTTTATCAAATAAGTACAGTAAAATCTTTAAAGTTATCCTTATTCTGTCGTTTGATAGCTTCATCCTTTCCTTACTAAAAATTATTTTTCTCTTTGTACAGAATTTAGGTGATGTTTTCATTTCTTTCTCTTAAAAATAGACTCATTAAGGATTTAAACATATAAATTTAAGCCCCTAATTATGTTTTTAAAATTTTTGATGATTTTCCTAATTCAGAACAGGGGAACCTGAAATCATTCTAACCTTGTCTCACAAAATTTATTATATCTCATGATTTACAATTCCTTTGCTTACACTATTTCTTCCATGAAAAACTAGACTCAATAAAATTTAATGTCATAATTTATTCAACCTCTAACTCAATTCCCACTATTTTTGATGATTTTTCAAAGTTAGATTACTGCTGCTGTCCAAAACTATTTTAGTGCAAAATGTTGATTTCCAAGTTTATAACGCCCTTATTTCCTTTCTCTACAATTTTTCGCATCATTTTCTCTTATTTGTCTTATTTCTCGATAGCAAGCAATTTTGGCTTTTCACCGAATCCCATTTTCTGCATTTTGGGTACACACCTGGTATCATTTCTGATGCGTAAGCACTCCTAAGCCTCCAGAACCTAAAAATTGACCAACATATCTCCAGATTAATCACTTAATTCGTCTTTAATCAACCAATTTCGAAAGGAACTCGAATAAAAACCTAGTAAAACCCTTACCTCGCTTGAGTAACCACGACTTCACACAATCACAGCGTCGATTCAAAACCACCAACCCCTTGATTAACTCTTAAACACCAAAAAGGAATCCCCCTTTTAGAGATTAACCAAGAACGATTAACAATAGACAAAACCGTTACTTACCGAGCACGCGCAACCAACGATGAACAACTGAATCAATTAGAAAAAAAAAAGAAAAGAAACAGAATGGGAAAAAATAATGGAAATTTCGGCAGCAACTAGGGGAAAGAATCGATAGAAGAGGGAAAAAAGAAGAAAAAGAAAAGATCAGAAAAAGTTTGGAGAGTTGGAGAGAAAATCGAAACTCTACTTTTTTTTTTTGCAACAAAAAGATAATCAGATTATTTTCTGATAACCTCTCCCCAATTATCTCCTAAAATCACTCTCTTTTAACCTACTAAAACACAACTAGTCAGAATTTTGCCCCAATACAACTCTTAGCCGAAATTGGAGCAAAAATACTGTCTCCACGCCATCACAGAGAATTGAACACAAGACCTCTAACACTCCACTTAACTACCAGACCAGCAGGCCCATTCTAATATAAACTTACCAATAATTAAACTTAAGCCCTTTGCATAAGGTTAATTTTTTTTTTATAAAAATACCAAAATTTGCCCAAGTAAGGCTTGAACTTGGGACCTCACACACACGTCCAGAACACATAACCACTGAAGCAGATAGACATTGTGTGTCACACATACATGAAATAAAAATTAAAATTTTGGTACCTTCTAAAAGAAAATTTCGTCCTCGAAATTTACTCAATCAGAATAGATGAGGATATTGCTGACGCATCGTATCCTCAAGCTCCTACATAGCCTTCTAGTGCTATGATTACACCAAAGAACCTTAACCAGTGGAATAGATTTCTTCATCAGTACTTTTAAATCTCGAACTAGAATCTAAACTGAATCCTCCTCAAATGTCAAGTCTGGCTTAGTCTCAATCTCCTCAACGGAAATGATGTGAGTAGGATCAGAGTGGTAGCGCTTCAACATCGAGACGTGGAACACGTCATGGATACGATCCAACTTTGGAGGTAGCTCCAACTGATAAGCAATGGTCCCACTCATTTTAAAATACGGTAAGGTCCAATAAACCTAGGGCTCAACTTGCCCTTACGACCAAACCTCAGTACCTTCTTCCATGGCGAGACCTTAAGGAATACAAAGTCCCCCACCGAATACTCAATCTCACGCCGCTTCAGGTCCGTATAGGATTTCTATCTGTCAGAAGCTACTTTCAGTCAATCTCGAATCATTCTAACCTTATCCTCTATCTCAGAAACCAACTCAGGACCTAGAGCACGTCGCTCTCCCAATTCAGTCCAACATAAAGGAGTGCGACACTTACGACCATACAGTGCCTCATAAGGTGCCATCTGGATGCCAGACTGGAAACTATTATTATAAGGGAACTCTGCTAGCTGTAGATAATCCTCCTAACTACCTCAGAAATCAATAGCACAGCTCCTGAATCTGAGCCTTAAGCTCCACAAGCTCCTTCGGTGCCATTCGATAGGGAACGATGGACACCGGAGTTTTACCTGGAAGTAGTTCAATCCCAAATTCCAACTCGTGATCTGAAGGTAACCCGGTAGCATCTCAGGAAAGACGTCCCAAAAATCCTTTACCATTCTAATATCCTTAACTGTAGAATCCCCAGAATCTGAAACACTTACTTAAGCTAAGAATGCCTCACATCCCTTATAAACCATCTTCTCTGCCACCAGTGTAGAGATCACATTAGATAAGTAATTTCAGCGTTCTCAATCATGATTACCTCCTTATCCTCCTCAATCCTTAGTACGACCCTCTTAGTCGTATAGTCCAAGATAACACGATGCTTGACCAACCAGTCCATCCCTAGAATTAGGTCGAACTCCCCAAATGAAAGCTCCATCAAATCAGCCAGGAAGGTTGCCCCTTGTACCTCTAAAGGAACATCCCTATAGAGTTTGCTAACTCTAACAGATTACCCTAACGGGCTCAATAACGTAAGCTTACTTGTAGTACTCACTCGTAGTACTCTCAACTAAAATTCCCAAGTTTCCAAATACAGTACATACTATATAGGAGTGAGTGGATCATATATCTATCAATGCAATATAAGGTACATCATGAATAAGGATGTACCCGTGATGATATCCCGAGCATTTCCATCCTCTCAGCAACGTACAACATATACTAGAGCCGGGTGCCTCGCCTCGGTCAAAGACCACCTCTCAAAGTGCTTCGCCCACGACCCATGCCATTACCACCCCTAGCCTGACCATGGTCTCTCAGTGGCTATTGTATTACCCTTTATGGTTTTGTATTATTAGTACTCTGAGCTTGCATCTGATCAACCCTCAGTGGACACTCCTTGATACGGTGATCCAATGGTCCACACCTCAGACACGCCCCAATCCTTCTCCAACACTCGCCCTGGTGGCATCTGCCCTAATCAACACACGGCTGCTGTCCAGTAGCAGCAACAGGGGCCCAGCTCTAACTGGCCCATCAGCTCTAGCCTTTTTCTTAGGCCTCTATATAGAACTTGAGGACTCTGAATCCCTCTTATTCCTACCTCTCTCTCTATCGCGATTTTGGCGCTCAGTGCGCTTAACCTCCTCGGCGGTCTTCGCCTTCTCGATCAAGGCAAAAAATCTCACTCCCTCTACAGAGCTATCAGAACCCTCAAGTTATCCCTGAGTCCATACTCAAATCGAACATATTGCTCATACTTCGGTGCCACCATACCTTGCGCATAGCGGCTTGATATCAAAAACTCGGCCTCATACTCGGCCACTGGTCGATCTCCCTATGCTAGATTCAAAACTCCCTCCTACGGGCGTCCACATAACTGGCTCCCACATATTTTCCCTAGAAGGTGGTCTTAAAGAACTCCCAGGTCAGACGTTCGGGCTGAGTGTCCTCCTTAACAGTAAGCCACCACTGATAAGCCTCATCCCGTAGCAGTGAGGCTGCACCCTTTGATTTCTGCTCAAGGTGCAATCTAAATCATCCATAATCCTCTCCGTGGCCTCAATCTAGTACTCGGCCACATTAGGGGCAACTCTAGTGACACCCTTGAAGAGCTCAGTTCTATTGGACCGGATTCGTTCCACAACCGACCCTCGACCCCTAGATCCAGTATTGGGCCCAACGACCCTCTCTAAAATCCTTAGCATAGCCTGAGATAATGAGTCATCCTCAGTCATACGACCTTGAGACCCAATCTCAGTAGTAGGCGACACTGGCGTCTCGCTCGTATCCAAATTTAGTATGCTACCCAGTGAAGAGGACTCAACTCGAGCTCCTCTGCGACCTCTACCTCGACCTCTAGTACCCCGTCTGTGGATACCTCATGTGCTCATTGTCTAATCACGTTTATCTGTATTAATAGTTTTATGAATCAATTACAGTTTTAGTGTTTATTAGCAAATGTTTTATGTAAAACAGTATTGATTATTCAGAGTACGTTTTCGTAAATCACAGTCTCACTACAATTTTCAGTTTCTCTACAATTTTCAGTATACACTAACTAGAGTGTTTTCAATACAGTTTATTACCTATAGTAGTTTCAAAATATACTATCCATAATAGTTTCAGTTTAAAACAAATCACGGTTCAAAATACTTACAGGATTGGCGCCGGAGACTTGGTGTACCACTTACTCAGTAGAAACATTTCAAATCATTTGGAAATCAATCAATTTTTTGAAAGCCCATTTTTTTATAAAACCCATAATCCACAACTAGTTTTGTAACCTGGTTCTGATACCACTAAATGTTACACCCCAAATCCGCCTAGATGTTATGGTCATATATGGCAATGTCACACGATAGTGTTTTTGAAACCTCGTTGTTATGATGAAAACATTCTATGGTATTATCTTTAATAAACCTTTGTTAGCACTTAGGAAGTCATCTTTATTCATTTAAAACATTTGTTTTGAAACATCCCTCATTGCGGAAGCTTTAATAAAACATTCTAGGTGATCATGCGATTAGAAATTACTTTAAATTTTTAAAAACCGAATTTCTTACAATTAGCAAGTATAAATCCATAAAGTAAAATAAATAAATAAAAACCCAAATTTAAAATCAAAATCCCAGAGGATCCTTAAATTACAACCCAAATAATCAATAATAATAAAATCATAAATCGTAAATTGAAAACCATGAAGTCCAAAATTTACTGTGGTTGCTGCTGAGTCCTCCATCGCACCGATCCGTCTAAGTCTGGGGATTACCTGTGCACATTAAACAAAAACGGTGAGTTTATATAAACTCGGTGTGTAGTCCCGCAGAAACAAACAAACAATCAGTATTCACAGTGCACAGTTGAACGGTCTCGGGCCTAAGCCCTTTTCAGTATCAGTGACATTTTAGGCCTTAGCCCATCTCAGTACAGTGTCAAAAATGCAGTAGGGCCTTAATCCATTACAGTATCAGTAGCAGTAACAGTTATACAGTAGCAAAATCCAACATAACCAGCCTCTACACACCATCTCTGTCCAACCCTTCACTTTATGTGGGGATATAATCAACTCACTCATCCCTACACTCCAAGTAGTACCGAATACGTCACAATACAATAGTTTGCAGCTGAGCTACCAGAAAATTAGGCTTAAAGCCTTTCAGTACACTTCCTCCGAATAACAACCCCCAACCCAATGCAGTGCAACACACAATGGATGACATGCTATTATGCAATTTCAGTACATATATTCAGTTCAGATATTAACATGTCTAATACAGATATCATTCAATCAATTTCACATATTTAGGGGTCTAAGTAGCGCTTACCGACCCTACAGTAGGTTCATAGTCGACTTGGGCGACCCGTGCAACCTTAAAAACATTTCGATAAAACGGGCCCACACGCCTATGTGATCTGCCTGTGGGGGCTCACAAGCTAGTGTGGCCCACTTGGCCCAAATTGGCCTTGGTCATGTGATCCATTTTTAAAGTAAACCATGCTAGGTCAATACTTATATATGTTTTCACTATTTACTTATATGTTCATTCAAAGTTGTCTACTTGAGTCATTATCACTAAATTATTTATATCTTGAGCTACAAAATTCCAAATTAAGATCCTCTTGATGTTTTTGAAACTAGACTCAAATACTTTCTACCATAAAATTTTCAGAATTTATAGTTTATCAAATAAATACAATAAAATCTTTAAAGTTATCCCTATTTTATCATTTGATAACTTCATCCCTTCCTTACTAAAAATTATTTATCTCTTAATACAGAATTTAGATGATATTTCTGTTTGTTTCTCTTGAAAATAGACTCATTAAGGATTTAAAATATAAATTTAAACCCCTAATTATTTTTTAAAAATTTTTATGATATTCCTAAGTCGAGCAGGGGACCCAAAATCATTCTGACCTTATCTCATAAAATTTATTATATCTCATGATTTAAAATTTCATTGCTTACACTATTTCTTCCATGAAAGACTATACTCAATAAAATTTGATTTCATAATTGTTCAACCTCTAACTCAGTTTCCACTATTTTTTGATGATTTTTCAAAGTTAGACTACTGCTGCTGTCCAAAATTATTTTAGTGTAAAATGTTGATTTCCAAGTTTATAACACCCTTATTTCCTTTCTCTACAATTTTTCGCATCATTTTCTCTTATTTCCCTTATTTATCCACAGGAAGCAATTTTGGCTTTTTGCCGAATACCGTTTTCTGCGTTTCGGGTACACACTTGGTATCGTTTCTGATGCATAAGCACTCCTAAGCCTCTAGAACCTAAAAATTGACCAACATATTTCTAGATTAATCACTTAATTCGTTTTTAATCAACCAATTTTGGAAAGAACTTGCTTGAGTAACCATGACTTCGCACAATCACAGCGTCGATTCAAAACCACAAGCCACTTAATTAACTCTTAAACACCAAAAGGAATCCCCCTTTTAGAGATTAACCAAAAACGATTAACAATAGACAAAATCGTTACTTACCGAACACGCGCAACCAATGATGAACAACCGAATCAATTGGGAAAAAAAAGAGAGAAAGAAAGGGAAAGGGAAAAAAGTAATGGAAATTTCGGCAGCAAGTAGGGGAAATAATTGGCAGAAGAAGGAAAAATAAAAAGAAGAAAACGTCATAAAAAGTTTGGGGAATTGGAGAGAAAACCAAAACTCTACTCTTTTTTTTGCAACAAAAAGATATTCAGATTATTTTTTGATAACCTCTCCCAATTATCACCTAAAATCACTCCCTATTAACCTACTAAAACACAATTACTCAGAATTTTGCCCCAACAAAACTCTTAGCCAAAATTGGAGCAAAAATACTATCTCCACGCCATCACAGAGAATAGAACACAGGACCTCTAACACTCCAACACTCACTTAACAACCAAATCAATAAGCCCATTTTGATATAATTTTACTAACAATTAAACTTAAGCCATTTGCACAAGGTTAAGGCTTTTTTTTTTTATAAAATATCAAAATTTGCCCAAGTAATGTTTGAACTTGGGACCTCTCACACACACGCAGAACACATAACCACTGAAGTAAATAGACATTGTGTTCCACACATACACAAAATCAAAAATTAAAATTTTAGGGCGTTACATTGAACTTGGGACTTAAGGACAAAACCACTAATATTTAACCATTTGTCCAAAGAAACTAATTATATTAAAAGATTCAGAAAATGAAATTTAAAGGGAAACCGCACCCAGCTTGATGCACTTTCCCACTCTCTCTCCAAAAACAGTTAACTTTCCTAAATTTTCAAAAAAAAAAAAAAAGCGACCTATTTAGGTAATAAACTTTTTTGGCATATATGGCTAATTTAACCCTTATTCTTTTTCAAGATAAATTTGACCATCAACCTTTCAAAAAAAAGTAGTGTTTTTTTAATGGAAATACTAATTAAAATGTTAAATTTTTAAACATGGCAACCTACATGACAATCCACATGTATTTCATGCTAATTTTTTGAATTTTTATAACTTTTTAAATTATTTGTTGATGTGGCATGTAAGACAAATAATGGAATGTCCAAATGAAGTACATGTAGATTGGTACACATGTTTTCATGCCAACATTGTTAAAAAATTAATCTTTTAGTTAACATTTTGTTTTTGTTTTTTAAAGCAATTTGACTCTTTTTTAAAGTTTAATGATGAATTTTGGTTAAAAATTAATAAAGGTCAAATTAACAAAAATATATAAATATTGAAGGCTAAATTTATCATAATGCCAATTTGTTATGTTAGTAAGAAATTAAGTTGTTAGTTTGTTAGTATGTTAATTCAAGAATAGTTTTTGTTAGTTTTCTATTATCACCTGAGTTAGGATTTAATAAGTTCCATTGATTTAATAAGTTTTCAATCATAGTTGAAAATATTAATTAGGATTTTTTTACTTTTGTTTAATATCTATTTAAGTTCGTCATGATAAATTTAATTTTGTTGTAGTGTTTTTAAGAAAATTAACGTCAATATTTAAATTGAAATAGTTAACAATATTAACTAATGACATTATAAAATTAGAGAGACCAAATTATATAAAAGATTAAAACATATAGATTAAATATCAAGTTTTATCATAAATAGGGCCAAAAGTGAAATTTGATCAGCCTCTTATAATGCCAAAAAAGGTTTAAATATGCTATAGATCGATGTACTCTTTTCAAATTTAAAATTTAGTCATTATACTTTAAGTTTAGGACATTGAGTATCTGTACTTTTTTAATTAAAGTTATTGATGTAACAGTTAAAAATGATAAAATAGTTTTTTTAGCTCTCAATTTTATTGTTTTTTATTAATTTGATCTTTATTCATAAAATTAATTTTTTTCATGATTTAAATAAAAACATAAAAAAAATATATATATATATATTCAAAAATTCAAAATTATGAAAAAAACCTTTGAAATTCAAAAATAAAAATCAATTTTAAAATTTTAAAACTATTAAAAGTATAACCAAAATTTCAAAAACCATGTTCTTTACTCCTTGGATAGTAATAAGAGGTATTCCCAAGCCATATAATCCAACCAACCCGATTGACCTAACTTGTTTTGTGGTGCACTTAGGCTTATATTTTTAACCTTGGGATGACCCAGCTTACTCTTTCTATTGTTTTAAATAATAAAAATATAAAATATATTTATTTTTATATTATTTTTTACAATTGAATTTAAATAAAAAATAATATATTATTATTTTTAAATAGTAAAATAGTATATTTGAGCGAAACGAAGCTAGAATTTTTTTTTTTTTTTGAAACTAGGCCTTAGCCTAGCATGGCCTATAAACACCTCTAATAATAATAAAGTCATTCAAAATTTTAAGCTATTTGTTCAGTTCATATTAAATCATATTCGAACAAGTATTTTTAATTAATTCAAATCATTTATATATAAAAAATATTTTTAATTAAATTTAATTATAAAGTATATAAAATATTAGTGTAAAATAATTTTTAAAAATGATACAATCTTAAATCTATTTGAATTAAATTTAAATATATTATGTATTTTTGTTTTCAAAATACACTATAACAAAACTTCTAGACTTAATTTAGTACCTTCTTATTTTGTCGAAATATTGTCTATTTTATATAAAATTCTTTAAATATTTATATAAAAATCTTTAAATATAGTGTACTTTGAACAAAAAAATTATATTAAATTTAATCTAAACCAATTCGAGTTTGTATCATTATTTAAAAATATTTTATATTAATATTTTATATGATTTATAGTTAAGTTTACATAAAATATTTTTGATATATAATTAATTTGATATAAAATAATAATAAAAACTTGTTCAAATTTGATTTAACATGGACTGAACGAATAGTTCAAAGTTTGAGAGATGTTATTACCATTCATCGAGTAAATAACACATTTTTTTTTTTAAATTTTGGAGATTTTCATATTTATAAAATTCTTAAAATTATTTTTAATTGTTTTTATTTTTTAGTTTTAAATATTTTATTTTTCACATTTTATATTTTTTCTATTTTTGAAAATATGAAAGAAAATTAATTTTTAAAAGTAATGTTGTAGGTTCTTGTATTCTTCATAAATTTGAAATTTAATCACTATATTTTTATTTTTAGGAATTTAATTTTTTTACTTTTCAGATTTTAAAATTCATATCTATTAGATTTCAAAATTCATGTTCAATTATTAAAATGTTAAATTTTTTGTTAAATTTGTTGGAGTGACTATAACAACCTATTTTTCAGTGGTTTCGGGGCACAAATTCGACAAGTAAGTTCATAAATATTATTTTTTAATATTTACGAGTCAAATATAGTTTTTAGAAGATTTTTATATGATAATATATGCTATTCGAATGGTTAATTAAGTTCAAGTGGTAAGACCCTAAGGTCAAGTGGTTTTAGAAAATGAGGTATCGGGACCTCGTTTCTATAAACCGAGTCGTAAATATTTTTATAAATATTTACAAAGTCTCATTAAGGTGGTATTAAAATTTCGTTGAAAAATTTTAACATTTCGATAGTTAATTAATTAAAAAGAACAAAATCGTGAAAGATGTAAAATTTGATCACTATTAGATTTGAATGATTAAATGGCTTAGTGAATATAAGTGGAAGGATTAATATGGTAAATTAACCATGCTTAGGATGGTGGGACGGCATAATAGTTGAAAATGAATTAAATAATATAAATTCAATGGCAATTTTGTCATTAAATGGAAATTAAAACAAATTAAAGTGAAATTAAAACATTTTAACTTCATTTCTTCTTCTTCACTCTACCGAACACCATAGCTAGGGAGGAGGTTTCGGTTTTGGCTTTATTCCTTTGCATGTGAGTATAATTGATCCTATTTCTTGTAATTTTTATATTTTTGGATTGTTATAACTAGGTCCCAGCTAGTCCGTACTTTCGATTTTGAAATTGTTAAAGATTTTAAATATTTTCATAGATGAATCTAGTGATTTTTTTATGTTAAATGATGAATTCGAGATATTAGTTGTTATGTCAAAATATTTTGTTAAATATTTTTTATAAATTTTTCGATTAGGGACTAAATTGTTAAAATAGTAAAAATACAAAGACTTGGTGTGAAATTGTTGCAAAAATAGGCTGAAATGGAAGATAACAAATTGCAATGAAAAGGGTTAAATTGCATGTTTTAGGCTTAGGGACTAAATTGAATAAAAGTAAAATATTAGGGGCAATTTTGTAAAAATGTAAAAATGACTAAATTGCATAAAATAAATTTTTTACTATCTAAATTAATAAATTGAATGAAATTATTAATTTAGATCAAGATCGAGGAGAATAAAAAATTACCAAAAAGCTCCAGCACTTCGACATTTCTACAATTTGGGCAGGTAAGCTCATACGATTAGAATTAACATCAATATAAATTTTTAAGTAGATTAACATGGTACAAATTATATATTTATTTTCAGTTGTTGATAATTAATGGTAATTTGAGATATAATATTGAATTTGATGCTCGGTTTGGATTGAACGCGGGATAAAGTACAATCATGATTTGGTGTGTTACGAGGATTTGGAGTGGAGATAGTATTGGAGGGAGATATCTTTACATTACCCCGAGTAAACCGAGGTTCAGTATATGTTGCGAACTCTCGTGTTATACTCTCTGTTCGGCATGTTTTGGTCAAATCAGCTCTTATAAGCTTCTGTTTGGCGTGTTTCGGTTGGATCATCTCTTATGAGCTTCTGTTTGGCGTGTTTCGGTTGGATCAGCTCTTATGAGCTTCTGTTTGGCCTGTTTCAGTTTGATTAGCTCTTATGAGCTTCTATCCAGTGTGTTTGGTTTATCTGACCATGTAATCTTATCCATAAGTCGTTCTTCGAATGGAAAATCTCTGTAAGGTAACCTATGTAATGAATTTTAAAGATTTTTTATTTATTGAATATTGATCTGAACATAGATGGATCCATCTGACTGTAAATCTCAATAAGGTAGCTTGGTTATTGATTTTGATGGAATTGCCATATATTTAAGATTGAATTGAATGTTTCAATTCTCCGGTTGAGATTGTGGATGATAGGAACACATATGGTTAATTTTTGTGTTTATACTTTGTACTATGCAAATGAAAAGATGTAATTTCTTATGAAATGATTTATTATGTACTTGATCCTAAAAGAGTTGTGTATAAATGTACTAACTTGTGTGTTGATGATGACGATTAGGCTTGTATCAAGCTTGTGGTTATGGTTTATGTTTATGTTTATGTCTTGTGTTATGCAAATGAAACAAGTGAGAAAAGGTAATGGAATGGTAAGTTCACAATTGAAATGTAATGTGATAAGATAAAAGGATTGATGAATTAAAGGACTTACCTATATGTGAGAAATTTACTTATGCTAAAGGTGAATTTACCTATGTCATGAATAATCATACTAATTTATAAATTGATAATGTAATTAAGCTTATGCTAAGTAAATGGAACGAAAGTAAGTAAGTGGAATGCTTCATCATTTTAAGGAAAGATTGATGATTATGTAGTACAACTTATAAGTTCTTATTATGTTATGAATAGAAAGAAGCATTCAACTCCAACAAGGCTAACAATATGTAATCTTTAGCAAAGAGAGAAAAATTGGAGAACATCACCAAAATCGAAGCTGCTGTAAAATGGGTATTTCTGACGCTACAGGTCTCAGATGAAAAATCCGACCGTACAAAGTCAAGAACACCCTGTCGCCTAGCTGCTGTCAAAAATCAGCTCAATCGAACCACGGATGGACCTCCGATCGAAGAGATGATCACAGCTGCAAATGAGAAAAATTCGCTTCAAAGCTCTCTGCTTTTTTCTTTTTTTTTCTCCCTCTTGAAAATCTCTTAAAATCTGATTTTTGCTCTCTCTCTCTCATTTAAAATTGGCTGCCCATAAATCACGTAAAAAAAAGGAACAAAAGGAAATAAAAAATGCCATAAAGCATGGCGATTTTGAGGATTCCCACATAGTGGTACCCTCCCAACAAATCTCCCCTCCGACTATGTGGGAATGCCTCCATACTGGGAGATCAAACAACATGCTTCAAATTTTCCTCTTGGTAGAGCCTTCACAACATATCAGCACCATTATCATCAAGATGTATCTTCTCAAGCTCTAACACTTAGCTTCAAGAACATCTCGTATCCAATGGTACCTTACATCAATATGCTTAGATCTAGCATGAAAAGTTGGATTCTTACCAAGATGAATAGCACTCGGCTATCACAATACAGACATACTTTTCCGAGTAAAACCGAGCTCATGCATAAACTTTTTCATCCAAAGCATCTCCTTGCACGCCTCGGTTCTTTGCAATGAACTCGATTCAATGGTAGACAATGCAACACACTTTTGCAATCTTGATTGCCATGCCACACTCCCCCGCATAAGTGATCAAGTAACTCAAGTAGATCTCCTCGAGTCAATATCTCCCGCCATGTCTCGAATCAGATAACCAACAAGAATAGGTTTCTCATTATCAAACAAAGTTTCATGTTGGAAGTGCCACGAAGATATCTCATAATCCACTTCATCGCATTCCAATGCTCTCTCGCTGGATTAGAAAGAAAACGATCGACTATACTAACCAAGATAAGCCAAGTCCGCCTCGTACAAACCATTGCATACATCGACTCTACCACTGAAGAGTAAGGAATTTTCTGCATCTCTTCCTTCTCCTTTTCGTGGAAGGACTATGCTTAATACTCAATCTGAAGTCGTGAGTAAAGGAAGTGCTCACCGCTTTAGCTTTGTCCATCTTGAACCTTTGAAGTACTTTCTCGATGTACCTCTCTTGTGATAACCATAATTTCTTGGCCTTTCTATCACGTGTCAACTTTATGCCAAGAATTTGCTTTGCTGCCCCAAATCCTTCATTGCAAAGGATTTACTCAACTCTTGCTTCAACTTCTCAATTCTAGAAGCATTCGACCAACAATAAGCATGTCATCAACATAGAGCAAAAGAATTATAAAATCGTTACAGAGAATCTCTTAATAAATACACAATGATCAAGTAGTCTTCTTGTAGCCTTGCTCCCCATAACAGACTCAAACTTCTTGTACCATTGCCTTGGAGCTTGCTTCAAACCATACAAGCTCTTCTTCAACTGCACACATAGTCTTCTTTCCCTTGTGCAACAAACCCTCTCGGTTGCTCCATGTAAAGCTCTTCTTCTAAGTCACCATGAAGAAAAGCAAGCCACATCCATTTGTTCAACTTCTAAGTCATAACAGTCGCCAAACTCAAGATAGTTCGATAGAGGACATCTTCACAACCGGAGAAAATATTTCTTCAAAATCAACCCCTTTTTCCGAGTATAACCCTTGACGACCAATCTAGCCTTGTATCGTGGAGATGAAGACTTCTCTTCTTGCTTCAACTCGTAAACCCACCGATTCTTCAAGGCTCTTTTGCCTTTGGGCAATTTTACCAACTCAAAGGTATGGTTCTCATGCAAGGATTGAAGTTCGCCTTTCATCGCTTCAACCCAATCGATCTTTGCATTCACTCTCCATAGCCTCTTCATAACATTCGTGTTCTCCCGTCGGTCAAAAGAACATATTCATCGAAGAATATCTCGATGAAGATCGTCGATCTCCGGAAGACCTTCAAGTGGAACTGCTGGTGGAGCTACGTGTGCTTGTTGTTGATCATTCACAACATCATCCATGGGAGCATCAAAGTCACCTATATCCCGATGGTCATCAAGAACATCACCATGCACATCATCCCGGATAGGATCCGTGAAGAGTTTAGGGAACCGGATTCACATCGATCAAATCACCACTATCTTGTGAATTCGCTTTCTCCGTCTTATCAATGTCATCGATGGTCCGATCCTCAATGAAGACAACATCTCGCGCTTCACGAAGTTTCTTCCGAACGGGATCATAGAGTCTATAACCAAACTCACCATCTAGACCATAACCAATGAAGATGCATTGTCGAGTCTTGGCATCCAACTTGGATCTTTCATCCTTTGGAACATGAACAAATGCTTTACAACCGAACACACGTAGGTGATCATATGACACATCTTTGCCAAACCAAACTCTATCCGCACATCACCGCAAAGGAACACTAGGTGACAAATTTATCACATGTAACATCAGATTCAAAGCTTCATTAAAATGATCCTGGCGACTTTGAATCGATAACAAACATCCGACTCTCTCAATCAATGTTCGGTTCATTCTTTCACTAACCCATTTAACTGTGGAGTCTTTGGTGGTGTTCTCGATGTCCGATTCCTGTCAGCAGACAATACTCATGAAATGGCCCTGTACTCGCCACCATTATCGCAGACGAATGCACTTCAACTTCTTCCATGTTTCCTTTCAACTCGATGCTTGAAACCTGCTTAAACACCTCAAAGACTTGATTTTAGACTTTAAAGTGTAAACCCATAGCTTTCTCGAACATCATCAATGAAAGTCACAAAATAAAGTGCACCGCCAAGTGACCTTACTTTATCGGACCACAAACATCCGAATGAACCAACTCTAGCAACTCGATCTTCTATGAGAAGGACGGCTTCTAAAAGAAACTCTTCTCTGCTTAATTCGCTAGACAATGAGCACAATCCTTCAATGTAGCATTCTTCAAACCGACAGCTTGATTCTTCTTCGCTAAACAATTAAGCCCCTTCTCACTCATGTGACTAAGTCGTTTATGCCACAACTCGCTTGAGTGTGATTCACTGTCACATTCACCGCTCTCGAGAAGTCAAGCTTGCATCAAATATAAATTTGAGCTCTTCTTTCCTCGAGCCACAACCAAGGAGCCTTTAGTCACTTCCACCGCCCTTCATCAAGGTGTTACGAGAATCCTCATCATCAAGCTTTCTGCAGAGATCAAATTCAAACGAATATCCGTGCGTGTCTCGACATCCTTGAGAATTAACTTTGTTCCATTGTTACTCACCAAGTGAACATCTCCCATACCAACAACCGTAACTAAACCGTCATTACCCATCTTCAATACCCCAAAATTACCGGAGTATAAGATGTGAAGAAATCCTTCCTCGACGTGACATGAAGTGATGCACTAGTATCAATCACCCAACTAGTCTCGTCACATGCTAGGTTGACCAAATTCTCATCACGAATGACCAACAGATCTTCACGAGTAGCAAGAGCAACACGCTCAATTTTTCACCATCATTCCGATCGTGTTTATCACCACCTTTGTTCTCTTTCTTCCACTTGAAGCAATATTTCTTGATATGGCCTTTCTTACCACAATGATGACACTCAAGATTCTTGTATCTCGATCTTGACTTGCTTCGACCTTTATCTCTACTCTTTCCATCTTTGTCTCTGTTCCTTCCCCGTTCTCGTGAACCAACACCTGGACCGTGATGTAGAACCCCGAGATCGTCTTGACCTCTTCATTCAACACACCACTCTTAGCCAAATCCAAGGTAATAATACCCTTTGGGGCGTAATTAATGAGCGAAACCCAAAAGTCTCCCAAGAGTCCTAGAGAGTAGCAAGCAACCAAAGCCCTAAAATCTCGCCATCAAATTTGACACCCATACCAAGCAACCGATTCATATGTGTGAGTTGATGCTTTATTGTTTGATCAATCTTGTGGCATTGGTAAAGTTTTACATTTGTCGTATAAATTTCATATATATGATGAAATGTTATGTTTAATATTCATACAAGCTTACTAAGCATTCATTACTTACGTAGTTATTTTCCTTTACTTTACAGATTATCGGAAGCTCAATCGGGTTGAAAGCTTGTCGGAGATCTATCACACTATACAGCGATTATATCAGTAGTTCTTGATGTCATGGTCAAGGTTATAATGGCATGTATAGGTGGACTTGTGTTTGATGAACTAGCTATTATGTTTGGCTTGTAAATATGGTAATATGACTGGTGTGTTTTTGGTATTCGATTTCTTGATGGTTGGTGTTTTTATTGCCAAATTGATGCATAGGTTAAATGGATAAAGTGGTATGTGTTGGCATGGTTGAAATATGGTAAATTAGGTTATGTGTTGATATGGAATTTAGTTAAGGTTATTTGGATGAAACATGATCATTTTGATGCAAATGTAAGTATGAATGCTTGGTTGTAATTGAGATGCCTAAACGGCATATTGGTTGAATGGACTTATGGTATATTGAAATGGTCTTATTATGCATATTTTGGAATGTTTTGGTGCCTTGATCATAGGTTTATTTGGTGTGTTGATACTTGTTGAAATTGGGTGAAAGATAAGGCTTGATTTTGGCCTATTTCTTGTCTACACGGCCTTGGACACGGGCGTGTGTCTCAACCGTGTGTGACACACAACTAGGCGACATGGTCGTGTGTCCCTTGTAGGTTGTTAATAGTTGCTTTTCGAAAGTTGCATGGCCTAGCACAGAGCCTGGCACATGGGCGTGTGGCTAGGTCGTGTGACCTAAGTCAGTGAGTTACATGGGCACGGACACAAGCTGGGACATGGTTGTGTGTCCCTATTTTGAATGTTACACAGCCTGGTCACACGGCCGTGTGACCTCTGTAGTGTAAATTTTTCTAATTTTTTCCTAAACTTTCTAAATATTTTTGATTTAGTTCCGGACTATTTCTATTGTATTTTTAGGGCCTCGAGGGCTCGATTAAGGGATGTTATGAATGCATTTGAATGAAATTAGAATATGTATTGCTAGAGGTGTTCATGGACCGGGCGACCCGGCCCGGTCTGAAGGCCCGACCGAAATTTGAGAGGGTTTGGGCAAAAATATAAGCTCCAAAAATGGGCTTGGACAAAAAATAAGGCCCGTTTAAAAAATGGGTCGGGCCTCGGGTAAGGTATTTTTGCCCGAATCCACTAAATAACAAAAAAAATTACTATTTTTTTAAATTTTTGAATGTTATTTTCTTGTTGTTTTCTCCCTATTTTGCTGTCATATTACTATTATATTATTACTATTTTGTTGTTATTGATTGAATATTGTATAAAACTTATTTTATTGTTAATTTTATTATTATTTTAAAGGCATTTGTTAATTTTATTATTATTTTAGAGGTATTTGCTTGTTAAGTTACATCTATCTTAGTGTTGTTTAAGTCTACATGTTTTTTAAAATTTATTTTCAATTTTTGGAAAATATTTATTTTGATTTTTTTAGTATTTTTGATGTATTATATATATTTAAAAATTATATAAAATAATATAAAATTTTAATATGGATGGGCTGGGTCGGGCCAGGCCCGAGTTTTAGCATTTTTATATGGGTCGGGCTTGGGAAAAATTTTAGGCCCATTTTTGGGCCCGGCTCGACCCGAGCCCGATGAATGGGCCTAAATTTTTAGTTGAGTCCGACCCAAACCCGGCTGGCCCGGCCCAAACTCTACCCTGCCCTGCCCATGAACACCTCTATGTATTGCATTGATATATTAATTGAATGATTTATTGTTTCGTTTGTTCGATAATGCTCTATAACCCTATTCGGCGACGGATACAGGTTAAAGGTGTTATAGTGACATTTTGAAATTAAAAATATATATATTCACTTGATAGTAATGTAACTAAAAAAATGACTTTGTAATGAACTTAAATTTAAAAAATAATGTTAATAGTGTTAATAAATGAACTTGAATTTTAAAATCGATAAATAAAAGGGCTAAATTCTTAAAAATAATAATATAATGTTAAATTCTAAATTTACAAAAACTAAGAATATGTCTGTTATAGTTTATTTCCTCTGAAATTATTATTATGATAAACTACCCGTTAACCACTTTAAATCTAAATTATTTCTATCTTGATCACTTAAAAATTATTAATTTGGTGACTTTTATTAATTAAATAGATCGATTTGATTAATTCATGGTTAAATTTAATGAAACGTTGTTGTTTCCTATTTATTTATTTTCTCTAATTTTTCTTTCTTCCATACTTTTTTCTTTCTATTCTCTCTCCTCTTCTGCCTTGCCCTCTTTCCTTAAACTCATCTCTTCTATTGTATTTGTGATTTATTTTTCAGTTTTTTTGTTTATTTATTGCTATGTATCCTCATTTTCCTTGGTTTTTTGACCTTGTTATTTTTTGTTTATATTTCTTTTGTTCTTTCATCGTCTCATCGTGACTTAATAAATTTTGATTTTGAAATAAATCAAAAGGATCAAAATTTTCAGATATAATTTTTTTTTCTTTGTCTAAAAAAAATAAGTTTTTGAGATAAAAGATCAAAGATTTGACGCATGGTAAAAGATGTGACTAACAAGTTAAACATCATAGCAAGGATCTTTGTGCTTTCACCTATCTCAATTACATGTGAAAATTTAAGTAAATTTAGGTCTATTTATTTATGTTTTTATTATACAAAGGTAAAAGCCATCAAGAGAAAGGAATTGGCGAAGAAAAAAGGAGTAATTAAAGAAAAAGAAATGATAAGAAAAGGAGAACATTTTATTAAATTTAAAGATGAGTCACAGATTTGATTAATTTATTTAACGGTGATGATAAATTTAACAGTTGTTTGAATGGCTAAAATAGAAACAATCTAATATTAAAATGATTAACAAGATAATTTACTCATATTATTATTAGGAGCATGGTTAAGCTCTTACTATAAATATTATGTTAATGTAATACCCTTTCTCAATTTAGAATATATCAAAAAGTATTATTATTTGATTTCTATATTTGGATCTTAATATTATGCCAAAATGATTTTTTTAAATAATAACTATAAGAGAAATTTATTATGAACTAAGAGAATTATAACAAAAAATAAGTAATAGAAAAATAAAAGAATGATTCAACTTTAATGGAATCTGCAATCGGAAAGCTCTCTCTTTCGGTGGCAACGTGGGAAGATCAACTAAAAATTTAGACAACGATCGGAGGAACCCCCTAACCCGGATGATCTCATAGTGGACAATAAGGGTATGAAAGTGATCCAAGCAAGTGCTACAACAATTTCATGGAAAGATAAACTAATGGGTAATTCGATAAACACGACAAACTCACAAAAGGAAGAAGATTTTGAATTGGTAGTCGGGGACGCCAGGAAAATTATCGTTGATGGTATTCTGACTATTACCTTTTCAAATCGAGTGCATCAGTTTAGATGAATGGCGTGGACGGTGATTGTGAAATTGCTTGAGAGGAGGATATCATATTTGACTATGTCCAACAAACTACAAGCAATTTGGAAGACAAAACAACCTTTACAAATTATTGATCTAGAGAATGACTATTTCTCTGTCAAGTTTCAAGAAGATGATGAATATTTGGATGCTTTGTTCGGAGGACCTTGGACGATTTTTGGTCATTATCTCACCATACGACCGTGGACACCAGCTTTCTCGACTGATCAAGTCCAACCACAAAATCTTATGGTCTGGATTAGGTTACTAGGATTGCCAGAGGGCATGTATACCAAAAGCCTCTTAAGGCTTATTGGAAGTGTTGTTGGTTCAGTAGCAAAGATAGATCGAAACACATATAACAACGTTAGAGGAAAATTCACATGGTTGGCGGTTTATATGGATTTGGAGAAACCATTGGTTTCAAAAGTAAAAATAGATTGAAAAATTAAGCGTGTAGAGTACGAGTTCCTACCTATGGTGTGATTTGAGTGTGGGAGATTTGGTCATAATCGAGAGAACTGCCTGCACTAGACGGGCCAAGGGAGTGCATCGAAGGTAGAGTTGAATCAACAATCGAATTGAGGTTTGGGAATACAAAAACAAGTAGAAGAAGAAGAGTTTGGACCTTAGATGCTTGTTGAATGCAAGCAAAGAAGGAAATCTCAATCGACAAGGGGCCGAAATGGCGTCATGGATGGTGGTGTATTGGTGGCTCCAGGTTTGGTGTGTTGAATGGCAATTACGGAGGTGAATTTTGGAAGCAATTAGACGACCTTAATGGCAATAATGGGAATAGGATTTTAGGGAAAGTATATTTGGGAATTAATGAACCAGTTAAAAATGCTAGAATAGTAGAGGCTCCAAATAAAAAAAAGGAGAAAAAAGAAAGGACTTTCTAAGGCTAAAGGGAAAAAAGATGTAACTGTGAACGGGCCGAAGTCCAACTTAAATATTCTCAAACCTTAAAAAAAGGTTAGGGCGTCCTCCTCGGATCCAAAAAATAATCCATTTGATGATGGATCGAGAATGGGCCGGTAGTATTGGATAAAGATTCGAAGGCCATTCACTTTCAAGCTTTTAGCCCGGCGTTGAATGGAAAGAAAATTTGGCAACTAGATTTATGGCTAAAGCATTTTGACTATTAGTGGAGAACACAACTGCCATAGTATTTCCATATCAAAAAAAAAGTATAGGGGGTAAGGGAAACCAGCGGCCGCGTGAAGAGATCGGTGGAAAAGTGGGCAAAAATATAAGGAAGGAACCGGCGAGCTTCACAGGTGGCGATTCATTATCTTTTCTGATTGCTCTGGCTATAGACGATATTTTATAAGGGCTGAGTAACAAGGTTGGGGATAACATCGCTATGGTCGACGCCTTTGGAGAGGAGATTGGAGAGGAGGACGAAATTATTGTGGATGCCGAGTCTATATAAGGGTTTTGGTAACACTTTCACGACCTCCTATTTCGTGATGATGGTATCTGATTTTAATTTAATGTTTTGGAATTGTCAAGGGCGTGGACAACCTCGATTTGATAATTTTTTAAAATAATACAAGAGGGAATTTTTCCCAGACATTATTGCTCTCTTTGAAACTAGAATTAGTGGGAGCAAGGCTGACTTTGTTATTTGAAAGCTGGGGTTTGACAACTCGTTACGAGTTGAAGCATCAAGTTTTACAGATGTTTTGGATTTTTTTAGAAATATAATGTAGGTATTTAGGTAATAAAAGCTCGTCATCAGTTCGTACATATGCGTGTTCAGAAATTGCGAAGCCACATTTCATTTTTCTATTTTTCTATTTATTCGAGTCTATAACAAGGTACAAGGATTCAATTATGGGATTTTAGGTTAGATTGTCAATAAGGTTGAGGAGCTAATCTACCATAATTTGATATGCCAAATTAGGCTTCCTCGTTATACTTAAGGAGCTTGTTTTCGGGTAATTTTGTGTCTTTTTCATAGTTTTAAGGTTTTCAATTGAATAAGTGTAAATGTCTCATTTTACTCATTTTTGTGACCCAAATTGGCCAATTGTATCATTGGGGCCCTAATGTTTGAATGAATGTTATAGGTACTTGACAGAGGCCAAAATCGTGCAAAAACATCACGAAAGAAAGGGGTATCACGACATCAAAGCATGAGAATTGCGATACCCCCAACAATCTTGGGATTAAGGCAACCTACAGTGGTATCGCGATATCCTCATTGGGTATCGCGATATCAATGTGACAAGGAACACCCCATTTCAATATTGACAATAATATTGCAATATCCAACCTTAGGTATCGAGATATTACTATCACGAGGGGACAAAAAATGACACCAGGGATAATGTTTGTCCATCTGAAACACCAATTAGAAGAGGCTCGTTCAAGGGCATTTCGGTCAACAAATTGGGTCAGAATTTGTTACTAAATTAAACAAAATTAATTTAGTTTTTTACTTTAGTTTTCTCTTAGGTTTTCTTCTTCATTTTCTAGGGTTTTTTATTTTCATCTTCATCCTTAGTGTATTGTTTATTTTTCCTACATTTTATTATTGTTCTTCTTGTTAGTTAAGTTAGTTATTATTATAGCTAGGATTTATTTGCACTATTAGTCCATTTCTTTGCTTGTAATGAGATTTCAACCTTTAAGCTTAATGTATTTCAGTTTCTTTTAGTTTAATCTGTTAAGGACTCTACCTTTTATATTTCTTAGTCTTCATTTTTGTAACATCCTTAACTCGTATCCATCATCAGAATAGGGTTATGAGGAATTACCGGACAAAATACAACTCAACACGTTCATATAATACATTACATGTACATAAATATATCAACTTCCTTCCAATAATTTTCAAACTCGAATAGCAACCATTTACTAATTCATATAAGTCAAATACGCACATAAAAAATTTTTAACCAATTAAAATTAATCATGCTTTAATATTCATATTTCAAATACAAACCATGCTTCAAAACTCAACTATTCCAATATTATTTATTTAATCAAACTTTCGAACCAACTACCATATAACTAAGCCATATTATACATACTCCATAAATACATAATTCGAAACACGTGACCATCAGCTTTATGGCATTTAAATTCCCAAATCAAAAACAAGCATTTTTTATTCCATACGCCGAACATACATTGAGACTTCCTTTAGTACAAATTCATTCCTGTGTTAAATTCTAATCATACCATTTTGTACATCTATGCACAATCTTATATTAAACCATATCAACCCATTTTACAAGGCATAATATATATTAGCATGTAAGACAATAGTTAACTTTGCAACATAGCCAATTATAATTTTTGTTACTACCAATTTAGGTGCAAATCACCATATAAGCCATAGTCATTTCTAAGCATAATTACCGAATCAAAACATTCCAAAATTCATATGCTAGCATCCTATCAAAAATATATATACACAGCCAATTCATTTCTCACCTATTTGGCTATCAAATTAACCACAAAAGTCATACCAACTTCACCATTCAATCTTAAGCTAATTATACCATTTCAAAACCGAATATCAAATATCAACTCGTCACCTTTCAACTATCCATAAGACCAACAAAACATAACCCAAATCATAGTCATTATTTACCATTATAAAGAGTACCAAAATAACCAACAAAATAACAAATAAATCACATCCATTCTTTATCATCACAACCCGTACCTAATTATCTAAACCACAAACAATAACATGGTCATCACATAACTTATAGATATACATACCATAAATTGAGAATGCATCCATCATTACCTCATTACTTAGATCGAATTATAAGACCATCCATCACACAAGATATACCTTTAAACATACTTTCAAAATAAGCTAAATACATGGCTGATCACACATCATAATTAACATCATCATCAAGCCATTTTCGCATGGCTACTTATACACAATTCAAAACCAACCATATCAAAACTAGCCTATACATGCCATATGTCAAAGGTTCAAGCTTTTAAAATACCGAAATAGCAATCGATAAGTGACAATGTTCCTTGACGATCCCCGAATTCGAGCTAGCTTTCAATATCTATAAAACAACGAATAAACACACAAGGTAAGCTTGGAAAGCTTAGTAAGCCATAAGCAAATAAATCATTACAAGAACATTCATAATTCAATTCGAAATAGCCAAACCTAATTAGTTCCATACACATAAATATAATCACATTTCTCATGTAATTCATATGATCACTGTAACACCCCTTGCCCGTAATCCATGCCGGAACCAGGCCCGAGGCATTACCGGATTAAAACCATATGATCGCCACTTAGGCTCATTGATTACTCTCTTAAGTCATCTCTACAACCTCAATCTCGACTTATGAGGCCTCACTCATACACGTAAGACTCTCGAGACCCTTTCAAAAACTTCTGCGATTTTAAAATTTTCTTCACCTAAACAAGGACTACACGCCCGTGTGAGGTGAGACACGCTCGTGTGAGGCCACACACGCCTATACCCTCAACTCGTGCATGAAAACCCAACCATTCTGCCAATGTCCCACGGCTAGGGCACAAGCCCGTGCTCACCAACCGTGGTGAACTCTGACTTCACCACACGGCCTGAAGTCTAGACACACGCCTGTGTGGCTAGCCCGTGGCCTATACTACTCGAATCTGTCAAAGAGACACAGCCAAGGCACACGCCCGTAGGTTGGCCGTGTATCACACATGGCCTAGACACATGCATGTGTGTCTAACCACATGGACAAGAACAAAACTAATTGCCAAGTTCTTTTCACTCCTCAAGTTCTTACAACATATACTCAAACAACACATCCATAATCAACTCAAATTCAAACACAATCTTACATGGATAACTACATCTTTTCATATAATAAAGCAGCCAACAACTATGGCATTATACAAAATAGATTATCCATCTATAGGCTAACACATCTTAGCCATTTACAACAAAATTCATTAACTTGTCTAGCCCCTATACATGCCATATACAAAACATTTAGTCTAATGTACCGGAGTGAGCTAATAGTGTGGGCGATCTTCCGATTAATCTGCGTATCTCGATTCAACCCTCTTTCTCTATAAGACAAGGGAAAGAAAAGGAGTAAGCCTTGAGCTTAGTAAGTTTACACATAAACAATTTAAGCATTCTAGTATACACTAAACAAAAAATTAGCATTATACTACCAAATAAGTTCACATTCACAATTATGCTTATTCTTTCTATCCCTTACCACATTTCCAAAACATTATGAATCACATACTCAAAATCATTGACATGCACCCCTGCACTCAATACCACATTTACTCGAAAATACAACACATCATTTTCTCACACTAATACATCCACATAGCTAAATTACTCGGTGATTTCGCACTCAACCCACCACAATCAGGTAATAAGCTAGTATCGCACAAAGCCTACCAAGAGGTACTCATAGTGGTTTCGCACATAGCCCACTAAATAATATACTTAACTATGGTATCGCACACAGCTCATAGTTGTTAAGTATTAAGGTGGTATCGCACTTAGCCCACCATAAAATATTATCACTACTCAACCACATATCTACTTACTCATTCATTCATGATATCTACCACATTCATTCCATTTGAACCACATAGGTTCTCAATCATTCTCATTCATTCATGATATCTACCACATTCATTCCATTTGAACCACATAGGTTCTCAATCATTCTCATTTACTTTCATTCATGCTACACACTAGCTAGCATTAAGAATGTATAAGTAGAACGCATTGATTACGCATAAACTTACCCCAGTACTCAAAAAGTATAAAGATGTGCAGTTTAGTCCACCACCTTGCTATTACCTCGATTTTGATTCGGGCTTCGTATTTCTTGATCTATAATGATAAATCAACTCGTTCAATACACACATTGACTAAATTGACCATTATCTCATACTTTAGCAAAATTACCATTTTACCCCTAAACTTTCTCATATTTACACTTTTGGCCCAAGGCTCGTAAAGTGATTTTCATTCAACTTTCTAGCCTTTCATGCATAGCCGAATCATTTATTCAACTAAAGAAATCATCAATTCTCACTAAATTACACATGTATGACTAATCTCAAAACTTTCACTAACAAGTCCCTACTTGCATTTTTCATGGAAATCACTTAGCAAAAGATGTTTTTACTACATCAAGCTTTCATATTCTTCCATTAGACATCAAATACATACATGTCATACATGGGTACATTTTTGAACATCCATCTTAGCTCAACATATAGCTAAAAATAGCTTACTCATGCTACTAGGACCTCAACAACACGAAGAATATTAAAAACGGAGCTAGAATACACTTACTAGCTAGCTTGAAAAGTTGAAGAGCCCTAACAATGGCTTCTCTAAATTTTTGGCAGCCTTGGGGTTGAAGATGAATGAAAATTCTATCATCTTGAATGAAAATTCTATCATCTTTTCCCATTTTAATCATTTAATTGACAAATGACCAAAATGCCCTTTTGTCCAACTTTCCAATTTTAACCTACTCATGCCCAATTTTGTCCAAAAATTAGAATTTGGGAAACTTACTATTTAATGACCTCTAATTGGTAATCCAAAGCTATTTCACACAAATAGCTTCTAGAATATCACATTTTGTAACTTTTTCAATTTAGTCCTTTTGGACAATTCAACTGCAATTTGACAAAATTGCTTCATGAAACTTTCACACTAACATGCAAACATGGCATAGACCTCAAAAACTCATACATATGCCTCAAATTTGTGGTCTCGCATCACTATTCTGACTAGGCCCTCAATCGGGATGTTACAACTCTTCCCTTTAGAGATTTTCGCCCCCAAAAATCTTACTAGTAAAGAGGCTTGGATGCTGCTCTCTCATAGCTTGTTCCATTTCCCACGTAGCCTCTTCCACACCATGCTTTTGCCACAACACTTTCACAAGGGCTATGTTCTTATTCCTCAACTTTTTCACTTCTCGAGCCATAATCTTAATCGGCTTCTCTTCATAAGACATATCCGGTCTTATCTCAATTTTCGCTGAAGGAATCAATGTGAAAGATCGAAGCGATATCGTCGCAACATCGACACATGGAACACATTATGAATCTTTTTTAATTCCACAAGCAAAGCCAAACAGTAAGCCACTGGTCCAATTCTGTCGGTAATTTCATACGGCCCTATAAATCTTGGACTCAATTTCCCTTTTTGTCCAAATCTCATGATTTTCTTCCACGGAGATACTTTCAAAAACACTTTGTCACCCACATCAAACTCAATTTCTTTTTTTTTTCAAATTCGCATACGACTTCTGTCGGTCCGAAGTAGCTTTCAGACCATTACGGATCACTTTCACTTTCTCTTCAGTTTCTTTCACTAGATCGACCCCATGGATTCGCTTCTCACTAAGCTCGGTCCAATATAAAGGAGTCTGATACTTACGACCATACAAGGCCTCATACGGAGCCATCTATATACTCGACTAATAACTATTGTCGTAAGTAAATTCGATTATAGGTAGATATCTCTCCCAACTACCTTCGAATTCTAACACACAGCATCGAAGCATATCTTCAAGGACTTGAATCACTCTTTCAGACTGACTATCAGTTTTCGGATGGAACACTGTACTGAAATTTAACCTCGTACCCATGGCTTCTTGCAACTTCTTCTAAAACCTCGAAGCAAGCCTCGGATCTCTATCCGATATTATAAACATAGGCACACCATGCAATCTCACTATCTCTGCAACATACAATTCAGCTAACTTATCCAGTAAATAATCAACATGTACTGGAATAAAGTGAGCTGACTTCGTCAACCTATCCACAACAACCCACACAGCATCTTTCTTTTTTGGAGTCATCGGCAACCCTGTCACAAAATCCATGGTAACCCGATCCCATTTCCATTCAGGAATCATCACGTGCTGAAGCAATCCCGAAGGTACTTGATGCTCAGCTTTCACCTGCTGACAAATCAGACATTTTGCCACAAACTCTAAAATGTCTCTTTTCATACCCAGCCACCAATAAAACTTTCTCAAGTACATTTTTGTACTACCTGGGTGTACTGACAAATAACCACTATGCGCCTCATGCAAAACTTTTCAGATTAACTCTTCATCTCTTGGTATACAAATTCTGTCATGGTACATCAAACAATCATCCAGACTCACTCAAAAATTAGAATCACTTTCCGATCCACACTTAGCTCTCTTAGCTTGCATCTCACTATCATTTCTCTGAGCCTCACTTATCTGTTGAACAAATAGTAGTTTAGCTCTCAACTCTGCTAAAATAGCACCATCATCAGACAATGCTAAGCTCGTGTTCATAACTCTTAGAGCACACAAGGATTTCCTACTAAGGGCATTCGCAACAACATTCGCTTTTCCCGGATGGTAATCAATGACTAACTCATAGTCTTTCAACAACTCAAGCCACCGCCTCTCGCAAATTCAGATCCTTCTGATCTATCAAATACTTCAAACTCTTGTGATCCGTAAAGATTCAACACTTTTCTCCATACAAGTAATGTGGCCAAATCTTTAATGCGAAAACAATTGCAGCCAACTTCAAATCGTGAGTCAGATTGAAACACCCCAAACCCGGCCTACGAGCCTTAACCGGATCTGGTATGTTCCCCGGTGTAAACCGTTTCAAATTCTTTTGTTACTTAGGAAAAACTTATGTGTTTTGAAAGAAAGTTTATTTTGGGTTGGGCTTGAGTTGAAAACAAGTTTATCTCATTATTAAAAATCCCTTTACTTTAGGTGACAAAACGTTTAGGCTTTGTTTTAAAATAAATTTACTTAATCTTTTAATAAATAAAAGTTTGTAAGCTTAATAAATAAAAACAGAATAAAATATTCCTACTAAGGCCTTATTACATCAAATAATTCCCAAAATTTAAATTCAAAATACTTAAAGTAAAATAGTCCAAATAAAAAGAAATCTGAACTTCACATGGCCTCCACTAAGCATCTGCCGGCCCGGTCCATCAATGGTCGTCACCTGAAAAATAATCCCATAACGGGGTGAGTCAACAGACTCAATGTGTAACCAACACTAAAATTTAATGTTTCAGGCATACAATATCATACATGTTCATAAAGCATTTAAACAATATGATGCAACCCAACCCAAACCTATATGCCATCCGCTACACACCACCGTGCCATCATCCCGCACACCGTGGGACTACTAAGTCAACCCTCCATTCGCTACACACCATCGAAGGCAGTCGCTGCAGCCGACGTGCTCATCGCCTTTATAAAAATTCGTGGTCTTACGTCACCACATTTAGAATTCGTGGTCTTAGGTCACCACATTCAGTTATCGTGGTCTTAGGTCACCACATTTAGATTTCGTGGTCTTAGGTCACCACATTCAGATATCGTGGTCTTAGGTCACCACATTAACTTCCCCTTTTCATATAACCCATATGCCCCCATTTTTCATACACAATATGCAAAATCATGCCTTAATTCACATTCTTATCACTTTTCACATGTTAAAAATAACATATATTCATATTCTTAGGAGTAGGAAACGTACCTTAGTACTTTGTACCGTAGTATGGTACCTTAGCCATATTCACATTCTTATAAACATGCACATTTAATTTAAAACATAGCCATGAACATATTAAAACTTAGGGTAGGGTACACACTGATTCGCTTAACAATTTCTTTGAAATCCCAAAATCCTATCTCTCGCCTTAGATCTTTAACTCCTACATTCGCCCATATTAAAGTTTTAATGAAAACCCATTCGACACAAAATCAAATCCTAGTAGGATTTGTACACTAAAACTTACCTTGATGCCGATTTGCTTATCACTCAAATCCCAAAACTTTGCTATACTCCTCCTTGTATTTGGCCAAACTTGGATCTCTACATAGGTTAGTTTCGCTTTTTAACATGTAAGAAATAGATCTTAGTATCAATACGGGCCTTGGCGAATGCTAGAGATACTTACCTTGTGGATTTTAAATCTCGAAACTCACCGAATAACTAGTGAACACACGGCCTATGGTGTACCTTCGGGAAAAGAATTTCTTCTTCCTTGTAGTCGACTGATCCTTAGATCTATTAACTTGTTAGTTTCGGCTATTTTGAATATTTAAAGAACAGATCCAAATACTAATCTAGGCTTTAGCCGAATATACATAGGTGCTTACCTTCCAATCTTAAATCCCGAATTGGATCTTTGCGTCCTTAATGCTGTCGAAATTCCTATAACCATATGTTAGATTTAATCTAACATTAAAGCATAAAACATGGCCTTTGGCCGAATATACATATGTCTTACCTTAGATCCTTGAAATCCCGAAAGATACCTTCTTGTAGTTGACAATTCTTAAATCCCGAATACACCCTTTTAAGAAATCGGCAGAAGACCCTTGTTAAAAGCCCTTAAAGAATCGGCTTTGATGACTAGATGATAAGGTTTTGCTTTTAGGATTTAATGGAGAAGTCGGCTAGGGGTTCTCTTGGGGTATTCGGTTTCCACAAAAAAATAAAGAAAAGAAGACTTGGGAATTTTGGCAATGGTGGACTATAAATTCGGCTTAACAAATGAAAGAGAAGAGAAGAGAGGAGAGCACTAAGAAATTCGGCAGAGAAAAGAGGAGGAAGAAAAATTGATAAGTAGCCCTATTCTTTCCCTCTTATAGCCGAAATTACTACTCAGAATCCCTTACTTGGCCACCAATCTTCTATTTTGATTACTTTATCCTTTGAATTATCACTTTATTAAAAGAATTAATCCAACAATTATCTCCTAAAAATAATGATAAATAAATCTATTATTTATATCCTATTTAGACGAAATTTAAAGAGAATAAAACTCTTCCCGTGGGTTCCTTAGTGCCGTCCACTTCCCTGCTCTTTGTAGCAAAAATAAAACTCTTTTATTTGCTCACCAAGTGACTCGAACCTAGGCCCAATACCCTTGTATGTGGCGTCACCTACCTGGGCCTCAAGTGATATCTTCAGGCCACTTTTCCAAGCCTGTTTGTGTGTCAAATTCCTCCTATTAATTTTCTTAAGGCCACCTTGCCTTAGTTTCCTCTTTTAAAACTTGACATTTCCTTACATTTCCAGGTTTCCAAAAATGTTAACTTTCCTCTTTTAACTTAACATTTCCAGGTTTCCAAAATGTTCACTTTCCTCTTTTAAACTTAACATTTCCAAGTTTCCAAAAATGTTCATCATACATTCATAATACATAGGACATGCCATTTCGTATAATTAAATCAAAAATGCATAGGCCCATTTTCAGGATGTTACAATTCTACCCCCTTAAAATAATTTCGTCCTCGAAATTACTTACTATCGAATAATCGAACATCTTAACTCACCGCGCTACGCTTATGATGCGCACTCTGATCTTAATAGAGCCATCATACTTTCTAGGCACAATTTTTTTTTAAGTTCACGTTCCCGAGAACTCATTTCTATCGTCGCGATTTAATCTGATTAAAGAGTTTTATGCATTAGTACTTTGTTCCACTGTTTAGCCGCGAACAGTTTTATGAAAAGAATTTTTAGGAGTGGTTCTTTCGTATTCATACATGCACACAGTCTTTACATTCATACATCCATCAATCAATTATGAACTTTCGTTCATTCAGAGAGATGTTGTAGTTTTCATTGTTGTTGTTTTTCCACTATCCAGGGGTATTTTCGTAATTTTCCCTACAGGGATATTTTCGTAATTTGTCAAAATAAGGTTCCTTGGTGATGTTGTCAATAAGGGTATTTTGGAAAAAAATTTTAAAATCCCAGGGGTATTTCAGAAAATTTTAAAATCCGAGGGTATTTCGGTAATTAACCAGGGTAAATTTATAAGTCTGAATAAATCAAGGGTATTTCAAAATTTGCAAAACTTGAGGGTTCTTTTTGAGAATTTGTTTTCCAAATTGGTAGTGTTGCAAAAATTTTGAAAATCAGGGGTCGTTCTGGTGATTTTGCAGGTTAGGGGTAATTTCATAATTTTCCAAAATCAAGGTATTTTGATATTTTGCAAATTAGGGTTTTTGAACATTTTATTAAGTAATGAAATTTTGATAAGAGTTGTGGGTATTTTGAAAATTTCTTAAACCAAGGGCATTTTTGTAATTTTACCACTAGGGGCATTTTAGTAATTTTACAAGTAGGAAATATTTTGGAAGAATTTTCGCAAAAAATCTTTTGTACTCCTAAAATTGTAATATAGGGATTTTAAAGCTAGGGTTTCCATAAAAATACGGCTAGTCCCTTTCGGGTTTTAGTTAGGGGTTTAGCCCGTGTATAAGTCCTCTTGGTTAGGGTGAACCGAGGCTACGCACCAGGTAGGATTCGAGTGGGTAGGAGGTGAGTCACTAGGGGCTTAAATACCAAGCTCCCACCAAAACCAATCCTA
Source organism: Gossypium rotundifolium (assembly GCA_025506655.1). Classification (NCBI taxonomy): domain Eukaryota; kingdom Viridiplantae; phylum Streptophyta; class Magnoliopsida; order Malvales; family Malvaceae; genus Gossypium; species Gossypium rotundifolium. Next base: position 38,100,613 of record CP106723.1, read on the forward strand.
GACATGCGCACCATGGTTACCACACCTTAACTCAGCGACTTATCCACAGGTTTGTTTAGTTAGGCATTTAAGTCTTATGTTTTTGTTGGGGTATACTAGTCCTAGGGTTCAACAGATCCTAGTTCACTAATCTACGTTGCCATAAAAGCCCATACATTTCACATATTCAAATCACTTCAGAAGTCAGAAGTACTTACGGTGGACTTTGCCTGAGACTTAGTGGGCCATGCCAGAAAAACCTGCTTAATTTGTAAAATTCCTTTTGGGCTTACTTTGGAAAACGTTTTGGGCCTTAAACCCAAGGCCGAGAGTTTAAAACTGGGCTCTGATACCAAATTGAAACACCCCGAACCCAACCCACGAGCCTTAACCGGATCTGGTATGTTCCTCGGTGTAAACCGTTTCAAATTCTTTTGTTACTTAGGAAAAACTTGTGTGTTTTGAAAGAAAGTTTGTTTTGGGTTGGGCTTGAGTTGAAAACAAGTTTATCTCATTATTAAAAATCCCTTTACTTTAGGTGACAAAACGTTTAGGCTTTGTTTTAAAATAAATTTACTTAATCTTTTAATAAATAAAAGTTTGTAAGCTTAATAAATAAAAACAGAATAAAATATTCCTACTAAGGCCTTATTACATCAAATAATTCCCAAAATTTAAATTCAAAATACTTAAAGTAAAATAGTCCAAATAAAAGAAATCTAAACTTCACATGGCCTCCACTAAGCATCTGCCGACCCGGTTCATCAATGGTCGTCACCTGAAAAATAATCCCACAACGAGATGAGTCAACAGACTCAATGTGTAACCAACACTAAAATTTAATATTTCAGGCATACAATATCATACATGTTCATAAAGCATTTAAATAATATGATGCAACCCGAACCCAAACCTATATGCCATCCGCTACACACCACCCGTACTATCCTGCACACCGTGAGGACTACTAAGTCAACCCTCCATCCGCTACACACCATCGAAGGCAGTCGCTGCAGTCGACGTGCTCATCGCCCTTATAAAAATTCATGGTCTTAGGTCACCACAATTAGAATTCGTGGTCTTAGGTCACCACATTCAGTTATCGTGGTATTAGGTCACCACATTCAGATTTCGTAGTCTTAGGTCACCACATTCAGATATCGTGGTCTTAGGTCACCACATTAACTTCCCCTTTTCATATAACCCATATGCCCCTATTTTTCATACACAATATGCAAAATCATGCCTTAATTCACATTCTTATCACTTTTCACATGTTAAAAATAACATATATTCATATTCCTAGTAGGAGTAGGAAACGTACCTTAGTACTTTGTACCATAGTATGGTACCTTAGCCATATTCACATTCTTATAAACATGCACATTTAATTTAAAACACAGCCATGAACATATTAAAACTTAGGGTAGGGTACACACCTGATTCGCTTAACAATTTCACTGAAATCCCGAAAATCCTATCTACCGCCTTAGATCTTTAACTCTCTACATTCAGCCCATATTAAAGTTTTAATGAAAACCCATTTGGCCACAAAATCAAATCCTAGTAGGATTTGTACACTAAAACTTACCTTGATGCCGATTTGCTTATCACTCAAATCCCGAAAACTTTGCTATACTCCTCCTTGTATTCGGCCAAACACTGGATCTCTACATAGGTTAGTTTCGGCTTTTTAACATGTAAGAAATAGATCTTAGTATCAATACAGGCCTTGGCTGAATGCTATAGATACTTACCTTGTGGATTTTAAATCCCGAAACTCACCGAATAACTAGGGAACAAGCGGCCTATGGTATACCTTGGGAAAAGAATTTCTTCTTCCTTGTAGTCGACTGATCCTTAGATCTATTAACTTGTTAGTTTCGGCTATTTTGAATATTTAAAGAATAGATCTAAATACTAATCTAGGCTTTAGCCGAATATACATAGGTGCTTACCTTTCAATCTTAAATCCCGAATTGGATCTTTGCTTCCTTAATGCTGTCGAAATTCCTATAACCATTTGTTAGATTTAATCTAACATTAAAGCATAAAACATGGCCTTTGGCCGAATATACATATGTCTTACCTTAGATCCTTGAAATCCCGAAAGATACCTTTTTGTAGTTGATAATTCTTAAATCCCGAATACACCCCTTTTAAGAAATCGGCAGCACCCTTGTTAAAAGCCCCTTAAAGAATCGGCCTTGATGACTAGATGATAAGGTTTCGTCTTTTAGGATTTAATGGAGAAGTCGGCTAGGGGTTCTCTTGGGGTATTCGGTTTCCACAAAAAAATAAAGAAAAGAAGACTTGGGAATTTTGGCAATGGTGGACTATAGATTCGGCTTAACAAATGAAAGAGAAGAGAATAGAGGAGAGCACTAAAAAATTCGGCAGAGAAAAGAGGAGGAAGAAAAATTGATGAGTAGCCCTATTCTTTCCCTCTTATAGCCGAAATTACTACTCAGAATCCCTTACTTGGCCACCACTTTTCTATTTTGATTACTTTATCCTTTGAATTATCACTTTATTAAAAGAATCAATCCAACAATTATCTCCTAAAAATAATAATAAATAAATCTATTATTTATCTCCTATTTAGACGAAATTTAAAGAGAATAAAACTCTTCCCTTGGGTTCCTTAGTGCCGTCCACTTCCCTACTCTTTGTAGCAAAAATAAAACTCCTTTATTTGCTCACCAAGTGACTCAAACCTAGGCCCAATACCCTTGTATGTGGCGTCACCTACCTGAGCCTCAAGTGATATCTTCAGGCCACTTTTCCAAGCCTGTTTGTGTGTCAAATTCCTCCTATTAATTTTCTTAAGGCCACCTTGCCTTAGTTTCCTCTTTTAAAACTTGACATTTCCTTACATTTCCAGGTTTCCAAAAATGTTCACTTTCCTCTTTTAACTTAACATTTCCAGGTTTCCAAAATGTTCACTTTCCTCTTTTAACTTAACATTTCCAGGTTTCCAAAATGTTCACTTTCCTCTTTTAAACTTAACATTTCCAAGTTTCCAAAAATGTTCATCATACATTCATAATACATAGGACATGCCATTTCGTATAATTAAATCAAAAATGCATAGGCCTATTTTCAGGATGTTACACGGATAATTCTTCTCGTACATTTTTAACTGCCTCGAGGCGTAAGTGACTACCTTACCCTCTTGCATCAACACGCAACTGAGACCATTAAACGACGCATCATTGTAAACCACGAACTCTTTTCCCGATTCTGGTTGAACTAAAATCGGTGCCTCAGTCAACAATGTTTTCATCATCTTGAAACTCTATTGACATAACTCAAACCAATCAAACTTTACATCTTTATGTAACAGTTTTGTCATCGGGGTAGCAATTACAGAAAATCCCTTTACAAAACCTCTGTAATATCCCGCTAAACCCAGAAGGCTTCTAACTTCTGATACGTTTTTTGGCTGTTTCTAATCCACAATAGCGATATCTTACTTGGATCAACTCAGATACCATCACCCAACACAATGTGTCCTAGGAATCTGACCTCTCAAAGCCAAAACTAACTCTTGCTAAACTTAGCATACAACTGCTTATCTCTTAAAGTTTGCAAGATAATTCTCAAATGTTTTTCATGATCATTCTCATCCCGAGAATAGATCAATATGTCGTCAATAAAGACAACCACAAACTTGTGCATTCGTTAAATCGAACGGCATGACCAGAAACTCGTAATGGCCATACCTTGTTCGAAATGTAGTTTTCAACACATCTTGCTCTTTCACTCTCAACTGATAATAACCAGACCTTAAGTCTATCTTGAAGAACACTGAAGCTCCCTTCAGTTGATTAAAAAGATCATCAATCCTTGGTAAAGGATACTTATTCTTCATTGTCGCCTTATTGGGTTGTCTGTAGTCTATGCATAATCTCATAGACCCATCTTTCTTCTTTACAAATAATGCCAGAGCACCCCATGGTGAGTAGCTCAGTCTCACAAAACTTTATCCGTCAACTCTTGCAACTGAACCTTTAGTTCTTTCAACTTTACAAGTGCCATCCTATATGGAGCAATTGAAATAGGTGTCGTTCCCGGAATTAACTCAATCTCAAACTCGATCTCTCTCACTGGAGGTAATCCAGATAACTCTTCCAGAAATACATCCAGATATTCACATACCAACGGTACCGATTTAATCTTCACCTCAGACTCTTGAGTATTCAATACAAACGCGAGATAGGACTCACATCCCTTTCTCAAGCATTTCTCGACCACTAAGGAAGAAATCATCACTGGTAGACTATTCGATCCACCTGATTCAACCCGAATAACATATCCACCCTCACATTTTAGCTCAATAAACTTACTACCACAGTTCACTAAGACACTATGTACAGTCAACCAATCCATACCAAGGATTAAATCAATCTCATCAAATGGCAACAACATTAGGTTTGCAGGAAAAGAATGACTCTTAATCATCAAAGGACAGTTCTTACACATTTTGTCCACAAACACATGCTTACCTAACGGGTTTGACACCTTAACCACAATGTTCGTAGACTCGCCGGTTATATTCAAACTAGATGCCAATCTCATGCAAATATAGGATTGGGTAGACCCTGTGTCAATTAAAGCAATAACAAAGGTGTCATAAAGAGAAAAAGTACCGTTATCACATCTGAGGAGGATGCCTCTTCTCGAGCACGAATAGCATACGTCCTAGTAGGTGCCCGACCCTCCGGTCTCACAGTAGAATCTCGTGACGCACCTCTACCACTAGTCCCCCCTCCCAGGTTCTTTGGTGGCCTAACCGTCATAGGTACATTGCTAGATCTTATCTCTTGCTTCTCTTCCTTGTCATCCCTCTCGGGGCAATTTTGGATAAAATGGTCGAGAAAACCACACTTATAACAATTTCGACTGTTACCCCAACACTCTCCAGTGTGATATCTACCACAACTTGGACACTCTGATTTGTTCTTCGGATTGCCCACACTTTCCATCGAGGTGGCTTGGACTCTTAAACCCGAACGAGTGTTGCCTTGATCTCAAGGTGAATATCTAACTGATGTAGTGGTCTGAGGATTCGCCTCCTTTGATCTTTTCGATTGAGCTTGTCTGGTTTGCCCATCGGCTCTTGCATCTCGAGCCTCATTCACCGCTCTCCTTTTTTCCTTACTCAGTTCTTCGGCCTTACTTGCCCTATCAACTAACACTACGAACTCTTTCAACTCCAAAATACCAACCAGGAGTTTGATATCCTCATTCAGTCCATCTTCAAACCTTTTACATAAAACGGTCTCCGTCAACACACATTCTTGAGCATATTTGCTAAGCTTAACAAACTCGCGCTCATATTTTACCACTGACATTCTTCCTTGCTTCAACTCAAAGAATTCCTTCCTTTTCCGATCGGTAAATCTCTGGCTTATATACTTCTTCCGGAACTCTTCCAGAATGAAGTCCAACGTCACCTGTTCTCTCAGGACTACCGACGTTAACGTCTTTCACCAATGGTATGCTGAGTCTCTTAGTAAAGATACGGCACACTTTAGGCTTTCTTCGGGTGTACATGACAGTTCATCGAACACCCTTATTGAGTTCTCTAGCTAGAACTCTGCCTTCTCAGGGTCATTATCAACCTTAGCTCTAAACTCTTCAGCCCCGTGTTTCCTAATCTTATCCATCGGGGGCTTCGTTACTCTCACTTCTTCTATACCTTAAGGAGCCAATTGAACTGGCTGAGGTATAGGAGGATATGAAGGAGGTTGAGCGTTAGGGTTTACTCGAACATACTCTGAGTATCAGTTACTCATCATCTGGAGAAAGGCTTCCCGAGAATTGTCTCTTTGACCCCTAATCTCGGTTCGCTCTGTACAGACGTGGTCCCTTGCGCGGATGCTAGTGCATTACTAGCTGAGTCATCAGCAGCCGATTGATCGGGATCCATACACTATATAAAACAAGTTTAAAATTATCAGAAGTCACCACACTATCATTATACACTTATGGCATATATAGCTAGACTCTTACACTCCTACGATAGTCTTAGAACCGACTAAACCATAGCTCTGATACCACTAAATGTAACACTCTTTACCCATAATCCATGTCAGAACCGGGCCCGAGGCATTACCAGATTAAAACCATATGATCGCCACTTAGGCTCATCGATTACTCTCTTAAGTCAACTCTACAACATCAATCTCGACTTACGAGGCCTCACTCATACACGCAAGACTCTCAAGACCCTTTTGAAAACTTCTGTAATTTTAAAAATTTCTTCACCTAAATAGGGACTACACGCCCGTGTGAGGTGAGACATGCTCGTGTGAGGTCACACACGCCTATACCCTCAACTCGTGCATGAAAACCCAAGCATTCTGCCAATATCCCAAAGCTAGGGCACACGCCCGTGCTTACCACCCGTGGTGAACACTGACTTCACCACACGACCTGAAGTCTAGACACACGCCCGTGTGGCTAGCCCGTGGCCTATACTACTCGAATCTATCAAAGAGACACGGTCAAGGCACATGCCCGTGGGTTTGCCGTGTGTCACACATGGCCTAGACACATGCCCGTGTGTCTAACCACATAGACAAGAACAAAGCTAATTGCCAAGTTCTTTGCACTCCTTAAGTTCTTACAATATATACTCAAACAATACATCCATAATCAACTCAAATTCAAACACAATCTTATATGGATAACTACATCTTTTCATATAATAAAGTAGCCAGCAACTATGGCATTATACAAAATAGATTATCCATCTATAGGCTAACACATCTTAGCCATTTACAACAAAATTCACTAACTTGTCTAGGCCCTATACATGCCATATACAAAACATTTAGTCTAATGTACCGGAGTGAGATGATAGTGTTGGTGATCTTCCGATTAATCCACGTATCTCAATTCAACCCTCTTTCTCTATAAGACAAGGGAAAAAAAGGAGTAAGCCTTGAGCTTAGTAAGTTTACACATAAACAATTTAAGCATTCTAGTATAAACTAAACAAAAATTAGCATTATACTACCAAATAAATTCACATCCACAATTATGCTTATTCTTTCTATCCCTTACCACATTTCCAAAACATTATGAGCCACATACTCAAAATCATTGACATGCACCCCTGCACTCATTACCACATTTACTCGAAAATACAACACATCATTTTATCACACTAATACATCCACACAGCTAAATTACTCGGTGGTTTCGCACTCAACCCACCACAATTAGGTAATAAGGTAGTATCGCACATAGCCTACCAAGAGGTACTCATAGTGGTTTCATACATAGCCCACTAAATAATATACTTAACTATGGTATCGCACACAGCCCATAGTTGTTAAGTATTAAGGTGGTATCGCACTTAGCCCACATAAAATATTATCACTACTCATTCACATATCTACTTACTCATTCATTCATGATATCTACCACATTCATTCCATTTGAACCACATAGGTTCTCAATCATTCTCATTCATTCATGATATCTTCCACATTCATTCCATTTGAACCACATAGGTTCTCAATCATTCTCGTTCATTTTCATTCATGCTACACACTAGCTAGCATGAAGAATGTATAAGCAGAATGCATTGATTACGCATAAACTTACCTCTGTATTCAAAAGGTATAAAGATGTGCAGTTTAGTCCACCACATTGCTCTTGCCTCGGTTTCAATCCGGGCTTCGTATTTCTTGATCTATAATGATAAATCAACTCATTCAATACACACGTTGACTAAATTGACCATTATCTCATACTTTAGGAAAATTACCATTTTGCCCCTAAACTTTCTCATTTTACACTTTTGGCCCAAGGCTCGTAAAGTGATTTTCATTCAACTTTCTAGCCTTTCATGCATAGCCGAATCATTTATTCAACTAAAGCAATCATCAATTCTCACTAAATTACACATGTATGACTAAACTCAAAACTTTCACAAACAAGTCCCTACTTGCATTTTTCATGGAAATCACTTAGCAAAAGATGTTTTTACTACATCAAGCTTTCATATTCTTCCATTAAACATCAAAATACACGCATGTCATACATGGGTACATTTTTGAACATCTATCTTAGCTCAACATATAGCTAAAAATATCTTACTCATGCTACTAAGACCTCAAAAATACGAAGAATATTAAAAACAGAGCTAGAATACACTTACTAGCTATCTTGAAAAGTTGAAGAGCCCTAACAATGGCTTCTCTAAATTTTCAGCAGCCTTGGGGAAGAAGATGAATGAAAATTCTATCATCTTTTCCCATTTTAATCATTTAATTGACAAATGACCAAAATGCCCTTTTGTCCAACTTTCCAATTTTCACTCATTCATGCCCAATTTTTCCAAGAACTAGAATTTGGGAAATTACTATTTAAGGACCTCTAATTGGTAATCCAAATGTATTTCAAACAAATAGCTTCTAGAATATCACATTTTGTAACTTTTTCAATTTAGTCGTTTTGAACAATTCAACCGCAATTTGACAAAATTACTTCATGAAACTTTCACACTAACATGCAAACATGGCATAGACCTAAAAAACTCATACATATACCTCGTATTTGTGGTCTCGCACCACTATTCCGACTAGGCCCTAAATCGGGATGCTACAATCACATTAAGTATCCACACTTACCTTTTTCTTTCAATGTTCATATAAAACTCGTACGTACCTGAATTATTTAGCTCAAACTCACCTTTAGACTCTTTTTGACATTGCCCGTTGAACCATTTGGAATCATAAAGGATACTCGAAACATATATATCACATACAATGCCATATCCCAGATATGGTCTTACATGTTATCACATATCGATGCCTCTGTCCCAGATAGGGTCTTACACAAATAATATATGATGCCAATGTCCCAGACATGGTCTTACACGTAATATCATATCGAAGCCAATGTCCCAGATATGGTCTTACACGAAATCACACTTCGAAAGTCCTAATGTCATGACATACGTATCCTATACTATTCCTATGGTTCGTACGGGGCTTTCGGACGTCATAATTCAATCGATTCAAGCTTGAAACAAATACTCCAATGCTTAATTCAATTCTGCACAGATATATATTATTTACAATTCAATTCGGCACATATAATATATATATACACATTTGAATTTAATAACATTTATTTACTTATGAACTTACCTCGAACGGAGACGAACGGACCGAACGGCTATTCGACAACTTTCGACTTCCCCCGATCCAAATTCGATTTCTTTCTCTCTTTATCTAAATTAATTCAAATTTGACTTGTTCAATAACATATTCACTCAAATTCATCCAAAAATACATAATTTAGGCATTTTATACTTTAGCCCCTAACATTTCATATTTTCTCAATTTAGCCCCTCTTTCAAAATAACACAAAATACACAAAATTTCACTAAACCCATGTTAGGAAAAATTCTCCCTAGGTCCCTAGCAGCCCATTTATTTAATTTATTTCACATTTTGACCCCTAAAATTTCAAATTTCACAATTTAATCCTTAATACACATTTTTACCAAAAATCACTTAATTAAACATAATAATCTATCAACAAAGATTTATATTTCATCATCAAACAACAAAAAGCTTAATTACTCGTCAATGGAATTTCATGAATACATCAACAAATTCAAAAATTTAAGCATGGGCTAGCTAGAATACGAAGCAACGATCTTAAAAATATAAAAATGATCAAAAATCGAGCAAAGAACATACCTAAATTAAAGCTTCAAAGTGTCGAACCTAAAACAACAACCATGGCTTCTTTTCTTCTCAATATTCAGCCATGAAAAAGATGAAAATACATGTTGTTTTATGTTTTATTTTATTTATTACATATTAACACATAATTTACCATTTTGTCCATTAATAATATAACATTAAAATTTACCTAACCTTGTCCAATATTGTCCACCACTATTATAAATGGTATAATTGACATGCAAGTTCTCCACACTTCCATTTAATAGCCATTAAACACCTCTAACAATTAGAAAGCCACTTTTACATTTTATGCGATTTAGTCCTTTTTATCAAATTAACTAATCAATCGATAAAATTTTCACACAAAATTTTCACACATACCACATATCATGCTGTAAACATAGAAAATAATATTAAAATATTTTTTGACTCAGATTTGTGGTCCCAAAACCACTGTTCCAACTAGGGTCTAAATCGGGCTGTTACAATTTTACTATTGAATGCTCATATTTACTTTTCCTTCAAGTTTTATAGCATAAAAATACCAAATTTCTTATTTTTCTTAAGCTTTTGTTTCATGGCTGTCATGTTTCTTTCTTTTTTGTTTGTTAGCTTAGTTTTCAACATGAGTAACTAACCTCCTAAGGGGGTTGGTTGATGGAGATGTGGGTAAGCTAATTTTTTGTTAAAGGACTAACTTGCAACAAATTGGACTAAATTGAATGGATATAAAAACTTAGGATTGACCCCCTAAGGAAAGATTTAGGCAACTGAGACCGAGAGGTAATCCTGTTGAGCACTAATTCTTTACTCTCGGTTTAGCCGGTGAGATTGAGATATAAACCAGACAGAGAGGTAAAACAAAACCACTTTAGGAGTTTAAGTAATTTAGAACCTTAATTAAATGATTAGTGAGCCACATCAAAGTCATCCAACCATCGTTTGTTAGTTATTTATGATTTTCATAACTTGGCACTCTTTACAATTTAGTTCTTTAGGTAGTTAATAGATAAGTTAGATAAATCACTCATCACTTTATGATTTATAGTAATATAGCTTTTAGCGATTAGTTATTTAGACTCCTTTTTTTGTGTGCTCATAGCTAGGAATTGCTCAATCGCCTCCTCCCTTGGGTTAAACCCCTTAGAATAGTTCATGTTCCATTAAAACTATAAATATTACAACTGAAATTGTACGCTTGCAGTTAAAACCCCTAATTAAAATAGTTTTTTCCCAAAATATTTTATTTTTATGCGCACACGTGACAGTGGTTAGGAGCCCCGACTAGTGGTGATAGACTTCAATGCGATTTGAGAAGCGATGAACAGAAATAAGGTTTCGAGTCCCACAAAGCAGGTTGTAATCGGTTCAATTCATTTTTTTTCCAACATGGTTTTCATTATATGGGGTTTCAAGGGTCGTGTTTCACTTGGAGCGGAAGGAACCTATTTCAGAGGCATGATCGAGGTCTTTGTAATGATCTATGGCAGTCTTTCGCACTAAATATAGCTATGAGACATCTACTTAAACTAAAATTTGATCATCATCTTGTTCCAACTAACAAGGCAAGAGATGAGAGAGGAGATAGACCATTCCTCTTCCTTGCTAGTTGGTTGATGCACCCTGAGTTCAAAGATGTAGTCAAAGAGGCTTGGAAAATAGATGATGAGGTTGTTGGAAATTTGGAGAACTTTACCCAATCGGTCCAATAATAGAATAAAATGGTGTTTGGAAACATTTTTGTTTGGAGATGTTGAGCTATGTGGGAATTGGAGACGATACAATAAGCGTTGGAATGACAAAATATGCTAAGAATCAAAGACAAGAAACTGCAGGTTGGATTCAAATTGAGAAAATTCTAATTTAGGAAAGGATTTTATGGTGTCATAAATCTAAAAGTGATTGCCTTTTGAAAAATGATAGGAATATGAACTTTTTTCACAGTTGGACTTTGAAACGACAAAAATAGAATAGGATTGATAATATTGGATGGTATTATGACGAGGAAACTTTAAAGAATCATGTTGTTGATTATTTTACAAAGTTGTATTCTGTAGAGCAATACACAGTTGGGGATTTTTTTATCAAGGGACGATTTCCAAATATCCCAATTACCTACTTCAAATTCTCAATTCAGATGTCATGATAGAAGAGATTAGGTAATCGGTTTTCACTATGGTACCTTTAAAGGCACTTGGAATAGATGGTTTCCATGCAAAAAAAAAATTAGGATAATTGAGATATAGTGGGGAGTAGTGTTTTTGAGATGGTCAAGGATGTTTTTATGGGAAAAAATTGGATCCTACCATTAATAGAACACTCATGGTTCTTATTTCGAAGATTTTTCACACAGAGTCCAATAAACAATATAGACCAATTAGTTTGTGCATTATTTTATACAAGGTAATCACGAAAATACTTGCCATTCATCTTCAGCAAGTGATGCAAGCACTGGTGAAACAAAATCAATCTAGCTTCATACAGCCACATAACATTTCTAATAATATTATAATTTTTGAGGAGGCAATTCACACAATGAAACACACGAAGAGTAAAAGGGGAGGATGACAGTAAATGTCGATTTAGAGAATGCGTATGACCGGGTCCGATGGGATTTTTTAAAGGATAATCTGAACAAGGCGAGCTTACATGATGTTCTTGTTTGTACAATAATGAGTTGTGTTTCTTCATCTTCCATGCAACTCCTATGGAATGGTTCACTTTCTGAAAACTTTATCCTAACCAAAGGTGTAAGACAGGGAGATCCCTTCTCCCCTTATCTTTTTGTCCTGGGAATAGAGGGTATTGAAGTTTCCATTGATGAGGGTGCTTAAGAACCTTTATTTTTCTCTAGCAGGGTCCAGACATCTCCTATCTGTTCTTTGTCGATGACCTTATCCTCTTCTTCAGAGCTAACAAAAAGAGTGTATATTGCCTTCAACATGTCCTTAATACTTTCTGTCATTTTTCTAGACATTATGTTAATCGATAAAAGACTCAGGTGTTCTTCTCAAGTAACATCTCAGAAGGGGAAATGTTAATCTATGTAACAAAATTGGTTTTACCAAAGTGAGTGACCTGGGAAATATCTGGGTGTTCTATTTTTCCACAATTGAGTTGGTATAGGTATGTTTTAGTTTGTTTTGGATAAATTTCATGCTCGGCTTAATGGGTGGGAGGCAAAAAAGCTACCACTTGTGGGTTGTCTCACTTTGGTTAAGTCTGTGTTACTTGCTATTCCAAATTACTTTATTAAAATGGCCCAAATTCCTATTTCGATCTGTAATGAAATTGAAAAGGTTGCTTATATGTTCTTATGGGGGTTTACACAGTCTAGAAAGAAAACATCACTTGTGAGTTGAGAGGATTATTTTAAGCTTTGGATGAATAGAGGTTCAGGCATTCAGTGACTGTAAGACTAGAACAAACTTTTCATTTTGAAGTTGGGCTATAAAGTGGTCACTAACACAGAGGATTTGTAGGTTCAAATCTTGAGGAATAAATACAAAGTTCATGGACTATTATCAATTTCCATCCATCGCAGCAACTGTTCTTATACTTGGAGTTCCATAGCTAATATTTGGAATGAGGTTAAAAGGGCATCATTTGGTCAGTGTGTGATGGTAGGCTGGTTAATTTTTGGAACGATGATTGATTAAGGGACTTGGGCATCCTTCAGCAACATTACATTGAGCAAGAACCACTTTAAGATTCGTTTTGTGTTTGTGACATAATGATGGAGGGGGAATGGAACTCTCAATGGTTAGCTTTGATGCTTCCGCAAGGGATTGTGGGGTGTATATTGGCTTGCTTACCAACTTCATTGAATGTAGGATTAGGCCATCTAATGTAGAGGTGGCTGTAGGGGAAATTCTCCCTATCAGAATCTTATAAACATCTTGTTGTCGTAAATGCGCCAGATAGGTTGGAAGCGATGAGTTCACATGGAGAGTATTGACACAACAAAGGGTATAAGTGTTCCTCTGGCTACTCTCTCGTAATAGACCCTTGACAAACGAGGAATGGACAGGGCGAGGCATGACTATATTTCCTAACTATAATCGATGTGGTTTGCTTAAACAGTTTGGAAATCAGTGGTACCAAGGAGTCGTTGGAATGTTTTCTTTAATTTTTCCCTCGTTCATTAAATTCTTTGGAATATTAGGAAGGAAGGCAATCTAAAGTTCTAAAATGGTGAATGGACTACATTTTTCTTTATTGTTAGCTGGTCTCTTTGGAAGAGCCGAAATGACTTCATATTCAAACAGGCTAGTGGCAGTAGCCATGATCTTATTCATGGATTTGGTGCCCTAAGTGTAGTATTTTTATCTAAGAACACTTGTAAGTTTTTGAATAGGTTGGTTAATAAAATTATTCATGAATTACATTAATACTTTGTATTATTGTCCTCAAATGGTATTTGCACGGAAAGAAAAATAGAAGAAAATGTTGCTAACTGGTTGTCTAATGTTTAACTAATACTAAGCGGTATTACGCGATCGGATCATAATAAAAAAAGACAAATTTTATTAGTAGATGAATCTGAACATGTCTTTAGTCTAATTGGAAATGAGAAAACCAATTGAAAGACTAATATGTTGTCTATTAAGTCCAATTGAGGAAATGCTTTGTCTTGGGCATCGAAGAGAATTACTCCTAGAAAATAGAGACATAGACGTGACTAACTGAACAAACGGTACATCATATAGGACCCAAGTAGAATAGATCCTGAAATCGTCTATGGATTTATTCACTTGTGACATTCATAGTGTGACATACCTAAATCTTGAGTGTATGACAGACTATGAATGTGTAACTCGTACACTTTGATGTAAGTAAAAGCCTAAGTCCCAATAGATAAGGAATCGAAAGCTAGTGCGTTGGGTGTACGACTTCTGTAGTATGTAATGTCATTTGCAACAGTGGAATTCATAGTCCAAGACATGGGTAAATAATATCCTCTTATTGGCATTACATGGTTGATGAAAAGTAAATGTCGCCACAAGTCATTCATCTTTATGACGGATGACTTGATTACTATTCGATAGTAATTGACTTTTCATGAAAGAATATGTAATGGTTACCATGAGATAAAATAGAATCATATTGGGAGAATGAATATTATTCCAATGAGATCAATGATATCTTATAAGGGTAACAGACTTATGACAAGATTATTGGACAAGCACTGAGTAGTTGCTTTCGTAATGGTATGTTGTTAGGGAGAGCTCAATCACGATACTATAGTGGAATGAGTTCATGACTAAATGAGATCATATTTAATGGGAAAAAAGTTGGAACTTAATTACAAATCATTTGAGCCCTAATTACATATGTCTAATTTGTCCCTCCACTAACTCGTTGAAACCCGAAATGAATTGTGTGTTTGAATAGAAATGAATGGAATGAATAGAAAAAAAGAAATGAGAAACATTTATGAATGATTATGATTTTTTTTCGAAATGGAGAAATGGAACCATTTGGAAATGAATGTAAGGTTCCAAAATATAAATGAAAATGAAAATGGAAACAGAAGTGATCTATTTGCAATTTTATATGGATTACTTAAAAATGATTAGAAAAATGGGTTTATACTTTTTAGCTGTTTTGAAGTTCAAAAATGAAAATAAATCATTCGTTCACAGTCAACATGTTGATTTGTGAAATATTAAACATATTTTCTCGAAATTTTATCGGGGTAAAATCGTCAAAATTTTACTAGGGATAAAATAGAGATTAGAAAATTGTTTAATATATAATATTAATGTTTATTTTGAAAAATAGAAAACTATGTATAGGTTGGATTAAATTATAAAGTGATGGATTAAAAGTCCAGAAAGCACATATAATTGGGCCCAATACAATGAGAGGCTCAAATCCTCATCATAATACATATAAAGGGAAACACACCCTATTAACCCCTCTGCCTCTCCTAGTTGGACTAAGAAGTTGTTTTTCTATTTGAAATAAACCTCTACAATTAAACAAGGGTTCTACCTTCTCTCCCTATAAATAGATGGCACCAGTAGAGCTATTTACACAACTTCGAGAGATTGTTACTTTGCCAAAAAATAGAGAGAATTTTTCTCAACTATTTAATATATTTTCTTAGAATAAAAATTCTATTGGTTTTTGTAGAGCCCAATTCTTGCCTGGGCCTTAAACACAAAATAAACAAAATAAAACAACACACCTGTCGAAACAATTTTTTTTTTAAAAACGGGGATCGACTTTAAAAAACGAAAATGGAGTCGCCACCAATCCCTTTTTACTTAGGTGTGATTGGATCACCTTGTAAAATGTTTTATTTCAAAACATTGATTTTGGTCCACGAAATACAAGAAATCGGGTTTGGGAGTCGATTACGTATGAGGAAGGGTTAGCACCCTCATAACGCCCAAAAATTGGTACCTAATCAATAAAATCATGTCCTAATGTTGAAAATTTAAAAAATTTTAAAATATGATCGTTTTATTAGAAAGAAAACCAAGACTTACCTATCTCAAAGAAATAAAATGTTATACCCAGTAAGTTAGGATATAACATCTCGAGACACAAAACATCATATCCAATAAATTAGGATATAACGTTTTGAATTCTCAAGAATAAGTTTTGATTTGGAAATTTATAAATTTCAATATTAAAAGAAAAGGGGTACTTAATATTTTAAGTTCAACGATAAAAATCGAAACCCAGTGAGTTAGGGCACAATTTTTCTCAAAGTCCCCAAATATTAGATATCACCGCATTTTTTTAAAACTATTTGAATAAAATGCGTCAATTCAAAAGGTGTTTTTATAAAACAATGGTTTGAGTAAGATATTGCATTGATACATTATGATGTACATACTTAATAGTAATTTACCGTAACTACAAATTACATCAACAATTACTACTAATGAATAATTAAAGAATAATATAACATGAATAAGCAGATAAAAGAACTATGCTAAAGTATTAATAAACGAAGGAAAGAAAATAAATAGATAAATATGAAATATAAAATAAGCAAAGTGAAATATAAAAAGATATTCAAGAAATGAATTCTAAATTCCATAAACCAAATCAAATAAAAACAAGTAAATGGTATATTTAAACACTTGAATAAATATTATGACACAAAAAAATAAGTTAAAAGAAATATGTCAATTTGAAAGCGATCTAATATATATAATACGATATTTTAAATAAATAATATAAAAACTTAGAGTATATGAAAATATAAAGATATTTACAATTTAAAATTTTAATGCATAAAATATAAATAATAATATAGGATAAAAACGATTATAAGTAAAAATTTAAAATATATATACATATATAATACAATATTCATAAAAATTAAATATATATATAATATAAAAATATATGTTATAATATAAATAAATAAATTTTAAAAGTTATATATGATATAATATAATACTATATAATATACAAGGTTTTAAAAATGTATAATATAATAACTAATATATAATTTATAAAATAATATGTACTATATAAATAATATGAGACTAAACAAAATAATAAATAGTAATAATTTAATATATATAAATAATACATATTTAAGAAAGATAATTCCTAAAACTTTATACTATTAATAAATTAATATACAAAAAAATATAGAGTTTTAATATGATAAAATAATAATGTTAAAATAAAAAATATTTTAAGAAATAAGCAAAAAGACAGGGACTAAACAGAAATAAAAATAATGTAAAAGGACCAAAAAAATGTGCCTCAAACTATAGGGATCTATTTGGCAATTATGTCATATCTCATAAACGACGTCGTTCTGTCATTGGCCTTTAAATAGCCCTAGGATCAAATTGCAATAGAATATAAGTTTAGGGCTAAATTGAAAAATAAAAAAAATGCTATTCGGACATAATTGTAAATTTTCAAAAATGCAGAAGGGGCTATAAGGAAATTAGACCCTTAAACAAAAACACGCGGATCCTCCTCGAGTTTTCGGGTCGACGCGTGGATCCTCCCTTAAAACGATGTCGTTTTATGCTTATTGGATTAAGCAAAAACGACGTCGTTTCCATTTAGCTATATAAGCTAAAAAGTTGGCCAAAAAAATCATTTTAATACCCCTTAAAAAAACAAAACAGAGGCTTCCCTGAAGGCTCTCTCTCTGGCGATTTCTGGCCAGATTCCGGTGTGGGCTCCGTGTCCGACCGCTACACGTGCCGCCACACTTGCCACTTCAGAGGGTGGCCGGAGGTCAACAACTCCATTTTTTTTAAAACGCAATTTCAAAAGGTAATCTTCTTTTGTATATTTTTAAACAGTTTTTATATATATAACATGCATAGATAAAAAAAATAAAAGTGAAAATGAACGAAATAAAAAAAAATCACCTCTGGTGGTTTTTTTATTAATCTCTGTATAATCTCAATGTATTTGCCTGTATATGTTTCTCTCTGTGTATTTTACATATTTTTGGAGGTTTTATATAACCCCAAAAAAATAAAAAAGGAAGGAAATATATATTCTGCAATTTTTACTGGCCTTTTCTTTCCTTTTTGCAGGTCATTGGCGTGAAACGTTGCAGCGATAGGGTGATTCGCGCAAACTGCGGCTCGACTGGTGGCTTGGGCGTTGGAAAGGGGCTATTTGCGGCGCCTAGGGTTTCCTAGAAACCCTAGGTCTCCTAATCTGCTTAAGTTTTGGGCCTTTTTGGGCCGTGCGAGTTTGGGTCTGGGGCTGGGTAGTCCGTTTAGGATTTGTAATTTGGGGTATTGGGTATTGAGGGTGTAATTGGGCTGCTGGTGATTTTCAGGTTTGGGCTTTAAGCCCGTTTACTGTAAATGGATTATAATTGGACATTTATATTTATTTTTTCTTTGCTTTTTTCTGAATGGAATGGGCCCGGGCAAAATGGGTTGATTACAGCTGCCCTCTTTACTCATTGTCGTGTAACGAGAATAGAGCAAAGACTATAAAAGGTCCAATTTCGCCCGGTCTTTGTCGAGCCTTGACTTCTTGGTCCTCGTCTTCTTCAAATGGCTTCCAATCCACTGCAATTTCAACGGTATTGGAACTTCATTTTGATTTCAATAAGTTTGATGGCTTCAATCTGTTTCACTGCGACTTCAGGAAAGCAGTATCCACTATCTTTTAATCTGCGCCACTGCAATTTCAGGGAAGTCAGACTAGTATCTTCGATCTGCTTCACTGCAACTTCAGGAATGACAGATCTGCTATTTTAATCTGCTCCACTACAAACTCAGGGAGACAAGATCTGATGTCTTCGATCTGCTTCCTACAACTTCAGGAATGCCAGATCTGCTATTTTCGATCAGCTCCGCTGCAAACTCAGGGAGACCAGATCTGATGTCTTTGATCTACTTCCTGCAACTTCAGGGATGCCAGATCTACAATTTTTAGTCTGCTCCCTTGCTTCATTAGGAAGATAAGACTATAATCTTCAGCCTGCTCCGCTTAGGGAGATAAGATCTACAATCTTCAATCTGTCCCGCTTAGGGAGATAAGATTTACAATTTTTAGTCTGCCCCACTACTATCTTGAGGGGACAACATCTGAACTTTTCAGTCTGTTTCCTTACTATCTCAGGAAGACTTCAATCTTCAGTCTGCTCCACTACCATCTTTAGGGAACAAAATCTGAACTTTCCAATTTGCTTTTTTACTATATTAGGAAGACTACAATCTTCAGCCTGCTCCACTACCATCTCAAGGGAACAAAATCTGAACTTTCTAATTTGCTTCCTTACTATCTCAGGAAGACTTCAATCTTCAGTCTGCTCCAGTACCATCTCGAGGGAACAAAATTTGAACTTTCCAATTTGCTTCCTTACTATCTCAGGAAGACTACAATCTTCTGCCTGCTTCACTACCATCTCGAGGGAAAAAAATCTGACCTTTCCAATTTGCTTCCTTACTATCACAAGAAGACTTCAATCTTCAGTCTGCTCCACTACCATCTCGAGGGAACAAAATCTGAACTTTTCAATTTGCTTCCTTACTATCTCAGGAAGACTTCAATCTTTAGCCTACTCCACTACCATCTCGAGGGACCAAAATCTGAACTTTCCAATTTGCTTCCTTACTATCTCAGAAAGACTTCAATCTTCAGTCTGATCCACTACCATCTCAAGGGAACAAATTCTAAACTTTTCAATTTGCTTCCTTACTATCTCAGGAAGACTTCAATCTTCAGTCTGCTCCACTACCATCTCGAGGGAATAAAATATGAACTTTCCAATTTGCTTCCTTACTATCTTAGGAAGAATTCAATCTTCAGTCTGCTCCACTACCATCTCGAGGGAACAAAATTTGAACTTTCCAATTTGCTTCCTTACTATCTTAGGAAGACTTCAATCTTCAGTCTGCCCCGCTTAGGGAGATAAGATCTATAATATTCAGTTTGCCCCACTACTATCTCGAGGGGACAAAATCTAAACTTTTCAGTTTGCTTCCTTTCTATCTCAGGAAGACTTCAATCTTTAGCCTGCTCCACTACCATCTCGAGGGAACAAAATCTGAACTTTCAAATTTGCTTCCTTTCTATCTCAGGAAGACTTCAATCTTCAGTTTGCTCCACTACCATCTCGAGGGAACAAAATTTGAACTTTTCAATTTGTTTCCTTACTATCTTAGGAAGACTACAATCTTCAACCTACTTCACTACCATCTCTAGGGAATAAAATCTGAACTTTCCAATTTGCTTCCTTACTATTTCAGAAAGACTTCAATCTTCAGCCTGCTCCACTACCATCTCGAGGGAACAAAATTTAAACTTTTTAATTTGCTTCCTTACTATCTCA
Organism: Gossypium rotundifolium; assembly: GCA_025506655.1. Lineage (NCBI taxonomy): Eukaryota > Viridiplantae > Streptophyta > Magnoliopsida > Malvales > Malvaceae > Gossypium > Gossypium rotundifolium. The sequence continues at coordinate 38,121,100 of CP106723.1, forward strand.
GGAAGACTTCAATCTTTAGCCTGCCCCACTACCATCTCGAGGGAACAAAATCTGAACTTTTCAATTTGCTTCCTTATTATCTCAGGAAGACTTCAATCTTCAGCCTGCTCCACTACCATCTCGACGGAACAAAATCTGAACTTTTTAATTTGCTTCTTTACTATCTCAGGAAGACTTCAATCTTCAGCCTGCTCCACTACTATCTCGAGGGAATAAAATCTGAACTTTTCAATTTGCTTCCTTACTATCTCAGGAAGACTTCAATCTTCAGTCTGCTCCACTACCATCTCGAGGGAGCAAAATCTGAACTTTCCAATTTGCTTCTTTACTATCTCAGGAAGACTTCAATCTTCAGTCTGCTCCACTACCATCTCGAGGGAGATAAGACTGATGGCTTAAATCTACTCCGCTGCTTCATGGAGATAAAATTCATTGTTCAATCTTGTTCCACTACTGATTAGGGAGACAAGATTTACCATTCGATCTTGTTCCACTACTGCTTAGGGTGACAAGATCTACAATCTTTGACCTATTCCCCTACTGGTCAGGGAGATAGGACTGGTGAATTCACCGATGTTGCTACACCGTCCTCTGGGGAACATGTCCTATAGACTTGAATGTATTATGGATGACATTTGCATGAATGTAGGATGTCATGAGAATGATCCCTTTTTTAAATGTAAAATGATTAAGATGCAATGATCAGAATGAATCCAATTCTCCTAACTAAATGATATTAAGGATGACATTGGCATGAATGCAAAATATCATGAGAATGATCTCTTTTTTTCTTTTCTCTTTTTTTTTTAATATACAATGATTAGGACACAATGATCAGAATGAATCAAATGCTCCTAAATGGAAGTGTATGAATGCATGAGAATGATCCTTTTTTTTCTAATGTTTGGGTTGTCACTACTCATAGTTCATTAAGGTTCTATCACTAATGCGTTACCATGCTTTCTCGTTCAGCTGGTATCTTTGATAGAAAATCCAAAGAAACGATCATATTCTGCTCATCAAGCTTGCCCCGTTGTAATTTCAGAGTCCTTTCCACTGTACCTTCTAGGACATAACGTTTGTACTTCCCACTACAACTTCAAGGGAATAACATTTGGTTTCTTTCATCCATCCTGTTACCAATCAGAGGTATGGAAATTGCATCATCTTCAATCAAGTTGATCTGTTACACCATTCTTTGGGTGTAATAACCCGATATATGTGTCTGAAATTTGCATGAATGCAAGGTATCATTTTCTTTTCCCAAGAATGATCCCGTTTTACACCTGGGTTACCCAATAAAAATCTAAATAGATAATCATCTTTCAATATTTCCAACCCTTAGGCTTGGTGAGTTCTAAACAAAAGTCCTGTTTCAGATTCTCATATTATTTAGAAGCTGCCAGGGTAATATGCGAAACTCCTTTTATGAAAGTATTATTAGTCCATTAATCGTTATTTCAATATAAAATGCTTGAAAAAGATCACAACAATTGACGTGAAAGAAACTAATCAGGAGCATAGCTCCAAACAAATAAGTTAATAAAAGATAACCAAAGCAATGCAAGAAAATTGATTGAGGTGTATCTTGAAAAGAATAAAGTAAGCAAAGATAGCCAAGGCTATAGAAGAAAATTGATTGGGGTGTATCTTTGAAAAGAAAAAAAAAGTAATCAAAGATAGCAAATTTAAAATGGGTAAGATAGAAGCTAGGTGCCCCAGATATCGCAGCCTGAGCGTCTCTGTACAAACTCCTTGAGGACCATTTTGAGCTCAATACGTGTTTAGGTGAACCGGAGTACTTTGTCAAAGCCCCAAGATGTAGCATACTTCCTCATTGTTAATTCAAGCATAACAATACTACCACATACCCTATCTTTGACCAAAATTTGAGCCGTCCTTTTCGAGTTTTCAGCTCAAAACCTCTTTGGTCTTAAAGCACCTTTTACGAGTTTTTGCCTTGGCCTCTCCTCTTTTTTTTTTTTGAACGAATTTGAGCTCAAGGCGCCCTTTGCGGGTTTTCACCTTGGCCTTTTCCTTTTTAGGTAAAATACTTCTTGACTGCACTTGAATTCACCGGATTAGGCAAGTCTTTGGCATCCATCTCAGTCAATATCAATGCTCCCTCAGAATAGGCCTTCTTTACAACATAAGGTCCTTCCCAATTTGGCATCTGCTTTCCTCTGAAATCCTTTTGTATAAGAAGGATCTCCCTTAATACCAGGTCCCCATCATGAGATTCCCTTGGGTGGTCCATTTTTGACATAAATCAACATTATCCATTTTGGCCTTTTTTGACTATGATGAATACTTTCAAACCCTTTTCTTTAGCCAAGTTCACTAGAGACATTCTACTTCATCCAATTCTTGACTCAATCAAAGCTCGGGGCAGAGGAATCTCGATTTTCATAGACAAAACCACTTCTATTCCATAAACTAATGGGAAAAGTGTTGCCCCAGCGAAAGTCCTGGTCGATATTTGATAAGCATAGAGAGTAAATTATAGCTTCTTATGCCAATCTTTACAAGTCTTTGGTCACCTTTCACTTCTTCTTTTTCTTTTGACAACCTTTGCTGTACTGTGATATGCTGCCTGATCTTTGAGCAAAATGTAATCTTTGACATTGTACAGTTATGCATTATTAAACATGATCCTTTCTAACATTCTTTGCTGGCATCTGATCCTTTTTTTTTAAATTTTGATTTTGATGACTGTCGACTTTAAAATATTGGCATATGAAGCTACTTTCACCCTCTTAGTGAAGTAAACGACGACCACGATGATGAATCGATATTGGCAATGACGAGATTGGCCCCATCACATCCATGCCCCACATATGGAAAATTTGTGAAGAAAATGGAAGAGTCACATGAATCTCATTTTCTTTAATTTAGTATTTGCGGTATAACCGATGCAATCCCCTTCCATGGTAGACCAACAGTGCCCGATCCTCATGTTTAGCCCGTGTCTTATTAGCCTAGGCATGTCCTGATATGATCATGCGAAAACATCTTTGAATTCTTGAAAATAACTCAATGATGTCTTGCCTTATTTCTATGGTAAGTTGGGCTTCGATCTTCACCCCTTTCCTAGGTTCGTAATGTCCAATGACCCTTTGTAGAGTAAGATCTATTTTTTATCTTGTTCTACCCTTCTTAACAAATCAGAAGATAGGTTACAATCTCTGTCATCCTCAAAGTCCTGAGATCATTCTAGACACATATCTTACCCGAAAGGAAACTCTGAGTCAGTAGCAGCATTGCTCACATCATTAATATCTGGAGACCTATTGTAGGTTCGAAGGAAGATTTCAAAGAATAAATGATTGAAAGAATGATCATTTGTATGGTCATAAATAGATAATGAACTTAAAAGAAACAAAAGAATGTACAGTATGAAATGTAAAGAATGAAAAAATATTTGCTTCAAAAAAGATGCATTTTATTGAAATAAAAATTCTGGACATAAGCCTATTTCAAAAAAGGATTCTTATTGTTTTAGGCTTAAGGCAACAAGCACGTTTTGAATATTACTCTATATGAGCTCTAAAAATACAAGGATCTCTTCCACAGTCCCATTATTCAAAACACTTCCAAGTATGCAAGGGGTGGAAACTTCGTTCCCTGATTCCCTCTTCGCTTTTGACTTCTTCAAGGAGTCACAACATTCTTCTCTCCTTCTTCAATTATTGCATTTACTGCCCCGTTAAAGTGATCAGGTTTTGATGAATCGTCGAACTTCACAATTCCCATTTTAATGAATCTTTCGACCAACTTTTTAAACGTAGTATAGTTTTCAATTGAGTGATCGTTATTCCCGCATGGTAGTCACATTGAGCGTTCTAGTCATACCATTTAGGATATGGGGGCTATAACGGCTTTAGATAAAATAGGGATGCCACATGTGCGTCTAATAAACTTTGATATAGCTCATTATACATCATCGGGGTTGGAGTAAATTGAAGCTTTTAGAGTTTTGCCTTGCGCCCGATTCTTGTCTTACCAACCTTTGTTGCCCAGCAGTAATTACTTTTGGCTGGCTAACAGTAATTGCCTTCGAGTACCCTTTATTGTATGTACTCGTATTATTCACCTCGTTATCCTTTTTTCTAGGAGTAGATCTTTTAATGGTTTCCCCTACTTCAATCTTGCCACCCCTTATGGCATTTTCAATCATTTCTCCTGCCATCACTATATCCGTAAAGCTCTTGGTGGTACTTCCTATCATGTGAGTGATGAATGGAGCCTTCAAAGTATTGATAAATAGCATTGTAGTTTCCTTTTCTAGGAGTTGTGGCTGAACTTACATGACGACCTCCCTCCATATTTGCGCATACTGCCTGAAACTTTCATTTGACTTCTTTTCCATTTTTTGTAAGGTGATTCTGCCAGGTGTCATGTCTGTGACATGATTGTACTGTTTCATGAAGGCTTGGGCTAGGTCTCTCTAGGAGCTAATATTAGCACGGCTAAGTTGATTGTACCACCTGGACGCTGCCCCCACTAAATTGTCTTGGAAACAATGAATCAAGATTTGATCATTGTTAACATAGCCAGTCATCCATCTACAGAATATAGTGATATGGGCTTCAAGGAAGTTGGTCCCATTGTACTTCTCAAATTCTGGCATTTTGAACTTATGAGGAAGCACCAAGTCTAGAACCAAGCTCAGGTCTTTAGCATCAATTCCGTGGTGATTATCAATATTTTCCAAAGCCTTGAACTTTTTTTCCAACCATTTGCAACGATCTTCCAACTTGCTTGAAGATTCAGTTCTTATCCATTCCCTCTCTACTATATCTAAGTTAGGGATAACAGGATTAGCAGGGTTATCTCCCGCGTTGGATCCTGTGCCAACTTGGAAATTCATAGGCACTCCAGTGTCATGGGAAAATGGATTTCTTGATAAAGTAGATTATAATACGGTCGTTCGAATATGATCCAAGCAAACACAACGAGAGAAAACTGATAATTTGCAAAGGAATACAAGACTTTGTGACCTGAGGATTCAAGCCGACAAAGATTATTCGAGAGCCGTCACGTCTCGATTTTCTAACAAGCATTGCGAGGATAAGTGAGTAATGAGTCACGACCCAAAAAAAAGGAGCTAGAAGAGGCATCTATTAAGGAAGTTCATGGGACACGACCATAACATCTGAATACGAAGAAAAGGATTGGTGTCTTCACCTGAACTATGAGGACAAAGCCGCATATGCAATCCGTTTTATGTAAAAGAATTTATTTTCTAGAAAATTTCTTCTAATGGAATTGAATTCAGAATCAACACCTCTCTTTCTCTTTTACATTCATTCCATTCATTTGCATTGCATAACATCCGAATATGAAGAAAAGGGTTGGTGTCTTCACCTGGACTATGAGGACAAAGCCGCATATGCAATCTATTTTATGTAAAGGAATTTATTTTCTAGAAAAGTTCTTCTAATGGAATTGAATTCAGAATCAACGCCTCTCTTTCTCTTTTGCATTCATTCCATTCATTTGTATTGCATTTCATGCATTTGCATTGCATCACATCATATGCATTAAAATTTGTAGAAAAATCCTAATTAGGTAAAATTATTTCAGCTAATTGAGGAATCGACAAAAGTTTACTGAATTGAGCATCGTTGCGGTACTCACGCAAGAACAAAAGCCATGGATCAAATGTTGGAAAGAATAGAGAAAATGCAAATACATATGCAAGAGCAATTGGCCAAAATTCAACAAGAGATGCAGGAACAAATGCTAGAATTCCAAAGGAATATGATGAGCTAGTTAACCTAGTTATTAGCCGGAGAACTTGAAAAAGGAGGTGGCCTAGTGGTTGATGATAACGAAGACATCATTTATTCCCCAATATTTCCCCAATAAGTGTCCCGACTCAAGCAGACACGCATTCGCATGGGGTACCCATCATTATCGGACCCCAATGTCAGACTGATACTTCAGCCCTATTAAACTTCTTGATGTGCTCAGGTTTTAACCCAAAGGATGATCGAGCCAAACCAATTGATCTAGAAGAAACAAAGGAAATAGGAGAATGGACTTTAAAAGCCCCGAAGAAGAAGGAAAAGGAAGCGAATAGTACGAGTAGGTATAACAAGGGCCATTCGGAGCTGATCACAGTAGGCCAGCCAAGGACGGTAACTATCAGTCGTCAGGTCTCTCCAAAGTAAGAATCAAATCCAAGAATGAACTCAGAAAAACCCCAGTTAGCACTAATCCCAATCACGTATAGAGAGTTATACTAAATTTTGTTTGATGCACATGTTGTATCACCTTTTCGTATAGAACCAATACGGCCCCCATACCCTAAATGGTACGTCTTAAATGCCCAATGCGAATACCATAGAGGAATCATAGGGAATTCGATCGAAAAATGTGTCGCTTTTAAAAAGATAATCGAAAGACTCATCAGATTGGGTATCGTAAAATTTGATGATCCTTCTGGTGCAGAAAATTCGTTACCCAACCTTTCAGTTAAAGGGGTAAAACATTGTGAGTTCCATGATAGATAGGGGCATGAGATCCAAGAATGCATCGAGCTCAAGGCCGTAGTGCAAGGCCTAATGGATAATAAATTGAAGAGATCAAAGACCTGGTGGGAATGTTGGGAAATCTAGACATTAACGACATATTCGAAAAGAGAACCAGGGAATAGACTTTTCCAAGCTTCTGCCTTTACGTACTTGGGGTGTTTGAACAATGGAACTGTGGAAGAGATACTTGTATTTTTAGAACTAATTTAGAGTAATATTCAGAATACGCTTGTTGCTCTAAGCCTATAGGTAACAAGAATCCTTTTGTGAAATAGGCTTGTGCCCAGAATTTTTATTTCAATAAAATGCATCTTTTTGAGTTAATATTTTTATTCTCTTTTATGCTATACATTCTTTTGTTCTTTGGAATATTCTTTCATGATCATACCACATAAATAATCATCATTATAATCATTTATTTTTTAGAATTTGCCTTCGTACCTACAATAGGTACCTAGATATCAAGACATGAGCAACGCTATTACTAACTCCCTTTTTGAATGAGATATGGGTCTAAGGGATTTAAGGACTTTGAGGATGACAGAGATCGTAGTCTATCTCTTGATTTGTTAAGGGTGGTAAACAAGATGAAAATAGACTCTACCTTGCAAAGGATCACTGAATGTTGCGAGTCTAAGAAAGGAGTGAAGATCGAAGCCTAGCTCACCGTAGAAATAAAGCGAGACATCATTGAGCTATTTTCAAGAATTCAAAGATGTTTTCGCATATCAAGGCACGCTTGGGCTACTGAGACGTGGGTATGCTGTTGAGGCTAAGGAAATCCTAGAAGAGGTCCATAAGGGTATTTAAAGATCACATGCTAATGATTTTACGATAGCCAAGCTAATCATAAGATTCAGATTCTACTGGTTCATCATAGAAAGGGATTGCATCAGTTATGCCGTAAATGTCAAATTTATGAAGACAAGATTCATGTGCCTCCTTCATTTCTTCGTAGACCTTATCTATGTGGGGCATGGAGTTTATTGTGACGATCTCCTCGGAAGCTTCTAGCAAGCATTAATTATTTCGCTAAGAGGGTGGAAGTAGCTTCGTAGGCCAATATTACAAAGTCGATAGTTATCAGAACAAAAAATAGAAAGAAAAAAAGAATACTAACAAAAAAAATGTCAAAAAGATTACATTTAACCGTACAATGTCAAAAGTTCGCGATCTGTTCAAAGATTAGGTGCCACGTCACAGTGCAGCAAAAGCAGCCAGAGAGGAAAAACAAAAGTAAAAACAAAAATAAAAAAATAAAATTAATAAAACAAGGATCATTAGGAAGATGGCCTAGACTTGTAAAGATTGGCATAAAGAAGTTACATTTACCCTATATGCTTATCAAACATTAGCCAAGACCTTCGCTAGGGGCAATGTCTTAGCTTGTGGAATAAAAGCGTTTTATCTATTGGATTCGACATTCTTTTTTTCAAGTCTTGTCAGAACTGAAGTTGGAAGAATGGATTTAATCCCGATAGGTCAGTTGAATTTAAAAAGAGAATGTTAAAAGCTATCTGTCACGATCAGATGATGCGAGCTTACAACAAAGGTTCGCCCTAGAAAATTTCATTATAGGGCTTTGAAAAAGATTTTTCCCATGCAAAAGAGACTTTAGAAGAAAGTGGATGCCAAACTGGGAAGGACCTTACGCAGCAAAGAAGGCCTGTTCTAGGGAAGCATAGATATTGACCGAGATGGATGATAAGGATCTGCCCAATCCAGTGAATTCAGATCCAATAAAAAGTTTTCCAAAAAAAATCACAAAAAAAGAAAAAAAACACAAAAAAAAAGAAAAAAGAGAGGCCAAGGTGAAAACCCGCAAATGGTGCTTCGAGACCGAAGGAGATTTGAGTTGAAACCCGAAAAGGGCGGCTCAAATTTTGATCAAAACTGGGGCATACAGTAATCTTGCTATGCCTGAATTAACAATGAAGAAGTATGCTACGTCTTAGGGCATTGACAAAGTACTTTGGATCCTCTAAACATATATTAAGCTCAAAATGGTCCCAAAGAAGTTTGTACAGAGAAGCTCAGGCTGCGATATCTGGGGCACCTAGTTTTCCATCTTACCCATTTTGAGTTTACTATCTTTAATTACCTTATTCTTTTCAGGATATGCCTCCAATAAATTTCCTTCTTGATTGCATTTGCTATCTTTGCTTAACTTATTTGTTTCGAGCTATGCTCTTAATTATTTTTTTTTGTCCATTGTTATGATATTTTTCAAGCATTTTGCATTGAAATAACGATTAGTGGACTAATAATACTTTCATAAAAGGAGTTTCGCATATTACTCTAGAAGCTTCTAAATAATACAAGAACTTGAAATATGACTATTGTTTAAAACTCACCAAGTTTAAGGAAGAGTCTAAACTGAGACTATCTCTCGAATTTTTTTCAAAAATGGTGATTGAACAAAATGACAAGATATTGCGTCGGTGATACAATATTGATGAAAAATGGGCAATGCTAACCCATGTGTAAAAGGGGAATCATTCAAGAGAAAAAAATGATATTCTGCATCCATGCAAATATCATGCATACACATTTGGTTAGGTCACCTGGGGAGTGATCAGTTTATTAAACAAGTTATAGTCCTTTACCCCTGAGTTGCGATGGTATAGATGGAAAATGACACAAATCCTGTACCCTTGAATAGCAATGGGATGGATTGAAGAAGAAACAAATCCTACATTTTAGAGTCGCAGTGGGATGGATTTAGATCTTATACCCCTAAGTCATAATGAAATGAACCCTGAAGTTACAGTGGGATAAATCTGTTGAGCAAGATATAATTATTTTCTCGGGTTTTCTATCGAGAATACCAGCCGAACAAGATGCCAGCACAATACGGCAGTGATAAATCCTTGATCTATAATGAGCGATGACACCTTAAACATTTAAAAAGAGATCATTCTCATGAATTTTGCATTCATAAAAAACACATTTAGTTAAGGGCATTTGATTCATTCTGATCATTGCATCCCAATCATTCTCATGACATTCTGCATTCATACAAATGTCCTCCATAATATCATTTAGTTAGGAGCATTCGATTCATTCTGATCATTGCATCCTAATCGTTGTAAAAAAAATCATTCTCATGACATTCTGCACTCATACAAATGTCGCCCATAATACATTTAGTTAGGAGCATTAGATTTATTCTGATCATTGCATCCTAACCATTTTGCATAAGCATAAACACATAAAATCGATTTTACAGGATAGGTCCCCTAGAGGACGGTGTCGCAATGTCGATGAATTCATAGATCTTGTCTTCTTGAGATTATAATGAAGCGGATCGAAGATACCAGTCTGGCATCCCTGAGTTTGCAGTGGAGCAGACCAAAGATAGCAGGTTTTGTCTTCCTGAGATTGCAGCAAAGTGGATCGAAGATACCAATCTGGCATCCCTGAGTTTGCATTGGAGTAGATTGAAGATAGTAGATCTTGTCTTCCTGAGATTGCAGTGAAGCGAATTGAAAATACCAGTCTTGCATCTCTGAGTTTGCAGTGGAGAAGATTGAAGATAGCAGATCTTGTCTTCCTGATATTGCAGTGAAGCGGATCGAAGATACTAGTCTGGCATTTCTAAGTTTACAGGGAGCAGATTGAAGATAACAGATCTTGCCTTCCTGAGTTTGCAACGAAGCGGATCGAAGATACCAGTCTGGCATACCTGAGTTTGCAATGGAGCAGATTGAAGATAGTAGATCTTATCTTCCTGAGATTGCACTGAAGTGGATCAAAGATACCAGTCTGGCATCCCTGAGTTTGCAGTGGAGCAGACTGAAGATAGCAGGTTTTGTCTTCCTGAGATTGCAGCAAAACAAATCGAAGATACCAATCTGGCATCCTTGAGTTTGCATTGGAGCAGATTGAAGATAGCAGATCTTGTCTTCCTGAGATTGCAGTGAAGCGGATCAAAGATACCAGTCTTGCATCCCTGAGTTTGCAGTGGAGCAGATTGAAGATAGTAGATCTTGTCTTCCTGATATTGCAGTGAAGTGAATCGAAGATACTAGTCTGGCATCTCTAAGTTTACAGTGGAGCAGATTGAAGATAGCAGATCCTGCCTTCCTGAGTTTGCAACGAAGGGGATCGAAGATACCAGTCTGGTATACCTGAGTTTGCAGTGGAGCAGATTGAAGATAGTAGATCTTGTCTTCCTGCAATTGCAGTGAAGTGGATCAAAGATACCAGTCTGGCATCCCTGAGTTTATAGTGAGCAGATTGAAGATAGCAAATCTTATCTTCCTGAGATTACAGTGAAACGGATCGAAGATACCAATATGGCATCCCTGAGTTTGTAGTGGATCAGATTGAAGATACAGATTTTGTCTCCCTAAACAGTAGTGGAGTAGATCGAAGATGACGAATCTCATCTCCATAAAGCAGCGAAGTAGATTTAAGCCATCAGTCTTATCTCCCTGAAGCGGCAGTGGAGTAGACTGAATATTACAGATCTTGTCTCCCTAAACAGTAGTGGAGCAGACCGAAGACGGAGAATCTTATCTTCATTAAGTAGCGGAGTAGATTTAAGCCATCAACCTCATCTCCTTGAAGTTACAGTGGAGTAGATTGAAATTACCAATTCTTATTTCCTTGAAGTTTTAGCAGAGAAGATTGAAACTACGAATCTCTTCTCCCTGAATTCTTATTTCCTCGAAGTTCCAAGGAGTAGGTTGAAATTACAAATCCCTCCTCCTTGAGATTACATTGAGGATCAATCCTTATTTCCTTGAAGTTTCAGTAGAGAAGATGGAAACTATGAATCTCTTCTCCCTGAATTCTTATTTCCTCGAAGTTCCTACGGAATAAGTTGAAATTATAATTCCCGCCTCCTTGAGATTACATTGAGGATCAATCCTTATTTTTTGAAGTTTCAATAGAGAAAATAGAAACTACGAATCTCTTCTCCTTGAATTTTTATCTCCTTGAAGTTCCAGCGGAGTAGGTGAAATTACAAATCCTGCCTCCTGAATTACATTGAGGATCAATCCTTATTTCCTTGGAGTTTTAATAGAGAAGATGGAAACTACGAGTCTCTTCTCCCTGAATTTTTATCTCCTCGAAGTTTCAATGAAGTAGGTTGAGGCTACAAATTCCTTCTCCCTGAATTTACAATAAGGATCAACCCTTATTTTTTTTAAGTTTTAGCGGAGAAGATTAAGGTTACGAATCTCTTCTCTCTGAATTCTTATCTCCTCCAAGTTCTAGTGGAGTAGGTTGAGGCTACAAATCCCTTCTCCCTGAGTTTACATTGAGAATCAACCCTTATTTCTTTGAAGTTTTAGTAGAGAAGATTAAGGTTACGAATCTCTTCTCCCTGAATTCTTATCTCCTCAAAGTTCCAGTGGGATAGGTTGAGGCTACAAATCCCTTCCCCCTGAGATTACATTGAGGATCAAACCTTATTTCTTTGAAATTGCAGCAGAGAAGATTGAGGTTACAAATCTATTCTCTTTGAATTTTTATTTCCTCTAAGTTCCAGTGGAAAAGATCGAAATTACAAATCTCTTTTCCTTGAAATCACATTGGAGCCACATTTCTTATCTCTATGAAGTTTCGGCGGAGCAGATTGAAGCTACAAGTCTAATCTCCTTGAATTGGATCAAAGTGCTAGTTCCTATGCCCTTAAAGATGAAGTGGAATGGAAGAAGGCTACTTGAAGAAAAGAAACATTAAGAAGTCAAGATTCAGCAAGATCGGGCAAAATTAATCTTTTTTAAAAGTCTTGACTCTGTTCTCGTTACACAATAACGAGCAAAGAGGGGCAGCTGTAGAGCCCAATTCTTGCCCGGGCCTTAAACACAAAATAAACAAAATAAAACAAAACACTAAAAATTCAAAGTTTATCACAGTCCATTAAACTACATCAACCCAATCTCAATTAAATAGCCTATTACACCCAAACCCAATTTTAGCCCAAACTGAATAAGCCCAATTACACTGCCCGAATAGCCCAAAATGTTCAGAAGAACAGAAACCTTAGGGATTCCCTTTCGTGTCGCAAGCCTATGCACACGCACGCCATCTTTCGCGCCTCAGACACCCCACGCCTCAGACGCCACGCCCCGCCTATACACTGCACTGCAAACAAGGCCAGCAATAGCAGAGAAACAAAAAAATATACAAAAAATAAAATAATTGTATTTCGATGGATATAAAAAAGCCATCAAACTCTTGTAATTTTTTTACGAACACTGATCTATACATACAGAATACAAAAAAGGAAAAAACTGATTGAAAAGGTGATTTCCGATTAATTTCTTTAAAATTTTTCAATTTTATTCTGTCAGCTTTCGATCTTGTTTTTCTTTTTTTTGCATAAGAAAATAAATGAAAAGAGATATCTACCTGGAGTCGGCCCGCCTTCTTCGTCGCAATCGAAGAGAGGGGGACTTCGAGGCTGTGGGTGATGACTCTCGAGACTCCAAAGGACATATTCGGGCTTGAGAAGGGTTTTGGTGTCGATATAGCCAACGTTTTCTTCATTGGCCCAAGAGGTGAGGATCCTAGGGGATCCGGTTAAAACCATGACGGTGGCGGAGATGCTTTAGGCACTGATGAAGCCCCTAGGTCGACTAAGGAGGCAAAAAGGTTGAAAGGTTGTAAGAATAAAAAAGGTCTTTTGAAATTTGTTTTGAGAATATGGCAGGCGGAGTGAAGCTGTTAGGGCCAATTTTAGTTTATGTCTATGATTAAAACGGCAATGTTTTGAGCTGTGAGGATTAATGTTCGAAACGGTGTCGTTTCACGATAACCCGATGACCTGACCCGATAATTGGAAGGATCAGCGTGTTTTATTAAGAGGGGATTATTTGTGTGATTGGTCCCTCTTTTTTCATACCGCTTTTCTACTAGATACATTATATATTTTCATTGTTTTTAATCGACCTCTATAATTTGTGCATCAATTCAATTTGGTCCAACTTGCACGTTGCGTCTTGGACTTTAGAAATATTTGCTGGTTCAGTCATTGATCATTTGTGCGCATTTTAACCTGGTCCTTGGCTTTGTTCAAATCATTTTATTTATTTATAAAGTAGCCTGTCAATTTTATTATTATTTCAATTAAGTATTTTTTTTAGTTTTCGTGCACAATCTTTGCAATTTTCTTTTATGGAACTAAATTTATTTATTATATAAGTTGTTTTAATAAATAATTTTGAGTTATTTTATTGATTTTATAATGTTTTAATTAGTCTTATGCTTTCATTTGTATATATTTTAACTTATTACAAAAATATTTAATTTCAAAATGTTCTTTTATATGTTTCTTTGTGTCGATAATTTGTATAACATTGAATTTAAATACTCTTATATATTACTAATTTATACATATATATATGTATATATATAATTTGTACTAAAACTATCTTACTTTATGTATATATATTCTTAATTTCATATAATTTTATGTATGTATTTCCTTTTAAATCTATATATATTTTATTTTAAATCTATATAAATATATAATTGTTCTTTTAAAGATCTTATTTCATTATATTTTGGTTTATTTCAAACGCTTCCCTATATTATTATATTATATATATATATATTATTTATATTATGTTTCATTTTATATATATTATCAATTTCGGATCAACACGTTTTGGTTAAATTATTTTGTATATTACGTATTTAAATTTCCTATTGCAAAATATATTTTTTTGAACTCGTTTATGTAGTATTATGTTTGTTTGTAATTTGCTTTGAATTTCTTTTGGAATTGTTTTTAATTCATAAGATTTTGAATATTATCGTTAGCATTTGCATAATGTTGATGTGAGACCATTGCTATTTTGCATATCTTAATATGTTCTTTCATATGAAATTATTTGTTTTTTTTATATAACATCATTGCCATGTATTATTAATCCATGCTTGCTACTGTACTTCATTTTTATCATCGCATTATAATCGAGATTTCCAACTTACTTGTTCAAATGTTTTTTTATCCAAACAAACCAAATAAATACTTTATAAGTCGATTTTAAAATCGCCCATTTGAAAACTCCTCAAAATAAGGCAATGTTTCGTGTTTGGAAATCCGAGGAATCGTGCCCTAACGTGCTGGGTTTCGATTTTTCGTTTGACCAAATAAACTAATATCTTTTTAAGATTTCGTTCGTGTTTTCTTAACTTTAAAAACAAGGCAATATCTTGTGTTTAGAAATCCGAGAAATTGTGACCTAACGTGTTGGATTTCGATTTTTCCATGTGACCAAATCCTCGAATATCCTTTTAAAAAAATTTCAATGCATGAATTTTGGAAATCATGAGATGATCTTGTGTAATATCCTGATTTTGGGGGTCTGTGCATTTGGTATGTTGCATGGCTAAATTAGTAGGTTAAGGCCTTGAGGTGTGTATTGGGCTCAGGTTTGGGCTTAAACCTGGGTTAAATTGATTATAAATAGTGTTAGTTTATGAATTAAGTTAAGTATGTTTAGTAGCTAGTTGGGCTTGTGGCCCAACATTTGGAGGTGCTATAAGTGGGCATGTAGGTGGCATCACAAGGGGGAGGAGTTTGGGCCTAGTGTGGCCGCTTGGGGCCCAATTTGATGGGTCAAAATTCGGCACTCCTAGGGGAAGGGGGAGGACGACATGTGCTACAATTTAGGAGCTTGAATTCTTTTATTTTTGGATAATTAAAAGATGATAATAGGGAAGGGAAGAGTTGGTTTTAAAGTGGTCTCTTTTAAAGGTAAGATAATGATTAAGTTGTCAGGTGAGATAAGGGCTATCAGGAGAGAGAGAGTTGGCCGAAACTCCAACTCTGTGTGTGTGTGTGTGTATTGCCGAAATTTAGTAGCCAAAGTGTCCATCTTTTCTTTCATTTTTCCTCTTTTCTTTCTCATCTTTTCTCTCAAGCTGAAATTCTTTTCTTCCTTTTCTCTCTGCTTCTTGACAAAACCGAAATTCCCTAGCCTTATTCTCCTTTCCAAAATTCTTCTCAAGCTGAATACCCTGGTTCCCATCTTCTTTTCCCATAGTCGAGCCTCTCTTAGGTAGTCTCTTTTTCCCGAAGGTGCACCATAGCCGAATACACCTCGTTAGTTTGGTAAGTTTTCGGGATTTTCTTCTCTGTGATTTCTCTCTACTTCAATTAGTATCTAACCCGAATCATATTTTTCCTGAGGCTCTATCGGTTTCACTCTCTGCTATTGGTAGCCGAATCCTGTCTTGCTGTGTAACACCCCAAACCCGGTCTATGCATTGAGACTAGATTTGGTTTGTTACATGAATCGAGCTATTTTAAAACCTTCAATAAGTTGAAAACTACAATATTATTTTTAATTTTGGGGTTTAATAAAAATCGATGAGTATTTTAATTTGATGAATATTAGAAAACGTTAGTTGAAAAACATTATTAACATTGTAATATTAAAACCTTTAGGTAATTTCTTTAAGAGTTAACAATAATAAAATATTTATATAGAAAATTTCGTATATTTGAAAAACAATTTATTCTATTAAAACATCATATAACCATAGCCCATATTTAAAAGTCCAAAATATAGTTTAAAACCAAACACACATAAAAATCTAGAAATTATTTATAGAGGCCCTTATTACATTAACCCAAAATAGTAAAATGCTTATTAAAAAGTTCAGAGTTTAATAAACCCATGTTTTGCAGTATGGCCTCCACGAAGTCATCCTCGGCCCAAGTCCACGTCAATTTCCATTACCTGAGATGGAAAAATTTAAGGGGGTGAGTTACTTAGAACTCAGTGTATAACTCACTTACTTGTCCATTGGGCCAGATTTTCAATTTACGGGGTTTGGGCCTTGAGCCCATAAGCAAAATAATATAATGAATAACATAATTAGTAGCATGCATGTAAAATGAATTTTTCCCTCCCAAACCTAATTCCATCCGCTACACACCCCCGTACCAACCATCACACCTGTGGGGATCAAGTCAACCCACCCCGCCATCACACCAATCATAGGCATTAAGCCAAATTATATGTTGTGGCATAGCCACCGAACTAGATTGTGACAAAGTCACCGAACTAGAGGCATTGAGCCAATTATTATTTTGTGGCGAGCCCACCGAACTAGAGGCAAATAGCCATTTATAACTTTTGTGGCAGAGCCACCGAACTAGAGGCAAAAAGCCATAATTTTGTGGCAGAGCCACCGAACTAGATTTTGGCAACAGGCCTTCTTCTCTTCATAATTTCCCAACCCATGCAATATGTATGCAATAGTAAACTATGGTCATACAATAATTTTATTAAAAGGCCCATTAACAAGAATTAATATTTCCAAATCTTTATTAAGGCCCAAAAGTAACACTTTGGCCTAATTAACTATTTATCAACTTAGGCCCAATTTTTACGATCTAGCAAGTATTTTAGCCCAATTTACATTCATACAGAGATTTCGCCCGTTTATCAATTTAACTGAGTTTTCGCCCATTTATCGATCTAGCGAGATTTCGCCCAATTTACAACCAAACAGGTTTTTTACCAATTATCGATCTAGAGATTTCACCCAATTCTGAAACATGCAATTTACATATTAACAAGTAATTTCTCGAGGTGTTTTCGTAATTTTCATGATTTTAGTCATTTTCACGTATTTTCGTCAAAATATCGGTTGTTACATTTTATACCGATCTAGTCGTTTTACGATTTTACTTCCATACCGAAATTGACATCCAACCCGAGAAAAGTGTGAAGTTACACACGTCGATCTGAGAGTACTAATCCTTCTCGCTTCTCGGCACCTAAAACATATTTCGATCCGTTAGAACACTATTTCATATAAATATACTTAATCGATAATAGATCCAAAATCTTACCTCTTGATTTTGAATCACTTGATTTTTTTCTCCTCGTTTATTGGTTCGTTAGTCGAGAATCCACCAACGATAAAGGCTCGGAAGTTCGTACCACTTCAAATAATTGACTTCCTTGGAAGATGGTCCGCAACCCGGTGGAAAATCCCGATCGCAAACCGTTCTTCGTTTAAATGGGGATTTACTGATCCACCCTCTTAATATGACTCACCACCGCCTTTTCTTCCCTATTTTGAAAGTCTTCAAGATCAAGGAATATTAGTTCAATCTAAGATAATATCGAAATAGTACTAGAGGCTTTAAAGGATGTGATTTCCTTACCACAATAAATCGATTCCAACGTTTCTACGATTCTCCCGAACACTTGAGTTCCGATCTTCTGTTATTGCACTATATAATAACGAATGAAACGTTATTAGAACGAACGTTTATTTTGATCCAAATTGTCCTTCATAACACCATCAATATTCGGCCATAACACTATTAATAAATCGAAAATGAAAAAGAAGAATCACTTACCTATAGTCCTCGATCGAAAAGAAAGGATTGAGAAAGGTGTTTGTGATGAATGAAGATTTCGGCTATGAAGAATCAAAGAAAAAGAAATAAAGATTCGGCTATGGGCACTCTAGCATTCGGCCATGAGAGAGTTTTATGGAGAAACTTTGAGTGAAAAGAAATACAATATGAAAGAAGAGATGGTGATGATGTTGTTTGATTTCAAAGAGAAGAGAAGAAAAAGATGGATTTTTGGAGTTAGGTACATTTGGCCATGGTAAAAAAAGAAAGGAAAAAGAATGGCTTTTGGCACTAACAATTTCGGCACTAAGAAGAAACACAAGAGAAAACTCAAAAGATAAACAAAAGTGACCAAATGGTCAAAAGAATTTGGCTTTACCAAGGTTCAATTTCGGCCAAAGGAAAAAGTTGAAAAGAGAAAAGAAAAATTTTGCACAAGGATGCTAGGAATGACTAAAGAGAAAAATTCAATTCTTGGCCAAACTAACACTAAAATTTGGCTCCCTCCCTATACCAAGTTGTCAGTCCAAAAACATGGTCAATTGGCCATGATTTTGTTTCAAAATTTTCCTTGATATGTGCCTTATGTCCCCCTATCTTTCCTTAAGTTTTGATTCCATGCCATAAGTTAACTATTTCCTTAATCCTTTGATACACTAACCAAAAATAACATGGTCAACACTTACCATATATGCTCTTGGCCGACACTTGCTATACATGTGCGAAACTTAAAAATAAAAATTCATCTAGATGCTAAACAAGGGATTGAACCTCTCCCTCATGCTATAACTCATGCGCCAACACCACCATGCCATGTACTCAACTTATGTCACTC
Organism: Gossypium rotundifolium; assembly: GCA_025506655.1. Taxonomy (NCBI): domain Eukaryota; kingdom Viridiplantae; phylum Streptophyta; class Magnoliopsida; order Malvales; family Malvaceae; genus Gossypium; species Gossypium rotundifolium. The sequence goes on from CP106723.1 coordinate 38,139,818, forward strand.
ATTAGCACTTAATTTAACTTAAGTATTAATGACACTTGCTTCTCTTCAATAAATTCTCAAATATTAAATTTATTCCTTATCCAAATTATGCTATACTATTCTTTAGGACTTCAATAAGCATGAAAATAAAAGTAGGAAATTTTCCTTTAAAATCTAAACACCAATTCATGCAATATATAAACACTCGGATTTTTAGGGTGTTACAACTCTACCCTCCTTAAAGAAAATTTTGTCCTCGAAATTTACCGGATTGAAAAAGGTGAGGGTATTGTTGCCGAATTGCATCCTCGGGCTCCCACGTAGCTTCCTCCACTTCGCGGTTACGCCATAGAACTTTGACCAACGGCACGGTTTTCTTTCTTAGCACTTTGACATCTCGGTCTAAGATTTCCACCGGTTCTTCTTCAAAAGACAAATCAATTCAGCTCCAATTCTTCTACCCGGTATAATGTGCGAAGGATCCGATCTATAACGCCTCAACATGGAAACATGAAAACATTATGGATTTGATTCAATTAGGAGGTAACTCAATCGATAAGCCATCGGACCAACACGCTTCAAAGACACGATAAGGTCCAATGTATCTAGGACTTAGCTTGCCCTTCCTTCCGAATCTGAAGATCTTTTTCCAAGGAGATACCTTCAAGAAAACCTGATCCCCCACATCATACTCGATATCCTTTCGCTTCAGGTCTGCATACGACTTCTGTCTATCTGAGGCTTCTTTCAACCGTGCTCGAATAACTTTTACCTTATCCTCTGTCTCAGATATCATCTCAGGACCTAACATCTGTCGTTCGCCCAACTCAGTCCAACAAATAGGAGAGCGACACTTACGACCATACAATGCCTCGTAAGGTGCCATCTGAATGCTAGACTGATAAGCTGTTGTTATACGCGAATTCTGCCAGTGGTAGATAATCCTCCCAACTACCCCTGAAGTCGATTACACATCCTCTTAACATATCTTCCAATATCTAAATTACTCTCTCCGACTGACCATCAGACTGAGGATGAAAAGCCGTACTGAAATTCAACTTTGTCCCCAAGGCTTCATGCAGAGCTTTCCAGAATCGTGATGTAAACCTAGGGTCCCTACCGATATAATAGATACAGTATCCCATGCAACCTCACAATTTTGGATACGCAGTTTAACTTCGCAATGAATAATCTGACTGAATCGGTGAAATGGCGGTCTTAGTCAAACGATCAACAATTACCCACACAAAATTTTTCTTAGTAGGTGTTAAAGGTAACCCACTAACAAAATCCATGGTTATCCGTTCCCATTTCCAAAGAGGAATCTTTATCGATTGTAATAATCCAGACGGTAATTGATGTTCTGCCTTCACTTGCTGACAAGTCAAACATTTTCCCACAAATTCTGAAATCTCACGCTTCAACCCTGGCCACCAATACTGTTCATGGAGATCTGATACATCTTATTTCCTCTGGGATGCATAGCATAAGGGCTACTATGCGCCTCCCGTAGAATCATTTGCCTCAAATCTGAGTCCTTAGGCATACATACTCTTCCTCGAAAGCACAACACACCTTTCGTGTTTATTCTAAAATCCTCGATTTCACCATTTTCAACCTGCCGAAGTACAGTCCCAACTTTTCATCTGATGTCTGTTTTTCCTTAATTTGTTCCAACCACGAGGCTTCATCCAAGTTTCGCTAACAAACCGTCATCCTCGCATGACTCAAATGGGCAAACAATGCTCTCAAATCGACATCTTGACTTACGACGCGTCGCCTACCACGTTAGCCTTTCCAGGATGATATTCGATTGAGAAATTATAATCCTTTAATAATTCTACCCATCTTCTTTGTCTCAAATTTAACTCCTTTTGGGTAAGGAGGTATTTAAGACTCTTGTGATCCATGTAGATTATAGATTTCTCACCGTAGAGATAGTGCCTCCAAATTTTTAGAGCAAAGACAACAGCAGCTAACTCCAAATCATACGTAGGGTAGTTTACTTCGTGTGGTCTCAATTGACGAGAAGCATAGGCCACCACCTTTTCATTTTGCATCAACACACAACCTGGACCGGTCATGAGACGCATCACAATAAATAGTGAATTCTTTTCTAGCCTCCTATGAATCAAACCGGAGCTTCCGTCGGGATCTTCTTCAATTTCTCGAAACTCTCTTCGCTTTTCGGTCCAAATATACTGAGCTCCCTTTCGCAAGCAGCTTTAGTTAGGGTGCAACAATCAACGAAAACCCTCTACAAAACGTCTATAGTATCCACCAAACCAAGAAACTCCAAATTTCAGCCACCGATGTTGGTGGTTTCCAATCCAGAATAGCCTCAATTTTCCGAGGATCCACCCTTATTCCTTCGGCTGATACTACATGACCAAGGAAAGTCACTTCCTTTAGCCAAAATTCGCATTTACTAAATTTGGCATACAATTGTTTATCAAAGTAGTTGTAATACTATCCGCAAATCTGGTCATGTTCCTCCTCATTTCGAATAAACCAATATGTCATCTATGAACACTACCACGAACCGGTCTAAATATGGTTGAAAGACTCGGTTCATCATGTCCATAAATGCAGCTGGTGCATTGGTTAGTCCAAACGGCATCACTACAAACTCATAGTGTCCGTAACGTGTCCGAAATGCCGTCTTATAAATGTCCGCTTCTTTCACCTTGAGTGGTGATAACCGACCTTAAATCAATTTTGGAGAAAACTGAAGCTCCTTTTAATTGATCAAACAGTACCGATTCTTGATCGTCAATTTATTCAATTGTCTGTCGTCAATGCACATACGCATCGATCCATCCTTCTTCTTGACGAACAAAACTGGTGCTCCCCACGGAGACACACTTGGTCGAATAAATCCCCGATCCAACAATTCTTGAATTTGAGCTTTAAGCTCAGCCAACTCCTTCGGTGTCATTCTATAAGGAGCAATGGATACTGGAGCTGTCCCAGGCAAAAGCTCAATGCCAAATTCTACTTCCCGATCTGGAGGTATACCAGGAAGTTCTTCGAGAAATACATCGGGAAATTCCTTCACCGTCCTCACATCCTCCACAGATAACTCTTTAGCATCCAAAGCACAGATAAAGGCTAGGAATGCTCCATATCCTTTCCGCACCAACTTCTCTGCCTTTAATGCAGATACCACATTTTCCAAATAGTTAATTCGCTCACCAATCATTATGACTTCCTTATCATCCGAGGTTCTATCGACATTCATTTTTCAGACAATCCAATTCGCCGATGTTTAACCAACCAATCCATGCCCGAATGAGATCAAACTCATGAAAGGTAGTTCCATCAAGTTTGCTAAGAATATCTCCTCTTGAATTTTCAAGGGCACGTCTTTAAATATTTTATTAACAATTACCGACTGTCCTAAAGGACTAATTACTATCATCTCACTATCGGTAACTTCAGATTTTAATTTTAGGTTTCCAGATATGGCACTAGATACATATGAATGGGTAGAGCCAATATCTATTAAGGCAATAACAGGTACATCAAAAATGAAGAACGTACCAGTTATCACATCTCGTGCATTGTCGTTCTCATGGCGTCTAACCGCATAGACCGATCCAGCCGTCTTGCATCGCATTTCCTCTAGGACCATTTCCTCGACCCGGTGCACCTTGACCACATCCACCCTATTACCACCACGACCGGTCCACGACCTCTCGGTGGCTACTGATTACCCCTGGCCGGCTGTGCATCATTATTACGAACTTCTTGAGTCGTATCCATACGTCGAGGACAATTTTTGTACTGATGATCCATTGAACCGCATTTGTAGCATGCGTCCGTTTTCCTCCAACATTCTCCAAAATGTCTTTTCCCACACTCAATGCAATCTCGACTTCGATTATTTGCTACCGGGGTTTTACCTTGAACTGGTTCATCATTCCGAGGTCTCTTTTGGAATCTCTTTGAAGAACCAGACTGCTGTGTCTCTCCCTTGTTTCAGAATCTTTCTCGGTTCTGTCGTTCTGAATTCTTAGCCTCATCGGCTATTTTGGCCTTCTCCACAAGAGTGGAAAAATTTCTAACTTGCTGTGGAGCAATCAGAACCCTCAGCTCATCATTAAGTCCATCCTCGAAATGCACACAATGTTCGTGATCTGTTGCTACAATTGTCCGGGCATAGCGGCTCGACGTAAAACTCGACTTCATATGTCGCCACCGTCTTACTTCCTTGGACAAGATTCGAAATTCTTTCCTTCGACGTCTACATAACTCGCTCCAACGTATTTCCCTTAGAACGCAACTTTAAAGAATTCCCAATTAATCAGTGCAGCTTCGGTGCCTTCTCGAACAGTGAGCCACCACTGATACGCCTCATCTCTTAACAAGGATACAGCTCCTCTCATTTTTTGCTCGACAGTGCATTCCATATCGTCCATAATCCGTTCCACGACTTGAGCCAAGATTCACCACATTCGAGCTACACGGAGACTCCTCTAAAACTTCGCATTATTTGACTTAAGTCGCTCTCAAATTGACCCACGAGTTGTTGGCCCAATTCTAGTTCCAATGACCTTTCCAATACTCGCAGCATTGCTTGAGTCAATGCATTATCTTCTTCCATGTGATCGCGTGATCCGTCTCACTTTCAATTGACGAGTGCGTCTACTTCGACATATGATTTGGTGCTTGATCGTAGCACCTCGGCCTCTACCACGGCCACGTCTCACTCGCGTCCACGACCACGCCCTCTAGTGCTCATGATAGCTTGTTCGTTTTTATCGATTACAAGTTTTATGAATCGAGAAAATTTGTTTGGTGTTTATTAACGATATTTTATGAGATTTGAGATATAAAGTTGTTTTTTTCGCAACATATCCTATAGTCTCAATCTCTACGATTTTTTTTTTCACATCTAAAACTAAAAGTTTCTAGAGTGTTCCTATGATCATATCATAGTAATCATTAAGCAATAAATACTTACTTGACTTGTTGCCGGATGCTTGTGGTGCCATACTGATCTTTAAAATTTGAATGATTTCATACAGAAATTATTTGTAAACCCAAACCACAGTAGAGTTTTTGAAACTGCTCGATACCATTAAATGTAACACCCTAAACCCGATCTATGCATTGAGACTAGATTTGGTTTGTTACATGAATCGAGCTATTTTAAAACCTTCAATAAGTTGAAAACTACAATATTATTTTTAATTTGGGGTTTAATAAAAATCGATGAGTATTTTAATTTGATGAATATTAGAAAACGTTAGTTGAAAAACATTATTAACATTGTAATATTAAAAACCTTTAGGTAATTTCTTTAAGAGTTAACAATAATAAAATATTTATATAGAAAATTTCGTATATTTGAAAAACAATTTATTCTATTAAAACATCATATAACCATAGCCCATATTTAAAAGTCCAAAATATAGTTTAAAACCAAACACACATAAAAATCCGAAATTATTTATAGAGGCCCTTATTACATTAACCCAAAATAGTAAAATGCTTATTAAAAAGTTCGAGTTTAATAAACCCATGTTTTGCAAGATGGCCTCCATGAAGTCATCCTCGGCCCAAGTCCACGTCAATTTCCATTACGAGATGGAAAAATTTAAGGGGTGAGTTACTTAGAACTCGATGTATAACTCACTTACTTGTCCATTGGGCGATTTTCAATTTACGGGTTTGGGCCTTGAGCCCATAAGCAAAATAATATAATGAATAACATAATTAGTAGCATGCATGTAAAATGAATTTTCCTCCCAAACCTAATTCCATCCGCTACACACCCCGTACCAACCATCACACTGTGGGGATCAAGTCAACCCACCCCGCCATCACACCAATCATAAGCATTAAGCCAAATTATATGTTGTGGCATAGCCACCGAACTAGATTGTGACAAAGTCACCGAACTAGAGGCATTGAGCCAATTATTATTTTGTGGCAGAGCCACCGAACTAGAGGCAAATAGCCATTTATAACTTTTGTGGCGAGCCACCGAACTAGAGGCAAAAGTTATAATTTTGTGGCGAGCCACCGAACTAGATTTTGGCAACAGCCTTCTTCTCTTCATAATTTCCCAACCCATGCAATATGTATGCAATAGTAAACTATGGTCATACAATAATTTTATTAAAAGGCCCATTAACAAGAATTAATATTTCCAAATCTTTATTAAGGCCCAAAAATAACACTTTGGCCTAATTAACTATTTATCAACTTAGGCCCAATTTTTACGATCTAGCAAGTATTTTAGCCCATTTAACAATTTAATGAGTTTACGGCCCATTTATCGATCTAGCGAGATTTCGCCCAATTTACATTCATACTGTAGATTTCGCCCGCTTATCAATTTAACTGAGTTTTCGGCCCATTTATCGATCTAGCAGAGATTTCAGCCCAATTTACAACCAAACAGGGTCTTCGGCCCAATTATCGATCTAGCAGAGATTTCAGCCCAATTTACGAAACATACAATTTACATATTAACAAGTAATTTCTCGAGGGTGTTTTCGTAATTTTCACGATTTTAGTCGTTTTCACGTATTTTCGTCAAAATATCAGTTGTTACATTTTATACCGATCTAGTCGTTTTTACGATTTTACTTTCATACCGAAATTGACATCCAACCCGAGAAAAGTGTGAAGTTACACACCTCGATACCGAGAGTACTAATCCTTCTCGCTTCTAAGACCTAAAACATATTTCGATCCGTTAGAACACTATTTCATATAAATATACTTAATCGATAATAGATCCAAAATCTTACCCTCTTGATTTTGAATCACTTCGATTTTCGGTTTCTCCTCGTTTATTGGTTCGTTAGTCGCCGAGAATCCACCAACGTATAAAGGCTCGGAAGTTCGTACCACTTCAAATAATTGACTTCCTTCGGAAGATGGTCCACAACCCGGTGGAAAATCCCGGACTGCCGAAACCGTTTTCGTTTAAATGGGGGATTTACAGATCCGCCCCTCTTAATATGACTTACCACCGCCCTTTTCTTCCCTATTTTGAAAGTCTTCAAGATCAAGGAATATTAGTTCAATCTAAGATAATATCGAAATAGTACTAGAGGCTTTAAAGGATGTGATTTCCTTACCACAATAAATCGATTCCAACGTTTCTACGATTCTCCCGAACACTTGAGTTCCGATCTTCTGTTATTGCACTATATAATAACGAATGAAACGTTATTAGAACGAACGTTTATTTCGATCCAAATTGTCCTTCATAACACCATCAATATTCGGCCATAACACTATTAATAAATCGAAAATGAAAAAGAAGAATCCCTTACCTATAGTCCTCGATCGAAAAGAAAGGATTGAGAAAGGTGTTTGTGATGAATGAAGATTTCGGCTATGAAGAATCAAAGAAAAAGAAATAAAGATTCGGCTATGGGCACTCTAGCATTCGGCCATGAGAGAGGTTTATGGAGAAACTTTGAGTGAAAAGAAATAAAATATGAAAGAAGAGATGGTGATGATGTTGTTTGATTTCAAAGAGAAGAGAAGAAAAAGATGGATTTTTGGAGTTAGGTACATTCGGCCATGGTAAAAAAAAAAAGGAAAAAGAATGGCTTTTGGCACTAACAATTTCGGCACTAAGAAGAAACACAAGAGAAAACTCAAAAGATGAACAAAAGTGACCAAATGGTCAAAAGAATTTGGCTTTACCAAGGTTCAATTTCGGCCAAAGGAAAAAGTTGAAAAGAGAAAAGAAAAATTCTGCACAAGGATGCTAGGAATGACTAAAGAGAAAAATTCAATTCTTGGCCAAACTAACACTAAAATTTGGCTCCCTCCCTATACCAAGTTGCCGTCCAAAAACATGGTCAATTTGCCATGATTTTGTTTCCAAAATTTTCCTTGATATGTGCCTTATGTCCCCTATCTTTCCTTAAGTTTTGATTCCATGCCATAAGTTAACTATTTCCTTAATCCTTTGATACACTAACCAAAATAACATGGTCAACACTTACCATATATGCTCTTGGCCGACACTTGCTATACATGTGCGAAAATTAAAAATAAAATTCATCTAGATGCTAAACAAGGGATTCGAACCTCTCCCCTCATGCTATAACTCATGCGCCAACACCACCATGCCATGTACTCAACTTATGTCACTCATTAACACTTAATTTAACTTAAGTATTAATGACACTTGCTTCTCTTCAATAAATTCTCAAATATTAAATTTATTCCTTATCCAAATTATGCTATACTATTCTTTAGGACTTCAATAAGCACGAAAATAAAAGTAGGAAATTTTCCTTTAAAATCTAAACACCAATTCATGCAATTTATAAACACTCGAATTTTTAGGGTGTTACATGCTGTGCCCTGTATTGCCGATTTGTGGAAAAGCCGAAGGTAGGTTGGTGGTAGGTTCGGCCAAATGGCCACTTTCGTGTTCTTTCCTCTTTGGCCGAATGTTGTATGGTACTCGATTGGTTGTGATCAGCGATTTGGTTTAATCTTTTGGGCTTGGCCAAATGTAGGTAGGAAGGCAACAATTTCTTAAGGGCTTTTCGGGTTTCGACAGATTAGGTAAGGGTTCGTTTTAAGTATACGATTAATTTAATTAATTGGATATCATCGTTTTATTGGTTTAGTGACCAAGGAGTTATTATGGACACTAATAACAGTCAAGCGATAGGAGGGGTTGGATCTGTAAACCCAACGCTAAAGTACAAGAAACGATTAGTATCGAGAGTGCGAGATTGGCCATCTGGTGCAGCCGACATCTAAGTAAATCGAGGCCGATAGTCGTAGTCTCGAGTGATGATGAGCGTAGAAGCAAATAAAAACGCTAGTACGAGAACCGGTGTGTAACTCTTACACACTTTCTTTACTTAATATGTTAATTGTTATGTGTTGATAAAAGCGAGTGATGGTATGGTTACCAAGATACCCTTGTGGGTAACAAGTGAGGATTGGGTAAGTGGTTATGTTTCTTGTGTTGATTGTGATCTATGAGAGCATGATATTCTGTATACATAATTATGTATGTTAAGCATGATCATACTGATATTGTTCGCATGAATATATGTTATGGGTAATGAGAGGAGGGGGAGAATGATCTATCAGACTGTCACTAATGATTTGGTATTACACAGTGGGTTGGCCCCACATATTATAATATTGTGACTATGTCTCAGTGGTTTGGCACCACTAGTGGTTTGGTACCACATATGTTTATTTGTGACTTCGGTCACCAGTGGTTTGGCACCACCGTGAGTTTGGTACCACAACGGGTAGATTTGGGGGATGTGGATGGATATCTAGGTTGATGAGTTGCATGACATACATATTTGTATATGAAATTGTGTAAGAGCATAACGTCTTTTGGGATGGGGTTTACACCGAGTCTAGGTGACTCACCCTTCCTTTATATTTTGCAGATAAACCTTAGATCGTGGATTTGGAGCCGGAGTGGACTCGAGGTGGCCATGCTCAGCATTCGTTTTATTATAAAGTTTTCATTTGGACATAGTTGTTTATTTGCTTTGGGTTTTCAGCGTTGTAATAAGGCCGCTTAACTTTTATTTTTGGGATACTTTATTTGGTTGTTTCTATAACTTTCGTTAAGCATACCTGGTAAATATGAACTGGTTGTTTTCAAAACCTCGATGAGTACTTGTTTTCTGAAATGTCCACTGATTAAGTAATAAATGTCAGTAACAATAAGACAACTAAGTTTTTTTTTTCTAAAACAAGTTTTAACACGTTTTAAACGTCACAAGATCCAACTTCGTTTTCTCTAAAATTATCCAAAAGTTTTCTCCTTAAACAAATTGACAAATCGATTTTCAAAACATTTTTCTTCCCTGTGGCACTCCAGATTCGGTTGTAACGTTTCGACCGGGTTTGGGGTGTTACATCTTGATATCGAGGGTTTGAAATGTGGTACCCTAACGTGTTGGGCGTGAGATTTCATTCCTTTGGAATAAGAGAATTTCAATATCCATTTCAATTTTTTTTAAAAGTTATCGTATTCTAAAATCTTTTCAAATTCTCGATGTTAGGACATTAATTAATCAATTTGGTACCAATTTTGGGCGTTGCAAGGGTGCTAATCCTTCCTCGTACGTAACCGACTCTCGAACCTGTTTTCTTAAATTTCGTAGACCAAAATTATTGTTTTAATAAATCAAAATATTTTATTAAAATAATCCATCTCAAGGTGATCCGATCACACATCGAATAAAGGATCGGTGGCGACTCCATTTGTCATTTTAAAGTCGATCCCTGTTTTTCCAAAATCATAAAAAAATTTAATATATCAAAATCATTTTAATATATTTTCCTAGAATAAAAATTCTATTGGTTTCTATTAAGAAGAGAGAATTTCTGTTTTCACCCCAAATAAAAGAGATTTTTTTTTCTAGTTTTGTATTTCGATTCAATTGGTTCGAGCCCACACTTAAAGCAATCTGTGATATGAGAATAAGGGAGAAAATCATTTGGTTAAAAGCTGAAAACAACGAACATCCATTAAGATGAAAACACATGTATGAATTCGGTTAGGGTTTATTGCTATAAACATCACAAACCGGGTAGGTTTTCAAAATTTTAATTTTTTACTGTGCAATAAACTTGTTTTCAAACCGAATTTTTTCCAACATTTATAGCATTGGTCGAAGCTTGGAGAGGCCTTTATATATCAAATGAGCAACTGAACATTGGGCATGTAAGTCTATGACTAAGATATGGTGGCAACTTCTAGCTTATGGATGAGTAAAAGTGAATGTGGATGGTTTGGTGTCAATGACTAGACCAAGGGAGGCTATAGGTAGAGTGATGAGAGGGCTGAATAGAGGATGGATAGGAGGTTTCGAAATGATGACAAGTATGTCTGATATCTTTTAGGTTGAATCTCGGGCAATGCTTGAAAGATTAAAGCTAGCTTGAGCACAAGGCTTCTGTTAGGTAGACCTAAAGAATGATAATGCTTTGCTAATTAACGTTATACAGATGGGTTAGTATCGGGCAACAATTGTAGCGAAATTAGGCTAATACATGACTAGTGTTCTAAATAATGAGATGTGAAACTCCAACACAATTTAAGGGATAGTAACAAGGTAGCAGATCGCATCGCCAAATAGGCTAGAGGTGGAATGGAACAATTGATTATTCATGTGGATCCACCGACATATGTAAGAGATGGAGAATAATATTGTTGTACTTTTATCCTACGGCTAAACTCTTATTTATTTACCAAAAAAAAAAAGAATGATTCAACTTTCACTTGGGCTACCAAAAAGCTTATACACGCCTTTTATTTATAAGGCCTCAATCACCATTTGTTACAAAACTATAATAAAGATAATTAAGGTACCTTATAAATTTTTAGGTGTTAAAAGAGTTATAAGAAAATGAATTCTTAAAGGTTATGAGAGTTATATAAACATCCATTTTACAAAAAACTATAAATATAATTAAAAATTCAAGCAAACAATTTCAATATAGGTCTTGAACAGCTTGTCAAGTCCAATAAGCCTGATTTTGTCTTTTTAGTTGAAACATTGATTCATTCTAATAAATTGGAAGAATTGCATGTGGCTCTTCAATTTGACACTTGTTTTTCTATCGATCAGATTGGTAGGAGTGATGGGTTGGCATTTCTATGGAATTTTCAGGCTCAAGTTTCTGTATAGGGTTACTCCAATAACCATATTGACTTACTTATTAAGGTTGTCAGTTCTGTAAAATGGAGGCTTACGTGGTTTTATGGAGCTAGTTGGGATCTGCTGTGAACTTTGCCTTCTTTACATAATTTGCCATGAGTATGTATAGAGGATTTCAAAATTGATGATAAATGGGGAAGCATTGATTACACTTTTGCATGGTTGGAGAGCTTCCGTGACTGTATTTCGATTTGTAACCTCCTTGAAGTCCCATTGATCGGTTATAACTACAAATAGGAAAAGGGTCGAGGCACGAGGTCATGTTTGTTGGAGAGGTTTGATCGCGTATTTGTTAATACTGACTAGGCCCAACTATTCCCGTACTACAATTTATACAATTACGTCTGTAGTTCGTTGGATCATTGCTCTATTAAGCTACTAGTTTCCTTGTCGATTCCCCAATGCAAGAAATGACAATTTCGGTATGAGAATTAGTAGCTTATGGTGGAGGTATTTATGGATGATATTGAAGACAACTGGTCGAGTACAGGTTCCTTGCATTTTTTTTTTTAAGTTGGTCGGTTGTGCTCATAGATTGATGACGTGGTAGTAGGTATTGGGGTCAAACTATGCTGACCGAATAAAGAAAGCGAAGGATAAGGTGGAGTTGTTAAGGAGGCAGCCTGGTTTAGATCGTTCTTTACTGGATGACGGATGCTTAGTCTGACTTGAATGTTTTACTCATACAAGAGGTCGTGTACTAGAAATAAGGTGGAAGGTGTTTTGGTTACACCATGTGGAGACTAAGCTTTTCCATGCCTAAGCGTTGAAGTAGAGACGAAATAATCATATCTTGGTGCTTACAGATGTGCAAGGCCGACAGTGTAGTAATGAGTCGGCTATATGTGAGATTGTTTTTTAGTATTTTGAGGATTTATTTTCCAATAAAAATGAGTTGTCGTTTGATGCTTTTTCAGGTCTCTAACCTGTTATTACATGTGATACTAATGAGGCGCTTTTGGCTTATTCCCAAATCACTGCATTTTATGATGTCGTTTTTTCGATGCAACCATATAAAACACTAAGCCCTAATGGTATGAATCCGGCCTTTTACTAGCGATGTTGGTCAGTTGTAGGGGAGGACATTTTTTATCAATGTGATACTTGGCTAAATAACCCGAGCTGTATGAAGGATTTGTGTCCAATTTCTCTTTGCAATGTCCTCTACAAAATTATTTCAAAGGTCATGGCTAATCAGTTAAAGTGGTACTTGCCACACATCATTTTGCCTTCTCAATTTGTGTCCCAAAACGGCTAATTACTGATAATATCTTGGTTGCATTTGGAACTATTCACCACATAAGGCATAAGGGTCGAGGTAAGAAATGGGAGTTGGTTTTGAAATTAGACATTAGTAAGGCATATGACCAAGTTGATTGGGGCTATCTCCGATTTGTATTGGTGAAAATGGGGTTTGATGTGAAGTGGGTAAACTAGATGCTATAAGGTAGGGTTGATTGTTCCTAAACGTGGACTTCAACAAGAGGACCCCTATCCTTATATTTATTTTTTACACAGAAGGTCTTCGTTTTTTGTTATGATAGGCTAAAGAATGTGGACAACTGCACGACATTTTTGTTTGTCATGATGGGCCATTCGATTCACGTTTATTGTTTCCTAATGATAGTTTTTAAAAAACAGTGGTGCAAGCGCTTCTAGTATATTGTATGAACTCCTTTGGTAGGGTTCGAACGATAGTCATCATAGAAAGATTCACTGGGCCTCGTGAGATAATCTTTGTGTGCCCAAAAAGTATAGAGGAATGAGGTTTCGTTATTTGAACTATTTTAACTTGGCGACCCCTATTTATATGGATGCTCTCGAAGGTAATAACCCTTAAGAGTATTGTTGCCACTAAACAGTTACTGATTGATGGATCCCGTTGGGTTTTGGTAATAGGGTTACAATTGAAGCTTTTAAGGGCCCTTACCTTTACAATGATAATAATTTCTACATTGACTCTATCCCTCTGTTGGGAAAGGAAGATATGAAAGTAAAGGCATTTTTTTAGCATTGATGGTTGTGTTGGATCTGGTGGTATAAGTGTAGTATTTTCGTTTATGTATACTTATATTTTTTAAACAAATCGATTTAATAAAAGTATTCATTAATTACATTAATACTCTTTGTATATTGTTCTCAATATTTTTGCATGCAAAGTAAAGTAGAAACAAATATTGGCTCAATGCTTATCTAATGATTAATTAATATTAAGCGATATTACATGGTCGGATCGTAATGCGAAAAGATAATTTGTATTAGTTTATAATTAATAGGTAAAAGCTAGAACTTTATTATAAATTATTTGAACCCTAATTACATATGTTCAATTAGTCCATTTGTTAACTCGTTAAAACCATAAATAAATTACATGTAGAACCAAATGAATATATATTAATGAAAATGATGAATTTAGATAAATTGGTCACATTCACAAATGAATGCGTTTTTCACTAAGTATAGAAACGACTTGAGAATTAATTTAAATTTTTAAATTATTATTTAATTATTTGTAATTAAATAATTAAATTTTGAAAATGAAATTAAATTAATTAGTCCTTATGAATGCATGCATTAAGTATGAAAATTAAATATATTTTCTCATAGAGTTTTTACGATAAAACCGTCATGGTTAGTCGTCATGACTTTAACGGGATTAGAATTAAGTTGAGAAAATTATTTAATTGGGAAACTAATTTAGTTAATTTGATTAATGAAATTAATTAAATAAAATAATATTTATTTTGGGAAATAAAAAACAAATATTGAGTTAGATTAAATTATAAAATATTGGGTCAAAAGTGTAAGAAGTATATATAATTTGACCCAATACAGGAGGGACCCAAAACCTCTCATATTACATGAGAGGGGCGGCAACCCTAGTGTTGTTATCTAGGGTGTGCCGACTCATCTCTCCTTGTTAGACTAGAAGAGTATTTTCTATTAAATAAATATTATTTGTGCTATTCTTATTCAACTAGGATTCTTTTATTTTTCCTTAATTATAAATAAATCTTATTTATTACCTTTAAAGGGCTTTCATATACTGGTGAAAGTGCATTTTATAGGACACGCTTTTGCCCTGTCCCCATGCCACATCACCTGAAAATGTGTCATATAGGTTGCGTTTTTGCCTTCTCTTTTCAAAATCGACTTATTTCCTTAATTTTTTTTATTAAAATGACCTAAATTCTTAATTTTGTTTTGACATATATCCCTAATTTTCCCACGTATGTTTGGCTTCTTAGTTTTACAAGATTTTTTTAAAATCAAATAAATAATTTTGGAAAAGTGTTTTAATTAAATCTAACAATTTATTAAATTTTAAAAATGAATATATTATGATGTATAAAAATGTAAAATAAATAGATTCACATATATTTAAACTGTTTGACAATATATAATTGTAGGTTAATATTTGATATATTCATCATCTATCCTTCTATGTATTGTGGATTAATAAAATGATAACACAACATTAAAAATTAACTAAAGTAAATTTTATCATCATTTAGTTGACTTATATAATTAAGTGGTCAAATATAAATCTTATAATTATTATATTTGTATTTTAAAATTTTAAGCAAATTAGATATTAATTGGATCGAGAATTGATTAAGGTATCAATTGAAAAATAATTTTAAATAAGTTAGATTATGAATTTATACAGAACAGTTGAACCGATTAAAAATTGATTGTATCAACAATTAAATAATTTTTAAAAAATTAATTGAAAACCATAAAACTTTAAATCCTATTTAAAAGATATTGATTTTATGATCTGAACCAGAATAAAGAGAGTGATAAATGTCTTCCCTTGAACCTTTATTTCGACCGTACAATTCCTACCAAAAAAATCTTATGTTATTTTCACATTTTATATTATATTTAAAATAGAGGTGCATGCAGAAAGGTAACGGACGTATTTACCAGAAAAAGAGTGCATGACGTGGCACAAAGCTAACCATAGAATACATACATCGAATCTCAACTCTCAACTGCAATTTCTGCACAAAACTCGAAATCTATCTGTTAATATCCATAACCCAATCCCCACCGTCTATTTTCCAAATCCAACGGTCACTTCCTTCTCATATCCCCAACCATATCCACCCTTTTACTACAAAAACAAAAACACTCCTACTGAAGACTTCATTTCCTCAGTTCTGACATTTCTCAAAAATGAGCTCCATTGCTTTCAAGCCCTTCCACGGCCTCCGCCGTAGCTCCGCCATCCCCAGCCCCACTTCCACTACCACCACCCTTTCCAAACCTGCTGTCAAATTCCATGTCTCAGCCTCCAAAACTTCTCCAAAACTAAGCAACCGCAACCTCAGGGTAGCCATCATAGGGGGTGGTCCGGCAGGAGGCTCAGCGGCCGAAACTCTCGCGAAGGCTGGTATAGAAACGTTCCTAATCGAACGAAAACTGGACAACTGCAAACCTTGCGGCGGAGCCATCCCGCTTTGCATGGTGGGTGAATTTGACTTGCCGTTGGATATCATCGACCGGCGAGTCACCAAAATGAAGATGATTTCGCCCTCCAACATCGCCGTCGACATCGGGCAAACGTTGAAACCACATGAATACATTGGGATGGTGAGAAGGGAAGTGCTGGACGCTTACTTGAGAGACAGAGCTAAGGAGAATGGAGCTAACGTTATAAATGGGCTGTTCTTAAAGATGGATATGCCTAAACATTGGGATGAACCCTATGTTTTGCATTACACCGAGTATGATGGGAAGAAAGGAGCTATGGGAGCCAAAGCCACTTTGGAAGTCGATGCTGTGATTGGAGCTGATGGCGCTAACTCTCGTGTTGCTAAAGCCATTAATGCTGGCGATTATGATTACGCCATTGCATTTCAGGTACATGCATATATAATATAAATTGTTCTGAGACAGATTTCAATTTTCTTTTACAAATATTTTTACCCATTTTCTAGTTATTTGTTGTTGATTTGTTTATTTTTCCCGAGAATCCATGTATGAATAAGTAGAAATTGGGATCATAATCGAACACCCTTTCACATATAAGTTGGGTCGAAATCTAACAGTAGCAAAGGCATCTCTTTACCATTCAGATGCTTAAGTATGCTTGTTATGGTAGTACTATTATTTGATGTTTGTTGGTTGAGTGTTGGTAAAGAGCTCAATGTCCCCTTAAACAAGATCTCAGGTTCTTATTCAATGCATGGTTTAGCTCAAAATCTTTCATTGTGGGGCTCATCCTTTTTGTGGAAGTGTTTCTTTTCCACTAAATTTATAGAAAGACACTAGTTTATAGAGTTAAATATATGCACTAAATTTATAGAAAGGAAGTAATCTATAGGGTTAACCGGTTAAGCGAAGAACACTAATTGGTCCTTTTTATTTGGATATAAAAGACTGAGATCACAATCTGAAAGTAGGGGAAGGGGCTGTAGATGCTAGAGATTCTAATTTTAATATCAAACCCATGATTGTGTGCACCAACTAAGCTTTGCCTTCGACAGGAAAGCATGTTCTCCACTTTATATCTTCAGTTTGGTTATTCATGAAATCGCATTGTGATTGCAGGAGAGAATCAAAATCCCTGATGACAAAATGGTTTACTACGAGAATCTTGCTGAAATGTACGTAGGAGATGATGTTTCACCGGATTTCTATGGTTGGGTTTTCCCCAAATGCGATCATGTTGCAGTTGGAACCGGGACAGTGACTCACAAGAATGATATCAAGAAGTTCCAGCTAGCCACTAGAAACAGAGCAAAGGACAAGATCCTTGGAGGTAAAATTATACGAGTTGAGGCACACCCAATCCCCGAGCATCCCCGTCCACGCAGGTTATCTGGGAGGGTAGCTTTAGTTGGGGATGCAGCTGGATATGTGACGAAATGCTCAGGTGAAGGTATCTACTTTGCAGCTAAGAGCGGGAGAATGTGTGCAGAGGCGATTGTTGAGGGGTCACAGAATGGGAAGAAGATGGTGGATGAAGGGGACTTGAGGAAGTACTTGGAGAAGTGGGACAAGAAATACTGGCCAACCTACAAGGTATTAGATGTATTGCAGAAGGTCTTCTACAGATCGAACCCTGCAAGGGAAGCTTTCGTGGAGATGTGCGCGGATGAGTATGTGCAGAAGATGACATTTGACAGCTACTTGTACAAGACAGTGGCTCCCGGAAATCCACTGGAGGATCTCAAGTTGGCAGTGAATACCATTGGGAGCTTGGTGAGAGCCAATGCACTGAGGAAGGAAATGGAAAAGTTAAACGTATGAGTTTTGGATAATTGGTCTTCCATTTCTGTTAAGATAAACCTTATAAGAATGATATTCAATTCTTGCTGCTTGTATTTAGAAGATCTAATTGCACTTTAATGCAATTCGTTATCACATAATTATGGTCAGCAGAGATCGGTTCGGTCGTCCTGCATTACCTAATTTGGTTCAGTATTTAGCCTTTAGTCCTTTTATCAACATGGCGATGTTCAACCGTTCATGATACTAAGAAAGTGGATTGAAACTTGAAAATGGTACTAAAAAAGAACCTAAATATGGTATTTCATGTATTAACGTAGGTTTATATATTTTGATCGTGAATTTTGATGTAGTATCTCAAACTCGTATTCTAAATTTAATGGAAGAAAGATTAGGTTAAGTAAATCAGATCTTGATGGTTGGCCTAGACGAGCCAAAAACCGGTGCAATTGTCTTTCACGCATTATTGTTTCAACTACATCTTTCAAATGAACATTGTAGAGGCCCATATGTGTTCGGAGAGGCTCATTTATGTTTGGGCCCGTGTAAAACAAAAAAAAATAAAATAATAAAAGTTCATTTTCAATACAGTCCATTTACAATAAAAAGAGCTCAAAGCCCAAGCCTAAATGCTAAAACTTGGCACCCCAAATACCATCAGCAACCCAGATTACACCCGAGCTTAAATAAACTCAAACACTGACTCACTACCCAAACAGATACCACCCGAGTCCAAACTACCTATTGACCCAATACTCAGACCCAACTAAATAGCCCAATACCAGAGTGGCCCAACACCCAAACAATGTCAGCAACCTAGGGTTTTCTGAAACCCTCGTGCCGCAAGCAGCCCCGACACCAAGACACCAGTCGCGCTGCAATCCATGCGAGCCTCATATCCGTCGCGGGATCTTCGTCCACCTGCAAAAGAAAGGAAAGAAAACAACAACAAGAATGGTAGCAATAACGTTTTCCTTTTTTATTTTTATTTTCAAGGCTATAAAAGCCCGATTATTCTGTAACTACGAGGAGGATACAAAAAAAAAATATTAATATCAATAAAAATAAAAAGAATCAGCAAAAAAGAGGTTTTCATTTTAATTTTTTATATTTTTTTACGAATCTATTCTTCTATTTGTAAAAATTCTTTTTCTTTTTTTTATATAACAGTCCTAAAATATAGTATAAGAAAAAAGAAAAAAATTACCTTTTTCGGGGTTCGGCCGCCATGCACGGTGGCGTCGGTCGCGGAATACTCACCGAATTCTGGGCTTGAGGGCAAAGGCTTGAGAGAAAAAAGGAAATCCCTTCTGTTTTTTTTAAAAGGCAACTGCAAGAATGAAAAAAAAAAAAATCAGAAATGTCTCTTTTATCTAAAACAAAAAACGGCACCGTTTGAGAAGGTAGAGGATCCGTGCCTTTCTACCTTAAAGGGTTTATTTTCGCATTAAGTCCCTCCATCCTATATTGTGATGCGATTAAGCCTTATTTCAATTTCTTTACATTTTAATTTTGTCCTGAGATTTACTTTTTGTTTCAAATTTGTTCTAGCTTAAACGTTTCGTTTTGGAATCTGGTTTAATTTCTCTTTTAGTCCTTTCTAGTTTATGCATATTTTATTTTGATCCTTAACCTTATTTCAATAGTTTTGTTCATTTTTAAATCATCCTTTTAATTTTATTTTTATTTCAATTGAGTATAGTTTTTTTTATTCTTTGAAATTGTTGTTTTGAATCATCTATTGTATTAATTTGTTTCATTTTTATTCTTCCAGTTGTACATTTTCTATTACCTTATTACATAGTTATTTATCTTAAAGTTTTTTTATATACTTCTTTATTTTAAAATTTAAATGATTCCTATCTTAAATGTTCATATAAATTATCATGTCATATAGATATACATGTTTTATATTAAATTATTTTATTCAATATATATTATTTGTTTCATTTTGTCTTATGTATATATTATTGATTTTATATTATTTTATGTATATATATTTGCTTTTAAATTTATTTTTGAATACATATATTTTTTATTTTAAATCTATTTATATGTATAGTTTATTTTTATAAGGACCCTATTTTATATCTTTGCTTAATTTCAAACACTTTCATATATTTTCATATATAAATTATTTATTTTAGATTAATATAGATTGCTTTGTATATTACTATTACTATTATTTTTACTACTATTATTAGTAATATTATTATGTGAACTATTATCATTATTATTATTATGTGTACTATTATTGTTATTTTATCCTATTACTATTATTATTACTTTTATAACTACTACTACTATTATTTTTATTATCACTTTTATTATTATTTATTATATTTATAATTATTATTATACTTATTATTAATAATAATATTATTATTATTACTATTCTTATTTTTGCTAATACTATTTGTTTATTAATATATTTTATTATTATTGTATTTTTGTCATTATTATTATTATTTTTATTGTACATAGTATCTATTTGTTTATTTATTTATTATTAATTTTTTTTTCGCTTTTTATTTTGTCATCTTTTTATTATTATTTTATATAGATTATTTGTTTTAATTTTTATTTATTATTGTAATTTATATTTGTTTTCCTCGTTTCACTCTATTATACATGTGTATTATAACTTATCTCCCATTTTATTATAAAATCACATCACATTTTATTCGATTTTCAAAATAAGCAAATACTCTGCGTTCTAGGGTTCGAAAGAAATGGTACCCTAACTTACTGGGTTTCGATTTTTCTCTTCGAGTCCAAAGAACTTGTTACTTTCTTTTTTTAAAAAAAAATTAAAAAATTAAACAAAAAAACTTATTTTCGGGAATTCAAAGATGTTATGTCCTAACGTATTGGATGTGACATTTTGTTATCTTGAGATAAGGATTTTTTGAATAAGGCAATGTTTTGTGTTTAGAAATTCGGAAAATAGTGCCCCAACGTGCTGGGTTTCGATTTTTTGTTTGACTAAATAACTAAATATCCTTTGACTAAAATTTTGTAAACCATGAGATGATTTTAGTTACGAGGGTTTAAAAATATCGTGTCCTAACGTGCTGGATGTGATGTTTGTATTCTTTCAGAACAAAGAAAACTCGAGTTTTAAATCAAATTGTTCAGGTTTTTCTTAAGTCATATTTTAAATGTTTATTAAATTTCAAACATTTGGACATGATTCTATCGATCAGGTACCAATTTTTGGGCGTTATGAGGGTGCTAACCCTTCCTCATACGTAACCGACTCCCGAACCCGTTTACTTGTTTTTCGTGGACCAAAATCAAATGTTTTAAAATAAAACGTTTTGCAAGGTGATCCAATCACACCTAAATAAAAAGGATTGGTGGCGACTCTATTTTCGTTTTTTTTAAAGTCGATCCTCGTTTTTACTAAAATTTTAAAAATGATTTCGACAAACATAATTTTCAATTCTATGTCCCCATGTCACGGCCGGTTAATAAAATAAGATCATATACAGGTTAAGAAAGGAAAAAAGAATTTACATGTGGAAATTATCAATTTTATTATTTTGTTTGGTGTTGGGTGGTAAAACATGGGTTTTGAATCGGTTGGCTGAATTTCTTTTTTATTTTTTGAAAAGTGGATGTGGATTGAGGTAGTGTGGGATGGATTCTTTCTTTAGCCAATGGGTATGGAATGGTTCTCATAATTGTTTTCCCCACACCGCTCTAGTGTATAAAATTATCATTTTATCCTTATATATATAACTATCAAAAGTATAAAAAATGTAATAACATATTATTAAAAATATATATCTTATGTTTAAATATTTTTTTAAAGAATTATGTTTCAATATTTACTTGATTTTTAAAAGATTGAAATATTAAAGATGTAGCACCTCTAACCCGTCTTCATTACCGGATTAAGGTTATGTGATGCTACGATGATTAACAAGTCCAATAATAAATAAAAACAATTCAGAGTTCAATTTAATCGTCATAAATCAATAGCCAATCATTATTCATAGTATATATGCGAAAATGGAACTTAAATCAGGCCTACGGAACCTAAAAATCAATTTAGAAACAAGTAAGGACTAATCTAAAGCAAAACAGAAAAATGTGGAAAATACTCTAAACAGAGGTCATACGACCGTGTGATATGGCTGAGGCCGTGTGGTGCTACTCTATACGCCCGTGTCCTCAAATCGTGTACAGTTCAAAAATACACGGCCGTGTCGCTAGGTCGTGTAACATTCATGAACCGTGTGAAAAATCCTGCACTTGAAACCAAACAGACCACATGGTCGTGTAGGGTGACCGTGTGTGGCACACTATCGTGTGACAGCCCGTGTGCACCAAAGATGACTTAAAAATCAAGCTATTTCAACTACCATTTCTTAAGTTTCAAGCCATACCATTTCCATTCATATTCACCTATTCAAAGCACATTAAAACATACCAAAACATGTCAATATATATATCATGTATCATTCAACCTAAATGCCTAACCAATGTGTCACCATTGGCACCACAATTCAAAGTTTAAACCATTTCACATTCATCAATCATAAGTATGTAACTATCATCTAAACAATAGCATCTTACCAAATTTCAAACCAAACTCGCAAGGCATGTTTCAACTCATTTATGCATACATGAACAAAGCTATGCCAAAAGTACCAAATAATAAACACTTTCACAACATTTCATAATCAAAACATAAAACAACAAAATTATGAACAAGTAAACTTTCAAACTCCTAGTACTTGCCACTTATAACTTAAATCAAAACAATTACAATTTATACCGAATCGTTGAACAGATAGTGTGATCTCCATAAGCAATCCAACCAACAGCTCGAATCCGAAGATCTACAAAGAAGAAAAACTAAAACGAGGTAAGCTTGCGCAAAGCTTAGTAAGTTTGTAATAAACTTAAACTTTAACTTACCATAAAGGATGTAATTCAAACATTTTACAAGATAATTCAATATCATTAATTACCTATACACATAACAAGTCTCACAAGGTTAGTAAGTTCATATATAAAACATGTAACTTTATCGTGTTATCAAACATATACCCAAAAACACATTTGGTACATAAACCAACCATCACATATTCACTGTACATTTAACATCTTTATTTCAAGTATTCATTTCAAATGTCCCTTTTCACATATCTATATTCATATAAATATTTCATATAAACACTTCATATAACTGTTTCATATATCTATTTCCATATAAACATTTCAGATAACCATTTCATCTAAATATTTCATTTTACCATTTCATTTACACATTTAACACATAATCATTTTGTATATCACATTTCGTTTAAATAATTCATATAAATTTCTCCATTCAATGTCTAGTTCCATATAACCGTTTCGTATATTCCGTTTCTTTTTATACATTTAACACCCGATGAACGAAATGAAATAACGTCGAATACATAAGAACAATGTTCACACAAAGTGTGCTTGTAATTGTAATTGTATTTGCTCACATGAGCTGTGGACCGGGATGTTAAACTACATGATGTTGCTCACATAAGCTGTGGAGAATCCGCAACAAATGCAGGCATGCCATCGATAGGACATCCAAGACCAACACCCAAACTGTAATAACCCTAATGACATATCATTTGAATCCTAAGCATTCGCGAGGTTCATACGGGCCACATAACATGTTCAAATCTTATATCTTTATTCACATTGTACCATTTCATGCATACATTCATATATTTCTCATTTTTCAAACATACTCATCAATTTAACTAATTCCATAATTTAATCCAAGTCATTAATTGCAATTTATCAACAAATTTAACTATGCCTAACATGAATAATAATTAACATACCTCCAAAAGCAGGAATTAATAAGTTAATCCAACATAAGAACTTACTTAGACAAAAATGGTTACGAATACAACGCCGACGACAAATTTGTTAACTTAGCTTTTTCACGATTTAAGTTTGATTGATTCGTTTCTTGATCTAAATAATAATTTTTACTCAATTAATCAATTCAAATAGTTCAAATAATTAACCTTGAAGCTTATAAGATCAACATTTTACTCTTTATGCAATTTAGTCCTTAAACCCAAAACTTTCAAATTAACCACATTTAATCCCAATTCATGTTAGCTGAAATTTCAATAATCCCTATACAGCCCATATTTATTACCTTCTTACAAGAATTTCATGCAACTTTAATATTTTAATAAATTAGTCCTTAAACTTTAAAATTAACTAAAGCCACTTTATAAAATAGTCCTATATATCAAACTTATGAATCTACCATCAAACTTCAAAACATCATAAATTCATCAATGGAATAAACCAAAACATTTAACAATTTTATAAATCAGTGTTTAGGTTAATTAGATTAAATTATAATTATCTCAAAAAAATATAAAAATTACTGAAAACGGAAATTAGACCATACACATGCAAGGACCGAAAGCTTCCATCAACAAAAATGGCTTCCCTTCTTGAATGATGCATTCGATTAAGAGAAAAATAAATTGGGAGAAGATAATGACACTTTTTTCATATTTTATGTTTTATTATTATTTAAATATAAATAATCATGTTATTATAACAAAGACAACACAAACCGTCCACTATGCTTAATTATGGGCTAAATACCATTTAAATCCCTCAATCATGGTTTATAGCTATTTGACTCAAGTAAAGTAATAACGATTAAGTTTTACGTCTTTTACAATTTAGTTCTTTTATTTAATTAATTATTCAAATGTTAAAATTTTTGGACCAAATTTTAATAAACTTTATAATCACTCCATAAATATTTAATATAAATATTTATGGACTCGATTATAGAAATGAGGTCCCAATCCTCATTTTTAAAACTACTTGATCTTCGGGATAAAACATTTGAACTTAACTATTCATTTAAATAACAAAAATTATCAAATTAAAATTTAATATAATACTATATTTGACTCATAAATATTAAATAATAATATTTATAGACTTACTCGTCAAATTTATATCCCTAAAACCACTGTTTCTGACAGCACTAAAAAACGAGTTGTTACAAAAGATAATAATAATTAAAGCAAAGCAAAGCACAGAGGGGTGGGGTGAGACAGAGATAGATAAATTTAAAATTTATGAAAGCGGCTATGATTTTTAAGATTATACATTTATAATGGAATGGAGTAGATGATGAAGTTAAATAAAATGATAATAAATTTTACAATATCTCCATTGTGATTCCTAATTTGATCTCATCTCTTAAAAGTTATCTGCGTTATCCAATAAGCTAAATTGTTTACTTCTATAACAGTATCTAAACATGGGATGTCTATCATGGTGGTGTTAAAGTGATTATGATGATGGGAAAGTGGATTGAAAGTTGAAAATGGTACTATAACATAAAGAAATAAATAAATAGAAGAGTAGGGGTAAATCTTTATCCAGTAATAGTATAAATTCATATGTTTATATTTTCTATTATAATTATAAGTAATATTTATGAAATGTGATGGAATTGATGATAAAATAAATTTTAAAATATGATTGAATTAACAATCTAGATCATATTTTAACTAAATAATACATATTTGAATAATTATAAATAGAGTAAAGCATTACAAAATATGAGGGAATTGATAATATTGGAAAAAGTAGTCAAACCTAAATACAAATAAACATAAACAAAACTCGCACGGTGAAGCTCATTTCAATAACATCATCTTTGTATATTTGTTATGTCATAATTGTTATTCCAAATTATAAATAGAAATAGAAAAAAACTAAAAATAAATCAGAATTGCTCTCATTTGTTAAATGCCATATATTAGGTGGGTTAAATAAGAAAATAGTAGTGGGTGGGCTGACCTCAGCTGTTTTGTTGAGAGTTGAAAGAATATGCTTCCACCAAAAATAGATTAGAAGAATATGCTTATATTCCGAACCAAAAACAATATTATTATTAAAGTTTGCAATGTCCTCAAAAAAAAAAAAGTTATTGTGTAATAAATTAACCTAACATCAAAGAAACATACGTAAGTTATGTTATTTGAATAAGGAAGTATTTATATGAAAAAAGAACTAATAATTCTCTCTCCTTATTATTTTTTTTGATATTAATTTATTAATTAATTAATTAATTAATTAATTAATTAATTAATTAATTATCGTTATCGAGACCATCGAAGGCCCCATTACATGAGCTGCCATTGACCTTCCAAGAAGGGACTCACTATCATCCTCAGTAAGTTGCAGGGATACCATGTGACATGGTTTGGTCGTCCGCTGATTGGATTTCATATACCCCTTGCTAGAGGGAGTGGAAACTTGTCAGTCATACAGAAGGTAACTACAACTATCTTCGTCGTTCTTATTATAGGCTGACCAAAGATGGCATTGTAAGTTGAGGGATGTTCTAAAACAATAAACTCGACCTCTCTATCATGGTGTGCTAGCCATGATCTAAGGTTATTGAAAGAATTATCGAGCTCTTCACCTAAATTGGTTGGTTCACAATGCCAAAAATGGAGATGGCTTTCTCTAAGGTTGAGTCCTTAAGATCCATTTGGTGGAATGCTTATGAACTAAGGATCTCCACTGAGTTGTCTGTGTCTACCAATATCCTTTTCATTTGGAACCCGCTATGGTAATAGATACAATAAGAGGATCATTGCCCTTTGTGTCTAATACCTTTTCTTCATCAATATCAGAAAACTGGACTTTCTAATAAAAACAAGCTCTAGACTTTTTCAAGGGCGTGGTGATTGACATGATGCTTTTGATACGTGCATTTCTTTTAGAGTTCAGTTCAGCTCAGCCCACTCAGCATTACCTCCAACTAACACTTCAATGATACCTTTCATGGGCCGCCGCAACCCTTTAATATATCATTTTTTCTTTGATAAAACTTTAATCTATCATTTATGTATTCAGCAAAGGGCCCCGTTTCTTTGTCTACCTTATCTCTTGTGTAACACCCTTTACCCCGCTCGATCGCTGAACCAGAGTAAGGTGTTACATCTTGGGTAAAGATCCTAGGCCAAGCATTGCTTTAAGTGCCTCTTCCAAATAGTAGACTCAATTGCAACTTTCAGATGGATGCAACCTTTCATTCAGTGACTCGAAGCCTCATGGAAGTGGCATTGCAAAGTGGAGTTCCTTTTATGCTGGCTTGGGTGCATTAAGGGAGGGGTCTCCAATATTCCTTAATGTTCCACTTGATGTGGGTTAGGGAAGATGTGAGTTCATGGTAGGTCTTGAATTGGTTGTAGGGTCCTCTATTTCACAGACCCTATTGTTGGATCTAAGCCTTGAGTGTAGTATATTCATTTGTAAACTTGTAATTGAGGGTATCACACTTATAAAAAGGTCATTGGACGAGCACTGATCAAGTAGCTTTCGTAATGATACGTAATTGGGGAGAGCTCAGTCACGACACTATAGTGGAATGACTTCGTGACTAAATGAATTTATAATTAATAGGTGAAAAGCTGGAACTTAATTATAAATAATTTGAGTCCTAATTAAAAAAATGTCCAATCAGTCCCTCTATTAGCTCGTTGAAACCAAAAATGAATTGCATGCTAAATCAAATGAACAAAAATGGATAGAAATGATAAAGTTAAAGAAATGAGTTATATTCAGAAATGAATATGGTTACTCACTAAGTATGGAAATGAACGAGAATTCATTTAAGGATTTTGATTATTTAATTAATTGAAGTTCAAAAATTGAATTAAATTAAATGTTCTTTGTGAATCCGTTGAATGTAGAAATTAAATATATTTTCTAATAGATTCTTTTATGGTAAAGTTGTCTTAATTTTAATGAAATTAGAATTGGGTTGAGAAAATTATTTAATTAGAAAATTAATTTAATAAATACTATTTATTTTGGGAAGTAGAAAAACATGTATTAGATTGGATTAAATTATAAAGTGTTAGGTTAAAAATCCTGTAAGCACATATAATTAGACCCAATACAGAAGAGACCCAAAACCCCTCATGACAAGCATGCACTACAAGAATATAGGGCTTTAGCGGCGTTTTTAGTGGCGTTTGGTTAAAAAACGCCACAATAATTACACATTTGCGGCGTTTTAATCAAAACGGCGCAAAAAACTAGACAATAGCGGAATTTTTCCGTAAAACGCCGGTAAAAACTAAGAAATAGCGGCGTTTTCTAAAAAAATACCGCAATAAACTGAGAAATACCGGCGTTTTTATAAAAGCATACAAAAGGTAGTGAAATAGCAGCGTTTTCAGGAAAAGCGCCAGTAAAGGTAAGATATAGCGGCGTTTGTAAAAAAAAGCTACTAAAAATCTAATTATCTCAAAACTCAAACGGCGCCGTTTTTGTTTCCCGTTTAATAATTTAATATAAAACAATGTAAAAAGGCACAATAATAGCGGCGTTTTTACTAAAATCGCCACAACAGACGAGAGACATAGTGACGTTTGTATGAAAAACGCCAAGAAGGTAGCAATAGCGGCGATTTCGTAAAAACGCCGGAAGTATCTAATTATCTCGAACCAAACGCACCGTTTTGGTTCCCGTTAATAATTGAATATAAAAAATGTAAAAGGCCCAATAATAGCGGCGTTTTGTTTAAAACGCCACAAAACATTGAGATATAGCGGCGTTTTGAATGAAACGCCACTAAATGTAATAAATAGCGGCGTTTTTTACCACAAACGCCGCTAACAATCTAATTATCTCAAAACCTAAAGCGGCGCGCTTTTGGTTCCCGTTTAATAATTCAACATAAAAAATTGTAAAAAGGCACAATATTAGCGGTGTTTTTATTAAAAATGCCACAAAAAATCAAATTGTTTCAGAACTAGATCGGCGCCGTTTTGGTCCTCGTATAATAAATCAATATAAAAATTATTTTATTTTGGGGTTTACTATTTAGGGTTTATGATTTAATGTTGATAGTTTAGGGTTTCAAGTGTAGTATGGTGTAGGTTTGGGGTTTACTAAAGATTTAAGAGTTTAGAGTTTTAGAATCTATATTTAATGGTTTAAGGGTTTAATGTTTCGTGTTTTTGCTTGGGTTTGGGTTTGGGTTTAAAGTTTTAAGATTTATGATTTTGTATTTAAGAGTTTAAGGGTTGAGTGTTTATGGATTAGAAATATAAATTAAAAATGTACATATATTTTGGGGTATAAAACCTAAACCACTAAACCCCTAACCTTTAATCTGCAAATTTTAAACCCCAAAACATTTTAACCCTTAAATTATTAAATCTTAAATCCCAGACCTACATCATACACACTGTACTCAAAATAGTAATCCCTAAATATGTACCCCTAAATTAATATATATATATATAGTTTAGGGTACTTTAGTATGGGATATAGTTTAATGGTTTAAGGTTTAGAGGGTTTTAGGATAAATAGTGTCATTGTTTTATGGTTTAAATATCAGGGGATATAATTTAGGGTTATGAATAATTCAGACCATGGTTAAGGCTTAGGGGCTAGTGTTTTATGGTTAATTTATGGTTTAGGGGATATAGTTTGGAGTTTAGGATTATGAGGATATAGTTTAAAGGTATAAGGTTTAGGGTTTTGATTAATTAATGTTCATAATATTAGGTATTTTGATTATATAATAATATTATAAAAATGTAGAGTGTAAATGATACTTTATTATTAGTGGCGGTTTTATTAAAAACGCCACAAAAGATAGAATTACCATGCGTTTTTTGAAACGCATACAAAATATATGCATTACCGTGTTTTTTAGGAACGCATACAAGGTTATGTCAATTAAACGACATTTATTAGTGGCGGTTATTAAAAACGCCACAAAGAATAGTGAAACGGCACCGTTTTATGTTCTAATTAGTGGCGCCTTTAATAAAACGCCACAAATATGTTCGTTTTATTGCTATTATTACTAGCATTTTATTCCAAAACGCCACAAATTTGAGAAAAACGACTGCGTTTTGATAATTTTTTTAGTGGCGTTTGTATAAAAACGCCGCAATAGGGATAAATTTTATGTTGAAACGACGTCGTTCTTTTTACATCCATTTCTACATTCTCTCCGATTTTAGCATATCCCTAAATTTTCAAAGACTCATCCAAATCCCTAATTTCTCCTATCTCACCGATTTCTTATCTTCCCCGATTTCTGCTATCTCCCCCAATCGCTAATATCTTCATTCCTTCTATCAATCCCCTCCGAATCCCATAATTGTTCTTCGATTCTGTTACGTTCATTACCAAAACCAAAAGAACCCTAAAAAAAACTAAACAGAAGACCATTTCTCATAAGGCTCTCAACTGAAAGCGCTGCGTTTATTACCGAAACGAGAACCCATCGCCGACACCAAAAACGACGCCCACGGCCGGACCCTATTCGCCTTCTAAAACCCATCCTGACGCCGTTGCTTTGCTTTCAACTGAAAGCACTGCGTTTATTACCGAAATGAGAACCCATCGCTGACACCGAAAACGACGCCCACGGCCCGACCCTATTCGCCTTCTAAAACCCATCCTGATGCCGTTGCTTTGCTTTCCCCTATTGCCTTATCTCTCCTCATTGCCGCTCGTTATGCTAATCATCCAATATTGGCTACTACTGAATCAAGCATTTTGCAAATTTGAAAGTTGGTAAGCTCTTTTATTTGAGAATTACAAGGTTAATATATGAACTAATTTAGCTTTGCATGTTTAGTCTTTGGGATAAAATGAAAATTTGTTGGAGAGATGTGAGAATTGGAAATGAAAAAAAGTAGTATTATAATTAATTTCTAAGGGATGTAAGTTTGTATTTAATCAAATTAGGTGTAATCTTGATTGTTGATATCGCTTGTTTGCATTTGTTTGGTTAATCGCAGCTTTGTAATTTCCAACATCAACGGGCTTGTAAGTCGTTGCCATTGAAAAGCTTGAGGTATTTTTTGGAAACTTTTGCTTCAAATTTGAGTTTAGTTTTTATTTTGCTTCTTTTTAACTTGATTGTCTAATTGGTTTCTCGTTATAGGTTAAGAACTGATGGGATGATTGATTAATTTGTTAAAAATTTGGGTTTCTATTGCTTCGTATTGTTGATTTAGTTTGCTGATGATCGTATGGTTCATTTCTTGATGGTAATTGAAGTTTCATTGCTTGCATTTGGATAAGGATTTCAGTCAGTGACTACAATCAATGGGTTATTTTAAGGGTTAGATGGGTTTTACATGATTTTTCCTTTTCAATTAGGCTTTATATGTGTATGTAACTTGTATGTCAAATGAACAAGCCTTTCTTTTTTAATAAGACATGGAGAAAGAATTTGGATGGTTGACTGGTATCCAACAGGGGGAAAATTGAATGAAAAGATGAGGTTGCACTCGTTTGGAATCTGAAGTTGTATTCTTTTCATGGTTGCGCTAAAATGAATTAGATGTTGATTAGTATTATTCTAAGGTTTTCTGAACCTCCAATAGTCTGATGCCACTAAATTTTCATATTAAAATTTTTGCAATTGTAGGTACATTAAAATTTGTTTCGTTGTGATAGAAATTTGCTAAGTGTGCACTTCATTGGAGGTTTAATATGAGGCTTCTATTTAAAGGACAGTCAAGCATTTGCTATGTTTTCTTTTGTTTGTTTGATTGATTTTTGATTGATATTGGGTTCACTAAAATTTTAGCAATAATGTTTCCCAATTGACATCCATTTTGCTCTTTTGTTCACCATTTTCCCATCCGTTTTGCTCTCTTGTTCACCATTTCGTCGTTCTGCCTGCAGGCTCATCTCTCTTAACGTATCCGCGCCGTGACCTCTCTATCCCAGCTTCCTCCAGTGGCTGATCTAATCCCTCTCTTGGATTCAAGTTGCCGACATACCCAGCAAATTAAATAAGATAAATATTGAAACGTTAATCGTATTTTGAGGATTGATTTATACTTGAGATTTTGAGTTATTTACTCTTGGCTATATTTTCTGTTTTCGATCCTACTTATTGCTACTCCTTCTCATCGATTTTTTTTTAAAAGCTACGAGATTAGTTGAAATAGCAGACTATTATCGCCGTTTTTCTCCTTACACTGCTATTTGGGGCCGCGATTTGCTGCCATTGATGCGATTTGCTACGATAACAATTTGCTACGATGAACAAGCCTTTCTTTTTTATTCTATTAAAAATCATAAAAATTTAAACTTAATAATATTAACCACTATTTTTAATCAAATCAATTCTAAAATCTGAATTAAGCATTACAAAATTAATAACATTATTTATAAATACCAAAATATATAACATTTATTAAATACAAATACCAAATTAAATAAAATAATATAACATTTATTAAATACATAATTAGCTAATAATATTAATAATTAAATTTCATAAAATTAACCTTTAAAACTTGAATTAAATTGCATTCATCATATTGTATTTGACAAATTAAACGTAAAATAATAATAACTTCACAATTTATTATTAATTTATTCTATCAAAATCATAAAATTTAAACTTAATAATATTAACCATTATTTTAATCAAATCAATTCTAAAATCGAATTAAACATTAAAAACTTAATAATATTATTTATAAACACCAAAATATATAACATTTATTAAATACAAATACCAAATTAAGTACCTAAATAATATAACATTTATTAAATACATAATTAGCTAATAATATTAATAATTAAATTTCATAAAATTAACCTTTAAAACTTGAATTAAATTGCATTCATCATATTGTATTTGACAAATTAAACGTAAAATAATAATAACTTCACAATTTATTATTAATTTATTCTATTAAAAATCATAAAAATTTAAACTTAATAATATTAACCACTATTTTTAATCAAATCAATTCTAAAATCAATTAAGCATTAAAAACTTAATAACATTATTTATAAATACCAAAATATATAACATTTATTAAATACAAATACCAAATTAAATAAAATAATATAACATTTATTAAATATATAATTAGCTAATAATATTAATAATTAAATTTCATAAAATTAACCTTTAAAACTTGAATTAAATTGCATTCATCATTTTGTATTTGACAAATTAAACGTAAAATAATAATAACTTCACAATTTATTATTAATTTATTCTATTAAAAATCATAAAAATTTAAACTTAATAATATTAATCACTATTTTTAATCAAATCAATTCTAAAATCAATTAAGCATTAAAACTTAATAACTTTAGTTATAAATACCAAAATATATAACATTTATTAAATACAAATGCCAAATTAAATACCAAAATATATAACATTTATTAAATACAAATACCAAATTAAATAAAATAAGATTCAAAGTATATAATTTGGAAACTGACGGGTTGCCTCATATCTCATATTAGATATAATGGATCCTCCTAGGTGTAACAATGCCGCGTATGATGAATCTTAAAGAATACATAACTTACATAGGTTTAAGATCAAATTTCATAACTTACATAGTACTTGTATAGATAAAAAAGATTCAAAGTATATATTTGGAAACTTGACGGGTTGCCTTATATCTCATCATTAGATATAATGGATCCTCCTAGGTGTAACAATGCCGTATGATGAATCTTAAAGAATACATAACTTACTTAAGTTTAAGATCAAATTTCATAACTTACATAATACTTGTATAGATAAAAAAAGATTCAAAGTATATAGGTTGAAACCGACGACGGTTTGCCTTATATCTCATCATTAGATATAATGGATCCTCCTAGGTGTAACAATGCCACGTATGATGAATCTTAAGAATACATAACTTACATAAGTTTAAGATCAAATTTCATAACTTACATATTACTTGTATAGATAAAAAAAAAAATTCAAAGTATATAGGCTGGAAACCTGACGGGTTGCCTTATATCTCACTGTTAGATATAATGATCCTCCCTAGGTGTAACAATGCCGCGTATGATGAATCTTAAAGAATACATAACTTACTTAAGTTTAAGATCAAATTTCATAACTTACATAATACTTGTATAGATAAAAAAAAGATTCAAAGTATATAGGCTGGAAACCTAACGGGTTGCATTATATCTCACTGTTAGATATAATGGATCCTCCCTAGGTGTAACAATGCCGCGTATGATGAATCTTAAAGAATACATAACTTACATAAGTTTAAGATCAAATTTCATAACTTACATATTACTTGTACAGATAAAAAAAAAAGATTCAAAGTATACAGGCTAGAAACCTAACGGGTTGCCTTATATCTCACTGTTAGGTATAATGGATCCTCCCTAGGTGTAACAATGCCGTGTATGATGAATCTTAAAGAATACATAACTTACTTAAGTTTAAGATCAAATTTCATAACTTACATATTACTTGTATAGATAAAAAAAAGATTCAAAGTATATAGGCTGGAAACCTGACGGGTTGCCTTATATCTCACTGTTAGATATAATGGATCCTCCCTAGGTGTAACAATGCCGCGTATGATGAATCTTAAAGAATACATAACTTACTTAATTTTAAGATCAAATTTCATAACTTACATAAGTTTAAGATCAAATTTCATAAAGTACATAATTTTAAGTTAAGATCAAACTTCATAACTTACATAATTTACGTAACTTACATAGTACTCAGTTATATATATGATCATAGCATTACTTACATAAATTATTAATTAACAATTTAGCTGTGTAATTTATTGTCAACTTTAGACTTCAACAACTACGAAATTGATAGGAGTTGGATGAAATTGTCAAGGGTAAGCAACGGCTATCGAAATGGAGTAGAAACTTTTTTGAATTTCGCATTTCAAAATGCAAGCCAAGAGAATATGATTCTTTGCCCGTGTAAGACGTGTTGCAATATTAACTGGCATTATCGTGAAGTGGTCTACGAACATCTAGTTGTTAATGGCTTTGTCCGGGGGTACAAAAAATGGTTTTTTCATGGAGAGTGTACATCTAGTGGAACATCTTCATCGATGAATCTGGGGTATTCTAATAGTGCTTTCAATCTGAATGTTAGAGACGATAACATGGAAGGCATGTTGTGGGATGCTTTTAATATGCGCAGTGATGGTTTCGGGACATTTCCACCTCACTTGGGTGCAATCGATGATCATAATTTTGGTGGAAATACTTTCACCAAAATAAGAAGAAGTGTCTGGGATGAATGACCAAATGAAAAGCGGCGAGGTTCTACACGTTACTTGGTGAAATGAATGAAGAACTGTATGAGGATCAAAATTTTCCAAACTGTCATTCTGTATTCGTCTTTTTCACTTGAAATGTTTGGGGGGGTGGACCGAAAATCGTTGACAATGTTGTTAGAGTTTCTGCAAGAAATGTTCCCGTTTGCAAAAATCCCTCAATCTTCCAAAGACATGAAGAAATTGATAAAGGATTTGGGCCTTGGCTACAACAAAATTCACAGTTGCCCAAATGACTGCATGTTGTATTGGGGCGACCGGATAAATCAATAGTGTGTCATGTATGCGGCCAATCCCGTTAGATTAATAGAAATACAGAGGATGGTAACGAGGATGAACATGATACACAGTCAAGGAAGAAGCCAGTTAAGATTTTACGGTATTTTTTGCTAATACCAAGGCTTCAACGACTTTTCATGTCGTCGAAGATAGTCGAATCAATGACGTGGCACCGTGATGGACGAACAGATGATGGGTTGTTAAGGCATCCTGCAGATTCTTTAGCCTGAAAATCTTTTGACTCCAAATTTTCAAGCTTTGTAAGCGATCTTCGGAGTGTGAGGCTTGGGCTAGCATCCGATGGATTTAACCCTTACAAACTCATGAGCACAATGTCTGATGATTTGGCCTGTGGTGCTTATTCCTACAATTTGCCTCCATGGGTTTGCATGAAACAATCTTCTTTTATCTTGTCTATGATTAAACACGAGAGAAAGGGTCGGGAATGATATTGACGTATATTTGCAGCCACTTGTTGATGAGTTAAAACAAATATGGGCTGGTGTTCAGACATACGATGCAATGAGAAAAGAGAACTTTAATTTACGTGCGGCTTTAATATGGACTATTAACGACTTCCCGGCTTATGCTAATTTATCTGGTTGGAATACCAAGGGACGTTATGCTTGTCAGTGTTGTGCTGTGCAGACATGTTCGCAATGGTTATATAATGGGAATAAGTTCTCTTACATGGGGCATCGTCGGTGGTTACCCGAAAATCATACATTTAGATTTCAGAGTGCTCAGTTTGATGGTACTGAAGAGTTCAGACCAGCTGCTTCGTAGACCGGTGGATCCGAAATATTCTTAATGTTGAAAGATATGAATTTCATTTATGGGAAGATGAATCAACCGGCCAACCCGCAAAGAAATAGAAGATTTAGGGATGAATGTGATGATGAATCTGATGAAGAGGATGATCCTAATGAGGCGAACTTGTGGAAAAAAAGAAGTATTTTTTTTGAGTTGCCTTATTGGGAGCATCAGATTTTATGTCATAATCTTGATGTCATGCACATAGAGAAAAATGTCTGCGAGAACATCATTGGGACTATTTTGAATGTCGATGGAAAATCGAAAGATAATCTTCAGAATTGACTTGGTTTAGTCCACATGGGAATTCGGCGTGAGCTTCATCCCCGAGCACTTCCGAATATGAAATATCAGTTGCCACCTACAATTTTTTCAATATCAAAGACGGAGAAAGAAGTGTTCTGTACGGTGTTGAAGGATATAAAGGTCCCAGATGCGTATGCATCAAATATATCGCGATGTGTGAGTCTTAAGGATCGAAGACTACATGGCTTAAAATCGCATGACTATCACATCTTGATGTAAGACTTATCGCCGTTGCTATGCGGTCTTGTATGTCAAAAAGGTGACGGCTCTCGTAATTAAACCGTCGAATATAATGAAAGGCATTTGTAGTAAAGTTTTGAATGTTCAAGAATTAGAGGACTACAAGATCGGGCGCATTGACTTTATGCAATCTAGAAGATATTCTCGCCTTCTTTTTTCACTATTATGGTGCACTTGTTAATTTATCTCCCGCGTGAAGCACTTCTTGGTGGACCCATTTTCTATCGATGGATGTATCCCATTGAAAGGTCATAATTTATTTACAAAATATTCCTTCATTCAGCTCAATGCCCATAATAGTTGCAACTTTTGATAATATTGTATACCGTGTTTAGGTTCCTTTCCAAATTGAAGTCATACTGCCGCAATAAGCGTTATCCAGAAGGATCAATAGCCGAGGGCTACTTGGCAGAGGAATGTATGACTTTCTGTTCGAGGTATTTGGAAGATGTTGAAACAAGAATGGGCTCACAGATTATAATTTGGCCAGAACTTATTTATTTCAAAGTTTCGGAGAACCGATCAGCAAAGTCGAAATTGCAGAATTAGACGATAGATCATAGGTCCAAGCACATCGATACGTTCTTTTTCATCACGATTCAATGGAACCATTTCGGAAGTAAGTTCTAGAATTTGATAAATACTCATCAATTATAATTTATTTGTCTTCTAACAAAGTAAAACCTTTTTTTTACCATAGTGAGTACAAACATATATTGAGAGCTCGTTCACGATCCCGAAGATTAAACCGATGAAAAATTAATAAGTTGTTCGCAGAATCATTCCATGAATGGTTAAGCCAAATGGTATGCAATTTAAATTTTCATTGACAAGTAATAATGTTTTCTCATAACTTTCATAATTACTCGATTTACTTTCGACTCAATATGTTTGGAGTCGGAATGAAGTAAATGACGACGTTAAATGGCTTTCACAAGGTCCAAACAAAATAGTGAAAAGATATAGTGGCTTCCTCATCAACGGATACAGATTTCATACAAGGTATCGCGAGAGATTGAGGAGAACCCAAAATTGCGTAATTGTTGTTAATTCTTCGATTACAAGTATGCTAGTGCTAGGGACAGTAATCCGGTTGAGGGGAATTTGGAATATTACGGACTTATTACTGACATCACTGAGTTGGATTATTACGGCAAATGCAAAGTTGTCTTATTTCGAGGTGATTCAATGATGTGAATACTGCTCATGAAATTAAAAATGATCAATATGGCTTTACAATGGTGAATTTCTCTCGATTGATTCACAGGAGAACAAGCGATGGATGAGCCGTTTGTGTTTTCTTCTCAAGTTAAACAAGTTTTTACTCGAAGATCCAACTGATGAGGGTTGGTACGTTGTACTTCAAAACACCCTAGAGACTTGTTCGACATTGGCGGTGGAAGTAGAGATGACATAATCGAAAGATCGAAACTTTGCCTTTTCTAGAACAAGACTTAAGCTGAAAATATCCTAGTACTAGTCAACAATTTCAATGGGTTCGTCGGGATGTGGACGAAGGTATTTCTGAAATATGATGTAGTAAGATTTAACGATTTATTATTTATATGTTATATTATAGTTTTCATGTTGGTCATGTTATATAATTTAACTGCTTTTAAATGTCCTATTATTGTTGTTATTTGTTACTAAAATTTTGAACTATTTTATGTGTATTGTAGGAAAATGCCTAGAAGGCGATTATGAGGTTTAAATATTGTCCTAATACTCCAAATCCGGAAGAAGTAAATAGTGGACAAGATACGCTTGTTGGATCTTCTAGTCTGCTGGACATAGATGACGAGCATGGACAATTCCAAAGTAATGTTAAGTTTATTTTACATTCATGTTGAATTTTATTATTGATTCATTTTCAATTTTAATATAATAATATATCATTTTTCAAATTTGAGGGTGGTGGGACGAGCGAGCTCGGGACGTACATTACTTATAGATTTATACGACTTAGAGCCTCTTGGCGTGTTGAAGTAAGGAGAAACAATCATGGCTAGCCTATCGGATCTGAAGCTCATTGTTGGCGTGCTATTTGGGCATTATAGCACGAAATGCGAATATGTTGCCCATTAACTACGAATCATGGCATCACGTGCACGATGCCAACAAAAATCGAGCTCTCGATAATATTAAGGTAATAAAAGGTGAAAGTAATCTATAATACTTTAATTTAACTTTCATTTATATTAACTTTTAAAAATTTTTTCTAGGGTAAATTTGCTTTAGAGGTCTCCGATGACTATGTTAAGAAGATGTTGGGTAAAAAAGGAGAGACAATAAAAGCACCTAAAAAACAATATTTTAAGAAAGACATAAGCCTCGACAAAAATTGCGAAATGTCCCACGGAATGTTGAGGTACCAATGGGAAGATCAAGTTAGATTCTAGAATTCAAAGAAAGGAGAGGTATTACGTACTTTCAAAGTCTTATAAATTTTTAGGTTTATCGATTTACTATATACATAATTCAAATTCCATTATGTAGGACCGTGAGCGAGTTGGAACAAATACCGCATGAAACAACAATTCACGCACATGGCGTGTTCGAAGTTTTGCTCGTGTAATGAGGCGAGGTATTATAATTTATTACTTCTTTCAAATATTAATTACTTTATACTATTAAATTATATTTTTCTACTATAATGTAGGAAGTTTAAATCAGTCAAAAGTTGGACTCCTTGACTTTTTGACATTACGTATAGGAAGAAGGATGGATCTTGATGACATCCGAAGGTGCGAAATTTTAGTATATTTACTTAATAAAATTTGATTTATTATAAATATTTATAATGTTTAATTACAATAGTTTAATTCATCGTTTGTAGTTTTAAATTTATAATTTTAAGTTATGTTCTATTCCTTTTTATTATATATTTCGTTTCTAACTTTTTTATTGATTTATTAGGATAAACTAAAGGAGAAGAAGGCGGAATATGAAGCGGTTGCTTCGTCTGACAGTTCTGTTAATCTCGAGGAGATTGATAACAGAATTATTACTGATGTTTTGGGTCCTGAAAGGTACGACTGCTTCGATTGATAGTTTCGTTAATCTTGAGTATATTTATAACAAAATTATCACTAATGTTTTGGGTCTTACAAGGTATGGTCGGGTTCGATGTCAAGGATCAGGTGTTACCCCGACTCAATATTTTGGATATGGCTCCCGGCAATACATGCCTTCCGGGAGTCAATCTCGTGCTGAAGTTCAGAGATTGAAAGACCAGATATCTCTGATGGAAGCGAGCACGGTGAGCAAATTTCTAGGCTTAGAGGAGGCGGCATATCGCTCAACAAGCGAGGCAGCAGAGAGTAACGAAAGTATGAAGAACTCTAGCTACAGCTGCAGACTATGATGTAGTTGTTCCAGTAGTAGTCGCAGAGGCCGCCCTCTTAAACATTTGTTTTATTCTTGTAAGATTTTTTTTAACATTGTTACAGTTAACATTATTGTAAAATTTTTTGAATTATGCTTCATTTATTAATAAATATCATATATCTTTTATTAAATTTGAAGTATCGTTTAGATTTAATGCTTTTAGTGAGATTTAAATGTTTTATTTACTGCATTGGGTTGGAATTATATGCAATTACTCTTTGTTTTTGGTTGGGTTTTAATGCGAGGAGGGTAGGATATTGCGTAAAAATAGACTCGCAAATCTGTGCAAATTAGCGGCGTTTTGTTAGAACGCGCTAAAGACTCCACATTTAGCGGCGCTTTTATAAGAAACGCCGCTAAGGGTGTGGTCTTTATGATGTTTTTATGAAAGCGCCGCTAAAGTGTGGACTTGTAGCGTTTCTTATAAAAGCGCCGCTAAAGGTGTGGACTTTAGCGGCATTTCTTATAAAAGCGCCGCTAAAGGTGTGGTCTTTAGCGGCGTTTCTAACAAAACGCAGCTAAAGGTCTGATCTTTAGCGTTTCTTATAAAGCGCGCTAAAAGTCAAGACTTATAAGCGTTTTTCACAATAAACGCCGCTAACTTTATGGCGATGTTTTAACGACGTTTTTGGCGGCGCTTTCAAAAGCGCCGCAAATAATATTAGTGGCACTTAAAATTGCCGCTAAAAGCCATAAAAACGCTGCTAAAAGTCTGTTTTGGTGTAGTGATGATGGGCGACAACCCTAGTAAAATAACTAGGGTTAACCGCACCTCTCTCTCCTAATTCAACTAGGAGACTATTTTTTTATTAAATAAATATTATTTGTATTCTACTAGTTCAACTAGGGTTTCATTTCCTCTCCTTATAAATAGATGGCACCGGTAGGGTTAAAAACACATCATAAGAACAAAAGTTCTACTTAAGTTTTCAATATTGTTATTTTGTCCGAAAATAGTAAGAATTTATTTCTAAATATAAATTCTATTTTCGAGAATAACAATTCTACTGGTTTTTATAAGAGAGAGATTTACTTTCCTACTAGAAGTAAAAAGAAAAAAATTCTGATTCTGTGTTTGATTCGAAATTGTTTGAGCCCACACTCGAAGCAGTTCATGGTACAAGAATAGCGGATAAAGTCGTTCGATTGAAAGTCGGGAACATCTAGGATCCGTCTCACTCAAAGAACATGTATTATTTCGGGAAAAAGTTTATTATAATAAATATCACAAACCAACTTAGTTTTCAAATTTTTTTTATTTTTCTAGTGTACAAGAATACTGTTCTCGAACCGAATATTTTCCAACACTTAATCCCCCATGCTTTGGCGTTTATATAGAAGGGTTCACCCCACTGTGATCTATTCATATAAATCATGCATGATAACTTTTGAATAAATAAAAAAATTAGTATTATTTATTTTATATGAAAAGCTTTTATTTGTTAAATATATATTAATAAAGATAGTAATTTGAACTGATATGAAAGAAGTATTAGATGGATTCAAATTTTACATGAATGACTAATACAACTTTTATTGCTAAATTCAACATTTAAATTAGAAAGTGTAATTTTGATATCATATTATAAGTAAATTTGTCTCTATATTTTATTTTCATTGATATTTGTCATTATATTTTGAATATATGAATTAATTTATCACTCAATTTTATATGATTGAATTTTACTATTAAACTTTAAATTTTATTAAATTGTGCAACAACTTTGATATTTTTAATTAAAGTTTACCCTCAATATTAATTGAATGGTTTGAAAATATAATTTAATAAGAAAAATTATTTCAAATATTCAATTTTAATTGATAAAATAGTTTAATTTATAAATATTAAAAATTAATAAATTAACTTATAATTTTATTTAATGAAATAAATACTTGAAAAAATAAAATTCATATATAAAAATAAATTTATTTTAAAATAACCATTTTATTAATTTTAATATTATTTTAATTACCTTGTTAATTTCAAAAATTAAAATAATATATAAAAGATATTTTATTAAGTTTTGTCTTCAAATTTTTGAAATTGAGTAGCAAAACACAACAAAAAAAAAAATCAATTTTAACCAGAAAATTCAATCAAATAAAAGTAAAAAGACAAAATTAGTGATAATTTTCAATTTACGTCTAAAGTAGTGTCAAATTAACATAATAACCTTTTAAATTATTAAAATATTAATTTCACAAAAGAAATTATGTAAATGTGTAAAATTAACTTATTTTTACGATGAATCCTCCAAATTTAATATGTTTTAGTACATGTTTTCAATAAATAAAAAGAGGAAACCATCAGA
Source organism: Gossypium rotundifolium (assembly GCA_025506655.1). Lineage (NCBI taxonomy): Eukaryota > Viridiplantae > Streptophyta > Magnoliopsida > Malvales > Malvaceae > Gossypium > Gossypium rotundifolium. The sequence goes on from CP106723.1 coordinate 38,182,205, forward strand.
AATTATTATTACATTTGGGTAAGTTGTCGAATAAGTAATGACCAAAAGAAAAAGTTACCAAATAAGTAACCAAAATATCTTGCCAAAAGAAAATTCTTTATTAGTAAATTGTTCCTGAATTATACTCTAATTTTAGTTAATTATACTAAACATCCTCATTTTTATTTTAAATTAATTCTTAAACTTTAAAACATCCTAATTACCTCCTAAACTATGGAGGTTATATTAATAAGATCATTTCGTTATTAAAATTGTCAATTTAACGTTAAATAGACTCATATGTCATTATTTACAATAAAATAAATATTGAAAAAATCTTGAATTTGAGATTTTAAAACGTTTAAAGAAACTTTATCGTTCACTCTCTCTTTCTTAAATTTTATTTTATTTTAATTTTTAATTTTAAAATTGTGAGATAATATTTTATTTTTTGAAATTTATTTTAAATTATATCACATAAGATTTGATATTTCATTGAATGATTAAATTAGCGATTTTAATAATAGAATGACTTGATTGATATGACATCGATAGTTTGAGTACGTAATTAGAATGATTTAAACTTTCTGATTAATTTAGACTGAGGGTCATAGTCTGGAGATGTTTAGTGTAATTAACTCTTAATTTTTATATTAGCTTTTAAAAATTTTTTAAATAAATTACATTAGTAGTCATCCAACTATTTTTTTTTGGTCGCCCAAACTATTTTGGGTTTATGGGAGTTTCTATTTTATGTTAGTTAGACTAAAAAAATGCAAAATTAAATAGTTAGATAATTATTTTATAAATTTTATATTTAGATGATAAAAGAATTTACTTATAATTAGATAATTATTTTATAATTTTTTATAATTGAGTAAAAAAATTAATATGTCACCTCTATTTTTATTTATTTATCATTTCTGTGAAAAGGAAAAACAAAATACTTTGATTAAAGAGAAAAAATAACAAACAAAGAAAGAGGAATTAAAAAGGATCGGAAAAGGCAAGCAAATCTTAGCTGTAGAAAGTGGAAACCATCCATCCAACCATCGGCCACAATTTCTTCTTGGCAAGCCAACAAAAACTTGAAATAATCTAAAACAAAATCAAGCACTTTTTGGTAGATTCTTTCCAGGTAGCGGCGGTGTATTCGGTACACACTCAAAAATATAATTTTAACTCCAGGCCAGAAAGAGTAGGAAAGTCGAAAATTTTGGTGCCTTGTTCGAAGTTTATTGGTCCAGTTCCTCCTATAAATACCAAAAGCCGAATTAAAAAGCCTATTTTTTTCTTACATATCACTTTGCTTCCCTTAAGTTAAGCGCGCTCTCTCTCCATCTCTCTCTCTCTCTCCCATTTCAGATCTCAAAGGTTTGTTTCCTTTTCTTAACTAGTTTCTGATCTTTATTTCCAGTTGTAATTCTTGAATTCTAAGCTATGGGGTTTGTTTCTTTGTCCAAATATAATTTGGGTTTTGTTTATTAATCCGAACCATTATCTGGGTTTGCTCTGTTTGCTTGTTTCTGATAGTCATGTTATTGCTTTCTTCTAAGATGCAATATTGATTAGATCTATACTATCGGTTTCTTTATTTCATTGACATTTCTTTCATTTTAGCTTGGAATTTGGAAACATAGTATTCTGGTTGGGTATCTCTTGAAATGTTGGGCATTGTGTTTCTGGATTTTTCTTATGTTGCCTTGAGTTAAATGTTTGGGAGAAGAGATAACTCATCTTTTGATGCTTTGGAGGAATTGTTTGAAGATAAACCCGGTTATTATTTTCAATGATTTGTGAAAAGGGGTTCCTCAATATTGAAATTCCTGAAATCAACATTCAATTTGGGGATTATCCATAAGGGATATTTGATCCCGTTCACATGATTATTTATTTCAAGTTTGTGAAACTAATGTTGAGAATGTGATTAATGGAAGGAATATGGTAACTCACACCAAGTTAACCAGATATGGCGTCCAAATTTTATATAGAAGAAACCTGATTTGCCTTTTTGAATAAATTTGTAATTTGTTATTGACTAGACGTGTGCTTTGAAAGAAGTGGGATCTCTGCATTTTTCTATTCGGTTGTAGGAGCTAATTTTCTGACCAGGATTTTGTATAATGAATACAAAATGGATACCTTTGGTTTCATAGCATAAGTCCCTTGCTATTGTTTTCTGGCTATGATTGAAAGGAATGATAGATCTATCGGTTCCTTTTGCTTTTAGTTCTTTTTAATGTTTGTTCATTATTATTAAGATAGAAATAGATGCTTGCTTTGATGGTTTCTATATTTTTGAATGCAAGCTTGTCTTGGAACCACAATTCATGTTTATTTCTTTGGCAACTATTTGTTTGCATGTGACATTTGCTTCTTGCTAGTTTTAAAAATTGAGACATGCATTCTGGGTGTGAGTCATGCAGCTTATTGATTATATTACTTCATACCTCGTTTCAGGCCTAGACGCTGTTTCCTGTTTCAAAGAGTGAGATGGCGACAACATCAGCAGCTACATTCTCGATCGGATCAACTGTCTCCTTTGGAAGAAGGGGGAGTCCACTTCTGCTAACAAAACCTTCTGCTGCAAGGTGCACCTCACAGAATTCACTTGCAAGTTTCAGTGGCCTCAAGGCAGCAACATCCGTGAACTGTGATTCTGAATCCTCCTTCATTGGCAAAGAAAGCAGTGCAACTCTTAGGGGCTCTTTCGCACGGAAAGCGCAGAAGCCAAACCAGAGTTCTCACCATGGCTTACAGCTTCAAGCATCTTACAAAGTGGCAATACTTGGAGCTGCTGGAGGGATTGGTCAGCCACTGGCACTTCTAATCAAGATGTCCCCGCTAGTTTCAGCCCTGAATCTATATGATATAGCAAATGTCAAGGGAGTGGCCGCAGATCTCAGTCACTGTAATACTCCTTCTCAAGTTCTAGATTTCACTGGTGCTTCTGAATTAGGAAATTGTTTGAAAGGTGTGAATGTGGTGGTTATCCCTGCTGGTGTTCCAAGAAAGCCCGGTATGACTCGTGATGACCTCTTCAATATCAATGCCAACATTGTTAAGACTTTGGTCGAGGCTGTTGCTGATAATTGTCCCGATGCCTTCATCCATATTATTAGCAATCCGGTTAACTCCACAGTACCAATTGCTGCTGAAGTTCTGAAGCAGAAGGGTGTTTATGATCCAAAGAAGCTTTTTGGTGTTACCACATTGGATGTTGTGAGAGCTAACACATTCGTCGCTGAGAAGAAAAACCTTAAGCTCATTGATGTGGATGTTCCTGTTATAGGTGGACATGCTGGTATCACCATTTTACCCCTGCTGTCAAAGACGAAACCTTCTGTTAGCTTTACAGATGAAGAAGTGGAGCAATTAACTGTCAGGATTCAAAATGCCGGGACAGAGGTTGTAGAGGCGAAGGCTGGTGCAGGGTCAGCCACACTGTCCATGGCATATGCGGCTGCAAGATTTGTTGAATCATCCCTTCGAGCTCTAGATGGAGATGGGGATGTCTATGAGTGCTCTTTTGTGCAATCAGATCTGACTGATCTTCCATTCTTTGCATCTCGGGTCAAGCTTGGAAGAAAAGGGATTGAAGCAATGATTCCATCTGATCTTCAAGGATTATCTGAGTACGAAGAGAAGGCTTTGGAAGCTCTTAAACCAGAACTGAAGGCTAGCATTGAGAAGGGAATTGCATTTGCGCAGAAGCAACCAGTTACAGCATGAAACTGAAAAGTTTTTGAAGCTCTAAAACCTCATTGAAACCATGCTTTTAACACATATAATCCCTGCACAAGAACCTTCAGTTTTGTAGAATGAATGCTGTTTTTTCTATTTTCTTTTTCCAAAATGAGGATCACTAGGAAAGTGAAAGGGTATTTTGATGGTTGCAGATGAGAAGAATTATCATTTTTCAATCAGACTCTGTAATGCTTTCGACTGTTTTGAAATAACATGGTTTATTCCCTTAATTTTTATTACTGTGTCAAAGGAGTGGCGAATTAGAAAGACCCAACATTGTGAAGGCAATGCATTTGCTGCAAAATGAGGTTAGATACCTAAAAAGGTACATATTTTCTAGGGTAAATTATTCCACAGGTTATTCAACTATTGTCACTTGTGTTTTTGTCAAAACTTTTTTAAATTTGATTATTCAACTAATTAAGGTTGGTTTTTTTTTTTGTCTATTTACTTTAAGTGCCGTTAAATCTCTGACAGGAGGGTGATTTGTGATTTAGTAGTTAAAAGAATCTGTATAATAATAAATTTAACCTTCAAATACAAACTATGTTGAACATGTGATATTAACCTAACACCTTGAATGTATTTCATCTTTTTCCCCTAAATGACTAACCTTTTCTTTTTCCCTCTTTGGACTCTTTAAACCTTAATATAACATTTTACATTTTTCTATTAAAATACCATTGAAACCCCATTTTTTTTCCATCTTCATAAACTCTCCAAAGCCTCTAAAATGAATGTTTCATCAATGATTTCATGTTGTTTTTACACACGAGATGTTTCTATCTCTGGCAATCTCGTTCCTTGTTTTGATCTACATTTTGTTGGCTGTTTCGGAGTTTCAGTGAAACAGTAATGGAGTTCGTTCTTCGTTGCTTCTTCAAGATTGTTGCTTCCTTATGTCGCATCTCGTTTCCAAAAAGATGCGTAATTTTGTGAGTGGTTCCAAAGTTGTTGAATGTATTGGAAAATGAAGCGTTTTTCCTTCCATATTTGCTTCACAAAATAAAAATGAATTTTTTAAAACTACAATTAAATTGATAGAATATGTTAAAGCTGAGGGTTAATTATGTTATTATACTTATTTTTTAACTGCCATATTGCTAAGATATTTAACCACATGGAAAAAAAAAAAAAAAAAACAATCACAATGAGTTGGGTAATCAAATTAAAAAAAAATGATAGTTAGATGATAAAAAACAAAAAGGATAGTGGTTGGGTTACCAAATGAAAAAATTGATAGTTGAGTGACAAAGAAAAGAGTAATAATTGAATGACCTGTGATATATAATTTCATTTTGTATAAATGTGTCTTATTTTTATGTTTAAATAATGTCTAGTAAATTTATATGAATTTTAATATATCTATGTATCTGTTTAAAATTAAGAAATATTAGTTTGAGTATAATGTAATTTAACTTGGATTATAATGAAAGAATAAAATATTAATATTAGAATAAAAGTTTAAAGATTGATTTGGATGTAAAATGTTTGAAAAGAAAATGAAATTATGATTAGTTTGTTGTGGTAATAATATATAACAGGAAATATCCCTCCTCAAAGAAATTACAAAAACTAACACTAAGGAATGTAACAGCAAACTTAGCTATCTCAATTGAAGCTTCCCTGAAATATGCGTGTAGTGAGCAGTTAACGGTGAATAAGTTGATGATATGTGCAATCTTACTAATTCTAATCATTTCCAGAATTAGGTTTCACTATTAAATTGTACCTCTTTTGTATGTTTAAATAAACATTGAATCTGTTAACTTTTCCTACTTAATACTTGAGTCTAATCATGTTTTGGGTTGTAAAACAATATCATTAATCCAAGCAAGCAGAATTGCATATTTTAGCTTCTTCTTCCATTCAAGCACTAAAATTAATTAAAATAGGCAAATAAATAATTATCTAACAACGCTAAACATACTACTTAACTAATATTATTACACTTTTGATCCTTATTATTTTATATTAATTATCACTTATAACAAGCTGAATTTGTATATTTAATGCACCTATTTCGATAATTTTTACTACTGGTCTGTAATTTTTGGTTAATTTTATCAGGTACATAATTGGAGTATCGAAATTCGAATTAGCAAGCAAATCAAGCTAAATTCGAATACAAGCAATAAAAGGGGCCTGATCGTTGTTTGTCGAGTTTTAAAATTCATAAAGAGAATGATCAAACCTGAAAACTAACTCTAACAACGACTTAAGGCAAATGCACCTATCGAACAGTAGTATAGCTTAGGTAAGACCGGACTGTCAAACCCAAAGGAACTAAAAGTACTAATACTGACCTTCTTTCTATTATTTAGCCTAAATATTAAGTGATTGGTTGTTTAATCTAAATTAACTAACTACTAAGCTAAAGACGCAAAGACGATACCCTTAGGAAGAATCCACCTAGACTTCACTTGTTATCTAACACTGAACTAGACGATTTATTCACTTGACTTGATCCGTAAGATTCCCTAATTTATATTAAACCTCTCTCCAGGCGAATAACGTCTAACCCTAGGTTGATTAATTGAAATCTCTTTCTAATTAAAGCCCTTAGAATTGCATTAACTCGATCTATGGACTCCCATATTAGGTTTCACCCTAATTCGGCAAAATCTCGTCACCCTATCTCTAGGCACCCGATCAACTCCTTTTAATTATGCTAGATCTACTCTTAAGCAGGGACTTTTGCTCTACCACCTAAGCACATTCAACTTGAATCAATATCCCGGAAATATTAACACAAGAATTAAGCACACATAATTAAGAACAAATTAAGTATTTATCATATAGTTTAGAAAAGAATAACAGGATTCATCTAGATTTCATCCCCTTCAGGTATCTGAAGGGTTTAGTTCATAACGATAAAAGAAAACATCTCAGAAGAAAAGATAAAACAAAACATAATAAATCCCTAAAACTCCCTGAAGGAATTGAAGGAGAGATCCGCCGTCTTGAGTAGAATTCCGGCTTCTTGAGATGGATCAACTGGCTATCTTCGAGTGATTCCCACAAATCTGACCTTTCTGGCTTGGCTCCTTGGCCTAGCTTTTCTCCAAAAGCCCTAGCAGAAGGTTTCTGCCGAACTCCCCTCTTAAGTTGCCCCTTAGGGTGTTTATATAGACTTTGAGATGCTTTACTTGGCCCCTACATATCCTAATTGAAGTAGAATTTCTACTAGGGTGTTTGAATAGGCTTTGGAATGTGTTTCTTTACCTCTAAGTACCCTATTCCGAATAGATTTACTCTTTTGAGGCAGGGACACGCCCTAGGGCACACGTTCATGTGTTTCGTAGCCAGGCCGTATGCGAGCCTATTGATGAGGTACAGCCGTGTGAATCATGGTCAGGCCGTGTTTGGACTTCTTTTAAGAGGCATGGCCGTGTGGACTTAAGTCTAGGCCGTGTCGATTTCGTGATATGGCCCATTTGGCCTATTTTAGGCCCGTTTCTCAGTTTTTTCGTCCCTAGGTGCTTTCCTGGGTATAAAACATGAAAAGAAAGGATTAAGAGCACCTTTTTACATAAATCAAGGGATAAATCATCCAAAAGTATGCTAAATGTGGGATTAAAATATGTTACTTTTATGGTTTATCAAATACCCCCACACTTAAGCTTTTGCTTGTCCTCAAGCAAAATTCTTAACTTACAATTAAAACGAACTTTCCAAAATTCATAATTCTCATCAACAATGTCTCATCATAATTCATAGATAATTCATACATGGATAATTTAACTCAAAGACTCCTAAAGATTCAAACAATTCTAAGTCATATATTTTGTAGCTCAAAAACATAGGTGTCTCCCCTTATCTAAATGGTTACCTTTAATTCAAAACTGACAAGGATTGACAACCTCATAAAAGATTCACTCAAAGCACTCGAAGTGTATAAGGTTCAGGAAAAGAGCACTCATAAGTCAAACCTGAAAGGTTAATCTCATAGGCTTGCCTGAAAATCAAATCTCCACCACCGTAATATGAGATGATACACAAATCAAAAGGTCTTTAATAGGGTTGTAATGGGGATTGGGTTAAAGGTATGGATAAAGGCTAAATTAGAAGGTTTAGAATCGAAATTGAATTGAGAAATTACGTAACTTTAGAAAAAGAATTGATAACTCGAATAATTACCTCACATGAAAAATTAAAATACTAATAATACGAGTTTCTTCTTCAAGATGTTGAATTTAAACATGTAAGCTTACTTAATTACAGAACTAATACTGAATATACTTTGATTTTTTTAAGAATAGATCAAATAAATATATAATATAAGAAGGAACTTTATCAACTGAAATAAAGTAATTAGGCAACTGATCAAATCAATTCTCGATAGAAGGGTAGTCAAAGGAATGGTGATAACAGATACGAGCGGGGTTTTGGGTTAATATTAGTGGGTAAATCATTAAAAAGGGTTGTTAGGATCAAAAGGGTTCACTAAGAGTTAATTGTGAAGGTAGGCTTTTTAGTGGAGTAAGTGGGTTAAAACCTAGGTGCCTTTATCATCTCAGTATATCAAACAAAAAAATGTGGTCTTGACATATATAATCGAGGCAAGTTCTAGAATAACAATTCAGTGTTGACACACTTATAATCAATAAAGTGAGCATGAAAAATAATATATGCTCTATAAGGCTCAAATATCACAAAAATTATGGGTATTTGACATCAATCCCTGTAAATTTCAAACTTCAAGGTAATATTCAAATTCAGTTCTACAACTTAGAGAATTTTTTATTCTTAAAAAATAGACTTATCATGCTTGATTCTCTAGTATCTTAAAGTATAAATCATCAATGCACAATTAATTATGACTTACTTAAAAACATATCAATAAGAATCATAAATCATCAGAAATTTAATCCTAATTAGTAATATGAGAAAATTACTTAAGAACTAGATATAATTCAGGGAATTGAGAATAATGCAAAAAGTTAGGCACTTTTACCCCCCGCACTTAATATGTACATTGCCCTCAATGTACAAGGATAGATAAATAATTATGTAATGATAAAATCAAAAGAGGAGGGGAGAAGTGGAACTTCCTGAAATTTTTCTAGGATCACTATTCCCGGCCCGATTTGGAGGAGGAGGCGGTGGTGCTGTGGTGGATGTCAACAGTCACTGTGCTAGATGAAGAAATTAGGAAACTCATGACGGATTAGCCAGGAATTAATAATAAAGATTCAAAATATACGAAATAAATATTTAAAGAAAAGTAAGCTAAAGTGAAGGAAAATAAAAAGGAAAATAAACTTATAAGAATAGGTAAATGGATTGAGGAGTCTTTATTTTTGGATGGTTTGCGAGGTGGGTGTGATTTCTAAGCTGTGTTGACCCGGTGGTCGTGGTTTGGTGTGATTCCCTAGCAGACTTTAGAACCTAAAACTAAGAAACTAAAGTAAAATAAATTAAATTAAGCAGAAAAGAAGTAAAGATAAGGAAATTGAAGCAAAAGAGAAAAAAAAATATAACCGAAAAGGTCTCGAAGGCCCTTGGCGTATTGGAGGGTTGAAGCGGCCGACATGAACTTATGTAGATCAGTCTCTCACAGGGAGATTGTGTTTGAATCCTTTCGCTTCTTTGACATCGTTATGGTAGAGTAGGGGCTTTGTTGGGAGAAGAATGGTGGGGATGAAGGGTAATGAGAAAGGGGTGAAAAGAGGGAGGGTGGGGAGTTCAAATAGAGTTTTGAATTCTGACACCTCCCCACGCCCTTGGATTGTGGGTGTGTTGATTCACACGGCCGCCTCGCAAGATAGTTTTGTGAGGCGTGTTGTTTCCCCACGCCCGTTTTTCAGACTGCCACGCCCGTTTTTGAGAAGTCAGTGTCAACCACGATCACATCGCATGGCCGTGGTGTTCTATTAGTGCCCGTGGGGTAGTGATTGGGTCCGTGACTTCAAAAATTAGTTGGGTCTAATTTGTACCGTCTCTGCCATGTCAGTATGGAGATTCTGTACTTCCACACGGCCATGGCCACGGCCGTGTGCAAGGCCGTGTGGTCTGGAAATCTGCACTTTTAGTTAGTTTAAAACTAGGTGTTTAAGATGAAGAGGAGAAAAAAAAATAAATACGAAAATAAATAGGGTTAGTGCTCGGGTTTCCTCCCGAGAAGCGCTCGTTTAAAGTCTTAAGCTAGACTTTCCTCGTATTCGCAAAAATCAGGGTGGTTTAAAAGTTTGAACATCTTCCCTCATGCTGTCAGTTTTATTTTCATGATAAAATTTAAGTCGAGAAGCGTTTACCTTAAAACTATCGAATGTTGGATTGCTTATCTCAATTGTTCCGTAAGGAAAGATTTTGCGTACCTCAAGAGGAATTTCCTCGTTTGTATTCAGGTCTAATGTGACCATGCGAGGATCTGCTTTATTTAACAGTAACTGATCTCCTATTTTGAAGTGGTTTGATGTTCCTACGAGCTCTTCTGGATGCTCTTTCGGTTTTACTTCATGTTGTTTTGGTTCCTCTTTAAAGTGTGTCTTCCACTCTTCTAGTTTGTCGACCCTAAGACTTTTCTCCTTATATGTTTTTTCTTTGTGGACACGAGGTCCATGATTCGGCTAAGGTTTGTAACTTTGTGGTGTTTCCTGTGGTGAAAGTTGAACAAGTTGGTTATCAACTGAATTTACTTTCTCACCTTCATCACTTGATGTCCTGGCCGAGTCAAGAGCTTGAAGACTGATTGATTCATCACCTACACGAAGAATGGGTTCTCCTGTACAAACATCAATCTTAGTCCTAGCAGTTGTTAAGAAAGGTCTTCCTAAAATTAAAGGAATCGAATTGTCCTCATCCATGTCTAAGACAACAAAGTCAACTGGGAAAACAAATTTATCAATTTTTACAAGAACATCTTCGATAATCCCCCTAGGAATTCTAATAGTTTTATCAGCTAATTGAATACTCATCCTAGTTTGTTTGGGTTTCCCTAGACCTAGCTATTTAAACATTTTATAAGGCATGACATTTATACTTGCCCCTAAATCAGCTAAAGCATTGTCAACAGTTAAACTACCAATTAAACATGGAATTGTAAAACTCCCTGGATCTTTTAACTTCCATGGTAGTTTATTTTGTAGGATTGCTTAGCACATTGCATTTAGCTCCACATGCGACTCCTCGTCTAACTTACGCTTGTTCGTCAAGAGTTGTTTTAAAAATTTTCTTGAATCTGGCATCTGTGAAAGAGGTTCAAGAAGCGATAAGTTAATATGTAATTTCTTTAAAAGTTTAAGAAACTTACCGAATTGTTCCTCTGTATCATCTTTCTTCAATGCTTCGGGATAAGGTATGTGAGGTTGGTACTATTTGATTACCGATTTTGGCTTTTCTTGGGTTACCTCAATTTTACCTTCTTCTACCTCACTTTCTTGTATTGAATTGGGTTCATCTAACCTTACATTTTCCTGAGCTATTATGGCCTGGATTTGCTCCTTTGGATTGATCTCGGTGTTGCTTGGTAGACGCCCTTACGGTCGTTCGGACATTAATTTTGCAAGTTGTCCAACTGACTTTGTAACTTCCCCGACTGACTTAGTAAATTCCCCAACTTGGTTCTTGATCCCTTCCATCGATGTTTGTTGGTTTTTAAGTGTTGCCTCAGTGTCTTGGAGATGGTTTTCTGTGGCTGCCATGAATTTTGTCAACATCTTTTCGAGGTTCGGCTTCTTTTCTTGTGGATATAGTTGATTTTGGAAAATTTGAGGAGGTTGTTGTCTTTGATTTCCTTGATTTCCTTGACCTCCCCATGAAAAATTTGGGTGGTTCCTCCAACCTAGATTATAGGTATCACTATAAGGGTTATTGTTAGATCTGAAATTGTTACCTATATAGTTCATCTGTTCATTTTCTGTGCCCGGTAGGTAGGGTGGTTACTCAGGATTCGCCATAGTTCCACTTTCGTTGCATTGTATTACTGGATGTACCTGCGAAGAACAAAAACTATCAAGCTTTTTATTCATCATCTCTACCTATGTTGATAGCATGGTTACTGCATCGAGGCTGAAAACTCCAGCTGATTTTGTTGGTTTTGTCCTTGTAACCTGCCACTGATAGTTATTCAGTGACAACTCTTCAATAAACTCGTAGGCTGCCTCAGGAGTTCTATTGTTCAGGGTTCCACCGTAATTTGAATCAATTAGTTGCCTCGTTGAGGGGTTTACACCGCTATAGAAAGTTTGGACTTGGAGCCATAAGGGTAAACCATGGTGCGGACACCTTCTCAAGAGATCATTGTATCTCTCCCATGCGTCGTATAATGTCTCTAAATCCATCTGCATAAAAAAAGAGATATCATTCCGTAATTTGGCCGTTTTGGCGGGTGGGAAATATTTTAATAAAAATTTTTGGTCATTTGATCCCATGTGGTGACTGACCCTCGTGGTAACGAGTTTAACCACTGCTTGGCTTTATTCCTTAATGAAAAGGGAAATAACCGAAGACGTATGACATCTTCAGAAATGCCATTTATTTTGAAGGTATCACAAAACTCTAAAAAATTAGCTATATGAGTATTTGGGTCTTCGTCCTGCAAACCATCAAATTGAACAAATTGTTGAATCATTTGTATAGTGTTAGGCTTTAATTCAAAATTATTAGCGACTATAGCGAGCCTAACAATAGTCGATTCTCGCTCTCTGTTAAATGAGGTTTAGCATAATCATACATAGTACGCGGAGCATTGTTTTCTGCCACATCTTGTGGTGGTGGATTATTCTCGTCCATCCCTTCAGTAGGGTTGGATCTGCCTTCCGGCTCTTCTTCTGTGTAATTTAGGGTTCGCCTAATTTCTCTATGATTCCTGCGAGCGGTAGCTTCAATATCACTGTCGTATACTAGTGGTCCTTTCGGGTTCCTTCTAGTCATAAACTAGAGGTACTTGCTAGGAATAGAAAGAAAGAAAATTTAGCAAAGTAAAAACTAAAATAAAAATAAAAATAAAAATAAATTGCTGAAAAAATAATGGCTAAAGTAATAAAAAATAGGGCTTTCTTAATATTTTAGTTCCTCGGCAACGGTGCCAAAAACTTGATCGTTGTTTGTCGAGTTTTAAAATTTATAAAGAGAATGATCAAACCTGGAAACTAACTCTGACAACGACTTAAGGCAAGTGCACCTATCGAACAGTAGTATAGCTTAGGTAAGATCGGATTGTCGAACCCAAAGGAACTAAAAGTACTAATACTAACCTTCTTTCTATTATTTACCCTAAATATTAAGTGATTGGTTGTTTAATCTAAATTAACTAACTATAAGCTAAAGACGCAAAGACGAAAAGAATGAATTGGGTAAAAACTATTGGGAAAACTCAGTTGATTAAGACGATACCCTAAGGAAGAATCCACCTAGACTTCACTTGTTATCTAACACTGAACCAGATGATTTATTCACTTGACTTGATCCGTAAGATTCCTTAATTTATATTAAACCCTCTCTCGAGGCGAATAACGTCTAACCCTAGGTTGATTAATTGAAATCTCTTTCTAATTAAAACCCCTAGAATTGCATTAACTCGATCTATGGACTCCCATATTAGGTTTCAACCTAATCCGGAAAAATCTCGTCACCCTATCTCTAGGTGCACGATCAAATCCGCTTAATTATGCTAGATCTACTCTTAAGCAGGGACTTTTGCTCTACCACCTAAGCACATTCAACTTGAATCAATATCCCGGAAATATTAACAAAAGAATTAAGCACACATAATTAAGAACAAATCAAGTATTTATCATATAGTTCAGAAAACAATAACATGATTCATCTAGGTTTCATCCCTTTCAGGTATTTGAAGGGTTTAGTTCATAACGATAAAAGAAAATATCTCAGAAGAAAAGATAAAACAGAACATAAGAAATCCCTAAAACTCCCTGAAGGAATTGAAGGAGAGATCCGCCGTCTTGAGTAGAATTTTGGCTTCTTGAGATGGATCAACTGGCTATCTTCGAGTGATTCCCACAAATCTGACCTTTTTGGCTCGGCTCTTTGGCCTAGCTCTCCGCCAAAAGCCCTGGCAGAAGGTTTCTGCCGAACTTCCCTCTTAAGTTTCCCCTTAGGGTGTTTATATAGACTTTGAGATGCTTTACATGGCCCCTACATATCCTAATTCAAGTAGAATTCCTACTAGGGTGTTTGAATAGGCTTTGGAATGTGTTTTTTTGCCTCTAAGTACCCTATTCCGAATAGATTTGCTCTTTCTATGGCAGGGACACGCCTAGGGCTGCCTTTGTGTGTTTAAGTAGCAGGTAGTGTCTTGAGCTTTGTTGATGAGGTACTGACCATGTGAATAGTGATCAGGCCATGTTCGGACTTCTCTTAAGAGGCATGGCCGTGTGGGCTTAAGTCCAGGCCGTGCCGATTTCGTGATATGGCCCATTTGGTCCGTTTTAGGCCCGTTTCTCATTCTTTTTGTCCCTAGGTGCTTTCCTGAGTATAAAACATGAAAAGAAAGGATTAAGAGCACTTTTTTATATAAATCAAGGGATAAATCATCCAAAAGTATGCTGAATGTGGGATTAAAATATGTTACTTTTACGGTTTATCAGGGTCGAATTGAAAATTTTGAGAAATTTATAACTAATCAGATTTTCTATTTGACTTTGTAAAAACTAGATTTGGAAAAATAAATCTGGTATAAAATCTGATGTAAAATATGATTTTATGTGGTTGATTGTTAGATGAATCAAGCTAAATTTAACATATGGAATGAATATAAATACTTTGTATGGTTGCTTTGGAAAATACACTTGAGATTGAATAAAGTATAATTTGTTTTCTCTCAACTCTTTCCTGCATCTGTAGCAAAGTTTGTAAGCAATTTTCCGTTTCACTTTTTTTTCCTTGCTTCTTAACATTTTTGGTTCCTTTCTCATTTCCACATTCATCATTACCACTAAATTCCTTTCCATAAACCAACAAAGCATGATTAATTTCATGCTCAACTAATTTCCTTTTAGCTTTAGCCTGATTATCATTTCAACCAAAAAATCGTGAGATATGAACCCGTACTAAAAAATCTTTCAACACGGTATTCGCTATCTCTCCGATACATGGGATAGTCACAATCATCCCTTAAAGTTGATTCAATTTCAACTCAAAGTGCACGTTGGGTGGGAGTTGTATTGGCGTACAGTTGGGAAAACGAGATGGTCGTTTGCCGAGTTTGAGTTCCTACGAACAAATTGGCATGTTCAATTGGAAAAAACTAGTTCGACTCCGTTAAGGGAGATAGTGATCGAATTTAAACGACCCATGCAGTTGAGGCCGTTAATTCGAGTTGGGCTTTTCTAGATCACAAGTCTGTTGAGATCTTAAATTGTGGGCGCGTGTTACGTGGTTAGATAATCAATAAGGGTTGGTTTGCAAGTCATATCGGAACTAACTACCAATTTAATTTAATTTCTTTAATTTTCTTTTAGAATTATAATTCTATTTTTATTTTATTTTATAATTTTTTATCTTATTTTATTTATCAACTAAATACCCCCATTTCATTTATTTTACAGCTCTGTATGCACATGTCATAAGCACGATAACTGGCTAGACTCAAAAATCTGGTCGCTTAAATAGGAAAATTAGGAATCCCAGTCTTTGTGAGATCGACCATAATACTCTATACAACTATTTAATTAAGTCAGAGCGTAGGAAATTATATTTGGTGGTTTCGACGCACATCAAACTTTGGCGGCATTGCCGAGGATTGGAAATTATTTTAATTTTCATTTATTTTACTTATGACCAGGTCAGAACCGTGAAATTTAGAGTTTGAACCGAAAATCAAGAAATTAGCTCAAACATTACGAAGAGAAGCTATTCATCGCTAAAAACAAATGCAAGTGAGAGAGGCCAAATACGAAACATTATCTTACATAAAAGCAATAGACGATAGTCTCAGTGAACCAGAAGAAATGGAAAATCAAACCATTCGACAACTCATTGCGGCACTGGATGAGCAACAACCATTGTGCATAACTTATCCGATGGGAGGAACACCATTTGAATTAAAGTCGGGGCTTAAATCATTTATTGCCCACTTTTCGCAGTTTGAAAAATGAGAACCCCTACACTTATCTTAAGGAGTTCCACATGGTTTGTTTAAGCATAAAACCATAGGTTGTAATCAAGGATCAAATTAAACTTCTAGCTTTTCCTTTTTCGTTAGCTGACTCTGCTAGAGAATGGTTATTTTATTTACCTCTAGGATCTATTAATACATGGTCTGACATGTCTATTTTTTTTTCTTGATAGGTTCTTTCCAGCAACTTGCGCAACTGAATTAAGGAAAGATATTATCAGAATTTGACAAAAGGAGACCAAATCACTTTATGATTATTGAGAGTGATACAAGAAGTTGTGTGCAAGTTTCCCACAACATGGTCTACCTGAACAATCACTTCTTTAGTATTTCTATGAAGTTTTACTCCCTATGGAAATGAAGATGATTGATGCTGCTAGTGGAGGGGAACATGACTTCTCGAAGAGTAAGGAAATTAATTTCGACCATGACTGCAAATTCTCAATAGTTTCGACCAACTACAGAACCTACAAAAAGGGTTCATGAGCTAAGTACTTCATCCTTAGAAGATAAAAATCAATAAGCTCACTAATGTAGTTAAAAATTTTCTTACAGGAAAAATGAACCCAGCTCGGTTGTGCTGAATTTGTGCCATGTCTGATCATCTAACAAACTCGTGTCTGGTTTTACATGAGGACACAATAGCACAAGTAGATATCGTTGGGAACTTCTCAAGGCCACCTCAAAGGCGTTATGATCAACATTCGAGCACTTACAATGCAGGGTGAAAGGATCGTCCAAATCTAAGTTATGGATCAAATCAATATTACAAACAACTGTACCAACTAAGACCACCTCTGTCTCAACAGTATGAACCCCCAAGTCATCTCTTGAAACCATAGTAGAGAGGTTAGCCGTTAGCACTAAAAAATTTCAATAAAAGACTAAAACAAAATTTCAAGAAATGGATTAGCAAATAAGTAAGCTTGCTCTTACGGTTAGTCATGTGAAGACCCAAGGGAAATTGCCACTAAATAGCAGTAAATACTCTCAAGTTGAATAACTTATTTATATAATGAATTAATGAAATCAAATGTTAAAAACAAAGAATTGATATGAGAATAAAATACTGTGGAAAATTACAGAGAAAAGAAAGAGTATTTCTGTTGTTGAATGAATAGGGCTAGAATTATTCAGGTTAAATGTTCATATCAAAATAATGCCCTGAAAAAATATTGCCTAATCAAATGCTTAGAGAGTCACTACTGTAGCCTGCCTCTTTTGATAGCTAGATCCTAAGCTAGAAATCTAAGTTACTGTATGTTTACAGAACTCTGGATTAATAACTACAATGAACATTTTTGTACAACTCGCAACATCTATGTCTAGATGCTACGAATATTCTGTCGAGTATTTGCTTGCATCAAACGATTCTAGATCGAATACATTTAACCTTTTCAGAATTAAAAATACATCTAAGAACACATCACACAATCAACCATGTCTACAGCTTGCATGCATGTATTTAAAATAAGCATAAATCAAATGAAACAGTGATATAAACAATCTCAAATCATGGTGTAACAACTAGATTTTGGGGCTAGTTGAAATAGTGGTTTCAGAACCACTAATTCGAGGTTAGAGAAATTAGTTTTAATAATTTTATATATGTTATATCATGATTATATGGGTGCATGAAAAATTTGGTGCATTAATTTTGGTGATTGCAAGTTTAATTGCGAAAAAGGACTAAATCGCATAAAGTGCAAAAGTTTCATTTTACAAGCTAGAGGTGTCTAATAGCTGTGGAATATTAAATTTGAGGTCCTTAAAGTGCAATTAGGCCATTGGCAAAGTTATGGCCGACCATAGCGGACAAATTAGAGTCATGGTCAAGGGTTAGGTGAGTTGATGACTTAATTGAATAAAATAAGAAAGAAATAAGAAAGCTATCATCTTTTCCTATTCCCATTTCTTCTTCCATCGATTTTTACACTCAAGAAGGGCCTTGGAGAGCTTGAGATTTTAGCAACTTATATCCCTTACTAGTAAGTGATTTTTTTTGAGGTCTTTCTTGATAATATTTGTACTTTTGAAACCCCTAAAGCTTAAGCTAGCTAAAGGGGAACCTATTTGCAAAATGATTAGAAGTTTAGAGTTTTTATATGTGATAATTTATGTTTTTTGCTGCATTTTTATGAAAGAAAATGAGTCTTAGTTGTTAAATAAACAACTTTTGTGAAAGGTGTTACCATGAAAACACCTAAAATGACCTATTTGTAAAGGTTAAAAATTAAGTAGTAAATGCATGAAATGATTGGTATTGTGAATTTTTATAAATGTTTAGATAGGCTTGGTTAATGATAAAATTTGATGAAAAACGATTTACGAGCCGAAGGGCAAAATCATAATTTTCCAAGTATAAGGGCAAACCGGTCATTTTTTCCAAAATAGAGGTTTTGAAGTGTCATGATTTATGTAGTGATTAAATGAGTAAATTTTATTATTATAGATCAAGAAAAACACGGAAACAACCATGACCTGGGAAAAGGCAAGGTTATGAACTAAGCCGCAAATTAATATATTTTTCACCGAGGTAAGTTTATGTGTAAACGATACACTCTTATTACATATGATTTTACCTATTGATGCATTGTATGGATGAAAATGCTTATTGGTGAGATTCATTGAAAATGGTAGAAATTGTGTAATTCTCGAATTAACCTTGGAATAGAAATGTGAGTATGAATAAATATCCGTAAATAGGTAATTATTAGTGGGCTGTGTGCGATACCATCTTATTATTTATCAACGATGGGCTATGTGCGATACCATCGTATTTATTAATACTTTGGTGGGCTATGTGTGATACCACCGTAATTATAATTGTTGGTGGGCTATGTGCGATACCACCCTATTTTTGATTAATAGTGGGCTGTGTACGAAACCACCATATATCTTGTAACATTCCGAGGGGTTCATCGAGAGACTTATTTAAGTAAATATTTCATGTGGCTTTGTGGTGATAAGTGCAGGGTAAATGTGCAAGTAATTGTGGGCAATGTTTATGATATGTGTTTGGGATGTGGTAAGACTTGAAATGAGTAAGCATGATTATGAGGATATGAATTGTTATTACATAGCACGTAATGTTTGACTGATAATTATTGTGGTATATGCTTATTGTTTACATATAGATTTACTAAGCTTAAATCTTACTCCCTTCTCCCTTCCCTTGTTTTATAGTGTCGAAGGGCTAGCTCGGGATACGAAGATAATTAGAAGATCACCCACACTATCTGCACATCTTGGTATAGTTAGACTTAACATTTTGAGTGTGGCATGTATAGGGACTAGACTTAGTGAATATCATATTGTTTTGGGCAAATTTGTTGGCTCAGTTAAAGACGAACTCTTTTATATAAGGCCATAGTTGGTGGTTCTTTCTTATTAATCTATGAAAAGATGAGGTTATTCATGATTGTGCAAGTTGCATGATTGGTTCACTTAGTTTATTTATGCATGAATGG
Organism: Gossypium rotundifolium; assembly: GCA_025506655.1. Classification (NCBI taxonomy): domain Eukaryota; kingdom Viridiplantae; phylum Streptophyta; class Magnoliopsida; order Malvales; family Malvaceae; genus Gossypium; species Gossypium rotundifolium. The sequence continues at coordinate 38,201,483 of CP106723.1, forward strand.
ATTGAAGGTTTAATATGTTTCATGTTTGTATGAGTTGGGGTGATAGAAAGAACTTGACAAATAGCCTTGTTCTTGTCCATACGAGTAGACACACGATAATGTGTCTAGGCCGTGTATGACACACGGGTAGATGCACGAGCGTGTGTCTAGGCCGTGTGTGACACACGGTCAGCCTCATAGGCGTATGGTTAGGCCATGTGTCCCATTGCATGCTAAGTTTGCAAGTTAGTATGCTTAGTAATAAACATACAGGTGAAGACACGGCCATGTGTCTCAGCAGTATGGAAGGCACGGCCATGGACATGGGCGTGTGCCCAGGTCGTGTGAAGTCTGCACCTAAAATTAGGAATTTAATTCGCCATACGGCTGAAGGACACGGGCGTGTGCCTTGGCCGTGTAACATTTATGGGGTGATGATGTCAAAAATAGAATGACAAGGTTTTTGGCACACGGGCTAAGACACGAGCGTGTCGAGGCCGTGTGAGGGACACGTGCATGTGTCCGGCCGTGTGAAAACCATTGTAGGTTGGAATTAAAAAATAAATCCAGACGGGTGTAGAACACGGGCATGTGATATGCCACACGGGCGTGTCTCTTTTTCCACACGGGCGTGTGAACTGTTTAGTGAAAATTTTCTAAGTTTTTCTAGAAAACTTCAAAAGAGTTTGATTCATCCCAAACCATTCCTAAAGTGTGTTTGAGGCCTCGTAGGCTTGTCTAAGTTATGTTTCGGTATAGCATAATTGTTTGTGTATATGTCTAGTAATGCCTCGTACCCTATTTCGATGTTGAATATGGACAATGATTGTTACATTTAGTGGTATCAGAGCTATGGTTTAGTCAGTTCTCAGACTACCATAGTGTGTGTGAGAGTCTAGCTATACATACTATAAATACATCGATAGTATGGTGACTCCTAACAATATTAAATTGTGTTTTCGTATAGTAATGGATCTCGACCGAGCTGCTGCTTATGACGCTGCTAGTAATGCGTCGACTTTCGCTCAAGGGACCGCGCTTGTAGAAAGTAGACCTGAGACCTTGGGTCAAGGAGAATAGTTTCGGGAAGCCTTTCTCCAAATGATGAGTAATTGGTACATTGATTTTGCACGGGCAAACCCTAATTCTCAACCTCCTCCACCCCCTTCTATACCTCAGCCAGTTCCCTTGGCCCCTCAAGGTATAGATTTGGAGAGAATGACCAAAACCCCCGGTCGATAAGATTCAAAAACAAGGGGCCGAGGAATTTAGAGACAACATAGATGATGATCCTGAGAGAGCAGATTTCTAGCTTGAGAACTATATGCGGGTATTCAGTGAACTCTCTTACACACTTGAGGACAGCTTAAAATGTGCTGTGTCATTACTGAGGGACTCGGCATATCGTTGGTGGAAAGCGCTGACATCCGTAGTACCGAGGGAGGGAGTGACATGGGACTTCTTCCTAGAAGAGTTCCGAAAGAAGTACATAAGTCAATGATTTGTTGACCAGAAATGGAAGGATTTTCTTGAATTGAAGCAAGGCAAAATGACTGTGGCAGAGTATGAGCACAAGTTTGTTAGGCTCAGCAAATATGCTCAAGAGTGCGTGTCTAAGGAAGCTCTTATGTGCAAGAGGTTCGAAGATAGGCTGAATGAGGATATCAGATTGCTAGTTGGGATCTTGGAATTGAAAGAATTTGTGGCGTTGATCGATAGAGCTTGCAAGGCTAAAGAGTTGAATAAGGAAAAGAGAAAAGCCATGATTGAGGCCCGAGATGCAAGGAAGGTGCCAATGAGTAAATCGTTCCAAGCTCAATCAAAGAGGTCCAAAGAAACGAACCCTCAGACGACTGCTTCAGTTGGGTATTCACACTGAGATTGAGGTAATGCATATTCGAGCTTGAGAATTTAAGCCACCTCGATGGAAAACGTGGGCAATGCAAAGTCTAATAAACTGGAGTGTCCAAATTATGGTAGACAACATACTGGAGAGTGCCGGGGAAACAATCGTGCTTGCTACAAGTGTGGTTCACCAGACCATTTTATTCAGAACTGTCCAAAAGGGATGAGAAAGACAGAAAACAAGAAGTAAGAGCGAGCAATGTACCTTCGAGGGGTAGACCATAAAGGAACCCTAGGAGTGGGACTAGTAGTAGAGGTGAGCCTAGAGACTCTGCTGTGAGATCAGAGGGTAAAGCACCTGCAAGAACTTATGCCATTCGCGCTCGCGAAGAGGCATCATCTCCAAACGTGATAACGAGTACTTTTTCTCTTTATGATATCTCTGTTATTGCTTTGATTGATCTGGGGTCTACCCATTCTTATAATTGCATGAAATTGGTATCTAGCATGAGTATGATTGTTTAGTCTACGAAATTTTTGATAAAAGTGTCAAACCCGTTAGGCAAACATGTGCTAGTGGACAAAGTGTGTAGGAATTGTCCTTTAATAGTTAAGCGGTCATTATTTTTCGGCTAATCTCATGTTTTTTTTGTTTGATGAATTTGACTTGATTCTTGGTATGGATTGGTTGATTGCACATAATGTTTTATTAAACTATAGTAGTAAGTTTATTAAATTGAGATGTTTAAATGGAGATGTTTAAATGGAGATGTCATTCGGGTTGAATCAAGTAAATCGGATACTATGCCTATAGTGATTTCTTCTATGGTAGCTGAGAAATACTTGAGAAAAGGGTATGAGTCCTATCTCGCCTTTGTGTTGAATACTCAAGAGTTAGAAGTAAAGATTGAATCAGTTCTAGTAGTATGCGAGTATCCAAACGTGTTTCCAGAAGAGTTACCAGGATTGCCTCCAGTTAGAGAGGTCGAGTTTGGCATTCAGTTAGTTTCGAGTACAACACCTATTTCGGTTGCCCTGTATAGGATGGCACCATTGGAGTTAAAAGAGTTGAATGTTCATTGCAAGAGTTAATGGATAAAGGTTTTTCAAGACCAAGCTTTTCACTGTGGGGTGCTCAAGTACTTTTTGTAAAGAAGAAAGATGGGTCGATGAGATTGTGTATAGACTACAGACAACTCAACAAGGTGATAGGAAAGAAAAGTATCCTCCGCCAAGGATCGACAACTTGTTCGACCAATTGAAGGGAGCTACGGTGTTTTCTAAGATAGACCTGAGGTCTGGATATTACCAGTTGAGGGATAAGGAGCAAGATGTGCCAAAAACTACATTTCGGACGAGGTATGGCCATTATGAGTTCCTTGTCATGCCATTTGGCTTAATGAATGCTCCTGTGATCTTTATGGATTTAATGAACTGTATCTTCTGACCGTACTTGGATAAATTTGTGGTTATTTTTATCAAAAACATATTAATTTATTCCTGAGATGAGAGTGAGCACGTGGAGCACCTGAGGACTATTTTGCAGACTCTAAGAGACAAGCAGTTGTATGCTAAGTTTAGCAAGAGTGAGTTCTGGCTCTGAGAGGTCAGATTCTTAGGACACATCGTGTCAGGTGATGGAATTAGAGTTGACCCAAGTAAGATCTTGGCTATCGTGGAGTAGAAATCACCGAGGAATGTGTCAGATATTAGGAGCTTTTTGGGTTTAGTGAGTTACTACCGACGGTTTGTTAAAGGGTTCTCCATGATTACTACACCGATGACGAGATTGTTACATAAAGATGTTAAATTTGAATGGACTGAGACGTGCCAACAGAGTTTCGAGAGATTGAAGGAATTGTTGACGGAAGCACTAATTTTAGTACAACCTGAGTCGGGAAAGGAGTTTGTGGTCTAAAGTGATGCATCATTAAATGGTCTTGGCTGTGTGTCGATGCAAGAGGGTAAAGTCGTAACATGATAAACTGTAAAAGTAACATATTTTAATCCCACATTTAGCATACTTTTGGATGATTTATTCCTTAATTTATGTAAAAAAGTGCTCTTAATCCTTTCTTTTCATTTTTTATACTCAGGAAAGCACCCGAGGACGAAAAGAACAAGAAATGGGCTTAAAATGGGCCAATTTGGGCCAAAGTGGAAATCGACATGGCCTGGACCTCAAGCCACATGGCTATGCCTCGTCAATTAACTAGAACACGACCTAACCACGATTTACACGATCGTGCCTCCATCATTAGACCCGAACACAGCCTGAAGTCGATTCACACGGGCGTGTGCCATGGCCGTGCCCCTGTCGTGGAAGAGAGGAATTTCAATCGAATTTGGATACTTGAAGGAAAAGAAACACATTCCAAAGCCTATACACTCAAGTAGGAATCATACTTGAATTAGGATACTTAAGAGCCAATCAAAGCATTCCAAGAGCCTACATAAACACCTTAAGCATAACCTTCAAGGGGCGGTCAGTTAGGCAGTCAGCTAGGCCAAGGAGCCGAGCCAGAAGGCGGATTCGTGGGAATCACTCGAAGATAGCCAGTTGATCCATCTCAAGAAGCTAAAATTCTACTCAAGACGGCGGATCTCTCCTTCACTTCCTTTAAGGGGTTTTAGGGATTTCTTATGTTTTGTTTTATCTTTTCTCTTGAGTTGTTTTATTTTATCATTATGAACTAAACCCTTCAGATACTTGAAGGGGATGAAACCTAGATGAATCTTTTTATTATTTTCTGAAACATATGATAAATACTTAGTTTGTTCTTAATTATGTGTACTTAATTCTTGTGTTAATATTTTTGAGATATTGATTCAAGTTGAATGTGCTTAGATGGAGGAGAAAAAGTCCCTGCTTAAGAGTAGATCTAGCATAATTAACCGGAGTTGATCGCGCTCCTAGAGATAGGGTGACGAGATTTTGCCGGATTAGGGTGAAACCTAATATGGGAGTCCATAGATCGAGTTAATGCGATTCTAGGGGTTTTAATTAGAAAGAGATTTCAATTAAACAACCTAGGGTTAGATGTTATTTGCATCAAGAGAGGGTTTAATATAAATTAGGGAGTCTTACGGATCAAGCTAAGTGAATAAATCGTCTAGTTCAGTGTTAGATAACAAGTGAAGTCTAGGTGGATTATTCCTGAGGGTATAATCTTAATCAACTGAGTTTTCCCAAAAGTTATTACCCAATTCATTCTTTGTCTTTGCGTCTTTAGCCTAGTAGTTAGTTAGTTTTTAGTTCAATCAATCGATCACTTAATATTTAGGCTAAATAATAGAAAGAAAGTGAGTATTAGTACTTTTAATTCCCTTGGGTTCGATAATCCAGTCTTGCCTAAACTACACTACTATTCGATAGGTGCACTTGACTTAAGTCATTGTCAGAGTTAGTTTCCAGGTTTGATCATTCTCTTTATAAATTTTAAAACTCGACAATTCTAGACGATCATAGTGTATGCCTCGAGATAGCTAAAACCACATGAAAAGAATTATCCGACTCACGATTTGGAGTTGGCTGCTATTTTTTTTTGCCTTGAAGATTTAGCATCATTACTTGTATGGTGAGAAATGCCGAATCTTCACCTATCACAAAATTTTGAAGTACCTAATGAACCAAAAGGATTTGAATTTGTGACAACAGCAGTGGCTCGAATTACTGAAGGATTATGAGTTAGTAATCGATTACCACCCGGGGAAAGTAAATGTGGTTGTGGATGCCTTGAGCAGAAAATCCCTGTATGCTTTGAGATCTATAAGTACGAGTTTAACGTTGTCTGATGATGGTGCTATATTGGCCGAGTTGAAGGCTAGAACATTATTTCTTTAGCAGATATGTGAAGCTCAAAAGAATGATAGTGAGATGCAAGTTAAGAGAGCTCAGTGTGAATTAGGGAATAATTCTGATTTTCGGATTGGTTCCGAAGATTGTTTGATGTTCCATGATAGAATTTGTGTACCTAAAGGTGATGAGTTAATTTGGAAAATTTTAAATGAGGCACACAATGGTTGCTTGTCAGTACATCCAGCAACACCAAAATGTATAATGATTTGAATTATTTGTATTAGTGGTCGGGAATGAAAAGAGATATCTCCGAGTTTGTCACTAAGTGTTTGATCTATCAACAAGTGAAAGCTGAGCATCAAGTACCTTCGGGATTACTTCATCCAGTGATGGTTCTAGAGTGGAAGTGGGACCGAATTACGATGGATTTCGTAACGGGGTTACCTATGATTTTGAAAAAGAAAGATGTTGTGTGGGTTGTCGTTGATAGATTAACGGAATCGACTCATTTTATACCGGCGCATGTGGATTACTCACTTGACAAGTTGGCTGAGCTGTATATTGCTGAGGTTGTGAGATTACCAGGGGTGCCTATATCCATTATCTCGGATAGAGATCCAAGGTTTACTTTGAGGTTTTGGAAGAAGTTGCAGGAAGCCTTGGGTATGAAATTTAATTATAGTACTGCATTCCATCCACAAACTAATGGCCAATCTGAAAGAGTGATTCAAGTTCTTGAGGATATGCTCAGATGTTGTGTTTTAGAGTTCAAAGGTAGTTGGGAAAAATATCTACCTTTTGTTGAATTTGCCTACAAAAAAAATTATCAGTCGAGTATACAAATGACACCGTACGAAGCATTATATGGTCACAAATGCCGGACTCCTTTATATTGGACCGAGGTTGGTGAGAAACAAATTCATGGGGTTGATCTAGTTAGAGAAACTGAGGAGAAAATGAAAATGATCCGAGATAGTCTGAAAGCTGCTTTAGATCGGCAAAAGTCATGCGCAGATTTAAAGAGAAAAGAAATTGAGTTCCAGGTGGGCGATAAGGTATTTTTAAAAGTATCCCCGTGGAAAGGGTAAATTGAGTCCTCGATTCATAGGGCCGTATGAGGTTATTGAGAGGATTGGACCAGTAGCTTACCGATTGGCCTTGCCGGTAGAGTTAGAGAAAATACACAATGTGTTTTATGTGTTTATGTTGAGATGATATCGTTCTGATCCTTCGCACGTGATTCCTCCGACCGAAATTGAGATACGACCAGATATGACCTATGAAAAGGAACCAGTTAAGATTTTGGCTCGAGAGGTTAAACAGTTGAGGAACAAAAGTATAGCCTTAGTGAAAGTGTTATGACAAAAACACGGTGTAGAAGAGGCTAAGTGGGAACTGGAGGAAGCCATGAGAGAACAGTACCCAAACCTCTTTACCGGTAAGATTTTCGAGGACGAAAATCTCTAAAGGAGGGAGAGTTGTAACAGCCCGATTTTGGGGCTAGTCGAAGTAGTGGTTTCGAAACCACTAATTTGAGGTAGGAAAAATTAGTTTTAATAATTTTATATGTATTATATCATGATTATATGGGTGCATGAAAATTGTGGTACATTAATTTCGGTGATTGTATGTTTAATTGTGAAAAAAGACTAAATCGCATAAAGTGAAATTTTCATTTTACAAGCTAGATGTGTCTAATAGCTATGGAATATTAAATTGGAGGTCCTTAAAGTGCAATTAGGCCATTGGGGAAGTGATAGCCGACCATAGGGGACAAATTAGAGTCATGGTCAAGGGTTAGGTGAGTTGATGACTTAATTGAATAAAATAAGAGAGAAATAAGAAAGCTATCATCTTTTCCTATTCCCATTTCTTCTTCCACTGATTTTTACACTCAAGAAGGGCCTTGGAGATCTTGAAATTTTAGCAACTTATTTCCCTTGCTAGTAAGTGATTTTTTTAGGTCTTTCTTAATAATATTTGTAATTTTAGAACCCTTAAAGCTTAACTAGCTAAAGAGGGGACTATTTTGCAAAATGATTGAAAGTTTAAAGTTTTGCCATGTGAGCATTTATGTTTTTTGCTGCATTTTTATGGAAGAAAATGAGTCTTAGTTGTTAAATAAAAAACTTTTGTGAAAGGTGTTACCATGAAAACACCTAAAAGGACTTATTTGTAAAGGTTGCAAATTGAGTAGTAAATGCATGAAATGATTGGTATTGTGAATTTTTATAAGAGTAATAAATGTTCAGCTAGGCTTGGTTAATGAGAAAATTTGATGAAAACGATTTATGAGCCTAGGGGCAAAATCATAATTTTGTAAAAATATAAGGGCAAATCGGTCATTTTTGCCAAAATAGAGGTTTTGAAGTGTCATGATTTATGTAGTGATTAAATGAGTAAATTTTATTATTACTGATCAAGAAGAATGCGAAAACAACCTTGACCGGGGAAAAGGCAAGGTTACGGACTAAGCCGCAAATTAACATATTTTGCACCGATTTAAGTTTATGTGTAAATGATACACTCTTATTACACATGTTTTTACCTATTGATGCATTTTATGCATGAAAATTCTTATTGGTGAGATTCAATAAAAATGGTAGAAATTGTGTAATTCTCGAATAAACCTCGGAATAGAAATGTGAGTACGGATAAATATCCGTAAATAGGTAATTATTGGTGGGCTGTGTGCGATACCACCTTATTATTTATCAACGATGGGCTATATGCGATACCATCATATTTATTAATGCTTTGGTGGGCTATATACGATACCACCGTAATTATCATTGTTGGTGGGCTATGTGCGATACCACCCTATTTTTGATTAATGGTGGGCTGTGTGCGAAACCACCGAGTATCTTGTACCATTCCGAGGGGTTCATCGAGAGACTTGTTTAAGTAAATATTTCATATGGCTTTGTGGTGATAAGTGCAGGGTAAATGTGCAAGTAATTTTGGGCAATGTTTATGATGTGTGTTTGGGATGTGGTAAGACTTGAAATGAGTAAGCATGATTATGAGGATATGAATTGTTATTACATAGCATGTAATGTTTGACTGATTATTATTGTGGTATAATGCTTACTATTTACATATAGACTTACTAAGCTTAAAGCTTACTCCCTTCTCCTTTCCCTTGTTTTATAGTGTCGAAGAGCCAGTTCGGGATTAGGTTATTCAAAGATGAACTCTTTTGTATAAGGCCATAGTTGGTGGCTCTTTCATATTAATCTATGAAAAGATTAGGTTATTCATGATTGTGCAAGTTGTATGATTGGTTCACTTAGTTTATTTATGCATGAATGGATTGAATGTTTAATATGCTTTATGTTTGAATGAGTTGGGGTGATAGAAAGAGCTTGAAAAATAGCCTTGTTCTTGTCTACATGGGTAGACACACGGGCGTGTGTCTAGGCCGTGTGTGACACATAATCAGCCTTATGGGCGTGTGGTTAGGCCGTGTGTCCCCTTGCATGCTAGGTTTGCAAGTCAGTATGCTTAGTAGTAAACACATGGGCAGAGATACGGCGGTGTGTCTCAGCCGTGTGGAAGGCACAGCCATGGACATGGGCATGTGCCCAGGCTGTGTGAAGTCTGCACCTAAAATTAGGAATTTAATTCGCCACACGGCCAAAGGACACGGGCGTGTGCCTTGGCCATGTGACATTTATGGTGTGATAATGTCAGAAATAGAATGCCAAGGTTTTTGGCACACGGGCTAAGACACGAGTGTGTCGAGGCCGTGCGAAGGACACGGGCTAGGGATACAGGCATGTGTATGGCCGTGTGAAAACCACTGTAGGTTCGAATTGAAAAATAAATCCACACGGGTGTGGAACACGGGCATGTTATATGCCATACGGCCGTGTCTCTTCTTCCACACAGGCGTGTGGAATGTTTAGTGAAAATTTTCTAAGTTTTTCTAGAAAACTTCAAAAGAGTTCGATTGATCCAGAACCATTCCTAAAGTGTGTTTGAGGCCTCGTAAGCTTGTTTAAGAGGTGTTATGAAAAAGTTTTAAATTGGGGTGGAAAGTCATGTTTTGGTATAGCCTAATTGTTTGTGTATATGTCTAGTAATGCCTCGTACCTTGTTCCGGCGTTTAATACGGGCAAGGGGATACACATCGACATGAAGGATGATAAAACATTCACGCAAATAACTCCAACCCAAATGGGATTAGCTCATGGGTTGGGATTTAAAATCCAAAATCAGAATAACATTCAACATCTTCATCAACAGTTTAGAAATCACAGAAATGAATTAAGAAAATGAAGGTAGAACTGTAAGAAGCTTTTGCCACTTCAGCTTTCACTTCGATGCTGCTGAATCATGCAAGACCCGGGGTTGATTGCTTGTCCCTTCCCTTGTGTCTCTGCTCTCCTCTTAAGCTACTACCCTCTTCCTTTTTCTCTGGAATTTTCCACCAGATTTTTCTGGAGAGAAAAAATGATCCTTAAATCGTCTCTAATTCCTCTCTCCAAAAAATCCTCTCCACCTTTCTTTTCTCTTTCCTCTTTTATAGGGTAGGTCCTCCTCTCTCAGCACACACTTTTCTCCCTCTTTTTCAGGTGGATTTATTTGGTATACGGACAACTAGCTGAGAATGACGAGGACTGAGTGTTGCATTAGCATTATCCTAGAATTTCCATTTTATTTATGTTGGCAATCCATCCAACCTTTTTCCATGGCAATATTTCACTTCATTCATTCTTTCCTCCTTTTTCTCCTTTTCTTCATCTTTTTTGCACCTGCTGCATACAACAACCAATTCTCTTTCTCCCAGCAGGAAAAGTAACATAAAATGACATTCAAGGCACAATCCAAGGATTATTATGCAATATTATAAAAATAACCTAAAAATACAAATATATCTACTTGGATACAGGCATTTAATCAAGTTTAAATGCTCGAAATATAACTCTTTTCAAGAGTTATCACACCCCCAAACTTGAATTCTTGCTTGTCCTCAAGTAGAATATGTGTAAGTATGCATGAATGCATGAATTTGCCATAACACTACAATTACCTCATATACTGGTAAACTATCTGAAGTGTATTTTAAACCTCCATTCTCAACAGTCTTCAATCTCAAAAAATTAGTTCAAATTTTATAGGATTGTTTAGCATACGAAGTGCAGAAAATGTTACCTAAAAATAAAATTTCCTAAATATTCATACAATTCTGACTAAGGCAAGCACCCTTAATGTACTTAGTTTATCTTTCCACTAAAATTCAGTGTCTTTTCTCATAATTATTCTATCATTGCATACTTTAATTATATTTTTTTCCTAGGGAATTCATTTTGTCACATGATTTCTTTACTTGACAATCTCAATGGGGTATACACTAGATTTCCAAATATTACATCACGCCACAATTTGAATGTAATTCACTCATGAAGCTAAGGCTTTTGACTAAAAAGATAGATGGAGCAAACAACTACCCCCTTAGCTACTCAGTCTGCTACTAAATTGGAGTGCCCCTAAACTGTTTTCTCTATTTTTTCTTTTCTTTTTTTTACTCACTTTTATTTGATCTTGCTTTGCTAATCAATAATACAATGAAGTAAACAGAGTATTAGTGGCATACTTAACAATTTCAAACATTGGAGTGCTTCATAATGTCTTTTTAATTTTCTTATTGATTACCCTTAGCTTTGCCGTAGTATTTATTATTACACATTGCTAATTTACTAATCTTAGGCTCAAGAATTTCTAAGTGTATTAAAAGAAACCCACTATAGACTAATTGCAATTATAATTAGGCATTCTACTTTTAGGGATCAAATTTCAAACAACTATCCTAAGCTAAACATACCTAATCTACTATTATGATTTTCTAAATTTATCGAAGAGTTATTATCCTCATTGAACATCATAGATAACTGATAAACCGTAATATGAACATATTTTAATCCCACATTTAGCATACTTTTTGATGATTTTTCCCCTTAATTATGGAAATAGGTGCTCCTAATCCTTTGTTTTCATGTTTTATACTCAGGAGAGCACTGGAGGATGAAAAGAATAAGAAATGGGCCAAAAACAGAGAAAATGGGCCAAAACACGAAATCCAAACGGCCTGGGCCCAAGACCACACGGTTGTGCCTCTTAAGAAGAGCCGACCAGGGCCTGGACCTCGAAATACACGGCCGTGCTTTCTCAACAGGTTCGACCACGGCCTGAAATCGAATCACACGGGCGTGTGTCATGGGCGTGTCCCTACCGTAGAAAAGAAGAGTTTTATTCGGATTAGGATACTTAGAGGCAAAGAAAGACATTCCAAAAGCCTATCTAAAGACCCTAGAGGCCAACCTTTAGGAGGGGGTTCAGCTAGGCCAAGGAGCCAAGCCAGAGGGGCCAGAATTGTGGGATTCACTCGAAGAAAGCCAGTTGATTCATCTCAAGAAGCTGGAATCATACTCAAGACAGAGGAACCCTCCTTCAATTCCTTCAGGGGGTTTTAGGGTTTTCTTTATGTTCTATTTTATATTTTCTTCAGAGATGTTTTCTTTTACTATTATGAACTAAACCTCTCAAATACCTGAGGGGGATGAAACCTAAGACGAATCTTGTTATTATTATCTGAGTTGTATGATAAATACTTGATTTGTTCTTAACTATGTGTTCTTAATTCTTGTTTTGGTATTTCCAGGATATTGATTCAAGCATTCATGCTCTTAGGCAAAGGAGGAGTAGACCCTGTTTAAGAGTAGATCTAGCATAGTTAAGCGGAGTTGATCGCAACCCTAGAGATAGGATGACGAAATCTACCGGATTAGGGTCAAACCTAATATGGGAGTCCATAGATCGAGTTAATGCAATTCTAGGGGTTTTAATTAGAAAGAGATTTCAATTAATCAACCTAGGGTTAGATGTTAGTAGCCTCGGAGAGGTATTAATATAAATTAGGGAATCCTACGGATCAGTCAAGTGAATAAATCGTCTGGTTTAGAGTTAGATAACAAGTGAAGTCTAGGTGGATTCTTCCTTGGGTATTGTCTAAATCACTCGGTTTTCTCTCAAGTTTTTCCTCAATTTCTTCTCTTTGTCTTCGCATCTTTAGCCTAGTAATTAGTTAATTTTAGATTAGATAAAAATTCCCTTAATTCTTAGGCTAAATAATAAAAAGAAAGTTAGTATTAGTACTTTTGGTTCCTTTGGGTTCGACAATCCAGTCTTGCCACTAAACTATACTATTGTTCGATAGGTGCGCTTGCCTCCATCATTGTCTTAGTTAGTTTCTAGGTTCGATCATTCTTTTTATAAATTTTTAAGATTCTGACACACAACCAATAACAATATGCTTGTTATAGTCTGGTAGTTATTTGGCATTTGTATGTCATGGAAAAATGAATGACAAAATGAAAAAATATTAAAACACATATCTAATGCAGACTATATGCACAGTACAATACACCCCAAACCTAAAGGATGCATTGTCCTCAGTGCATGAACAATTTAAAATTCCAAAATGCAAAAACAAACATATATGTACAATGCAATGACAACAATTATGAATGTATGAAAAACACATGGTACATAATGAAAAATATGCAAATGAAAATAAAGACGAAAGCTTGGGAAAATTTTGTTGTTATTTTAATTCGGGTGAGTTGTTTTTAGAGTAGCGCACTTGTAACGCTACTTCCTTTTCAGCATATTGATTGACACCTTTTCTTCTTCATTATCATATAATTTCGTGAGATCATCAATCAGATGATTAATCTCACGATCTTGCTTCGATATGGGTGCAGTTGATTGAGGTGCAGTAGCATGTTCAGTTGGTGCAGGAATATGGTTCACTTCTTCTCTTTCCTGGTCAGATTCAATGTTCACTGAGTTTGTCTTCTCTTCATCACCTTCTAGTCCTTTTTGTTCCTTCTCCTTAGTGGTAGTGTGTGTGGTAGGTCCAGGCTCATCAGCTTCAACTTCATCCTCGTCCCCTTCATTTTCATCCAATAGCAGCTCCTTTTCATTAGGTGGAAATCCTCCCTTTCTTGATCAGACTCCGTGATCTATTAATAAGGCGATAAATCAGAAATGAAAATAACGTTAAGTAATTAAAGATAAAAATAATAAGAATGAAATTAAATTAAAGAAATTAAAGAAAAGAAAGATAAAAAAGATTTTTTTTACGATTTTTTCGAATTCCGCAATAATTTGGAGTTGCTAAGACTCAAAGAGATTGAGTCGCTTCTGCAGCTAACCGAGTGAATTGAGCATTTCCTGGTCAAATGGACTGTTGGAGATAGAAGATTTTGCTGAGGCAAACATCTTGTAAACCAATGGCATAGCAATATTCGCTCTCATCAACACATATCAGGGCATCGAATATGTTGAATGTAACCTGCTGATCATTCACCCTCATAGTTAGTGTGCTTTTCTGCTCATCAATTAGCTGATGAAATGGTGGAGGTAATCGTCCTTCAGGTTGCTGATATTGATTTACTGTGACATTTTGGTTGGCAACATGATCTGATTCTGCCACAACATCATGGCTACTATAGTTGTCTAAGTCATTTGCAATGTTAATGTCAACTTTGAAGGTGAAAGCTACATAATTTCTTATTTGCTCATCTTTTTTTGGTTCATTAAAAGAATCATCGACCAAGCCATGTAGAGAGATTACCTTTTTTTTTTTTTTGTGTGTGTGTGTGTGTGTATTTCCACACTCAGCTTGAATATATCCATATCACTAACATTCATGGCACTAAATGCCTTTCTTTTTCTCCTTGGGTCCTTTATCATTAATGGAAACAACCTTTCTTTTTTCCTTTGTTGAAGTTCTAACTCCCTCAAAGCTGTTTTTCTTCCTTGATAGCTTTTTGAATGCCTTATTAAATTTATTTATTAGTAGTGCTATTTTCTCCTATAAATCCTCAATGAAAGTTTCTTTTTTTAATTACAATTGAGGAAGAAACTTCCAAAACAATATTCTTCTCTGTCTTAACTTTGCTCCTCTTGGATTCCTTAATTAATCTTAAATGTTTGCAAAGACTCGAGTAGTTAATCAATCCTCATTGTATTGATGTCTTTAGCCTTTATTACAATCACTTTAATGACAAAGCGTTTAGGGAGAGACCTTAAAACCTTATGAACCAGCTTGGAATTTTTATACTATTCATCTTTAAGCATTTTGAGAGTTCCAACCTATTCGTTAACATTTGAAGTTTGTATTCTTTGATAGTAAAATGCCTTTCATGTGCTAGCTTTAGAGCTTAAGCTTCAGGAGCAGTTGCACATTTAAACAGTCTTCTGAACTATTAAGGGTTTTTTCAATTGAAAATGACATTAAAAACTTTGGAATTTGCATTAGCGAACTTATCCTCCTCTGTGGTCTATGTGATTTCTAGCTTGGGCATTTATAAACCATTAACATCAGTAGTTGAGGCTCAACTCACTTACCATGTTGTAGCATCATTCTAATACATTCAGCTAGATTCACTCTCCCATTAAGCCTTTGCTATTAGAAAGCTTAGTTACAAACTGAACAAAAATAGTTTGCTAACAAATCATTTGTACTCTAATAAGTTTTTAAATTGAACAGAATGGTGCTCTCTGTAGTACGTATGTAAACCAATAAAACAAGTCTTCACCATATAAGCAGTGTTGGACTTATGAATCTTTGGCTAGTGTGATCGATCAATGTCCCTTGAATTTCTCTTAGTTAAGTTCTTTGAAAAGGCATGAAATAATAAAAGGATATTATTTCTTAAACTTCAAAATTAGTATCTCTTCAAATATGATAAGTGCATCACATTAGGAATCTTTCAAAAATACTATTGCTTAATTGAATAGCTTCATCAATCATAATCTCGTAAATTGTTGTTCAAAATCCTAAAAATATAAGTGAATAATCAAGATAAGCAAGTAAAAAATTGTTAGCTAATAAGACAAGTTGCACGACATTTAATTACAAAGTGAACTACAATTGATGATAAAGTTGACAACATTAACAATTTCAATTATGAGTATTTAATAATAAATGTGCATTATCTATGAACGTCCTTTGTTTTTTCTATGTGTGGAGGGGAGTTAACCTTACACATTACTTGAGTTCGAGGGCAAGGGGAATATAAACCAAAAGCATACCTTGCAGTTGCAGTCATGCAATCAATGGCTTTTATCCCATCTTCTTGAGGAGGTACAATTGTACCAAGTTGGAAGCCATAGATTAATAAATATATCTATCTAGTTTTTTTTTTTTCCATAGTATTTGAAAGGGATTATTTTTTATAAAACAGGAGAATTTAATTGTAATTCTTTGTTTCAAATTTTATATATTAAAGTTTGTTAATACATTTTCAAAATATGCACAAAGTCTTTTAACCATACTAGTAGAATCTAATTACTCGACTGTATAGGATAATTATTTAGTATATATTAGAATTTATCAAGTTAAAAATGTTGTTTCAAATAAGTTATTATATTTTGTAAAATAAAGTGAAAATAAAAATATAGATATGTTGTCTTTTATGTTAATAGTTAGAGCAGTAGGTTTTGGTGAGAGTTATTTTTCTTTTTAAATTATATAAAAATTGAAAATAACAATGTTGACATCAAAATAATAAGTTACGTTGACTTGGAGAAGTCATAAATTATTACTTAGGCCTTAGTGTCACCTAAGCAATACGGTCAACAAATTAAATAAGTTCATGCCAGTTATTTTTTTCAATTTCAACATTACAATTGGACAAATACATCCAAACCATCAACTTGTTTCTCTTACACAAAATTAATTAAAAACCTAATGAAAATAGGGAATAGATTTGATTGGTTTTTCTAATCTCATACGGAGAAATATGAGATTGGAAATTGTTGATCAATTAGAATTGAAGGAGGTTGAAGAAAGTTTATCAAGAAGGGTCGAAAATTGTAAGATAGATTTTGAGAGCTGTTGAAGGTTCTTTAGTGGGAAAAGGAAGCATTGTTGATGTGTCTTTAACGAACTACGATCACAATAAAGGCAAGCGCACCTATCGTTCAATAGTATAGTTATGGTAAGACCGGTAATATCGTATCCACAAGGACCAAGAGTACTAGTAATTACTATCTTTTTATTATCTAGCCTAAGAATTGGAGTGATTTCTTTTAAACTAAAACTTAATTAAAAACACGACAGAGAACGAATTGGGAAAATACTTTAGACAACTTTATGAGATAGGCAATACCTAAGGAAGAATCCACTTAGACTTCACTTATTACTTTTGATTCATATGATTTATTCACTTATCTTAATCCGTAGAAATCCTTGATTTATGTTAATATCTCTTTCAAGACTAAAAAAAACTAACTCTAGGTTGATTAATTGAAATTTCTTTCTAATTAAAACCCCTATTGTCGCATCTCGATCTATGGATTCCCTTATTAGATTTGACTCTAATCCGGCAAATTTTCGTCGCCTTACTCTTAAATAGGGACTTTTGCTCCTTTGAATAAGCACATTCGACTTGAATCAATAACCTGAATTATCAAAACAAGAATAAAAACTCACAATTAAGAATAAGAACAAGTATTTATCTTATAAATCAAATAAAAGGATCTGTCTTAGGTTTCATCCCCTTAGGTATCACATGACCATGTGGTCTGCCCGATTCTGCTCGCCACACACGGCCATGTGGTCTGCCAGTGTACGTTAATCCAGGCCGTGTTTGATCCTGCTCGTAACACACGGCTGTGTTCATTGGTCCAGGCTGTGTTGATTTCCTAGGTAGGCCCATTTTGTCCCGTTTTAGCCCGTTTCTTGTTCTTTTTGACTCCCTAAGCTCTCCTGGGTGTAAAACATGAAATTAAGGGATTAGGAGCATTGAATTCATCAAATCTAATGAAAATTCATCCAAAAATAAGAAAAGCTTGGGGTTAAAATATGTATAAATTATGGTTTATCAATTGCAAACAAATGAATAAGATGTACTAGAAGAAGACAAAGCGAAAGACTGGAATAGATTCGGTAACACTAAGTGCTGCAATAGGTGGTGGTTAGTAAGGTGGAGAAAAATGAAATGTGGCTGACAATAAGTTTAAGTAAAGAAACAAGTTTAGAGAATTTAGAGAGAGTGATTTGAAAGTCCAGACTGTCAAAAGTTCTTTCACTAGTTCTGAAGGATTCCTATTTATAGTGTCTCAAGAATGAGAGTTACAAAGCTAACAATTAATAAGAGTAATGACATTAGTTTTCAGTTGGAATGATTACAAAGCTAACAATTAATAAGAATAATGACATTAATTTTCAGTGGCAATTACATTAATGACTAAGAAAGGATGGTGAAGGATTTTGTTGGCGGTGGTGATGATGAAAAGTGAAGAAAAGTTCACTATGTTTCTAAAAGAAGGGAAAAACATTCAATGTTCTAGGAAAAAGTTAAGATGAAACCTCCTAACTACCTCCATATTTGAGCTACCAAACCAAGTTGATACATGCACGGCTCTGATACCAAATGATAAAGAATTGGAGCTGAAGAAGCGGAAGAAGGATCGAATTCAAGTTATTTAACTCAAGAAGGAAAGATTTGGTTGTGACTTGAAAAGAAAAAACCAAATAAATTTAGAAAATAAAAAAGGAAATAATAAAAATAAGAAAGCTTAAAAAAAGGATAAATATTCAAAATAATAAATAAATAGTGAAAATATAAATTAAACTAAAGTGGAAGATGGAACGATTAACCGATGGATGTGATGGATAGAAGGATAAATGTCAAATTGAACCCTTTGAGATATAAATCCCAACAAACTCAATTAATAGCTCTAATCAACTCTCTAAAAAATAATCCTTGACAAACTGAAGGGTGAATAATGAATTTCCATGACTTCTTTATGAAAATCGAGAAGAAAACTACTAAATTTTGCTCAAAGAAACAAACTCCTAGAGTTGAAAACTTTATAAATGAAAACAATTTGTCTCCTTAATGAACAATGAAAGCAGCCTTTATATAGCTAAGTACATCTAAATAAAACTCTAAAGTATACTGAAACTTTAATTAATCTAAACAATGTGTAGTTTTGATCTAAACTTTCTTGTTTCACTAAGAAACATAAAACTCCTAAACAACATAAAATACTTAAACAATATCCAAAATTCAGAATAAATAAATAATAAAATAATAAAAACAAATAATATAATATTGGGCTCGTATATAACAAAAATTAAGCTTAAAAACCAAACCCAATATGATTTAAATTCGAATTAAAAGCTCGAAACTCGTAATTCCCATCATAAGCCCGTCAAAAATTCTACTTGTGCAGTCTTCACTAAAACGGTCATAACTTGAGCTTTCGAACTCAAAATTGAGTAATTCAAAGTGCGTTTCGAAGCTAAGAGATAGATCTCCAAACTATATGAAGCCATATAAACCCAAAAAATGTCTACATCTCATCCAAAGAGTCGTTACAATTCTATTGGTTTTTCGAACCTGAAAATTGACAGCTTCAGTGAATGAGATTTAATAAATTTCACCTCATTT
Source organism: Gossypium rotundifolium (assembly GCA_025506655.1). Taxonomy (NCBI): domain Eukaryota; kingdom Viridiplantae; phylum Streptophyta; class Magnoliopsida; order Malvales; family Malvaceae; genus Gossypium; species Gossypium rotundifolium. The sequence continues at coordinate 38,220,578 of CP106723.1, forward strand.
GTGTATGTATCACAACCTTTATAGAACATCCCAAAAATGAAGATAACACAAGACTCTTGTCATATTTCTTCGTTGCTTCCACATCTACTTTGGTGAAGTAGTATTATGTGAAACATCTTTCGCAAGATAAGGGTTGTTTCTGAACATTGGTTTTTCTAACTTATTTCAAATGTGAGATGTTCTCAATGTAGAGTTTGTTCCAAACAAGGGATGTTCTATGGTGATTTTTTCTTGGTAGAGATTTTTTTGAATAATGGTTGTTCTAAAAGAATCAGTTGCTTTAAATAGAAGTTGTTCCCAACAACGGTTGTTCTAAACATAGTTGTTCTTGAAATGCCATTATTCTAAATAAGCTTTGTTTCAAACATTGGTTATTCTCAACAAAAAGTTGTTCTCAAATGAAAGCTACACTAGATGATAATTGTCCTAAACCGAAACCATGTTTTCAACATAGCTATTTTAGATGTAGTTATTCTCAAACAATGGCTATTTTAAACAACTATTTTGAATAGTTGTTATTCTTCTAGAAAAGATAATAAGTGAAGCATATTTCTACTTGTTCCAAGCTTGGTAACACAATTTCTTGAAATGGTAGCCAAAACCAAATATCTACAGGAGGTGAAGCTGAGAGTTACGAGAGAGATGAGTCAATGGAGTGGTTGTCCCTCTCCAAATGAGTTTTAAAAAGGTATTTAAGGGAAACATTCATAGGCCATGTATCCATTACTAATTAGTGAGTTGTCACTCAAGTCACATGGTGTAGGCTTCTTTATTAAGTCAATGATGCAACTTGATGTGATGTGATTGTAATGTAATGTGAACGATTGGTAGCAACAATCTTGTTAGGCAAAATCAATAGTTTGGCAAGGTAGTTGGGATTGGCGTGGTTTCACATTTTGGCGAGATATAGTACCGGTGAAGTAGGAAACTGAAGTAATCTCCCTATAAAGTATGTATAAAAAGAATGATGGGTTCTTAGTATTATGAGACTCGGATGAGAACAAAACTTCCATGCCTCTACCAAAGCAAAGTGTTGCAAGGTTTTTTTTTTCATTGATTTTTTGTGTAAGGCCCATAATTTGCCCTGCCCAAATCTAACCCTACCCAACAACCCATTAAGACCCAAACCCAATTACAACTAACCCACTAACCTAACCCAACAGACCCAAAAATATTAAGCCCAAAACAAACTAAGCCCAATTAGCCCAATGCCCCAAATTAGAAAAAAACCAAAAAATAAACCCTAGGTGCGCTGCACCTAGGGCCTTCTGCCTTCTACCCTCTGCCCACTTGCCTTTGCTCCTGCCACCGCCTCAGCAGCACCGCCATCCACTTGCACTGCCACCTTCAACAATAAATAGAAAAGACAGGATATTGATTAAGTTGTAAAAATGGCTATAAAAGCCAATCTAAATTCATTTGTAAGGATCGGCCTGTTGATTATCAATACAAAAGATATCATTTTTTCAAGTACAAACCAAAGATCAACACCAAAAGCAGAGATTAAACAAGTAAAAAAAATAGTACATCAAAGTAAACAAAAAAAAAAACGAAGCCAAAATGATGTGATATTTTTTTTATCATTTTCGAAAGTCTTTTTTCCTTTTTTCTCTTCTTTTTTTAGCACATATATGCATATACCTATATTATTCTTTAAAAAATAAAAAAATATAAATTTTTTGTACCTTTTGGGACTCATTGTCGACACTTGCAAGGCGGCAAGAAACTGAGCCCATGGCGTGAGCTCGGCCTGAACCTCACCCCCTGGACCTATAGAGAAAATAAAAGAAAGGGGTCAGTTTTTTTTTTAAAATTTTAAGAGAACTTTGGCTTATATAAGCAACACAAAACGATGCCGTTTTGGTCGGCGTCCATAAGCCCCAAAACGACGTCGTTTTGAGCCGACCCGCGCGACCCGACTAGATCCAACCTCAGGATCCGCGTGTTTTTTGAATGGGGAATTTATACGCGCAATCCCTCCGCCTTTTCTGAATTTTGCAATCAAGTTTTGAGTTTTTTTAATTTGGCACCGAAAGTCTACTTGGTTTTCGATTGAGTCCTTGCCTATGCTGCACGTTTTGGGAGGAAAGGGTTATTGCCCTTTTTAGTCCTCCATGTTATCTGTGCGCTTAAAATAGGTCCTTTCCTTTTTATTTTATTTTGAATTAGCCCCAAAATTTTGTTTTAAATGCAATTTGGTCCCTTTTTTAGTTATTTTGCAATTTTTTATTATTACTATTATTTAGTATTTTCATCATTATATTGTTATTATTATTATTATTATTTTTAATATAATATGCTTTTATTATTTCATTTATTAATTGCTATCATTATTACCATTATTATTATTTTATTTTTCCTTATAATATCATCATTATCATTTTATCATTATTTTCTGTAACATCCTGAATTAGGGGTTGTTTGCAATTTAATTATTTTCATGTGCTTGCTTGAAAAGAAATGAATACTATGATTGCTAGGCATGTTCTAGGGTCAAGAAATAACCCCGGCTAGGTCGGATTTAGGGCTGAAAATCTCTTTTTAGTGCTTAAAAGGAAGGAGCTAGGTGAGATAGGGGTTAAGAGGAAATTTTAGGAGAAGTTGGACATAAGAAGTCAAGCGGAAGAGTGGCAAGGGACGCAACCTTAAGGGCTTGGAAGGTGGCGTCAAAGGAGGAGCTTCAAGGGAAGAGGTTCGAATCTAGGTAGGCTCAAGGGGGTGTGTTTTACTTTTGGGTTTTTTTGGCGTTAAAGAAAGGGGCTAAGTTAAGGAGGCTTTAAAAGATTTTGTGGGTAAGGTTGGACATGAAAGTTGGATTGGTGAAGTGGCATAGGGCCTTGGTGAATGTCGCTCAAGCAAGGGGGAGGAGGACTCAAGTTCGAGTCACGATGGTAGTATAAGGTTTTTTCCTTTTATTATTGAAAGTTGGCGCCATGAAGAGGGAAGAGTTGGACGGCAATTGGGACTTTGGAAAGGATGGGATAAGCCTTTATTTTTGATAATTTCGGCTAAAAAGGGATAGAAGATAGTTGTTGTTTTTAATTTAATTAAAAGGGGTGATAATTAAAGATAAGATTTATCACAATAGGAAGCAATGGCCGAATGTAGGACTCCTTATGGCCATCGGTTTTAGGGAATTTCTTTTAGTATGGCTGAATGCCCTAGACTCATTGGTTGTTGTTTCTTTTTCCTCTCTTTTCTCTCAAATACTTAGCCGAAACTCCCATCACCCTCATCTTCCTCTTTTTTATTTTGTTTTGAAAGCCGAAAGCCATTGTTTCTCTATCGGTTTCAACAAGAGCTTTGACCGAATACTTGGCTCACAATCTCTCTTTTCCCTTTTGCGTTTTTCTCTTCACCATTCTAAGTGCCGAAATCAAAGTTTCTTTTAGGGGCAAAGTCGAAGCTATCATTAAGGTAAGGGTGCGGCAACTTTTTCTTTCGGGATTTATGTTATGGCCAAATGGCCTTTAGCTCTCTAATGAGGTGATTAAACCAATTGTAGGGAAGGACTTTAGCCGATTGAAGGAAGCTTTCGGGATTTGATTCCCTAAGATAAGGTGGTAAGTAACATTCGGCCATAGGCCTTGATTATGTATAAGTGTGCAAGCCGATTCTAACAAGTGTTTTGGTAGGGATCTCGACAAGTCAAGTGACAATTTCGGGATTTTAGTAAGTTTGGTAAGTGATTAGTCATATTCACCAAAGGCCATTTTTGGTATCTAAAGTATAACCGATTGTGTGCCATGGATCTAGGGGCTAATCGGCCAAGGCAAACAAAGGGCTTCCGGGATTTAAACTCATTTTGGTAAGTGATAGTAAGTTTTGGCCTAAGGCCATATTTCAGGTACAATTAATCCTTCAGGATTATTAGTATAGCCGAATGGCTATTAGATTTAAAAATGTGTGTGTTGGCCGATTGTAGGGGGAAACAATCTCTCGGGATTTCGCTAGTTTAGTTCAGGATTTGCTAGTCTCACGAGTAAACAGGTGTGTAAAACTCTTTACACACTTTATTAGTTAATATTGCTATTATGTTGCCTTTTAATCATTGTGGTAGTGATTTGCTCGTGGACATGAGCATGGATTCCGGGTAAGTCACTAGTGATTTAAAATCTATTATGGTTGACATGATGGGTAATATGTTATGCCATGACTATTATGCATGATTTATGATAGCATGTTAAGAATGATATGAGCATGTTGGTAACGGGATTGATGAGAGGAGGGGGATTTTCTATGGACTGTCACCAGTGGTTTTGGACCACAAGATGGGTTGGCACCATCAGATTAATTGTGACTTCGATCACCAGTGGTTTTGACCACACCGTTGATAAATTGTGACTAAGTCCCAGTGGTTTGGTACCACCAGTGGTTTTGACCACACATTGATAATTGTGACCTATGGTCATCAGTGGTTTTGACCACATGATGGGTTGGCCCCATCACTTGATTGGTGACTCTAGTCACCAGTGGTTTTGACCACCAGTGGTTTTGACCACACGGGGTAGCTAAAGGAGTATGGATAGTTAGTTTGGGTTGCATGTTGCATGTTATACTAATAACTTGTGTATGAGTTGCACTTAGGGTTGGGGATTTACACTTGAGTCTTGGTGACTCACCCTTCCCATATTATTTTGCGATGAGTAGATCGGAGATGGAGTAGGAGAGGACTCGGCGGCCATGCTTGTTCCTTGGATTTGGGATTTTATTTGATCTGATTCAAGTTTATTTATTTTCTAAATTTTTGATTTGGGTTGTAATAAAATGACTAGTTTATTATTTTGGATGTTTACATAATTGTTTTTACTTTACTTATACTATATTACAAATGAAATTATAAAATGTTAAGCGAATCGGTTAAAAGCAACATTTTCAAATTAAGTAACTTTTACGAGTTTTCAAAGATGTTACCATCGGGTAGCAAAATTCACCAAGTTAACAATAACACTGATGATTTTAAAATTTTAAATGATCAAATGTTTTCAAAGGGTTTTCAACACAACCACGTTTATAAAAAAATCAATCCCTCCTGAGTTTTATCAAACACTGTTTATAACCTTAGCAGTATTTTCAAATTTTCACCAGAAAATCAAAATCTTTCAAAACATTTTTACTCCGTGACATACCAGATCCGGTCAGGGCTCATAGGCCGGGTTTGGGGTGTTACATTTTTAGCATCAGAGCCCGATTCAAAACTCGGCTGTGGGGGCCCAGGGCCCAAAACATTTTTGTAGGCCTTTGTGAATTATTATGGAAAAGGTTTTCAGTCTGAACAGCATGGCATCGAGTCTCCGGCACCTATCCACCCAGGTAAGTATCTCTGACTATTCTGTGAATACTTGATAAGGGTAAATGGGTAACCTGGGAACGTAGAATAGACTGATAGGTACTTGAACACTAGGACTAGTCTACCCCAACTACTTCATAAGACTTAATTGCTTAATTAAAACAAACCTATGTCTAATTCGCCGAGTTAGGGTGTGGTAACCAAGGTCCGCATGTCTAGGATTGGTATTCAGTGGGAGCTTGGTATTTAAGCAGTCCGCGTGACTCACCTCCTCTCCACTCGAATCCTACCTGGTGCGTAGCTTCGGTTCACCCTAACCGGGAGGACTTATTCATGGGCTAAACCCTAACTAAAACCCGAAAGGGAACTAGCCGTATTTTCATAAAAAAACCCTAGTCTTAAAACTCTTAAAATTTTTTTAATCTGTGAGAATTATTACTTTACAACATTTTTCTGAAAAATATCCGATTTGTGGAATTACTAAAATACCCTTAGTGGTAAAGTTACAAAAACACCATTGGTTTATGAAATTCCCTAAATACCCACAGTTTTAATCAAAATTTCCATTACATATAAAGTGCCCAGAAAAACCTTAATTTGCAAAATATCGAAAATATCATATTTTGGAAAATTACGAAATTGCCCCTAACCAACAAAATTACCAAAATGACCCTGATTTTCAAAATTTTTGCAACACTATCAACTTGGAAAACAAATTCTCAAAAAGAACCCTCAAGGTTTTGCAACATTTGGAAATATCCCGGAATCATCAAACTTTACAAAGTTACCCTGATTTATTACCAAAATGCCCCTGAGCTTCAAAATTACCAAAATACCCCGAATTTCAAAATTTTTCAAAATACCCCGGGAATTTAAAAGTTCCAAAATACTTTTTGACAAAATCATTCAAGAACTTCTATTTTTGAAAATTTACAAAAATACCCCTGTAGGTTAAAATTACGAAAATACCCTCGGGTAGTGAAATACGAAAATGCCCCTACACGTTGGATATGGTTTGTGAATGTTGTTTGTGTGATGGATGTACTTGGAACTAGGAGATAATCCTGAAACTGGAACTATAGGTAGATTCGATTTCGAGAGAATCACTTCAAAAATTATTTCTCATAAAATTGCTCGTGGGTAAATAGTGAACAGTATTAATAATACATAAAATTCTTAATCAGATAAACGTGAACGAGAAAGAATGAGTACAAGAGGTCGTGGACGTTTATCGTGTGGCCGTGGTAGGGGTAGGATGACCTTGTCGGAGCCAGCAGGGTCTGGTCATGGGTCTGAAATGAGATGTCGGATCTGCCGGCGGTGAAAACTGAGTTTCAGGATCAGACCGATGGTAACGATGTAGTATCCCAAGCTGTACTACGAGTGTTGGAACGAGTTGCCAAGGCAGGCGCGGGTGTAGGAGCTCGTAAATTCGTGGTTGAACGACTCCGGGCTAATGAAGCAGAAGTGTTTAGAGGAGTATCTGAGTGGCACTTAGTGCGGTGGAGTATTGGTTGGAATCAACTGAGAGGATCATAGGTAACCTGGATTTTACAGCTGAGGAGAAGTGGTATAATCTCTCTGCTTCGGGATGAGTCATATCAGTGGTGGCTCACCATAAGGGATGGAGCGATGGCAGAGGATCTCACATGGGAATTCTTTAAAGCTGCCTACCAAAAGAAATATATAGGAACTAGTTATGTGGATCTTGCAATGAAGGCTTTCTTGAACTGGTTCGAGGTAATAAGACAAGATGGCGAGTATGAGGTGAATTTCTCCGGTTGGCGGTATGCTCGTGGTATTGTGGGTACCGAGCATGAACGCGTGTCGATTCGAGAATGGACTGAGAGATGAGCTGAGGATGATGATAGCTCCACAGCAGGAACAGGAGTTCGCTGTCCTAGTGGAAAAGTCTAAGGTTGCTGAAGGGGTAAGACAGTCAGTTAGGCAGAATCAGGATAGGGGTTGGAATAAGAGGAGCTCCGAATCTTTAAAGTTTTCTGGTAATCAGCAGAAGAGGACGAGGTATGGTGGGTCAGATCAAGCTGCTAGGCCTACTACTGCTAATCCTCAATGGCCACCACGATGTGCTCGGTGTGGGAAGTCTCACACGAGGGAATGTTGGAATAGTAATCGGGGATGCTTCGAGTGTGGGTCAATGGAACATCAAGTTAGGGACTGTCGAAAAAGGTAGCTAGGCTGAGGTCAGAGGGTCAGGATCGTGCATCGAATAGGAGGGATAACCAACAGCCACCGAGAGGTCGTGGTGCAGGAAGAGGAGGTAATGGTGCTGGCAGAGGTCGGGGGCACCGAGGGGAGGTACCAGTGGTACTGAGGCTAAGCAACCTGGTTTGGTCTATGCCACAAGGCGTCAGGAGGAGGGCGACACACCGGACGTCATAACCAATATGTTTTTGATCTTTGGTGTACCCTATAGTACCTTAATTGATATTGGCTCAACCCACTCATACATTGCTAGTAGCGTAGTAGAAACTCTGCACTTAGACTCTGAGCTTACTTCTAGGAAGATGACTGTATTAAACCCTCTAGGTCACTCTGTAGAAGTAAGTAAACTCTATAGGAGCGTACCCCTAGAACTCCAAGGGGTATTGTTCTTGGCTGACTTGATGGAACTACCGTTTCGGGAGTTTAATTTAATCCTCGGGATGGATTGGCTAGTAAAGTATCAGGCTAGCCTGGATTATGCAGCTAAGCGCATGGTGCTAAAGACCATGGAAGGAGAAGAGGTGGTGATGATAGGTAAAAGGAGAGATTACCTATCTAATCTAGTTTCTGCATTGAAGGCGAAAAAGATGGTTAGGAAAGGTTGTGAAGCATATGTAGTGCATGTATGTGCTTTGGAAGCTAAGGGTGCAGCTGTGAGAAATGTCTGGACCATAAGGGATTATGTTGATGTGTTTTCAGAGGAACTTTTGGGTCTACCTCCGGACCGTGAGGTTGAATTTGGTATAGACTTGTTACCCGGAACCGCGCCAGTATCGATAGCTCCGTATCGGATGGCGCCGAAAGAATTAGTAGAGTTGAAGGTGCAGATCCATGAATTGTTGGATAGAGGGTTCATCCGACCAAGTGTATCACCTTGGGGAGCTCCAGTGCTTTTTGTCAAGAAGAAGGATGGGACAATGAGAATGTGCATAGACTATCGACAGCTGAACAAGCTGACAATAAAGAATAGGTATCCTTTGCCCAGGATTGATGATTTGTTCGATCAATTCAAAGGTGCATCGGTGTTTTCTAAGATTAACCTTAGGTCAGGGTACCATCAGCTTAAGGTGAAGGAGGCTGATATCCATAAGATGGCATTCCATACTCTGTATGGGCACTACGAGTTTCTGGTAATGCCTTTTGGGTTGACGAATGCACCAGTCGCGTTTATGGACATGATGAACCAGGTTTTCCAACCCTATCTGGATCAGTTCGTCGTGGTGTTCATAGATGACATTTTGGTGCACTCGAAGTCTGAGGAGGAGCATGACGCACATCTTCATGTGGTCCTGCAAGTTTTAAGGGAGAAGCAGTTGTACGCCAAATTCAGCAAGTGTGAGTTTAGGCTTAAGGAGGTAACTTTTCTAGGGCATGTTGTTTCAGCCGAGGGAATCAAGGTGGATCCCCGTAAGATTGAGGCACTATTGGAGTGGAAACCACCAAATTCGGTTACAAAAATTCAGAGTTTTCTGGGGTTGGCAGGATATTATAGGAGATTCGTGGAAAATTTTTCCTTAATTGCAGCACCGTTGACTAAACTACAGAGAAAAGGAGTTCTGTTTGTGTGGTCTGAGAAGCAGCAAGAGAGTTTCGATAAGCTGAAGAGGATCTTGACAGAAGCACCAGCCATGATTCAGCCTGAGGTAGGAAAGGAATTCACTGTGTATTGTGATGCATCGCATACTAGTTTAGGGTGTGTGTTGATGCAAGAAGGGAAGGTGGTCGCTTATGCGTCACGGAAGTTGAGGCCTCACGAAGCTAACTATCTGACACATGATTTGGAATTGGCTGCTGTGGTTTTCTCCTTGAAGATTTGGAGGCACTATCTGTATGGGGAGAAGTCGGTAATGTACACAGATCACAAGAGTCTGAAGTACCTCTTGACTCAGAAAGATTTAAATCTGAGGCAACGGAGGTGGATTGAGTTGTTGAAGGACTACGACTGCTCAATCGAATACCATCCAGGTAGGACTAACGTGGTCGCTGATGCATTAAGTCGTAAGGTGGTAGCAGATTTGCGAGCAATGTTTGCTCACCTAAGTCTCTATGAGGATGAGAGTCTTCTGGCGGAATTACAAGTCAAGCCGTCTTGGATTGATGAGGTCAAAGAAAGGCAGATGACTGACGAAGCTTTGAGTACTCGGAGGTTGCAAGTACAGAATGGTGAGGCCAAAGGGTTCTGCTTGGGTAGTGATGGAGTGTTGTATTTTCAAGGGAGAGTATGTATGCCTAAGGATGATGATTTGAGGCAACGAATCCTTAAAGAAGCTCATAGCAGTCCGCACGCTATGCATCCGGAAGCGACAAGATGTATCGGATTTAAGGGAGCGATTTTGGTGGCGGGTCTTAAGCGGAAGTGTAGAGTTAGTGGGCAAGTGTCGACATGCCGACAAGTTAAGGTGAGCATCAATTTCCATCGGCATTACGGTGGTAAAGATTCCACAATGGAAGTGGGAGGAGATTACTATGGACTTCGTAAGTAGGCTTCCCTCACGCCCAAAGAAGAAAGATGCGATTTGGGTGATAGTGGATCGATTGACCAAGTCGGCCCATTTCATACCGATGAGGTTGACTACTCGCTTCAAAGGTTAACCAAGTCAGTATATAATGAGATAGTGCGGTTGCATGGAGTCGGTGTCTATTATCTCGGATCGAGATCCCGGTTCACGTCGAGATTCGGAAGGCTTTACATCGGGAGTTAGGCACGGTTGAATTTTATACGGCTTCACCCACCCTGATCGATGGACAATTGAGAAGGTAATCCAAGTGTTGGAAGATATGTTAAGGGGCTGTGTTTTAGACTTCCATGGTAGTTGGGAGGAGTACCTACCTTTGGCAGAGTTCACTTATAACAATAGTTATCAAGCAAGTATTTAGATGGCACCGTATAAGGCGCTATATGGTCAGAAATGCCGTACTCCTACATGTTGGACGGAACTAGGAGAGCGACAGATGTTGGGTCCAGAGTTAGTGGCAGAGACGGAGGATAAGGTTAGAGTAATTTGGGCTCGCCTTAAGGAGGCGTCAGACAGGCAAAAATCCTACGCCGATCTTAAGCGTAGAAAGGTTGAATATGCAGTGGGTGATAAGGTCTTCCTGAAGGTATCACCTTGGAAGAAGGTGCTGAGGTTTGGCCGGAAGGGCAAGTTAAGCCCTAGATTCATCGGACCATACACGATGTTGAAACGTGTGGGACCGGTAGCTTACCAGCTTGAGTTGCCAGCAGAGTTGAACTAGATCCATGATGTTTTCCATGTTTGGATGCTGAGGCACTATCGATCAGATCCCTCACACGTAGTGCCGATTACAGAAATTGAGGTGAACTCGAACTTGTCTTTTGAGGAGGAGCCGGTACAGATTTTGGATCAAGATGTTAAAGTTCTGAAGAGGAAGTCGGTACCTCTGGTAAAAGTGCTGTGGCGAAACCATGGTACGGAAGAGGCCACGTGGGAACCCGAGGATGTGATGTGGCAGCAATACCCCAACTTTTCTGATCCAGGTAATTTTGAGGCCGAAATTATTTTTAAGGGGGTAGAACTGTAACATCCTGAATTAGGGGTTGTTTGCAATTTAATTATTTTCATGTGCTTGCTTGAAAAGAAATGAATACTATGATTGCTAGGCATGTTCTAGGGTCTAGAACTAACCTCGGACTAGCTCGGATTTAGGGCTGAAAATCTCTTTTTAGTGCTTAAAAGGAAGGAGCTAGGTGAGATAGGGGTTAAGAGGAAATTTTGGGAGAAGTTGGACATAAGAAGTCAAGCGGAAGAGTGGTAAGGGACGTAACCTTAAGGGCTTGGAAGATGGTGTCAAAGGGGGAGCTTCAAGGGAAGAGGTTCGAATCTTGGTAGGCTCAAGGGGGTGTGTTTTACTTTTGGGTTTTTTTTGGCGTTAAAGAAAGGGGCTAAGTTAAGGAGGCTTTAAAAGATTTTGTGGGTAAGGTTGGACATGAAAGTCGGATTGGTGAAGTGGCATAGGGCCTTGGTGAATGCCGCTCAAGCAAGAGGGAGGAGGACTCAAGTTCGAGTCACGATGGTAGCATAAGGTTTTTTCCTTTTATTTTTGAAAGTTGGCGTCATGAAGAGGGAAGAGTTGGACGGCAATTGGGACTTTGGAAAGGATGGGATAAGCCTTTATTTTTGATAATTTCGGCTAAAAAGGGATAGAAGATAGGTGTTGTTTTTAATTTAATTAAAAGGGTGATAATCAAAGATAAGATTTATCACAATAGGAAGCAATGGCCGAATGTAGGACTCCTTAGGGCCATCGATTTTAGGGAATTTCTTTTAGTATGGCAGAATTCCCTAGACTCATTGGTTGTTGTTTCTTTTTCCTCTCTTTTCTCTCAAATACTTATCCGAAACTCCCATCACCCTCATCTCCCTCTTTTCTATTTTGTTTCGAAAGCCGAAAGCCATTGTTTCTCAATTGGTTTCAATAAGAGCTTTGACCAAATACTTGGCTCACAATCTCTCTTTTCCCTTTTGCATTTTTCTCTTCACCATACTAAGTGCCGAAATCAAAGTTTCTTTTAGGGGCAAAGCCGAAGCTATCATTAAGGTAATGGTGTGGCAACTTTTTCTTTCGGGATTTATGTTATGGCCGAATGGCCTTTAGCTCTCTAATGAGGTGATTAAACCAATTGTAGGGAAGGACTTTAGCCGATTGAAGGAAGCTTTCGGGATTTGATTCCCTAAGATAAGGTGGTAAGTAACATTCGGCCATAGGCCTTGATTATGTATAAGTGTGCAAGCCGATTCTAACAAGTGTTTTGGTAGGGATCTCGACAAGTCAAGTGATAATTTCGGGATTTCGGTAAGTTTGGTAAGTGATTAGTCATATTCGGCCAAAGGCCATTTTTGGTATCTAAAGTATAACCGATTGTGTGCCATGGATCTAGGGGCTAATCGGCCAAGGCAAACAAAGGGCTTCGGGATTTAAACTCGTTTTGGTAAGTGATAGTAAGTTTCGGCCTAAGGCTATATTTCAGGTACAATTAATCCTTCGGGATTATTAGTATAGCCGAATGGCTATTAGATCTAAAAATGTGTGTGTTGGCCGATTGTAGAGGGAAACAATCTCTCGAGATTTCGCTAGTTTAGTTCGGGATTTGCTAGTCTCACGAATAAACAGGTGTGTAAAACTCTTTACACACTTTATTAGTTAATATTGCTATTATGTTGCCTTTTAATCATTGTGGTAGTGATTTGCTCGTGGACATGAGCATGGATTCTGGGTAAGTCACTAGTGATTTAAAATCTATTATGGTTGACATGATGGGTAATATGTTATGCCATGACTATTATGCATGATTTATGATAGCATGTTAAGAATGATATGAGCATGTTGGTAATGTGATTGATGAGAGGAGGGGGATTTTCTATGGACTGTCACCAGTGGTTTTGACCACAAGATGGGTTGGCCCCATCAGATTAATTGTGACTTCGGTCACCAGTTGTTTTGACCACACCGTTGATAAATTGTGACTAAGTCCCAGTGGTTTGGTACCACCAGTGGTTTTGACCACACATTGATAATTGTGACCTATGGTCATCAGTGGTTTTGACCACACGATGGGTTGGCCCCATCACTTGATTTGTGACTCTAGTCACCAGTGGTTTTGACCACCAGTGGTTTTGACCACACGGGGTAGCTAAAGGAGTATGGATGGTTAGTTTGGGTTGCATGTTGCATGTTATACTAATAACTTGTGTATGAGTTGCACTTTCGGGTTGGGGATTTATACACTGAGTCTTGGTGACTCACCCTTCCCATATTATTTTGCAGATGAGTAGATCGCGGAGATGGAGCCGGAGAGGACTCAAGGCGGCCATGCTTGTTCCTTGGATTTGGGATTTTATTTGATACAGTTCAAGTTTATTTATTTTCTAAATTTTTGATTTAGGTTGTAATAAGGCCGCTAGTTTATTATTTTGGATGTTTACATAGTTGTTTTTACTTTACTTATACTATATTACAAATGAAATTATAAAATGTTAAGCGAATCGGTTAAAAGCAACATTTTCAAATTAAGTAACTTTTACGAGTTTTCCAAGATGTTACCATCGGGTAGCAAAATTCACCAAGTTAACAATAACACTGATGATTTTAAAATTTTAAATGATCAAATGTTTTCAAAGGGTTTTCAACACAACCACGTTTATAAAAAAATCAATCCCTCCTGAGTTTTATCAAACACTGTTTATAACCTTAACAATATTTTCAAATTTTCACCAGAAAATCAAAATATTTCAAAACGTTTTTACTCCGTGACATACTAGATCCGGTCAGGGCTCATAGGCCGGGTTTGGGGTGTTACATTTTCTACTACTATTAATATATTACTATTATCATGAATTAACATAATATTTTCATTTTATCAGTATCTATATTATTATTTTTACTTTATAATTATTATTAATTTATTAGTATCACTCGTATTAGTATATTATTTGGATTTCATATCATTATTTTGTTATCATTATTCTTTTCACGCATGTAACATCGCATTTTCACATTATTACTTGTCACATTAACCTTTACCCGATACATCAAGTTTTAAAATAATCGATATTTTGTATTTAAAAATTCGGGGAATAGTGCCCTAACGTGCTAGGTTTCAATTTTTCGTTTGACTAAATAACTAAATATCCTTTTAATAAATTTCGTAAATCATGAGATGATTTTGATTATGAGGGTTTAAAATATCATGTCCTAATGTGATGGATGTGATGTTTGTATCCTTTCGGAACAAAGAAATCTCAAATTTTAACTCAAATTGTTCAAGTTTTTAAAGAAATCATGTTTTTAAATCTTTTCGAATTTTCGACATTAAGACATGAAATTATCAATTAGGTACCAATTTTGGGTGTTACGAGGGTGTTAATCCTTCCTCATATGTAACCGACTCCCGCACCCGTTTTCTTGGATTTCGCAGGCCAAAATTAATGTTTTGAAATAAAACGTTTTATAAGGTGATCCGATCAAACCTAATCAAAAAGGATTGGTGGCGACTCCATTTTTGTTTTTTAAAGTCGACCCCATTTTCTAAAATCCATAAAAAACGGTTTCGACAGCTTGGCGACTCCGCTGGGGAAACCAAGAGAGTCAAGCCTTAAAATTGATTATTTCATGTCTTTTTGTTCAATTTTTAAAATATGATTTGAAAAACTATGATCCTTTTTATTGCATGTGGTTCTAATTTATAAAATGTCTCTGCATGGCACTGCATGACCGTTATGGTCACACCCTTAAGTGGGAGTGAGAAGCTAAGCCTCCTTGAGGTTTTCACCTCTGCATGGGTTAGTGGATTGCTTCCGGGATACATTTGTACCTATGTCTTCATGAAGTTTTCACTTTCGTGTGGCCATAGGGAAATGTATTCCCCTAAATTGAACTCGGTCCGTATGAGCCTATAATGGGTGAGGATCGAGAAATCTGCTGGTTCGGGTACCTCAACTTTAGAGCTGAACCACATATAGAAAACCTAAGGGCTCACCCTAAGTAGAACTATACCAAGCCTTAGTGGTTACCTAAATAGGTTTTTGTTATTTTATTTGCTTTATATTTTATTTCATAACACTAACTTGTTGTGTTTTATTTTTCTGGTGCATGTCATTTCATATTTTAAAGAGGTATCGATTCACGATCAGTTTCTAAGTTAGAAAGCTGGTTATGGAGAACGAGTTCCTTGATAAAGTGGGAGATAATGCAGTCGTCCGCACATGGTCAGAGCGAACACAATTGGAGAAAGGGAATAGCTTAGCCGACGGGTATGTATCTGAACTATGGGATTTTACTCGTATTAGTATCACACAAAATGAGTTCTGTGAGTTGAAAGAAATATGCAACCAGTGGGACGATGAGGCAAAATAGCTATCCTATCGTAGTTATGGCGATCTACCCTACTTGCTCGATATCAAGGTAGATAAGGATCTATTCCGGGCTATGACTCAGTTTTGGAACTCTGCTTATAGTTGTTTCACTTTTAGAAAAGTAGATTTGGTGCCCACGGTGGAGGAATATACAACTTTGCTTCGCTGTTCAAGGGTCCAAGTCGACAAAGCTTATTTTAGGGCTGCCAATGTCCCAACTTTTATGAAGAAGTTAATGAATATCACGGGGATGAGTGAATAGTGGGTTGCAGCCAGAATGCAAGAGAAAGGTGAGCGTAAATGTATACCCCAGGTGAGTTTGAGGGACCTGATCCTAGCACATCCAGATGTAAAGAAGAAGATCGACGTCTTTGCCTTATGTATTTATGGTTTGGTAGTTTTCCCTAAAGCTCTAAGACATATAGATGAAGCAGTTATTGATTTATTCGACTGACTTAACAAAGGGTCACACCTGTACCTGCGATCTTAGTCGAGACATTCAGATCTTTAAACACATGTTGGAGAACTGGTGAAGGTAGATTCATTGGATGCACACAATTATTGTTAGTTTGGTTCCACAGTCATTTTTGGAGGATTGACAAGGTTCCTTACTGAGTGTTCTTTAAAAGTTATTCCCCTTTAAAGGAGGCCACAGTTACTACGAGTAGGGACAATATATCGGAGCAAAGGTGGATGGAAATTCTTCAAAACCTCCGAGAGGAAGATGTTGAGTGCAAAGCCCCTTAGATGGTTCCTGATGAAGTCCTTTATCTGTGTAGAAATTTTGATTGGGGTACCTCTGCCTAGAATCTGGGGAGCTGTTGGATATGCATCGTTGCTTGTACTAAGGTAATATAAAGCAAGACAGTTCATACCGGTGACATATGGGTTAGCTCAAAGTGAATTCTCATATAAGGGGGATAATTATAAGAAGAAGATTCGAGAGATTTCTGAGGCTTGGAAGTGGGCTCGCTGTATGAAGATATTGACTAGAGGACTGATGACAACCCTGAAATACAAGGAGTGGTCGAGCAAAAGGATCAATGATAACATCCCTAGGCCAAGCTTGGAGGGCGCTCGATCAATAAGAGAGTATTTACAAGTGGTCCCATCAGAGTTAGAGATTATAAAGCAAGACTTCGAGAGGAAAAGTTTAGAGCTCGGAAAGAGGATAGAAAAGTTGGAAAAGGAAAAAATACACCTAAGCTTTGATGCGATGTTCAGAAACTAGAGGCCAAGAAATTAAGAAAAGAAAAGTGGAAGATAGAAGAAGATTGAGATAGTTTGAAGACAGAATATAAGAAGATACGTCCGACAATAAAGAATGCTGGATTGGGAAAGACTTCGGAACAGTGGCGACAAGAGATTCAAGAGGAAAAGGCCAAAGCTAACTATTAGGAGAGGAAGTTTCAAAAAATGCAAGCGCGAAATGAGGCCTTAGAAAAGAATTTGGCAGATAGCCACAAAGAGAAAAGTGGATTAAAAGCTAGAGTGGCTGAACTTGGGCGGTCTTTTCATCACCATCGAAGTCGTAATTCTGAAATCAAACTAGAATCAAGTCTGAACAAGATCGAGGAAATGAAGAGTAAGATTGAAGAGTTAGAATCAGTATTGCACAGTTGTGAACTTTGGATTGAGCTTCTTGAAACAAGAGAAGGGCGTTGGAAGGAAGAGCTTCACCATGCTCATGATCAAGTTAGAAATCGGGATTACCTCATGGGTGAAGCAATAGTTCAGAGTCGAGAGGTAGCTGATCACCTATAGACTTCGGAAGCACAGGCTGATATATTGAGCATGAAGTATGAGCTACAGTCGGATCGTAGTCAAGAGCTAACTTCTTTGTTTGGGAAAAATCAAAACTTTGGGCCTTAGGGCGAAAGCATATTTGTAGTCTGTTTTATGTAAAGGATTTTATTTTCTAATAAAGTTTTCTAAAAAGAAGTTGGATACCTTCTTTTTGCATTCATGCATTTGCATTACATCACATTATATGCAATTAAGACCACAAAGAGAACCTAATTAGTTGAAATTATTAGAGAGAAAGAAAGAGAGAAGGAAAAATTTGGAAGCTAAACACCGTTATGGTACACGTGTCAAAACAAAGAAAATAGATCAAAGACTTGAACAATTCCAGAAAGACATGCAAGACCAGATGTAAGAGCAATTGGCAAAGCTCCAACAAGAAATGAAAGACCAAATGTTGGAAGCTCAAAGGAACATGATGGCTCAAATGGCCCAGATGCTGAACGGGGCAATAGACAAAGGAAAAGGTCCAATGGCTATTGTAGGAGAAGATAGCGAAAGCATTCCTCCAGGTTTTACCCCACCATATACACAAACACAACCTAGGGAGTATCCCGAAAGGCTATCTGTCACCGATTAGGCCTCAATAAGGGCAAGCTGATACTAGACCGCCCATGAACTTCCAAGTTGGCTCAGGATCTAACCTAGGAGATAACCCAGTTAATCTTATTATCCTTGATTTGGATATAGCAGAGGGGGAACGGACAAGAACTGGATCCTCGAGGCAGTTAGAGGATCGCTGTAAATGGTTGGAAGAAAAGTTCAAGGCTTTGGAAAATGCCGATAGTCACTATGGTATTGACGCAAAAGACTTGAGTTTGGTTCCGGATTTGGTGCTTCCTCATAAATTTAAGATACCAGAATTTGAGAAGTACAATAGGACTAGCTGCTTTGAAGCCCACATCACTATGTTCTATAGATGGATGTCTGGCTACGTGAACAATGATCAACTTTTGATTCATTATTTCCAAGACAGTTTAGTAGGGGCAGCATCCAAGTGGTACAATCAACTCAGCCGTGCTAGGATTAGCTCCTTGAGAGACCTAGCCCAAGACTTGATGAAGCAATACAATCATGTCACGGACATGATGCCAGATAGAATCACCTTACAAAACATGGAAAAAAAAATCAAATGAAAGCTTCGGGCAATACGTGCAAAGATGAAGGGAAGTTGCCATGCAAGTTCAACCACCTCTCCTAGAGAAGGAAACCACCATGATTTTTATCAACACCCTGAAAGCTCTATTCATTACCCATATGATAGGAAGTACTACCAAGAGTTTTGTAGATATAGTGATGGCAGGAGAAATGATTGAAAATGCCATAAGGGGTGGCAAGATTGAAGCAGGGGAAACCATTAAAAGGTCTGCTCCTATGAAAAAGGACAATGAGGTGAATAATACGAGTACATACAACAAAGGATACTCAAAGGCAATCACTGTTAGCTAGCCGAAAGTAGTTACTATCGGGCAACAAGGGTCAGTAAGAAAGGAATCAGGCACCAAACAAAATTTTAAAAGCTTCAATTTATGCCAATCCCAATGGCGTATAAAGAGCTATAACAAAGTTTATTTGACTCGCACGTCGTGTCCCCATTTTATCTACAGCCGTTGCAGCCCCCATATCCTAAATGGTATGACTCAAACGCTCACCGTGATTACCATACGAGAATATCGGGGCATTCAATAGAAAATTACACTGCCTTTAAAAAGGTAGTCGAGAGGCTCATCAAGATGAGGATTGTAAAATTTGATGATACACCTAGTGCAGAGAAGCCATTGCCTAACCATGGGGATAAGGGGATAAACGCGATTGACAAAAATGTCATGAGAAAGATCGAGGAGGATATTGTGGAGGTAAAAACCCCATTGAGAATGGTCTGGAGGGAAATGGTACGGAGGGGACTGATATTATCCGATTTTGAGAAAGGATGTGAAGGAATAAGAGACTACTGTAAGTTCCACAAAGTAGAAGAACATGAGATCCAGGAATGTGTTGAGTTCAAGGTCTTGATGCAAAGCCTTATGGACAATAAGGAATTGGAGTTTTATGAAGAAGGCTTAGAGGGCGGAAACATACATGCAATCGAAAGAGAATTGATGAAGCAAAAAGTCAATTATCTGAGGATCATCATCTCCCGACCAAGAAAAATTGAAGGCGGAGCACAAGTGGTGCCAAAAGTTGTAAGCCAGAAACCTGTTTCCTTTCCTTACAAGGATAACAAAATGGTACCTTGGAATTACAACTATAATGTGACAATACCGGGAGTGGAAAGCTTAGTTAGCACTTCCGAGGAGGTCCAAAATGAAGGGTCCTACACATGTATTGGGAAGCATTACGATTCAAGAAACGTTAGAACAGAACCAGTGAAATCAAAGACTATGGCAGTTGAACGAGAGAAAGGACCTGAGGCCCTTATCAACGAACTTGTGAAGGAGGAAGAGGTTAAAAAATTTTTTAAATTCTTGAAGCATAGTGAGTACAGCGTGGTGGAACAACTGCGTAAACAATCGGATCGCATATCAGTGCTATCCTTGCTTTTAAGCTCAGAAGTGCATCCCGAAGCACTAATGAAAGTGCTGAATGAAAATTACGTTACTAAGGATATATCCGTCAACAAACTGGATCGTCTGGTTAGTAACATAAGTGCTGATAATTTCATTTACTTCAATGATGATGAAATCCCATCGGGAGGCATGGGATCAACAAAGGCTTTGCACATCACCGATCATTGCAAGGGATACACTCTGCCAAGTGTGTTAATAGATAATGGATCGGCTTTGAATGTCTTACCATTGTATACGCTGAAGAGGTTACCTATAGACAGTTCTCACATGAAGACATGCCAGAACATTGTGAGAGTATTTGATGGCACTGAAAGAAGAGTGATGGGAAGAATTGACATAACATTATTGATCGGGCCTAACATATATAAAGTGTAATTTCTGGTGATGGATATCAAGCCCTTCTACAACTGCTTGTTGGGAAGGCCTTGGATTCATTCAGCGGGGGCAGTGCCCTCATTACTGCACCAAAAACTGAAACTAGTAATAGAGGGTCGGCTGGCAACTATGAATACAGAATAAGACATCATAGCGACTGTTACCAATGAGGTGCCATATTTAGAGACAAATGAAGAGGCCACTGAATGTTCCTTTTGATCTTTAGAGTTCTTAAATGCAACATTCATCTTAGAAGGGAATGAAGTTCCAGTGCCTAAGATATCTAGAACCACGAGGATGGGCTTACAAATGATGATAGAGAAAGGAGCCCTACCAGGAAAAGGATTGGGCAGACATTTCCAAGGGGAAGTTCAAGTTTCGATACTGAAAGAGAAGAGAGACTATTTTGGCTTGGGTTTCAGGCCAGATGCTAAACAAAAGAAGAGGTAAATAGAGAAAAAGTAAGAGAGGAGAAGGGCACGGTTGAATGGGGAAGGCGAAAAGTGGGAATCGATGACATTCCCCCACATATCCCAGACCTTTGTATCAGGAGGGATAATTCACCTGGGGAGAGGATTATTGAAAAATGAAAATCCTCACATCAATGCCATACACGATGAAGAAATCGAGCAAGGGAACCTATTGAGCATTTGCCCGTATGAACCTGAAAGCGTTTTGGACAATTGGACTGTAGAGGAACTTCCTGTAGGTTTTAGAGATTATACGGAGAAATATTCAGAATGCACTTGTTGCTTTTAAGCCTAGGAACAATAAGATTTCTTTTGTGAAATAGGCTCATGTTCAGATATTTTTGTTTCAATAAAATACATCTTTAATGACCAATTCTGGCAAATATTCTCTCATTTTTTATTCTTTGGATTTTTTAATTTCATTTCAAATTTTTTATTCTCATTCATATCATGTGAATAGTTGTCCTTAAATTCATTTGTTCTTTGTAAATTCTTTGGTGCCTATCACAGGTCCTTAGATATAAATAGCATGAGTAACGATACTACAGACCCAGAGGTCCATTTTGAGCAAGACATGTGTTTAGAGGAATATCAGGATTTTAAAGGTGACAGGGATTGTGACTTATCTCCAGATTTTTTAAAAATGGTAAAGCAAGAGGAGAAAAAAATTTTACCCCATGAAGAGGAGGTAGAGAACATAGCCTTGGAGGAAGTAAAGGTTGTGAAAATTGGAACGCGCATAGTCGAGGAGATGAAACAAGATCTTGTTGAGTTGCTACGAGAATTCAAGGACGTTTTTGCATGATCATACCAAGATATGCCTGGTCTAAGTACTGATATTGTAGTACATCGTCTTCCCATAAGAGAAGAGTGCAAGCTAGTTCAACAAAAGTTACGAAGGATGAGGCCTGATGTGATGTTGAAAATAAAAGAGGAAGTCAAGAAATAGTTTGATGCTGGTTTTCTACAGGTGGTCAAATACTCAGAGTGGGTTGCCAATATTGTTCCTGTCCCTAAAAAAGATAGAAAGGTCTTGATGTGTGTAGACTATAGGGACTTAAATAAAGCCAGCCCAAAGGATAATTTCCCTTTGCCTCATATTGACACGTTGGTGGATAATACGGCACGATACTTATTATTTTCTTTCATGGATGGTTTTTCCAGATACAATCAGATCAAGATGCACCCTGAGGATATGGAGAAAACCACTTTTGTAACGTTGTGGGGTACCTTTTGTTATAAAGTAATGCCATTTGGACTAAAGAATGCAGGGGAATCACATCTAAGGGCCATGGTAACTTTATTCCATGACATGATGCACAAAGAGATTGAAGTATATGTTGACGATATGATCGCCAAATCTCGAACAGAAAAAGAACACATTGAGGTTTTGAAGAAATTATTTTGAGGTTGAGGAAATTTCAATTGAAGCTCAACCCGGCCAAGTGTACTTTCAGAGCTCGATCAAGGAAATTACTAGGTTTTGTGGTTAGCGAAAGAGGAATCGAAGTTGACTCAAATAAGGTCAAAGCAATACAAGAGTTGCGTCCACCACGCACTCAAAAAGAAGTTTGAGGCTTTCTTGGAAGATTAAATTACATTGCTCATTTTATTTCACAGTTAACCGAGAAATGTGATCCCATATTTAGTCTTCTCAAGAAACACAACCAAGGTGTATGGGACGAAGAATGCCAAAGAGCTTTTGACAAAATCAAGCAATATCTGCCAAATGCCCCTGTACTATCTCCTCCTAATCCAGATATACCATTGATACTCTATTTGTCAGTGTTCAATAACTCCATAAGATGTGTGCTTGGTCAACATAATGAGTCAAGAAGAAAAGAAAAGGCAATATACTATCTCAGTAAATAGTTCACTAAATGTGAAATGAGATATTCGTCGATTGAAAATTTGTGTTGCGCATTGATTTGGACAACTCAGAGATTGAGGTAGTACACGCTATATCATCATACAACCTAGTTAATTTCAAAGCTTGACCCACTAAAGTAATGATGGAGTCAACTTCTCTGAATGGAAGAATGGTAATATGGCAAATACTGCTTTCTAAATTTGATATAGTCTATGTAAACCAAAAGGCTATAAAAGGGAGCGCAATAGCAGAATTCTTGGCTAGCAGGGCTTTATAGGATTATGAACCTTTGAGCTTTAAATTCCCCAATGAGGAGTTAATGCATGTAGCAATTACTGAAGAATGTCCGTGGAAGCTAAATTTTGATGGAGCGTCAAATGCTGTGGGAAATGGAATTGGGGAAATCTTGGTATCCCCTAGTGGTGACCATTATCCATTCACATGCAAATTGGATTTTGATTGCACAAACAACATGGAAGAGTATGAAGCATGCATCATGGGAATTCGAGCAGCTATAGAGAGCAAAATCAGAGTGCTAAAGTATATGGAGATTCTACATTAGTGATTTACTAGCTTAAAGGTGAATGGGAGGCGAGAGATCCCAAATTGATCGATTATCGAAATATAGTTTTGGGATTGATTGAGGAGTTTGACGACATCACTTTTAATTATCTCCCACATGATGAAAATCAGATGGCAGATGCTTTAGCAACCCTGGCTTCTATGATCAAAATGAATAGACCAAAGGATATGAGACCTATTCAGATGAGTATTTTTGAAGTTCCAGCTCATTGTTATAATGTGGAAGAGGAGGAAAGAGATGATCATCCTTGGTATCATGATGTATTACAATACGTAAAAAATCGTGAATACCCAGAGCATGCAACTGAGAATGAGAAAAGGACATTAAGAAGATTAGCCTCTGACTATGTTTTATATGGGGATATCTTGTATAAAAAGAGAAAGGATGAAGTATTATTGAGATGCGTTGATGTTGTAGAGGCTAGAAAAATCCTAGAGGAAGTTCATGGGGGCGTTTGTGGAACCCATGCTGATGGATTCACAATGGCCAGACGGATAATGAGATTTGGATATTATTGGTCCACCATGGAAGGAGATTGTATCAATTTTGCCAAAAGATTACATAAATGCCAGATTTATGGAGACAAAATGCATGTGCCTCCGTCACCTTTTCATGTTATGACTTCCCCATGGCCTTTTTCCATGTGGGGCATGGATGTTATTGGACCAATCTCATCGAAAGCTTCGAATGGGCATCAGTTCATCTTTGTGATCATTGACTACTTCACAAAATGGGTAGGGGCTACTTTATATGCTAGTGTCATTAAATCAGAAGTTAGTCGGTTCTTAAAGAAAGAGATCATTTGTCGATATGGAATGCCCGAGAGGATCGTATCAGACAACGTACTGAACTTGAACAACAGTACGATGGCGAGGTTTGTAGTCAATTCAACATCAAACACCACAACTAGTCTCCGTATCATCCAAAAATGAATGGGAAAGTGGAAGCGACCAATAAAAATATCAAGAAGATAGTAGGGAAGATGACTGAGACTTATAAGGATTGGCATGAGAAACTACCGTTTGCACTCTATGCTTATCGAATGTCCGTCAGAACCTCTACTGGGGCAACGCCTTTCTCGTTGGTCTATGGGATGGAGGCAGTTCTACCTATTGAATTGGAAATTCCTTCTCTTCGAGTTTTGTCAGAAATAAAGCTGGATGAGGCTAAATGGATCCAGGCTCTGTTTGATCAGTTGAACTTAATTGAAGAAAAAGGCCAAGGCCTATTCGTCATGGTCAGATGTATCGAAAATGAATGATGCGAGCTTATAATAAAAAAGTCCGCCCAAGAGAGTTTCATGAGGGGGACCTTGTACTAAAAAAGATCCTTCCCATACAAAAGATTTCAGAGGAAAATGGATGCCGAATTGGGAAAGACCATATGTGGTGAAGAAAGCTTTCTCTAGAGGTGCATTGATTCTGACTAAAATGGATGGGAAAAGCTTACCCAATCCTGTGAACTCAAATTCAGTCAAAAAATACTTTACTTGAAAAGAAGAAGAGCCCAAGGTGAAAACCTACAAAGGGCGCTTTGAGACTTCTAAAAAAAAAAGGAGAGAGGCCAAGACAAAAAACCCGCAAAGGGCGCCTTGAAACCAAAGGGGATTTTGAGTTGAAAACCCGAAAAGGGTGGCTCAAATTTTGAATGGACATGCAATGATCTTGCTATACTTGAATCAACAAGAAATGAAGTATGTTGCATATTAGGGCATCAACAAAGTACTTTGAGTCTTCTAAACACATGTTAAGCTCAAAGCAGTCTTCATGAAATTTGTATATAAAAGCCCAATCTGCGATATCTAGGGCATCTGATCTTTGTTTTATTCATTTTACTATTTTTGGGTTCTTTTTTTTTCAAAGATATGTTCCCAGTTAATTTTCCTTGTATCTTTGATAATTCATTTAACTCTCTTTGAAATCAATTTATTGTTACCCATCATTCATAAACATGTTGCATTGAAATAATGATTGATGAACTAATAATTTCACAAAAGAAGTTCTATATATTACTTTGGAAATTTCCAGATAAAATAAGAAACCAGAATAGGACAATTGTTTAGAATTTCCATGTACTTAGATTGGATATATTTGGGAAAGAAGAGTCTTGATGGAGATATTTCTCTAAGTTCTTTATCCAATTAAGTGGTTGTGGAAAACAATGTCATCGGGTCATTCAGAGAATGGTATGACAGACCAATTTTTGATTAAAAAAGCCCTAAATTGTGATGGAATAAATCGAAGTTGAAACAAGTCCTGTATCCTTTAACTTGTAATAGAGATGGATAGAAAAAGTTGTTATTCTTGGGGATGGTTTGAAGTTGATGTATGACTCGTGTCCTGAGGTTCAAGAGGAATAAGCCCTAAAATTTCCATGTGGGAAAATTGTTTGAGAAAGAAAATGATACTTCAAGGGGAACGAGGATGAAACTTTGACGGATAAATTAGTGATAACACCTTGAATAGGAATCATACTCATATCATTTTTACATTCACATATCATAGCATGGTTGAATAGGAGTATTTGATTCATTTTGGTCACAGTATCCTAATCATTCAGCATAAGCATATACGCATTCTATAGGTCATAGGATGATGTAGTAGGGTAAATGATTACTTTCGGCCTTGTCTCCCTGAAGCTACAGGAAGTAGATCGAAGACATCAAATCTTGTCTCCCTGAGTTTGTAGTGTAGCAGATTGAAGATAGCAGATCTGGCATTCCTAAAGTTGTAGGAAGCAGATCGAAAACATCAAATCTTGTCTCCCTGAGTTTGCAATGAAGCAGATTGAAGATAGCAGATCTGGCATTCCTGAAGTTGCAGGAAGCAGATCGAAGACATCAAATCTTGTCTCCCTGAGTTTGCAGTGGAGTAGATTGAAGATAGCAGACCTGACATTCTTGAACTTGCAGGAAGCAGATTGAAGACATCAAATCTTGTCTCCCTAAGTTTGCAGTGGAGCAGATTGAGGATAGCAGATCTGGCATTCCTAAAGTTGCAGGAAGCAGATCGAAGACATCAAATCTTGTCTCCCTAAGTTTACAGTGGAACAGATATAAGATAGCAGATTTGGCATTCCTGAAGTTGCAGGAAGTAGATCGAAGACATCAAATCTTGTCTCCCTGAGTTTGCAGTGGAGCATATTGAAGATAGCAGATTTGGCATTCCTGAAGTTGCAGGAAGTAGATCGAAGACATCAAGTCTTATCTCCCTGAAGTTGCAGTGGAGTAGACTGAAGATAGTTAATCCTATCTCCATGAAGTTACAGTAAAGCAGATTAAAACAACGAATCCTATACCTCTGAAGTTGTAGTAGGTCGGATTGAGTTTACCATACAAGTCTTATCTCCCTGAAGTGGCAGTGGAGCAGACTGAAGACAATTAGTCCTATCTCCCTGAAGTTGCAGTGGAGCGGATTAAAGTGACAAATCCTATACCTCTAAAGTTGTAGTAGGTGGGATTAAATATACTATAACTACAAATCTCATCTTTCAAAGTTGTAGTGAAGTGGATCGAAGCAACAAGATGCAGTGGACTGGAATGAGGCTACATGAAGAATAGGAGCACCGAAGAATCAAGATTTAGCGGATCCGGGCAAATTTGGACCTTCTTTGGGTCTTTGCTCTATTCCCGTTACACGACAATGAGCAAAAATGGCAGCTGTAAGACCCATAATTTACCCAGACCAAATCTAACCCTAACCAACAACCCATTAAGACCCAAACCCAAATACAACTAACCAACTAACCTAACCCAACAGACCCAAAAATATTAAGCCCAAAACAAACCAAGCCCAATTAGCCCAATGCCCCAAATCAGAAAAAAAAACCCTAGGTGCGCCACACCTCGGGCCTTCTACCTTCTGCCCTCTGCCCACTTGCCTCTACTCCAGCCACCACCTCAACAGCACCACCGTCCACTTGTACCACCACCTGCAACAATAAATAGAAAAGACAGGATATTGATTAAGTTGTAAAAATGGCTATAAAAGCCAATCTAAATTCATTTGTAAGGATCGGCCAGTTGATTATCAATACAAAAGATATCATTTTTTCAAGTACAAACCAAAAGTCAACACCAAAAGTAGAGATTAAACAAGTAAAAAAATCAGTACATCAGAGTAAACAAAAAAAAAAATGAAGCCAAAAAGAGGTGATTTTTTTATCATTTTCGAAAGTCTTTTTTCCTTTTCTCTCTTTTTTTTAGCACATATATACATATACCTATATTATTCTTTAAAAAAATAAAAAATAAAAAAATTTACCTTTTGAGACTCGATCAGACACTGCAGTGGCGCGTGACAGCTGGCGAGCCTCACCCCTTGGACCTACAGAGAAAATAAAAGAAAAGGGTCAATTTTTTTAAACAGAGAAGGAAAATAAATTTTTTAGAGAAATTTGGCTTATATAAGCAACACAAAACGACACCGTTTTGGTCGGAGTCCATAAGCCCCAAAAACGACGTCGTTTTGAGCCGACCCGAGCGACCCGGCCCGCTCCAACCTCAGGAACCGCGTGTTTATTTAAATAGGGAATTTATGTGCAATCCCTCCACCTTTTCAGAATTTTGCAATCAAGTTTTGAGTTTTTGTAATTTGGCCCCGAAAGTCTATTTGGTCTTTGATTGAGTCCTTGCCTATGCTACGCATTCTGGGAGGAAATGATTATTGCCCTTTTTAGACCCGCATGTTATCAGTGCGCTTAGAATAGGTCCGTTCCTTTTTATTTTATTTTGAATTAGCCCCAAACTTTCATTTTAAATGCAATTTGGTCCCTCTTTTAGTAATTTTGTAATTTTATTATTATTATTACTATTATTTGGTATTTTTATTGTAGGAACCCAATTTTGGCCGGGCCCATATAACAAACCAAAATAAAAATAATAATAAAAATAAATACCAAATGTCAGATAAATAGTCCATTTACAGTCCATTTACAGGCAATAGCCCACTACTCTATCCAAACCTAGGGTTTGGAATCAGCAACGGCCCAAAATGGCCCAGTGACTAAGTGGAATCAGCAGAAACCTAGGGTTTCTGGGAAACCCTTACACCGCAAGCCTTCGCGCCACAGCCCCAACATCGCCAGCCTGGGTCACACCGCAATCCACGCGAATCACCCAATCATTGCCGAAATCTTCGCTTCTTACCTACAAAAAAAGGAAAGAACAGCAGCAAAACTTGGCAAAAATAGGACAAAATCTTTTATTTTTATTTTGAAGGTTATAAATACCCCTAATCTGTAAATCGAATAGGCAGAAGATATATACAGAGAAACACAAATAGAAAATACAAAAATATTCAAAGAAATAAAATACAGAAATTTTATCGCAAGAGGTGATTTGTTTTTTTTTTTAACATTTCCTTCTTTTTTTTTTTCTATACATTTGTGCATACAAATACTATTTTAAAAAATAAAAGGGGGTAGGTTTACCTTTCGAAGGCACTAGAAATCGAGGTTTGGCCTCTGGCCACCATACGCGGTAGCGCGTATAACACGCGAGGCGCGTAGCCTAAGTCCGATGATCGGAACCCAATGGAGAGAATTGTTGAGTTTTTTTTTTTAAACAGATGATTCAAATGTTTTTTTTTTGGTTAAAAAGTGACTTATATAACGGTTCAGAAACGACGCCGTTTCTGCTTAATCCAATAAGCATAAAACGACGTCGTTTCAAAAAGAGGATTCGCGCGTTGAGCCGAAAACCCGGGGAGGATCCGCGCATTTTTTTTAAAAGGGAAATTTCGAACTTTAGCCCCTCTGTAATTTTACTAGTTTCAATTCAGCCTAATTGGAATTTTTATCTTTTTATTAAATTAGCCCTAAAGTTTGTTTTTGTTCCAATTTAGTCCCTCGGACTGTTTTAAGGGCTAAAATCAGAACGACATCGTTTTGGAAAGAAGGCATAATTTCCTAATGAGTCCCTACAGTGCGACGCACGTTTTAATTTAGTCCATTTATATTTATTTTATTGCTATTTAATTCTTATTCATTTTAAAACCTTTTTATTTTATTTTTTAAATTATTCTAATACTATATTTAATTATTTTATTATATTAAAATGTAATATTATTCTTATTATTTATATATTAATTTTATAAATAGTATAAAATTCATATATATATTTTACATGTATTATCCTTATATATTTAATTATTATTATATATTATTTACTTGGTTTAATATAATTTATATATTATTTATTATATTATATATTATTTATTTTGTATATTATGTAGTATTATATTATATCATATTATTTTTAAAATTTTATTTTGTATAAAATCTAGTTATATTATATAACATATTTTATTTATATTGTTTATTACATATGTAATTTTATTATTAGTACATATATATATATATATATATATATGTTTTATATAAAAATATTATATATTATTTACTAATTATTCTTATTATATGTAATCATTTATATATGTATTAAATTATTAAATTATATACATTTATTATAAGTACTTTTTTTACATTTATTTTTTATTATATATATATATTAAATCATTTTAAAATAGTCACATTCTTTTTTTTTCAATGTTTAAATATATTATTCCCTTTTCATTTGATTTTGTTATTTCGTGAAAGTCTTAATTATCACTATTTATTTTATATCACATGTTTATTTATTTATGTTCTTTTGATCGTTTATTATTGTTTAACATAGTTTTTTTATATATTTATGTTATATTATTCTTTTATTATTTATTGTTAGTATAATTTGTAGTTATGTAGAATTGCTATTAAATATGTATGTCGCAATATCTTACTCAAATTATTGTTTTATAAAAACGCCTTTAAATTGACAAATTTTATTCAAATAGTTTTAAAAAAATACGGTGATATCTAATATTTGGGGCTTGAGAAAAATTGTGCCCTAACTTACTGGGTTTCGATTTTTATCGTTGAACTTAAAATATTAAGTATCCCTTTTCTTTTAAAATTGAAATTCATAAAATTCTAAATTGAAACTTATTCTTGGAAATTCAAAATGTTATACCCTAACTTACTGGATATGATGCTTTGTATTTCGAGATAAGAATTTTCTACAAATAAGGCGAGCCTAACTTCGAAGTCGTGAGATGTTATATTTTAACTTACTGGATATAACATTTTATTTCCTTGAAATAGGTAAGTCTTGGTTTTCTTTCTAATAAAAGGATCATATTTTAAAATTTTTCAAATTTTCAACATTGGGACATGATTTTATCGATTAGGTACCAATTTTTGGGCGTTATGAGGGTGCTAACTCTTCCTCACACGTAACCGACTCCCGAACTCATTTTTCTTGTATTTCTTGGACCAAAATCAATGTTTTAAAATAAAACGTTTTATAAGGTGATCCAATCACACCTAAGTAAAAAAGGATTGGTGGCGACTCCCATTTTCGTTTTCAAAGTCAACCCCATTTTTTTAAAATATTAAAAATGGTTTCGACAACTTGGCGACTCCATTGGGGACAATAAGAGAGTCAAGCCACAAAAATCGATAATTTCATGTCCTTTTGTCCAAATTTTAGATTCTGATTTTTTTAAAAAAAAACCATGATCCTTTTATTGCATGTTGTTTTAATTTTTAATATATATCTCTGCATTGCATTACATGACCGTTGTGGTCGCGCCTTTAAGTGGGAGCGAGAAGCTATGCCTTCATGAGGTTTTCAGCTCCGCATGGGCTAGTGGATTTCTTCTGGGATACATCTGTACCTATATCTTCGTGAAGTTTTCACTTCTGCATGGCCATAGGGAAATGTATTCCCCTGTACCGAACTCGGTCCGTATGAGCCTATAATGGGTGAGGATTGAGGAATCTGCTGGTTCAGGTACCTCAACTTTAGAGCTAAACAACACGTAGAAAACATAAGAACTCGCCCTAAGTAGAACTATGTCGAACCTTAGTAGTTACCCAGATAGATGTTTGTTTACTTTGCTTGCTTTATATTTTGTGGTGCTAACTTATTGTGTTTTATTCTTTTGTGCATATCATTTCATATTTAAAGAGGTATCGATTCACGGTCAGTTTCTAAAGTTAGAAAGCTAG
Organism: Gossypium rotundifolium; assembly: GCA_025506655.1. Classification (NCBI taxonomy): domain Eukaryota; kingdom Viridiplantae; phylum Streptophyta; class Magnoliopsida; order Malvales; family Malvaceae; genus Gossypium; species Gossypium rotundifolium. Next base: position 38,251,685 of record CP106723.1, read on the forward strand.
TTATGGAGAACGAATTCCTTGATAAAGTGGAAGACAACGCAGTTGTCCGTATATGGTCAGAGCAAAGGCAATTAGAGAAAGGGGATAGCTTAGCTGTGGGGTATGTGTCAGAACTACGAGATTTTGCTCATATCAGTGTCACGCAAAATGAGCTTCAGGAGTTGAAGGGAATATGGACCCAGTGGGACGATGAGGCAAAGCAGTTATTCTATCGTAATTATGGTGGTCTACCTTACTTGCTCGATGTCAAAGTAGATAAGTATCTATTCCGCGCTATGAATTAGTTTTGGAATTTTGCTTATAGTTGTTTCACTTTCGGGAAAGCAGATTTAGTACCCACGGTGGAGGAGTATACGACCTTGCTTCGCTGTTCGAGGATCCAAGTCGATAAAATTTATTCTAGGGCTGCTAATGTTCCAACTTTTGTGAAGAAGTTAATGAATATCACGGGGATGAGTGAACAGTGGGTTGCAGCCAGAATTTAAGAGGAAGGTGAAGGTAAATGCATTTCTTGGGAGAGTTTAAGGGATTTGGTCTTAACACATCTAGATGTAAAGAAGAAGATTGACGTCTTGGCCTTGTGTATTTATAGTTTGGTAATCTTCCCTAAAGCTCTAAAACATGTAGATAAAGCAGTTACTGATTTATTTGATCGACTTGGTAGAGGAGTCACACCTGTACCTGCGATCTTAGCCGAGACATTCAGATCTTTCAATGCATGTCGGAGAGCCGGTGAAGGCAGGTTCATTGGATGTGCACAAATGTTGATGGCTTGGTTCCACAGTCATTTCTAGAAGGTAGAGAAAAGGTCTTATCGGGTTTTTTTTGAGAATTAATCTCCGTTGAAGAAGATAGTAGCTACACCAAGAAGAGAAGACTTGTCCAAAGAAAGCTGGATGGCACTCCTTCAAAACCTTCAAGAAGAAGACATTGAGTAGAGGCTCTTTGGATGGTTCCCGATAAAATCCTCTATCGGTGTGGGAGTTTTGACTGGGTTCCTTTACTTGGAATCTGGAGAGCCGTTGGGTATGCCCCTTTGCTCGTACTGAGGCAATATAGGTCAAGACAGTTCGTACCAACGACATATGGGCTAGTTTATGTGAGTTCTCATACGGAGGGGAAAACTATAAAAAGAGGGTTAAGGAAATTTTTGGTGATTGGAATCAGATTTGTAGGATGAAGAGATTATCCGCAAGCCCAATGACGACCCCAGGATACAGTGGATGGAGGCTTAGAAGGATCAATGATAACATTCCCGAGTTGAATTCAGAAGGCACCCGATTAAGAGAAGAATGCTTGCAAGTGGTCCCATCAGAGTTAGAGATTGTGAAACAAGATTTCGAAAGGATGAACTCAGATCTAGGAAGAAGAATAGAGAAGTTGGAAGAAGAAAAGATGCACTTGAGGCTAGATGTGGATGTTCAAAATCAGAGGCGAAACGTTAAGAAAAGGGAAGAAAAGGGTCGAAGAAGATCTGAATGACCTAAAGATAGAGTATAAGAAGCTGCGGCTATCGATGAAAAATGCCGGATTGGGAAATACTTGAACAATGGCAATATGAGGTTCAAGAGGAAAAGGCCAAAGCTGACTATTAGGAGAGGAAGTTCCTAGAGATGCAAATGCAAAATAAGGCCCTAGAAAAGAGGTTAGCAGAAAGACAAAAAGAAAAGAGTGGATTAAAAGCTAGAGTGGCTCAATTGGGACGATCTCTTCATCACCATCGAAACCGTAATTTTGCAAACGAGCTAAAGTCGAGTCTGAACAAGATTGAGGAAATGAAGGGCAAGATTGAAAGATTAGAATTAGCATTGCAGAATTGTGAACTCCGGATCGAGCATCTTGAAGCAAGAGAAGGGCATTGGAAGGAAGAGCTCCACCATTCTCATGACCAAGTTAGAAGTCGGGATTACCTCATGGGTGAAGCAATAGTTTAGATTCGAGAGGTAGCTGATCATTTACAAACTTTGGCTGCACAGGCTGATATATTGAGTATGAAGTATGAGCTACAGTCGGATCGTAGTCAAGAGCTAACCTCTTTGTTTATGAAAATCAAAACTTTGGGCCTTAGGGCGAAAGCATATTTGTAGTCCGTTTTATGTAAAGGATTTTATTTTCTAATAAAGTTTTCTAAAATGAAATTGAATCTAAATCGATGCCTCTTTGCATTCATGCATTTGTATTACATTGCATCATTAGCATTAGACTTTTACAAAAGGACCCTAATTAGGTAAAAATATTTCAGTTAACCTGGAAAATATGGAACAAAGGTTGGAGAGAATAGAGCAAATGCAAATACATATGCAGGGACAATTGACTAAGATTCAAAAAGAAATGCGGGAACAAATGCTAGAATTCTAAAGGAATATGATAGGCCAACTAACCCAGTTACTAGCCGGAGGACTTGGAAAAAGGAGTGGCCCAGTGGTAAACAATGGGGATGATGATGAAGACATCGTTTATTCCCCAATAGGTGTCTCGAATCAATCAGATGTGCATTCACATGGGATTCCCGTCATTATTGGACCCCAATGTCAGACTGATACTTTGTCCCTGTTGAGTGTCCCGATGGGTTGAAGTGGTAACCTGATGATCGAGCCAAACCGATTGTACTGGTAGAAACAAAAAGAAAAGGAGAGTGTACTTTAAAAGCCCTGAAGAAAAAGGAAAATAAAGCGGATAATACGAGAAGGTATAACAAGGGCTATTTAGAGCCGATTACAGTAAGCCAGCCAAGGACGGTAATTACCAGCCATAGTGTCTCCCCAAGGTAAGAACCCAATTCAAGATCGAATTCAGAGAAACCTCAGTTCGCATCCCTTCCAATCACGTATAGGGACTTGTACTGAATTTTGTTTGACGCACATGTCATATCCCCTTTTTATATAGAGCCAATATGGCCCCCATACCCCAAATGGTATGACGTAAATGGCCAATGTGAATACCATGGAGGAATCACAGGGCATTCGATCAAGAACTACGTCACCTTTAAAAAGATAATCAAAAGATTCATCAGATTGGGTATCGTAAAATTCAATGATCCCTCTAGTGCAGAAATTTTGTTACCCAACTTTTCTATTAAGGGTGTAAACATCGTGAGTTCTATAATAGATAGGGGCATGAGATCCAAGAATGCATCGAGCTCAGGGCCTTAGTACAAGGCCTGATGGATAATAAATTGAAGAGATCATAGACCCGGTGGGAACATTGAGGAATCTAAACACTAATGACATATCTGAATCGGGGAATAAAAGTTTCCAAGCCCTTACATACTTGGGAAGATTTTAAACAATGGAACTGTGGAAGGGATCATTGTATTTTTAGAGCGGATCTAGAGTAATATTTAAAACACGCTTGTTGCCTTAAGCCTAGAGGCAACAAGAACCCTTTTGTGAAACAGGCTTGTATCCAGAATTTTTATTTTAATAAAATGCATCTTTTTGAACAAATATTATTTTATTTTTTTCATTTCATACTGTACAAACAATTTTTTTTTGTGTGTTCTTTGGACTTTCTTTCAAATATTCTTTCATTCTTTATTCATGACCATACAAATAATCATTCTTTGAATCATTTATTCTTTGAAATCTTTCTTCGAACCTACAATAAAGTCTCTAGATATCAACAATGTGAGCAATGCTGCTACTGACTCAGAGTCTCCTTTCGAGTAAGATATGTGTCTAGAGGGATCTTAGGACTTTGAAAATGACAGAGATTGTGACCCATCTTCTGATTTGTTAAGAATGGTAGAACATGATGAAAATAGATCCTACTTTACATAGAGTCAGTGAACATTGTGAGCCTAGGAAAGGAGTGAAGATCGAAGCCCAGCTCACCATAGAGATAAGGCAAGACATCATTAAGTTATTTTCAAAAATTCAAAGATGTTTTTGCACAATCATATCAAGACATGCCTGAGAAAATCTTAAAAGTGATCCATAAGGGTGTTTAAAGAACATGATAGTGGTTCTACAATAGCCAGGCTAATCATGAGGTTTAGTTACTCCTATGACGTATTTAAGAAAACAAGATTCATGTGCCTTTTCCATTTCTTCACAAATTTTCAATATATGGGGCATGGGTGTGATAGGGCCAATCTCGTCAAAAGCTTTTAGCCAATATCGATTCATTTTTGTGGTCGTCGTTTACTTCACTAAGAGGGTGGAAGTAGCTTCATATGCCAATGTTACAAGGTCGAAGTCGTTAATTTTTTTAAAAAAAAACAAGGATTGTAGAAAAGATGACCGAGACTTGTAAAGATTGGCATAGAGAAGTTACTATTTATCTTCTATGATTATCGAACGTTGGCCATGATTTTTGCTGAGGCAACATCTTACCCATTGGTTTATGGAATGGAAGCATTTTTGCCAATTGAACCTGATCGAAGAAAAGGTTAAAAGTTATCCATCATGGTCAGATGATGCAAGCTTACGACAAAGATGTTTATCCTAGAGAATTCCATGAAGGGAACCTGATCTTTCAAAAAGATTTTAGAGAAAAGCAGATACCAAATTGGGAAGGACTTTATGTTGAAGGCCTATGCTGGAGGAGCATTGATATTAACCGAGATTAGACTTGCCTAATCCGGAGAGTTCAAGTTCAGTCAAGAAGGATTTTACCTGAAAAGAGAAGGGCCAAGGTGAAAACTCGCAAAGGGCACCTTAAGCCCAAATTCATTCAAAAAAAAAGGGGAAAGAAGGAGAGGCCAAGGCGAAAAACCACAAAGAGCGCTTTGAGACCAAAGGGGTTTTGAGCTAAAAAACCCGAAAAGGGCAGTTCAAATTTTGATCAAAGATAGGGCATGTGGTAGTCTTGCTATGTTTGAATTAACAATGAGGAAGTATGCTATGTCTTGGGGGCATTGACAAAGTATTTGGATTCTCTAAACACGTATTGAGCCCAAAATGGTTCTCAAGAAGTTTGTACAGAGAAGTTCAAGCTGCGGTATCTGGGGCACCTTGCTTTTATCTTACCTATTTTGAATTTGCTATCTTTGATTACCTTATTCTTTTCAAAGATACACCTCAATCAATTTCCTTTTATGGCCTTAGCTATCTTTAATTATTTTATTCTTTTCAAGATATACCCCAATTAATTTTCTGGGTTATCTTTGATTAACTTATTTGTTTCGAGCTATGTTCCTAATTAATTTCTTTCTCGTCCATTGTTATGATCTTTCTCAAGCATTTTATATTAAAATAAAGATTAATGGACTAATAATACTTTCACAAAAGGAGTTTCGTATATTACTCTAGAAGCTTCTAGATAATACAAGAAACTGAAACAAGACAATTATTTAAAATTTTCGTGTGTAAGGATTGGAAATACTTGAGAAAAAGTCTAGATTGAGACTATTTCTTTGAATTTTCTGTCCAAATGGTGATTGGACAAAATAATGAGTTGAGCAATATCAATCCTAAAAGAGGGTCATTTTGCAAAGCATTTTCATTGGGTCATAGCATTTGGGGAATGGTATAACGGACCAAATTGATGGGAAAGGGTTCAAAACCCTTGAATTACAGTGGAATGGATTGAAGTTGAAATAGATCCTGTACCCTTAAATTGCAATAGGAATGGATTAAAAAGTTTCAAATTCTATAGATCATGGTAGGATGGTTTGAAGGTGGTACAAGCCTTGTGTCCCAAGGTTCAAGTGGAGTGGGCCCTGAAATTACCATGGGGCAAATTATTTGAGCAAAATATGATTGATACTTCGAGAGGAAAAAAAATGAAACCTTGAGGAGTGATGACACTTTAAATAGGAATCATTCTCATGACATTTTGCATAACACATTCAGTTAGGAGCATTTGATTCATTTCGATCATAACATCCTAATTATTTTGCATAAGCATATACACATTCTACAGGTTATGTCCCTTAGAGGGAAATGTAGAAGGGTAAACTGAAGATAGCAGTCTGGCATTCCTAAGTTTGCAGGAAACAGATTGAAGATAGCAGTCTGGCATTCCTGAGTTTTCAGGAAGCATATTGAAGATACCAGTCTGGCATTCCTGAGTTTGTAGGAAGCAGATTGAAGATAACAGATCTGGCATCCCTGAGTTTGCAGTGGAGCAGACTGAAGATAGCAGATATGGCATTCCTGAAGTTGCAGGAAGCAGATCGAAGACATCAGATCTTGTCTTCCTGAGTTTGCAGCGAAGCGGATTAAAGATACCAGTCTGGCATTCCTGAGTTTACAGGAAGCAGATTGAAGATAGCAGTCTAGCATTCCTGAGTTTGCAGGAAGTAGATTGAAGATAGTAGATCTGCCATCCCTGAGTTTACAGTGGAGCAGATTGAAGATACCAGTCTAGCATTCCTGAGTTTGTAGGAAGCAGATTGAAGATACCAGTCTGGTATTCCTGGGTTTGCAGGAAGCAGATTGAAGATAGCAGTCTGGCATTCCTGAGTTTGCAGGAAGCAGATTGAAGATACCAGTCGGCATTCATGAGTTTGCAAGAAGTAGATTGAAGATAGTAGTTTGGCATTCCTAACTTTGTAGGAAGCAGATTGAAGATAGCAATCTGGCATCCCTGAGTTTGCAGTGGAGCAGATTGAAGATACTAGTCTGGCATTCCTGAGTTTGCAGGAAGCAGATTGAAGATAGCAGTCTAGCATTCCTGAGTTTGCAGGAAGCAGATTGAAGATACCAGTCTGGCATTCTTGAGTTTATAGGAAGCAGATTGAAGATAGCAGATTTGGCATTCCTGAAGTTACAAGAAGCAGGTCGAAGACATCAGATCTTGTCTCCCTGAGTTTACAGTGGAGCAAATTTAAAGATAGCGGATACTGCCTTCCTGAAGTTGCAATGAAGCACATTGAAGCCATCAGACTTATTGAAATCAAGATGAAATTCCAATACCGTTGAAGTTGCAGTGGAGTTGTAATATCCTGGAAATGGGCTTGTGCATTCATGCTTAATTATATGAAATATCATGTTTATGAATGATCTGAATGTGATCTATGAATATCGTGAACTTTGAAATGTAGGGAAATACCTTAGAAAATTTTTAGATTTTAAGTCTAAAATAGGAAGCTAAGCAAGGTGGCCTTAAGAAAATTAATAAAGGAAATCTGACACGCTAATGGGCTTGGCAAAGTGGCAACAAGGCACCACTTAAGGGCCTAGCATGTGACGCCAGCTACATATGCAATTGGGCCAGGGTTCGAGCAATGTGGGAAGCATTTTAGACTTTTATTTTTGCGCCAAAAAGGGGGACTGGGCTAAAGAGGATTTAAGGGAAATACATGAGGGATTTATGACATAAGAATCACCTTGGTAAAGTGGCTGCAAGGCGCCACTTAGGGCCTTGGTGAATGATGCCATGAGCAAGGGAGAAGGGCCTGGGTTCGAGTCTTGACGGCAGCAAAAGTGTGTTTTTATTTTGCTCTTTGCGTCAAGAAGGGAAGCTAGGCTAAGAAGGTTTTAAAAGAAATTCTAGGGAGTTTATGTCACAAAAAAATGCCTTGGCAAAGTGGCCTAGGGCATTACCTGCAGCTTGCGTCCAAGGGCTCCAACAGGTCTCGGGTTCGAGGCTTGTGAGCAGCAAGGGGAATGTTTTATTTTGCTTTTGCGTCAAGGTAGAGTTGGAAGGAGTTGGACGGCATGGGCTTCCAAAAGATAAGGATAAAGTTGTTTTTATTTTAATTTTCGGCTGGAAGGAAGGGATAAAGATTTGTTTAATTGAAATTATTTTTGAATGAGTTTTGAAGAGATAAATGATGGATAATTGAAGGATTATTTTTATTAATTTTAAACAAAGCGATAAAGGAGGAAAATATGGGAGAAGTGATGGCCAAGTAAGGGACACTAAGCTTAGTAATTTCAGCTAAACTAGTAGAAGGGGATAGCTGAAATTATCAAAGAAAAATATTCATCTTTCTCTTTTTAATTCTCTCAACTCTTGCCTAGCCGAAATCTTTTCTCCTAAAAGATCACCATTGCCGATTTCTCCCAAGTCCCATACTCTTTCATTTAATCTGAATCTCCATCGTAAATCTTCTTCTTCTCCTTTTTCAAGCCCCAATCAAAAGCCGAAGATAAGTTTCAAGACCATAGCCGATTGTTCATTAAGTCTCTAAGCCGAATCTCTGTGGTGCCAGGAAGAAGGTGTAACTGATTTCATCATTAGGGGGTAAGAGCAAGTTCGATTTTTATTTCTTTTAGACTTGCCGAAAACAAGGTACTAATCTCCTTAAGGTACTTTGCCGAATCTTTGAAGGACCTCTCACGGATTGTTTACCTATTGTCAACTACAAGGAAGGGATCTATCGGGATTTTAAGATCTAAAGTAAGTAAATATAAGGTTCGGCCATAGGCCATTCTATTGTGATTTAATGATTGGAAAATTGGATCTAACATGTGGCCATAGGTATTTCGACATCTCCACAGTCAAGTGGTGTTTTCGGGATTTAGATCCACAAGGTAAGTCCATATGTACATTCGGCCAAGGCCTATTTTGATACTTAGATCTATTTCTTAATTGTTCAAAAGCCGAAAACTAACCTATAAGGTGATTTGGGTGCTAGCCGATTGCAAAGATAAAGCATTACAAAGTTTCGGGATTTGAGTGATCGGCAAATTGACACCAAGGTAAGTTTTGAGTTATAATCCTAGTAGGATTTGGCTTATAGTCGAATGGCTTTGTACTAATAAAATTAGGGTTGGCCGAATATAGGCAGTTAAGGATCCAAAGCTTAGATCGGGATTTTCGGGATCTTCAATAAAGCACTAAGTAAATCAGGTGTGTACCCCACACTATTTCTTAACAAATTAAGGCACTATTTAATATGTATGTATGTTATATGAATGTGGAAAATATGGCTAAGTACCATGCTATGGTACACAGTTCTAAGGTACGTTTCCTACTCCTACTATGAGTATGATAAGACTTGTTATGCCATGAATATGAATATGATAAGAATGTGGAATCGGGCCTAAGGCATTATGTTGCATGATTTTGTATGACATGGGCATATGGGATATTATGAAAAAATGGGAAGTGAATGTGGTGACCTAAGACCATGATATCTGAATGTGGTGACCTAAGACCACGATATCTGAATATGGTGTCTCATGACACAAAGTATGTATCTGGTGGCTATGCCACGAATTTTATAAGGGTGATGAGCACGTCAACTGCAGCGACTGCCTTCGATGGTGTGTAGCGGATGGAGGGTTGAGTTAGTAGTCCCCACGGTGTGCAGGATGGTACGGGTGATGTGTAACGGATGGCATATAGGCTTGGGTTCGGGAATGCATCATTAAATGTAAATCATGATATGTATGAATATAATTTGTTATGCCTGAATTTGTTAAGACTTGGTGTTTGTGTACACATTGAGTCTGCTTGACTCACCCCGTTGTGGGAACCTTTTTCAGGTGACGATCAGTAATGGACCGGGTCGGCAGGAGCTTAAAGGTGGCCATGCACAGCAAGGAATTTATTTAATTTGGATTTTTATTTTATTAAGTACTTTAATTTCTTTTGGGATTGTTTGATGTAATAAGGCCCTAGTACGAACTATTTCATGCATGCATGCCATTTATTTCAGTACGATACAAATTTTACCAAATTTAAAGTTAAGTAAATTTTATTTCAAAATAAATCTATAAATGTTTTGACACCTAAAACAATATGAATTCCAATTTTAAAGATAAAACCTAAGACAAAGGAATCGACACGTCTTCTAAGTTTGAAAGTAAAATTTTAAATAAACCCTGGTTTCAAAAATTAAACCAGTTTTCAACTTAAGCCCATCTCAATTCGGGTTTTCTGCCAATATCACTCAAGCTTTTCCAAAGAACAAATGAATTTGAACCGATTTTTCCTAAGGAACATACCAGATCTGGTCGAAGCTCGTGGGCCGGGTTTGGGGTGTTTCAGGAGTTGGAAGCCATTTGAAGAAGACGAGGACTAAGAAGTCAAGGCTCGACAAAGACTGAGAAAAATTGGTCCTTTTATAGTCTTTGCTCTATTCTCGTTACATGATAATGAGCAAAAGAGGGGCAGCTGTAGGAACCCAATTTTGCCCGGGCCCATATAACAAACCAAAATAATAAAATAATAAAAAATAAATACCAAATGTCCAATAAACAATCCATTTACAGGAAATGGTCCACTACTCCACCCAAACCCGATTAGCCTAAACCCATGACCTAATTACACCCTTAATACCCAGTCCTAACCTAGCCCAACAAACTACACGGCCCAAAATGGCCCAGTGACTAAGTGGGATCAGCAGAAACCTAGGTTTCTGGGAAACCCTTGCGCCGCAAGCCTTCGCACCGTAACCTCAACAACCCTAGCCTCGGTCACGCGGCAATCCGCGCGAATCGCCCCATCGTTGCCGAGATCTCCGCCTCTTACCTGCAAGAAAAGGAAAGAACAGCAGCAAAACTTGGCAAAAATAGGACAAAATCTTTTATTTTTATTTCAAGGGTCATAAAAACCCCTAATCTGTAAATCAAACAGGCAAAGGATATACACAGAGAAACACAGAAAGAAAATACAAAAATATTCAAAGAAATAAAATACAGAAATTTTATCGCAAAAGGTGATTTGTTTTTTTTTAACATTTCCTTCTTCTTTTTTGTATACATTTGTGCATACAAATACTATTTTAAAAAATAAAGGGGTTGGTTTACCTTTCGAGGGCACTAAAAATTGAGGTTTGGCCTCCAGCCACCATTCGCGGTGGCTTGTATAGCGCGTGGGACGCGTAACCTAAGTCCGATGATCGGAACCCAGGCATAGGGGAAGAGAGGATTGAGAGAATTGTTTTGATTTTTTTTTTTAAAACAGATGATTCAAATTTTTTTTTTGTTAAAAAGTGACTTATATAACGGTTCAGAAACGACGTTGTTTTTGCTTAATCCAATAAGCATAAAACAACGTCGTTTTAAAAGGGGGATTCGCGCATTGACCAGAAAACTCGGGGAGGATCCGCGCATTTTTTATAAAAGGGCAATTTCCAACTTTAGCCCCTCTGTAATTTTACTAGTTTCAATTCAACCCAATTGGAATTTTTATCTTTTTATTAAATTAGCCCTAAAGTTTGTTTTTGTTCCAATTTAGTCCCTCTGACTATTTTAAGGGCTAAAATCAGAACGACGTCGTTTTGGAAAGAAGGCATAATAGCCTAATGAGTCCCTACAGTGCGACGCGCATTTTAATTTTGTCCATTTATATTTATTTTATTGCTATTTAATCCTTATTCATTTAAAAACCTTTTTATTTTATTTTTAAATTATTCTAATACTATATTTTATTATTTTATTATATTAAAATGAAATATTATTCTTATTATTTATATATTAATTTTATAAATAGTATAAAATTCATATATATATATTTTACATGTATTATCCTTATATATTTAATTATTATTATACATTATTTACTTGGTTTAATATAATTTATATATTATTTTATAATTTGTATATTATTTATTATATTATATTTTTAAATTTGTATATTATATAGTATCATATCATATCATATCATATTATTTTTAAAATTTTATTTTGTATAAAATCTAGTTATATTATTTAACATATTTTATTTATATTCTTTATTACATATGTAATTTTATGATTAGTACATTATATATATATATATATATGTTTTTATATAAAAATATTATATATTATTTATCAATTATGTAACATCCCAAAAATGGGGTTATTTGGAATTTAATTATTTTTCTTATGTATGGATCTTTGAGATTTTATTTATTGAATAATAGAGCTTAATTTAAGGCTTTGAGTGTGCACGGTTTGGTAGAAAATCTCAGTTTGTAACTTTAAAGGTAGGGAGCCTTAGCAGGAGGGTGTTATAAGAATAAATAAGGAAACATTTGACATAAAATGAGCTTAGAATAAGTGGCAAAGAGAGGGCCACTTGGGAGCTACAATTGACACCATCAAGAACAAGGGAGAGCCTTGGTTCGAGTCACAATTCTCCCTTTTTGTTCTTATTTTGGACGGCATAGGGAGGGGAGAGTTCTTTCTCTCTTTGAACTCTCTTCCTTTTTATTTTATTAATAATATTGGATAATAAGTGGAAATCAAGGATATTATTATAGTAGATAAAGGAGATATTAGTTGATTTATTAGGTGATTATGAGGATTAATTCAAATTATTTTGAATTTAATTAAACAAGTGGTCTAGAGCAATTTATGGAAGTAGGATGGATTTTGGACTCTTGGTTGAAGAGTTGGATGGCAAGGCTACTAGGGGTGCGAATGCTTATAAAAGCACCCATTTGGTCACCTTGTTCTCTTTTTCTCCGGTTTGCTAGCGAATTTTCAACACCTTCCTTCGATATTTTCCTTTTCCATACTCTCAAAACCATAGCCGAAACCCTCTCTACTTCTCCTTGCCGAAACCTCATTCTCAATTCCCCTCTTTCTTTTATTTTTCCTCTAGCCGAACCTCCCCACTACTCCCTTGTAGACTTGGCCGAATACACCCCCTTGCAGTGCCAAAAATTTGGCATAAGCTAATGATGGGCTAATCTTGTTGGTTGAAGCCGATTTCACCTTGGACTTCGGGATCTCCATGCAGTAGGTTGAATCCTCCAAACCTATAGCAATCGGTTTTGGGGTAAGGTGGTAAGATCGACTTTCTTTATTCTTGATATTCATTTAAGCCGAAGGCTACTAAATTGGTTAAGTGCCGATTTTAGGGTGGTGAAGCAAAAGGTTGATACTCAAGACTTTCGGGTAAGGATTCGGGTTCAAAAGGAGAACCCTTTAAATTGTTTGATTTGGCCGAATGCACTAACTCATGTCTTGGCCGAATATAGGGGCAGTAGATCTAGGGTGGTCGACTCTTCTTTTCGGGATTTAGACTATCCAGTGGTGACAGGTGTGTACATACACACGTATAACTCATTAAATATGTTAATTATTGTGAATGCTAAATTGGTTATTGTAGCGTTGGATATCATACCATATCGGTATAGTCGGCAATTCAGGTAAGTACCTGTTTGAATATGCTATTTGATGCTTTTGGTAAGCGTAATGTATTGATGCATGAGATTTAAGCATGTGATGGCATGAAACATGTATGTATATTGACTGATGTGGGATAAGTGAGTGGAGGGGGCAGTATTATTGTGCCGACGGGCACCAGTGTTTTGGTAACACACCGTGACTACGGTCACCAGAGGTTTGGTACCTCAGAGGTTTGGCACCTCATAGCGACTTGTCCCGTGGTTAACACCACCGTGGGTTGGCCCCACTTGAGATATGGGATCGTCGCGGTGATTTGGTATCACACGATGGGTTGGCCCCATCAAATGATCTGTGTCTATGGACACCGGTGTTTTGGTAACACATTGTGACTATATGTCACCAGTGGTTTGGCACCACCGGTGGTTTGGTACCACAACAGGGGAGCGATGGCGTTTGGATGGCTAGGATGGGTATTTAATATTATGCATATTAATGGTTATGTGTTGTGTATGAAAATGTTTTAAAATGGGGAAGGGTTACATACTGAGTCTTGGTGACTCACCTCCTCCATTATTTTTTCGGTGATACATAGATCATGGATATGGAGTAGAAGGGACTCGAGGTGGCCATGCGGTGGACTTAAATTAAATGAACTTAAACTTAGTGGTTTTATTTTATTATTGGTTTGCTTTTATTTGGGTTGTAATAAGGCCTCCATAAACTTTATTTCTTTTGTTATTACTCATATGTCGGATACTTGTTTAAAGCTACATTATTAAAATTAAATTAAAACCTCATGTTTTCTAAATCAACACGAAAATGTTTTATCGTGTCAGCGGACACATTCAAATTTGGTTTAATAACTTGACTTCAATTAAATTTTCGTAATTAATCTAAGTATGATTTCAAAGAAGATAACCAAAACGAGAGTTTTCAACAAAGTTTAAATTGGATTTTAACATGGGTTTCAAAAGTTTTCTCCAGAACGACCCATATTCGGTCCTAACGTTTGGTAGGGTTTGAAATATTACAAATTGGTATTAGAGTCAGTTTAAAGCTTCATTTGTGGGGCCCAAGGCCCAAAAATATTTTAGTAGGCCTTATTAATTGTTTTTGGGTTTTTGAACAGCATGGCACCGAGTCTCCGGCACCGATCCGCCCAGGTGAGTACATCTAAACCTCTGTGTGAATTATATTCTGTAGAAGGGTAGGAAGCATGGAACGTAGATAGACTTATAGGAACTTGAACCCTAGGATTAGATTACTCAAACACAGAAACAGAACATAAGACTTAAAGAACGAAACCAACCTATGACTTAGTCACTGAGCTAGGGTGTGGTAACCAGACGCATGTCTAGGATTGGAACCGGAAGAGCCTGGTATTTAAGAAGTCCGAGTGACTCACCACTTCTTCGCAGGTATCCTACCTGGTGCGTAGCTTGGGTTCACCCTAACTCAGAGGGCTCAGCGGTGTGGTAACCTCTGTGCGCATGTCTAGAAAGGTTCGGTGGGAGCTTGGTATTTAAGAAGTCCGCGTGACTCACCTCCTCTCCACACAAAACCCACCTGGTGCGTAGCTTTGGTTCACCCTAACCAAGAGGACTCGGTTAAAGGCTAAACATAATGACTAAAACCCGAAAGGGAATTAGCCTTGATTTTCGAAAAAGGAATGAAACAACAAAACTTGGTTTAAAACTTTTAAAATCACACCTTCAAATGTAAGAACAACTCTTTTTACAATGTTTTCTCCGAAAAATTCGATTTGTGGAAAATTACGAAAATGCCCTTAGGGGTAAAATTACTAAAATACCCTTGGTTCATAAAACATCAACTCAATGATTTTGTCCAAAAATTTTAACTACTTCTCAAATATTCAACTCATCTTTGGAAATCATCAATGAAACACTTTGGTTTTGGAAAAATTACGAAAACGCCCTCAACTTATAAAATTACCAAAACGACCCTGAGTACAAAATTTTTGCAACATCACCGTTTTAAGAAAGGAAAATTCTCAAAAGGGACCCTCAGAGTTTTACAATTATTAAAACACCCTTGATTTACAAAAAATTACAAAATTACCCCTGATGGACAAAATTACCAAAATACCCCTAGTTTTCGAAATAATGCTATAACTTCAAACCTTATCAATTTTTAATAATACCCTCCAGTTTTGGGAATTGCAAAAACAACCTACTTTACTAAAGTTTTAAAATCTCTTTTATTACGAAAATACCCCTGTAGGAAAAAGACGAAAAAACCCCTGGGTTAGAAATGGGCAGAAATGTCCGAAGAGCGAATAGGTATGGAGAGTATTAAGGAATGGATGCAAGGACTTCTTTGTGTGTGAACTAAGATAGAAGACTAAAACCTTGTTTGCACGGAAGAATCTCTAATTAAAATTCCTTCATAAAATTTCTTCGCGAGTAATGAAGTGGAACAAACGCTAATACATAAAATTTCTCTTAATCAGATTAAAAGCGCAGTAGATAGAATGAGTTCTAGAGGACGTGGACACCGTGGACGCGGTAGGGGTAGGATGACCGTGTCGGAACCCGTCAGGTCGGGACAAGGTTCTGAAAATGATGTACCACCGCCACCACCACCTCCAGCTTTTGGAGCAGAGGAGCAGGATCGATCGGGTGAGGCGCAGAGGCGCAAGTGGTGTGTTGCGAGTCCTCGAATTGGTGGCTGGGGCTGGTGGAAATTTAGGAGCTCGAAAATCTATTCCCGAGCGAATTCGGTCCAACGGAGCTGAGGTGTTCCGGGGTGTGTCAGGAGTGGCACCCAGTGTAGCAGAATACTGGCTAGAGTCAACTGAAAGGATCATGGATGATCTTGACCTGACTGAGGGAGAAAAACTGAAAGGGGCCGTATCGCTTCTAAAGGATGAAGCGTATCAGTGGTGGCTGACAGTTCGAGATGGCGCTACGGTAGATGATTTGACTTGGGATTATTTCAAAACCGCCTATCAGAAGAAGTATGTGGGCACCAGTTATACAGATGCTCAGAGGAAAGCCTTTCTGGGGTTAGTGCAAGGAACTAAGTCGATGGCGGAATATGAGGCGAGTTTTAAGACCGAGTAGGTATGCTAGAGGCATCGTGGCTCTTGAAACACAGGCTGTGTCCACTTTGAGGATAGACTCGAGATGATTTGAGATTACCGATTGCCCATGACAAGTTCGTGAGTTTTCATCTCTTGTGGAAAAGGCTAAAGTAGCCAGGGGATCAAGGAGGCCGTGAGACGTAATTATAGTAGGAATAATCAAAGAGAGGATTTGGGTCATTTGGATCCGATGGTGGTGTCGAGAAAAAGGCTAGGCCAAGTGGGCAAATCGGTGGCAAGGCCCATGATCGCTAATCGAGGCCGACTCAGTGTAACCGCTGTGGGAAGACCCATTGGGGAAGTTGTTCGACCGGTGATAGAGGATGTTTTGAGTGTGGGTCTTTGGAGCATCGGGTCAGAGATTGTCCTCGAAAGCAAGCTCGGAATCAGTCAGAGGGGCAGAACCGTACTCAGGATAGAAATGTGGGACCGCAGAGGGGTCGTGGTAATGGCAGAGGAAGCAACGGTCCTAACCGAGGTCGTGGAATTCAGGGCAGAGGTTCAGGCAACACAGAGGCTAGGCAGCCTGGCTTAGTCTATGCGGCGAGGCGTCGCGAGGAGGGTGACGCACCGGATGTCATAACCGGTACGTTTCTAATTTTTGGTCTTCCTTATTATGCATTAATCGATGTGGGGTCTACACATTCATACGTAGCGAGTAGTGTGGTAGAGACTTTGGACCTAAACTCTGAAACTGCTTCTAGGGTGATGACTGTAGTTAGTCCGTTAGGTCACTCTGTAGTGGTAGATAAACTTTATAGAGACGTACCCCTAGAACTCCAAGGGGTAGTATTTGTGGCTGATCTAATGGAACTACCGTTTGGGGAGTTCGATTTGATCCTTGGAATGGATTGGCTGGTTAAGTATCAGACGAATTTGGATTGCGAGGCTAAGCGCATGGTTCTTAAGACGGCTGGGAACGATGAAGTGGTTATGATAGGTGATAGAAGGAATTACCTATCCAACGTGGTGTCTGCCTTGAAGGTTGAGAAGATGGTCAAGAAGGGTTGTAAGGCGTTCTTGGTTCAAATTTGTGCTTTGGAAGTTAAGGAGTCAGTAGTTGGAAAGGTCCGAACGGTTGGGGAATTTACTGATGTGTCCCCAGAAGAACTTTTGGGTCTGCCTCCAGATCGGGAAGTCGAATTTGGTATAGACTTGCTACCCGAAACGGCACCTGTGTCTATAGCACCTTACCGAATGGCACCAAAGGAATTGGTGGAGCTGAAGGCTCAAATTCAGGAGCTCTTGGATAAAGGGTTTATTCGACCTAGTATATCTCCGTGGGGAGTGCCTGTATTGTTTGTCAAGAAGAAGGACGGTTCTATGCGGATGTGCATCGACTACCGTCAGTTAAACAAGTTAACGATCAAAAACAAGTACCCATTGCCTCGGATCGATGACTTGTTTGACCAGTTGAAGGGGGCGTCGGTGTTTTCAAAGATAGACCTTAGGTCGGGTTACCATCAACTTAAGGTGAAGGAGGCCGATGTTCACAAGACGGCATTTCGAACTCGGTATGGGCATTACGAGTTCCTAGTGATGCCATTCGGGTTGACCAATGCACCAGCGGCATTCATGGATTTAATGAATAGAGTATTTCAATAGTACTTGGACCAATTTGTCATAGTGTTCATAGACGACATTTTGGTTTACTCAAAGACGGAGGAGGAGCATGACAAGCATTTACTTAATAGTTACGCAAGCATCGAGGAGAAGCAGTTATATGCCAAATTCAAGAAGTGCGAATTTTGGCTAAGGGAGGTGGCTTTCTTAGGTCACGTAGTGTCAGCGGAAGGGATTAGAGTGGATCCCGCAAGATTGAAGCGGTGTTGGAGTGGAAACCGCCTAAGTCGGTGCGAGATCTGAAGCTTTCGGGATTAGCGAGGTATTATCGGAGGTTTGTGGAGGGTTCTCTCGATCGCAAAGACCGCTGACTAAGTTGCTAAGGAAAGGTGTTCCATTTGTATGGTTAGAGAAGAAGAAGAAAGTTTTGATAAGTCGAGGAAGATTCGGTGAAGCTCGGTTTTGGTACAGCCTGAGGCAGGGAAGTTGTTCACAGTCTATTGTGATGCATCTCACACCAGTTTGGGATGTGTGTTGATGCAGGATGGGAAGGTAGTAGCCTATGCGTCCCGTCAGCTGAGACCGCATGAGGTTAACTACCCAACTCACGACCTAGAGTTAGCAGCAGTCGTCTTCGCCTTGAAAATATAGAGACATTATCTTTATGGGGAGAAGTCGGTAATTTACACGGATCACAAAAGTTTGAGGTATCTTGACTCAGAAGGATCTGAATCGAGACAATACCGATGGATTGAGCTGTTAAAGGACTACGATCGCTCCATCGAATATCATCCGGTAAGGCTAACGTGGTGGTCGACGCGCTGAGTCGGAAGGTTGTGGCGGACTTAAGAGCAATGTTTGCTCGATTGAGCCTATATGACGATGGAAGCCTTTTGGCGAGCTTCAAGTTAAGCCAACGTGGATCGAGGAGATTAAGGATAAACAATTGGTGGATGAAGGGTTAAATGCTAAGAGAATGCAAGTTCGGGATGGTGGTTTAGAGGGTATAGTGTGATTTGGTGATGGTGTGTTATGTTTTCAAGGACGGCCTCAGATGCCAAATGATATGGAGTTGAGGCGAAAAATTCTCCGGGATGCTCATAGCGACCCATACGCTATGCATCCGGAGGAAGCAAGATGTATGGAGATCTACTAAGCAGATTACGGTGGCGGGTTGAAGCGTGAGATAACAGGATTCGTAGGGAAGTGTTTGACATGTCGTGAGTTAAGGTGAACACCGATTACCATCGGGCTACTTCAACCCAGACAGATCCTCAATGGAAGTGGGAGCGGATCACTATGGATTTCGCTGGTCTACCCCTTACGCCCAAAGAAGAAAGATGCAGTTTGGGTAATCGTAGACCGTCTGACTAAATCAGCTCACTTCATACCGGTGAGAATGGATTACTCACTCCAGAAGCTAGCGAAGTTATACGTGGCCGAGATAGTCAGATTGCATGGTGTACCCGTATCAGTTATCTCAGATAGGGACCCAAGGTTCACTTCGAGGTTTTGGAAAGCGTTACATCAAGCGTTGGGTACGCGGTTGGATTTCAGCACAGCTTTCCATCCTCAGACGGACGGGCAATCCGAAAGGGTCATACAGATCTTAGAAGATATGATGAGGGGTTGTGTCTTGGAATTTCGAGGTAGTTGGGAGGAATTTCTACCTTTAGCCGAGTTCGCCTACAACAATAGTTACCAAGCAAGTATTCAGATGGCACCATACGAAGCACTGTATGGACAAAAATGCCGAACTCCGACGTGTTGGACAGAGTTGGGTGAACGACAAGTGTTGGGCCCAGAATTGGTAGCAGAGACTGAAGACAAAGTCAAGGTGATTCGGTCTCGTCTCAAGGAAGCATCGGATAGGCAGAAGTCTTATGCCGATCTCAAACGCAAGGAAATGGAGTATGCTGTGGGAGACAAGGTCTTTCTAAAGGTGTCGCCTTGGAAAAAGGTGTTAAGATTTGGACGAAAGGGGAAGCTGAGCCCAAGATTCATTGGCCCATATACAGTTGTAAAGCGAGTAGGACCGGTAGCTTATCAGCTAGAATTACCGCAGAACTGAATCAGATCCATGACGTATTTCATGTATCGATCTTTGAGGCAGATCGGTCGATCCATCACATGTGGTGCCCGTGATGTAAATCGAGGTTAACGCAGACTTATCTTTTGAGGAGGAACGGTTCAGATCTTGGATAGAGATATAAAGGTTCTACGAGGAAGTCGATGCCCTTAGTGAAGGTGCTATGGCGGAATCATGGTCTTGAGGAAGCTACGTGGGAACCCGAGGATGTGATATGGCTGCAATACCTCATCTGTTTTAGTTAAGTAATTTTGGACGAAATTTATTTTAAGGGGTAGAAGCGTAACATCCCAAAAATGGGGTTATTTGGAATTTAATTATTTTTCTTATGTATGGATCTTTGAGATTTTATTTATTGAATAATAGAGCTTAATTTAAGGCTTTGAGTGTGCACGGTTTGGTATAAAATCTCGGTTTGTAACTTTAAAGGTAGGGAGCCTTAGCGGGAGGGTGTTATAAGAATAAATAAGGAAACATTTGACATAAAATGAGCTTAGAATAAGTGGCAAAGGGAGGCCACTTGGGAGCTACAATTGAGCGCCATCAAGAACAAGGAGAGCCTTGGTTCGAGTCACAATTCTCCTTTTTGTTCTTATTTTGGCGGCATAGGGAGGGAGAGTTCTTTCTCTCTTTGAACTCTCTTCCTTTTATTTTATTAATAATATTGGATAATAAGTGGAAATCAAGGATATTATTATAGTAGATAAAGGAGATATTAGTTGATTTATTAGGTGATTATGAGGATTAATTCAAATTATTTTGAATTTAATTAAACAAGTGGTCTAGAGCAATTTATGGAAGTAGGATGGATTTTGGACTCTTGGTTGAAGAGTTGGATGACAAGGCTACTAGGGGTGCGAATGCTTATAAAAGCACCCATTTGGTCACCTTGTTCTCTTTTTCTCCGTTTGCTAGTCAATTTTCAACACCTTCCTTCCGATATTTTTCCTTTTCCATACTCTCAAAACCATAGCAAAACCCTCTTTACTTCTCCTTGCAAACCTCATTCTCAATTCCCTCTTTCTTTTATTTTTCCTCTAGTCGAACCTCCCACTACTCCCTTGTAGACTTGGCCGAATACACCCCTTGCAAAGTGCCAAAATTTGGCATAAGCTAATGATGGGCTAATCTTGTTGGTTGAAGCCGATTTCACCTTGGACTTCGGGATCTCCATGCAGTAGGTTGAATCCTCCAAACCTATAGCAATCGGTTTTGGGGTAAGGTGGTAAGATCGACTTTCTTTATTCTTGATATTCATTTAAGCCGAAGGCTACTAAATTGGTTAAGTGTCGATTTTAGGGTGGTGAAGCAAAAGGTTGATACTCAAGACTTTGGGTAAGGATTCGGGTTCAAAGGAGAACCCTTTAAATTGTTTGATTTGGTAGAATGCACTAACTCATGTCTTGGCGAATATAGGCGATAGATCTAGGGTGGTCGACTCTTCTTTTCGGGATTTAGACTATCCAGTGGTGACAGGTGTGTACATACACACGTATAACTCATTAAATATGTTAATTATTGTGAATGCTAAATTGGTTATTATAGCATTGGATATCATACCATATCGGTATAGTCGGCAATTCAGGTAAGTACCTGTTTGAATATGCTATTTGATGCTTTTGGTAAGCGTAATGTATTGATGCATGAGATTTAAGCATGTGATGGCATGAAACATGTATGTATATTGACTGATGTGGGATAAGTGAGTGGAGGGGGCAGTATTATTGTGCCGACGGGCACCAGTGTTTTGGTAACACACCGTGACTATGGTCACCAGAGGTTTGGTACCTCCAGAGGTTTGGCACCTCATAGCGACTTGTCCCTGTGGTTAACACCACCGTGGGTTGGCCCCACTTGAGATATGGGATCGTCGCCGGTGATTTGGTATCACACGATGGGTTGGCCCCATCAAATGATCTGTGTCTATGGACACAAGTGTTTTGGTAACACATTGTGACTATATGTCACCGGTGGTTTGGCACCACCGGTGGTTTGGTACCACAAGGGGTAGACAAATGGCGTTTGGATGGCTAGGATGGGTATTTAATATTATGCATATTAATGGTTATGTGTTGTGTATGAAAATGTTTTAAAACGGGAAGGGTTACATCTTGAGTCTTGGTGACTCACCTCCTCCATTATTTTTTCGGTGATGCATAGATCGCGGATATGGGCAGAAGGGACTCGAGGTGGCCATGCGGTGGACTTAAATTAAATGAACTTAAACTTAGTGGTTTTATTTTATTATTGGTTTGCTTTTATTTGGGTTGTAATAAGGCCTCCATAAACTTTATTTCTTTTGTTATTACTCATATGTCGGATACTTGTTTAAAGCTACATTATTAAAATTAAATTAAAACCTCATGTTTTCTAAATCAACACGAAAATGTTTTATCGTGTCAGCGGACACATTCAAATTTGGTTTAATAACTTGACTTCAATTAAATTTTCGTAATTAATCTAAGTATGATTTCAGCAAGATAACCAAAAACGAGCAGTTTTCAACAAAGTTTAAATTGGATTTTAACATGGGTTTCAAAAAGTTTTCTCCGTAACGACCCATATTCGGTCCTAACGTTTGGGCTGGGTTTGGGCTGTTACAAATTATTCTTATTATATGTAATCATTTATATATGTATTAAATTATTAAATTATATACATTTATTATAAGTTTTTTTTACTTTTATTTTTTTGTTTTATATATATATTAAATTATTTTAAAAATCGTCACATTCTTTTTTTTCAATGTTTAAATATATTATTTTCTTTTCATTTGACTTTGTTATTTCGTGAAAGTCTTAATTATCGCTATTTATTTTATATCACATATTTATTTATGTTCTTTTGATCGTTTATTATTGTTTAACATAGTTTTTTTATATATATTTATGTTATATTATTCTTTTATTATTTATTGTTAGTATAATTTGTAGTTATGTAGAATTGCTATTAAATATGTATGTCGTAATATCTTACTCAAATTATTGTTTTATAAAAACGCCTTTAAATTGACACATTTTATTCAAATAGTTTTTTTAAAAAAAACGGTGATATCTAATATTTGGGGGCTTCGAGAAAAATTGTGCCCTAACTTACTGGGTTTCGATTTTTTTCGTTGAACTTAAAATATTAAGTATCCCTTTTCTTTTAAAATTGAAATTCATAAACTTCTAAATTGAAACTTATTCTTGGAAATTCAAAATGTTATACCCTAACTTAGTGGATATGATGTTTTGTATTTCGAGAAAAGAACTTTCTACAAATAAAGGCGAGCCTAAATTCGAAGTCTGAAATGTTATATCCTAACTTACTGGATATAACATTTTATTTCTTTGAAATAGGTAAGTCTTGGTTTCTTTCTCATAAAAGGATCATATTTTAAAATTTTTCAAATTTTCAACATTGGGACATGATTTCATCGATTAGGTACCAATTTTTGGGCGTTATGAGAGTGCTAACCCTTCCTCATACGTAACCGACTCCCGAACCCATTTTTCTTGTATTTTGTGGACCAAAATCAATGCTTTAAAATAAAACATTTTATAAGGTGATCCAATCACGCCTAAGTAAAAAAGGATTGGTGACGACTCCCATTTTTGTTTTTAAAGTCTACCCCCATTTTTTTAAAAAAATATTAAAAATGGTTTCGAAATTTATCATTATATTGTTATTATTTTTACTATTATTATTTTTATATAATATACTTTTTATTATTTAGTTTATTAATTGCTATCATTATTACCATTATTATTTTATTTTTCCTTATAATATCATCATTATCATTTTATCATTATTTTCTACTACTATTAATATATTACTATTACCATGAATTAAACATAATACTTTCATTTTATCATTATCTATGTTATTATTTTTACTTTATAATTATTATTAATTTATTAGTATCACTCGTATTAGTATATTATTCAGGATTTCATATCATTATTTTATTATCATTATTCGTTTCACGCATGTAACATCGTATTTTCACATTTTCACTTGTCACATTAACTTTTACCGATACATCAAGTTTTAAAATAATCGATATTTTGTATTTAGAAATTTGGAGAATAGTGCCCTAACGTGCTGGGTTTCGATTTTCCGTTTGACTAAATAACTAAATATCATTTTAATAAATTTCGTAAATCATGAGTGTCGAAACCATTTTTAAATTTTGATTTAAAAACGTGGATCGACTTTAAAAATGAAAATGGGAGTCGCCACCAATCCCTTTTTACTTAGGTGTGATTGGATCACCTTAAAAGAATGTTTTATTTCAAAATACTGATTTTGGTCCAAGAAAAACAAGAAAAATGAGTTTGGGAGTCGGTTACGTATGAGGAAGGGTTAGCACCCTCATAATGCCCAAAATTGGTACCTAATCGATAAAATCATGTCCTAATGTTGAAAATTTGAAAAATTTCAGAAAATGATAATTTTATTAAAAGAACGATCTATCTCAGAGAAATAAAACACTATACCTAGTAAATTAGGATATACCATCTCATGACTTCGAAACTAGGCACGCCTTTATTTTAGAAAATTCCTACCTCGAGGCACAAAACATCATATCCAATAAGTTAGGACATAACTGTAACACCCCAAACCCGGCCCATGCGTTTCGACCAGATCTGGCGTGTTATGGAACACATAACACTTTATCGGATTTTGAAAACACAAGTTAATTATTTAAATTTTGAATAAAGAAGTGACTTTTTGGAAATAAACCTCTTTGTATTATTATTACGTATAAATAAACCTTGTCATAAATTCATAAGTTGCATAACATTGAAAACTACTTAGTTGAATAAAAACTAGGGGCCTTATTACATAAATATTCCTAAATAACAACAAAATAAACTTAAAGAAATCCCAAAAAAAATAATTTGTAGAAATAAAACTTGATGGCCCCTCGAGTCCGTCTCGGCTCCCATGTCCACGATCTACTGCTCATCTGGAAGAGTAGAGAAAAGGAAAGCGTGAGTCACCAAGACTCAGTGCATAAATCTCAAAACACACAACGACCTGAGCCCACAAACACATTATGGGCCTTTGTAACATCCTGAATTAGAGGTTGTTTGAAAATTTAATTATTTGTTCCCATGTGTGTGTGCTTGAAGAAATAAATACTATGATTTATTTGGCATGTTCTAAGGTCTAGAAATAAACCCGAGCTAGGCACGAATTAGGGTTAAAATTTCTTTTAAGTGCTTAAAGGAGGAAGCTAGGTGAAATAGGGGTTAAGAAAATTTTGAAAGGAACTTGACACAAAGAACTAATTGGCTAAGTGGTTCCATGCGCCACTTAAGTGTTGGAGGTGAAGAGGGCGCAGTCACGTGTTGAGTGGCGAGGGGCGTTTTATGCTTTTTTTTTTTTTGTATATGAGGTGATGGGCTTAAGTAGTAAGGCTTTAAAGTTTAATGAGGGGGTTTTATGACATGAAAGTCTAATGGGAGAGATGGCATGGGGCGTTTAAGGGAGGGCTCCTGCAGTCACTCCTTTAGGTCCTGTGTTCGAACCTAAGAGGCGACAAATGTTTTGTTTTTATTTTATGCATTTGGCGTGAAGAAGGGTAAGTTAGTGATCTGATTTTGGACTCTTGAATTGATAGAGATAAGGCTTAAATTTTTGCCTATTTTCAGCTGGAGGGTAAGAGTGAAGTAGTTTATTTCATTCTAATTATTTGATGAGGTGATTAGGAGATTAAAGGTGAGATAAAGCTAGATTTATTTGTGATAATTAAAGGCTGGAGATTATCACAAAATGGAAGGTGATGGCCAAAATAGGGACTCTCTAGGGCCATCCATTTTCGGTTTGATGTTAAACAAGGGAGTGCCGAAAATCATTCAGAAAATTTCTTCTTTTTTTTTTCATTGCTGCTGCTGAATTCTCCTTAGTCTTCAAGTGCCAATTTTTTTTCAAAGTCTTTTCTTCTTTTCTTCTTCTTAGCCTTTTGCCGAAATCCCCTAAGTCTTTTCTTCCATCTCTTTTCTTCTATTTGTGCTAACAAATAGTCAAAACACACATTGAGTCTTGGTGACTCACCTTCTCCTTTAATCTTTTTCAGGTGATTAGTAGATCGCAATATTGATGGATGAGGAGCCGGATGGACTCGAGGTGGCCATGTTAAACGGTGAAAATATGAGTTTACTTCGAATTATTTTAATTTATTTATGGTTTATTTGTTCAAGTTGTAATAAGGCCTCCTAAGATTTTATTTTGACTATTTTACATGCTTTGGATGAATTATTTAAACTGTTTAACGACTTTAAAATGGTTATACAAGTTTCTTAAATCCAAACGTAAATGATTTTCTTTCGTACCATCGGGTACATTGACAGAATTGGTAGCAACATGACTTAACAGATTTTAAATAACAAAGCTAAGTGTTGTCTTTTTATACACCTCAAATGTTTTAAACAAAACTATATTCTTTTTACCAAAAATTTAAAGTAATTAAAAGGGAGTTTCCAACAAACTTTCTTCTGTAACATACTAGATTCGGTCGTAACGTTTGGGCTAGGTTTGGGGTGTTACAAAATTGGTATCAGAGCCCAGTTCAAAGCTCGGCTGTGGGGGCCTAAGGCCCAAAATGTTTTTGGTAGGCCTTTTTGAAATATTTTTGGTTTTGAATAGCATGGCACCAAGTCTCCAGCAGCAATCCGCACGGTAAGTTTCCTGATACTTTTCTTTGTTATATGCTATATTTCGGGTATCTATTCTGTGTGTTTGATTTGGATGTGATGTTTAGACATAGAGTTGGGTGCGTATGAAATATTAAATACATTTTAATGGCTAGGTGTTTTTGAGTATGTGTAGGAGTTTTAAATT
The DNA here is from genome assembly GCA_025506655.1 of Gossypium rotundifolium. Classification (NCBI taxonomy): domain Eukaryota; kingdom Viridiplantae; phylum Streptophyta; class Magnoliopsida; order Malvales; family Malvaceae; genus Gossypium; species Gossypium rotundifolium. Next base: position 38,278,230 of record CP106723.1, read on the forward strand.
CTAGTTAAAAGATATTAGTTTTATTAAGATCGAGTGTGCTGACAAGAGCGTAGTGTGGTAGGTTAGGATGTGTGACTGTTAATTAGTTGGAAATTTTGAGGACGAAATTTCTTTAAGGAGGGTAGATTTGTAACATCCTGAATTAGGGATTGTTTGAAAATTTAATTATTTGTTCCCATGTGTGTGTGTTTGAAGAAATAAATACTATGATTTATTTGGCATGTTCTAAGGTCTAGAAATAAACCCTAGCTAGGCTCGACTTAGGGTTAAAATTTCTTTTAAGTGCTTAAAGGAGGAAGCTAGGTGAAATAGGGTTAAGAAATTTTCGAAAGGAACTTGACACAAAGAACTAATTGGCTAAGTGGTTCCATGTGCCACTTAAGTGTTGGAGGTGAAGAGGGGCGCAGATCATAGGTTCGAGTGGCAGGAGGGGCGTTTTGCATTTTGTTTTTTGTATATGAGGTGATGGGCTTAAGTAGTAAGGCTTTAAAGTTTAATGAGGGGGTTTTATGACATGAAAGTCTAATGGGGAGAGATGGCATGGGGCGTTTAAGGGAGGGCTGCGGCAGTCACTCCTTTAGGTCCCAGGTTCGAACCTAAGAGGCAGCAAATGTTTTTGTTTTTATTTTATGCAGCTGGCGTGAAGAAGGGTAAGTTAGTGATCTAATTTTGGACTCTTGAATTGATATAGATAAGGCTTAAATTTTTGCCTATTTTCAGCTGGAGGGTAAGAGTGAAGTAGTTTATTTCATTCTAATTGTTTGATGAGGTGATTAGGAGATTAAAGGTGAGATAAAGCTAGATTTATTTGTGATAATTAAAGGCTGGAGATTATCACAAAATGGAAGGTGATGGCTGAAATAGGGACTCTCTAGGGCCATCCATTTTCGGTTTGATGTTAAACAAGGGAGTGCCGAAAATCATTCAGAAAATTTCTTCTTTTTTTTTTTCATTGCTGCTGCTGAATTCTCCTTAGTCTTCAAGTGCCAATTTTTTTTCAAAGTCTTTTCTTCTTTTCTTCTTCTTAGCCTTTTGCCGAAATCCCCTAAGTCTTTGCTTCCATCTCTTTTCTTCTATTTGTGCTAAACCGAAAGTACTCTCCCCTCATACTTTTCTTTCTTCTTCTCAAACCTTTTTTGTCGAAATCTCTATCTCCCTTTTCCCATTATTTTCTTTCTCTCTAACCGAATCTATTCCCCATCTTGGTGACTGAAATTTCCTTTCCTCCTATTAAACTCACCTTCGCCGAATATTAAAGGTGGTATAGATCTCTTCGGGATTTCTTTTGCAATCGTTTGGTGAAGGTAAGTGGTGGCCGAAACTTTCTTTTCCATATTCTTTTGTTCTCTGTCGACTTGGATGATTGGGAAAAGCTGAAATATATTGGTGGCTAATTAGTGTTGAAACCGATTCTATCTAGGTACTCTGGGATTCTGAAGTATTCAAACAAGCCTCCATTTGTTAGCAATCGAACTTGGTAAGTGGTGGTAAGGATCTATTTTAGTAAGTTATTTATTTAGTGATTCGAAAGCCGAAGGCTATTAATATGGGTATGTGATTGCCGATTATAGGGAAGCAGAAACACTTGGTGTGTGGTGGCTAGTATTCAAAGGACTGTAGGTAAGGTTTCGGGTTCATGTGAAACCCTTTGGAATTATTTTGGGTTGGCCGAATGGTCTGGGGCACTAACTTTCATGTATGGCCGAATATAGGGGCAAGGAAGTCTAGTGTGGCCGATTGACTCTTCGGGATTTAGAGCTATCATTAGAACAGGTGTGTACATACACACTTTATAACTAATTAATGTGCTGAATATATTGTGTATAACTGGATTATGTAGATTTGGATTTAATACCATAAAGGTATAAGCAAGGATCCAGGTAAGTCCTTGTTAATATGAGTTTGATTATGATGCTTGACATATTTGGTATATGTAGCATATAAGAAGATGGCTTTTGATAAATTCAGTATATGTTATTAAAGATACATGTTTGGCATGATTTATGTTAAGTGCATATCATAAATATGTGGGTTAAACGAGTGGAGGGGGAAGTGATATTCGTGTCGACGGACACCAGTGGTTTGGTACCACATTTCGTGACTTTTGTCACCAGAAGTTTGGCACCTCATAGCGTCTCGTCCCGTGGCTTAGCACCACATGGGTTGGCCCCAGATGATATTATGGGATCGGACTTGATGATTTGGTATCACACGTGGGTTGGCCCCACAACTTATTATATGTGACTTCGAGTCACCAGTGGTTTGGCACCACAATATTGATGGATATCGTGACTTAAGGTCACCAGTGGTTTGGCACCACCAGTGGTTTGGTACCACACGGGGTAGAGAAAGGTGTTTTGGATGGCTAGGTTGGGTGCATGTTAAACTTAGTGCATGTTAAATTTAGTTATGATTTGTGTATGATGTTGCACTAAACCGGAGGAAGGGTTACACATTGAGTCTTGGTGACTCACCTTCTCCTTTAATCTTTTTCAGGTGATTCGTAGATCGCGGATGAGGAGCCGGATGGACTCGAGGTGGCCATGCAGTGAAAATATGAGTTTACTTCGAATTATTTTAATTTATTTATGGTTTATTTGTTCAAGTTGTAATAAGGCCTCCTAAGATTTTATTTTGACTATTTTACATGCTTTGGATGAATTATTTAAACTGTTTAACGACTTTAAAATGGTTATACAAGTTTCTTAAATCCAAACGTAAATGATTTTCTTTTGTACCATCGGGTACATTGACAGAATTGGTAACAACATGACTTAACAGATTTTAAATAACAAAGCTAAGTGTTGTCTTTTTATACACCTCAAATGTTTTAAACAAAACTATATTCTTTTTACCAAAAATTTAATGTAATTAAAAGGGAGTTTCCAACAAACTTTCTTCTATAACATACCAGATTCGGTCGTAACGTTTGGGCCGGGTTTGGGGTGTTACAGCCTTGGCCCATATATAAGGCAACAATTATAATCACATGGTAAACAATAAATAATGAATAACCCAACCCATCCTTGGTTTCCATCCTCTACACACCAACCCATACCAACCATCACACCGTAGGGATTTCTACAATCAACCCTCCATCCGTTACACACCATAACTATAGCCGAACTGCCTATTCCTGTTATTCAGGAATCATTAAACGTGGCATAGCCACTGATCACAATGTGACCTATCATTTATATTGTGGGATTTCTACCACCGATCACTGCGTGACCTATCATGCACTTCCCCTTCATCATATCAATATCCCACCCCATGCATACACATAAAGAAACATCATGCAGACTTATATATTTTTCGATACACATAGGGAGTTCTATGTTTACGTACCTGGCATCCTTGCCTAACCCTTTTAGGGTTCCATTCGACTGTCTATACAGCCTAATGGCTTTTAGCCCATAACATACAGAAATAGATATACATACAGGTTTATTAGTAGTGTGTTAGAGATCTACACACAAACCCGTACCAACCATCACACCTTGGGGATTTCTACAATCAACCCTCCATCCGCTACACACCAAAACGACAGCTGCACTGCCTATTCCTATTAATTAGGAATCATTGAATGTGGCATAGCCACCAATCACTATGTGACCTAACATTTGTATATGTGGGATTTCCACCACCGATCACCAAGTGACTTATCATGCACTTCCCCTTCAATATCATATTCCCACCCCATGCATACACATAAAGAAAAAATCATGCATTCATATATATTTTTCGATACACATAGGGACCTGGCATCCTTTCTTAACCCTTTTAGGGTTCCATTCGACTGTCTATATAGCCTCATTCTGGCTTTTAAGCCCATAATATATATATAGTCATACATACAGGTTTATTAGTGTGTCGAGATCTACACACCGACACCGATAAGGCGATGCTTTCTATGTCGACGCTATCCTTAGTCGACACTCTCGCTATCTGCCTAAGGTGTTGTTCAGAAGTCGGTCCACAACCAAGTGACCAATCTCGAATGGCAGATACTGCTCTTTTCTTAAACTTAGGGATTTTCTCCTTTACCTGATCCATATTTAATTCCATCACAAGTCCTTATCAGAACTACTATCACAATATTTAATCGCTAATTCTCATTATAACCTTAAGATCTTGCATATAATGATCAAATCTAATAGAAATCTAGGGAAATCTTCTTACCTTAAAAATCCCAGAAGTGGAGACTAGCTATTTTCGGCTTTTAGATCTAATTGACCAAGCTTCCTTCAAATCCCGAATTGTCGCCCAACATAGAATCATTAAACTATTAATTTTTTGGCTTTTTCCTTTTAAGAACCGAAATAGAATATGAGATCTAACAGAAATCGGCACTTACCTTAGTATAGGGAATTCGGCTAACACTTGGAAAGGAGATTCAACAATGCCAAAGGAAAGTTTTAAATGCCGAAAGAATAGAACTAATTCTCAAATAGGATGAATAAAAGAAAAGACTATAGATACTTCGGCTTTTTAGAGAAATCGGCACAAGGAGGAAAAAGTGGAGAAGAGTTTCAACTTTTGAAGAAATTGGAGAAAAGAAATTAGAGAGGGAGAGGCTAAGGAATTTAGGCACAATGGGAGACTTATTTAGGGTTTTCAGTGTCAGAAACAAGGAGCTAGCCCCTCCTATTTATAGATATTTCGGCACCTACTGCTAAAAACCGAAAACGTCCTTAAAATTCAAGCTAAAAGAGAGGAGAAATTTGGCACCCTCTTTGCCATGCAGTAGCCGAATTTTACACTCTTCTAGGTGGTGGATTTTCGGCCAACACTTCCCTTGAAGATAAGCTCCTAACTTTTCTCCTTTTTATCTATGATATTATCACTTATAAAATCCACATAATTTCTCCTATTTTTGAGCCTTGTAGCCGTCCACCTCTACTAACCCTAATGCCAAAATTTAACTCACTTAAATTAAAAGATTTGGGCCTTATTAAACTTAATATTTGGGCCCGTAATTCCTTGTGTGTGTGGCGTCACCCTACCTTCATTTAAAGTGCCGAAATTGGCCTAAAAACATGGGCTCCTTGTGACCCAATACTTTTTCTTTTTTAATTGTTAATGATGCCACCTTATAATAATTTAATCTGGGCCTTTGCCTAATTCTAAGCCCAAATTTAAACCCCTTTCACCTAAGTTAACAAATTAAACATATCCCCACACTAAATGCATAGGCCCATAAATTTAGGATGTTACAGTTCTACCCCCTTAAAGAAATTTCGCCCTCGAAATTTCCAATTAACTAGTAATCAAACTACCTAAGTCTCACTACTATGCTTTTGCTGCGCACTCTTATTCTAAAGCCAAAATAAACACTTAGTATACTATGGTAGGGTACGCACCGATATTCACATCTAGAGCGTTCTTGTCCCCTTGTACTCATTCTACCGCTTCACGTTTATCTGATTAGAAATTTTATGAATTAGTAGTTTTCTTCTACTGATTAACCACGAACAGTCTTATGAATAATAGTTTTAAGAGTAGTTCTTTCGAATTCGCATTCACAATTCATTCTCAAGTTCGTATCCTCTAAGAAACACATACATTCATCACCTAAGGGTGTTTTCGTTGTTTTACTAACCAGGGATATTTTCGTAATTTTATCCTACAGGGGTATTTTCATAATTTTCCAAAATAAGGTTCCTTGGTGATTTTGTGAATAAGGGTATTTTGGTAATTTTGCAATCTGGGGGTATTTCGGTAACTTTAAAATTCGGGGGTATTTCAAAAATTTTAAAATTTAGGGGCTATGTCGGTAATTTTACACATTAGGGGTAGTTTGGTAATTTTATAAATTAGGGTTATTTTGATGATGATGTTTTTTTTATAAAAAAAAGGGGTACTTTGGAAAATCTAGTTTCACAATCCGAGTTGCTCTTGTAAACATGAGTATTTTGGGTAAATTTTCAAAACATAGGTGTTGGTTGGAAATTTTCATAATTCAAGTGTATTTCTTTGAAAGTTTACCAAAACTTGGGGTTCTTGGTTGTGAAGTAGGATGGCTGGTCCCTTTTGGGTTTTAATTATAGGTTTGGTCTATCAACAAGTCCTCGCGGCTAAGGTGAACAGTTACTACGCACCAGGTAAGATTCCAGCGAAGAGGAGGTGAGTCACTAGGACTGCCTAAATACCAAGCTCTTTCGGATCTAATCCTAGACATGCGTATGCCCGTTGCCACACCCTAGTCTTGCGACTCATTCATGGGTTTTGTTTAGTGAGGTTAAGTCTTATGAAATTTAAGGAGTTGTTTCAGCTAAGCCTAGAGTCCATCAAGTTCTAAATCTAATTAGTCTACGTCCCATAAAGCCCATCAAGCCCACATAAATATATAACACAGAGAGTTCGAATACTTACTGCGTGGATCGGTCTTGCAGGACTGAAAGCCATATCCTCAAACCAGACATTTTTCTAAAATTTTTTCCAAAACACCACTAAGCCCATTTCACAGCCTGAGTTTTGAACTGGGCTCTGATACCAAAATATAACACCCTAAACCCAGCCCATGCATTTCGATCAGATCTGGCGTGTTATGGAACACATAACACTTTATCGGATTTTGAAAACACAAGTTAATTATTTAAAATTTGAATAAAGAAGTGACTTTTTGGAAATAAATCTCTTTGTATTATTATTACGTATAAATAAACCTTGTCATAAATTCATAAGTTGCATAACATTGAAAACTACTTAGTTGAATAAAAACTAGGGCCTTATTACATAAATATTCCTAAATAACAATAAAATAAACTTAAAGAAATCCCAAAAAATAATTTGTAGAAATAAAACTTGATGGCCCCTCGAGTCCGTCTCGACTCCTATGTCCACGATCTACTACTCATCCGGAAGAGTAGAAAAGGAAAGTGTGAGTCACCAAGACTCGATGCATAAATCTCAAAACACACAACGACCGAGCCCATTAAACACATTATGGGCTTGGCCCATACATAAGGCAACAATTATAATCACATGGTAAACAATAAATAATGAATAACCCAACCCATCCTAGGTTTCCATCCTCTACACACCAACCCGTACCAACCATCACACCATGGGGATTTCTAAAATCAACCCTCCATCCGCTACACACCATAACGACACTGAACTGCCTATTCCTGTTATTCAGGAATCATTAAACGTGGCATAACCACCGATCACAATGTGACCTATCTTTTATATTTGTGGGATTTCTACCACCGATCACTGCGTGACGTATCATGCACTTCCTCTTCATCATATTAATATCCCACCCTATGCATACACATAAAGAAACATCATGCGGACTTATATATTTAGGGAGTTCTATGTTTACATACCTGGCATCCTTGTCTAACCCTTTTAGGGTTCCATTCGACTGTCTATATAGCCTAATGGCTTTTAGCCCATAACATACATAAATAGATATACATACAGGTTTATTAGTAGTGTGTTAGAGATCTACGCACCAACCCGTACCAACCATCACACCTTGGGGATTTCTACAATCAACCCTCCATCTGCTACACACCAAAACGACAGCCGCACTGCCTATTCCTATTAATTAAGAATCATTGAATGTGGCATAGCCACCGATCACTATGTGACCTAACATTTGTATATGTGGGATTTCCACCACTGATCACCAAGTGACCTATCATGCACTTCCCTTCAATATCATATTCTCACCCCATGCATACACATAAAGAAAACATCATGCGATCATATATATTTTTGATACACATAGGAGTTCTATGTTTACGCACTGCATCCTTGCCTAACCCTTTTAGGGTTCCATTCATTGTCTATATAGCCTCATTCCGCTTTTAAGCCCATAACATATATATAGTCATACATACAGTTTATTAGTGTGTCGAGATCTACACACCGACACCGATAAGATGATGCTTTCTATGTCGACGCTATCCTTAATTGACACTCATCGCTATCTGCCTAAGGTGTTGTTCGAAGCGGTCCACAACCAAGTGGCCAATCTCGAATGGCGACATCGCTCTTTTCTTAAACTTAGGATTTTCTCCTTTGCTCGATCCATATTTAATTCCATCACAAGTCCTTATCGAACTACTATCACAATATTTAATCGTTAATTCCCATTATAACCTTAAGATCTTGCATATAATGATCAAATCTAATGTAAATCTAGGAAATCTTCTTACCTTAAAAATCCCGAAAGTGGAGACTAGCTATTTTCGGCTTTTAGATCTAATTGACCAAGCTTCCTTCAAATCCCAAATTGCCGCCCAACATAGAATCATTAAACTATTAATTTTTTGGCTTTTACCTTTTAAGAACCGAAATAGAATTTGAGATCTAACAGAAATCGGCACTTACCTTAGTATAGGGAATTCGGCTAACACTTGGAAAGGAGATTCGACAATGCCAAAGGAAAGTTTTAAATGCCAGAAGAATAGAACTAATTCCCAAATAGGATGAATAAAAGAAAAGACCATAGATGCTTCGGCTTTTTAGAGAAATCAGTACAAGGAGGAAAAGGTGGAGAAGAGTTTCGGCTTTTGAAAAAAATTGGAGAAAAGAAATTGGAGAGGGAGAGGCTAAGGAATTTTGGCACAATGGGAGAGGAATTTAGGGTTTTTGTGTCAGAAACAAGGAGCTAGCCCCTCCTATTTATAGATATTTCGGCACCTACTGCTAAAAATCGAAAACATCCTTAAAATTCAAGCTAAAAGAGAGGGGAAATTCGACACCCTCTTTGCCATGTGGTAGCCTAATTTTACACTCCTCTAGGTGGTGGATTTTCGGCCAACACTTCCCTTGAAGATAAGCTCCTAACTTTTCTCCTTTTTATCTATGATATTATCACTTATAAAATCCACATAATTTCTCCTATTTTTGAGCCTTGTAGCCGTCCACCTCTACTAACCCTAATGCTGAAATTTAACTCACTTAAATTAAAAGATTTGGGCCTCATTAAACTTACTATTTGGGCCCCTAATTTCTTGTGTGTGTGGCGTCACCCTATCTTTATTTAAAGTGCCGAAATTGGCCTAAAAACATGGGCTCCTTGCGACCCAATACTTGTTCTTTTTTAATTGTTAATGATGCCACCTTTCAATAATTTAATCTGGGCCTTTGCCTAATTCTAAGCCCAAATTTAAACCCCTTTCACCTAAGTTAACAAATTAAATATATCTCCACACCATAAATTTAGGATGTTACAACAACGTTTTGAATTACCAAGAGTAAGTTTTTTATTTGAAATTTGTAAGTTTCAATTTTAAAAGAGAAGGGATATCTAATACCTTAAGTTCTACGAGAAAAATCGAAACCCAGTAAGTCAGGGCACAATTCTTCTCGAAGTCCCCAAATATCACATATCACCGTGTTTCTTGAATTATTTGAATAAAATGCTTTAATTCAAAAGGTATTTTTATAAAAAAAGGGTTTGAATAAGACATTATAATATGCATATCAATTCAACATAACTACAAATTATGTTAACAATAAATAATCAATGAATAATATAACAAGAATAAATAAATAAATGAACTATGCTAAAGCAATAATAAATGAATACGAGAATATAAGTAAGCGAGTACAAGATATAAAATAGGCAACAATAATTAAGAATATATATGAAGCATAGATATTAAAAATGAATGTTTAAATTCTATGAACAAGATCGATATATGAGAAATAAACTAACACTACATTTAAACAATGAATCAAGATGAAATAAAAATATGATTATTTTCAAAACAATTGATATATATAAACGACATATTTTATAAAAATATAAGAAGAAATATATAATTTTAATAATTTAATACATGTATAAATGATTATATATAATGAAAATGATTAATAAATAATATATAATAGTTTTAAATAAGAACATATATAATACTTTAATCAATATAAATAAAATATGTTATATAATATAAAATATATTATATACAATGTAAAAATAATGTATGATATAATACTATATAATATACCCAAATTTGTTTTTAAAAAGTGTATAATATAATAATTAATAAAATCATAATATATAATAAAATCCTATAAAATAATTAGTAATAATAATATATATAAGGATTATATATGATAAAATAATTAGCAAATAATATATAATAATTTTAAAATAAAAACATATATATACATAATATATAAATCATAAAATTATATATATAATAAATAATATAAATATAATAGGTTATATAATAGACTTTATACAAAATAAAATTTTAAAAATAACATATAATATAATATAATACTTCATAATATACAAATTAAAAATGTAATATAATGTATAATATATAAACTATAAAATAATATATAAATTATTAAACCAAGTAAAATAATATATAATAATTAAATATATATATATATAAAGATAATAAAAAATAAAAATTATATATATGTGTATTTTTACAAAATTAACAAAATAATAAAAAATAATGTAAAATTTTAATAAAATACTTTAAATGTGATATTAGAATAATAGAAAAATAAAAAAATAAATAATGGAAGGAGGTTAAATTGAAGCAGAAAGTAAATTTTAGGGTTAAATTATAAAATTAACAATATAATAGGACTTAATTGTAAAATTAACATAATGCGGAAGGGCTAAAGCAGCAAATAACCCATTTAATAAAAACGCGCGGATCCCATTCGGGTCTCCGGGTCAACGCGCGGATCTGATCTACTAAACGACGTTGTTTCCTTATTATTATATAAGTAAAAAAAAAAATCAGATGAAAATCATTTTAAAACTATTTTTTCAAAAAAATTCAAAAACGCTCTCAACCCTTTCTCCCTTCGTTCGAGCTTCGAACATCAGTTCTTCGTGCCTCCGTTCAACGCACCTCACGTGCCGTCACCTTCAGCGGCGCACAGGTAAAATCTTTCCCCTTTTTTTATTCGTTTTTCTTTTTAACAGCATGTATAAAAAACATAAGTTTAAAGAAAAAAAACATAAAATAACACTAAAAATCACCTCGTAAAAAAACTCTGTATTCTGTTTCGAAATCTTTTTTTTGGTATATATCTCTATCTGTATATCTGTGTGTGTCCTCGTTTACAGGTACATGTAAGGCTTTTATAGCCTTAAAAATAAAAAGTAAAAAGGAAATAAAAAACTTGTTGCCATGTTTGTTTCGTTTTGCTGCTGTCTTTCCCTCTTTGTGCAGGTGACGAGAACGTGGCGGTGATGGGGGCCGTGCGTTGATTGCGGCGCGACTGAAGGTGTGCGCGAGGCTTGCGACGCGATAGTTGGGCTCCTGTTGGGGCATTTGCGGCGCCTAGGGTTTCTGAGGAAACCCTAGGTCTGAAACTGTTGAAGCTTTGCACCCCTTTAGGCCGAATAAACTTTGGGCTGATTGGGTCATAGATAATAGGTCAGGGTCTTGGGTCAATTGTTTGGGCTATGCGGGTGTAGTTAATTTGGGTAGTCTACTGTTGGGTGTAATTGGGCTTTGGGGTGTAACAGGTTCTGGTGTTTGGGTTTGGGCTTTAAGCCTGTTTCATTGTAAATGGACTGTAAACATTGGTTTATTTATTTTTATTATATGGGCTCGGGCATAAATGGGCCTCTACAATGAGATGATTTTGATTACGAGGGTTTAAAATATCATGTCTTAACGAACTAGATGTGATGTTTGTATCCTTTCGGAACAGATAAATCTCAAATTTTAACTCAAATTGTTCAAGTTTTTAAAGAAATCATGTTTTCAAATCTTTTCGAATTTTCGACATTAAGGCATGAAATTATCAATTAGGTACCAATTTTGGGCGTTACGAGGGTGCTAATCCTTCCTCGTACGTAACCGACTCCCGAACCCATTTTCTTGGATTTCGTAGGCCAAATTTAATGTTTTGAAATAAAACGTTTTAAAAAGTGATCCGATCACACCTAAGCAAAAAGGATTGATGGCGACTCCATTTTTGTTTTTTAAAGTCGACCCCGTTTTCTAAAATTCATAAAAAAATGGTTTCGACATTGCGTATGGTAAAGAATGTTGATGATTTAAGCTCTTAGTTTTTACTTATAAATGTGTTGTGTGCGATCATACATGTTTAATTTATAATTCATTAAATAAAGACGACAATTTTATATAATTAACATAAAATATAATTATTCAAATTATTGTATAAAATTAATATATATTAACTATTTTGACAATTAAAATATTAAAAAACTTCAAATTATAATTAAAGTTTGAATGAAAATAATAAAGGAATTTAAGAATTCCTACAAATCAAACCTAAGTAGAGTTGTCACTAATCAATTGGAGTTAGGTCAATTAGCCACCTATTGCTTAAGGTTATAGGACTAATCCTAAGAAAAAAAAAAATCTTAAAATTTAAGAATCGATCTCATCACCAAATTCGGGTTCGAGAGTACGGTTATGCATAGAGAAAGTTATAGCACCCCTATGACACCTATCCAAAAACAGTCCTACATGGCTCGCTAATTAGAGTTTCTTAACTAAAAAAATTAATTGCGACTCCAGACTAACCCAAAAATAATAACATTTACGATCTAAATCTGAATAAAGAAAACTAAATATAAAAATCTAAGTTTAACTTGAAAAAAAAAAAAAACTAAAAATAATCAAGCTTAAAACCTAAATCAAAATTTTGGACAATAACCTAAATTTATAACATAAGACCCCAAGATTTAATTTAAAAATATGATAGTAACATCTAATTTAATATAAAAATTATAACCTAAATTTAAAACTAATATTTGAAGTCTTAAATAATAATAAAAAATCTAACCTAGTGTATAGGAAAACTTAAAAGAAATCTAAAATTATTCTTAAAATCTAAATTAAATCAAAATCCTAAATCTAATATCTAACTAAAATAAACCATAAATAAAAACAATTAAATTTTAAACTAACTTTACTAATCATCCAAATCCTAAAATCTCAAACATAAACTAAAATATATAAAACAAATTTATAAGATCAAAATGAGACCAAACCAACAATGAAATAAAGCAAATGTATATAATAGCACAAGTGATAAATAAAAATTACATGACATGAAATTATACAAACAAAATTTAACCAAAATTAAAAGAAAAGGAAATTAAATCCTAAATACAACTCCAATTTAAAACAAATCAAACAATCACTAATAATAATAATAATAATAATAATAATAATAATAATAATAATAATAATAATAATAATAATAATAAACTTTAAATAAAATAAATTAAAAATCACTTTAATAATAATAACAATCACAAACAATTTCCCCCCGTGTGTGGCTATATAACCCCAAAAATTTTTTCTTCTCATTTTAACCGACCTCCCCAAAAATAAAAGCACTCAAACTTGAGTATTTTACTAAAAAATGCCCATTTCTAACATTATTTATGGAAATTGGGCACTTAAAATATTATTTATTGAAATAGGCCAAAAAACATAAAACGCTTCCACATAGATGCGTTTTAAGTGGAAATTGCAAAAAAAAGCTCCCTCGAGGAAGCGCTTTTGTCACGTCAGCAAAAACGCGCTAACATGAAAGCAGCGCGCTTTTGTTGACATGACAAAAGCGCTTCCTCAAAAGAGCTTTTTTTACTATTTTTTCTAGGATTTTTGGGGATATTTTTATGTTAGGTTTTGAGGTTTAAGATTATTTTTTTAAAATCCTAAAATCTAATTTATTTTTAAAATATCTTAAACCTCAAAACCTAACATAAAAATATTCTAAAAAATCCTAGAAAAAACATAGGCAAAAAAGCTCACTCGAGGAAGCATTTTTGCCATGTCAGCAAAAGTTCTTTCTCGAGGGAGCTTTTTTCTGCTATTTCCCCTTAAAACGCGCCTACATGAAAGCGTTTTGTGTTTTTTAGCCCATTCCGATAAATAATGTTTTAAGTGACCTATTTCTATAAATAATGTTGGAAATAAGCCTTTTTTAGTAAAATACTCCTCAAACTCTCTTTTTTTTTTTTTGAACTTTCTCTCTTTGCTTTCGTTTGATTTCCTCTCTCTTTTTTTGAAATAATCTCTCTTTTCTTTTTAAAAGGCTTTTTAGATCTATTTGAAAAAAAGGGTTGAAATCTTATATGAAATATTTTCCCTCTTTTTATCTGATTTTCTTATTTTAAAAAGAAATTTAGAAATATTTTTTAGATCTGTTTAGAAAAAGGTTTTGGAAATATTTTTGGGTCTAGTTTTTCTTAAATCTGAATAAAAAGAAAAAAAATGAAGAGCGAAGAGGGAGGGGATGAGGAAGAAAGGGAAAAATGTCACGGATCGGATCTGAAAAAAACCAAAAGAAGAAAAAGGAAGAAGAAGAAGGAAATTCGAGAGAGAAAAGAATAGAAGAAAGACTGGGAATTCTGATTCAAACTTTTCATAACCATTTTTTTTGTGTTTCCCCATGCAAGTATATATTCTAGTAACCAGTTAACAGACACTCAATTACTAAAACTCACCGTTTCAATAACAAAATTAAAACGCAACGTAGAACCTAAGAAGGACATGACCAAAACGTAACGTTTAGCTGCATGAAAACGGAACTGCATGAGAACATTAAACCATTAAGTAACTGTAACATCCCAAACCCGGCCCATGAGTCCTGACCGGATCTAGTATGTCACGGAGTAAAATGATTTGAAACATTTTGGGTGTTTGGTGAAAACTTGTTAAAATATGGCTAAGGTATTAAAACAGGGTTTGATAAAACTCAGTTGGAATTATTTTTATAAACATGGTTGTGTTGATAAACCCTTTGAAAATGTTTGATCATGTAAAATTTTAAAATCGTCAAGGTTATAGTTGACTTGGTGTATTTTGTTACCCGATGGTAACATCTTTGAAAACTTGTAAAAGTTACTTAATTTGAAAATGTTGCTTTTAACCGATTTACTTAACATTTATAATTTCATTTTGTATTATAGTATAAGTAAATTAAATCAACTAATTAAAACATCCAAATAATAATTAGCGGCCTTATTACAACCCAAATTAAAAATGTAGAAAGTAAATAAACATGAATGTAATCAAATAAAATTCCAAAACTAAGGAACAAGCATGGCGCCTCGAGTCCTCTCCGGCTCCATCTCCATGATCTACTCATCTACAAAATAATTTGGGAAGGGGTGAGTCACCAAGACTCAGTGTGTAAATCCCCCACCCGGAAATGCAACTCATATACAATTTATTAATAACATGCCAACATGCAACCCCACTAACCATCCGTACTCCTTTAACTACCCCGTGTGGTCAAAACCACTGGTGGTCAAAACCACTGGTGACTAGAGTCACAAATCAAATGATGGGGCCAACCCATCGTGTGGTCAAAACCACTGATGACCATAGGTCACAAATATCATAATGTGGTCAAAACCACTGGTGGTACCAAACCACTGGGACTTAGTCACGATTTATCAACGGTGTGGTCAAAACCACTGGTGATCGAAGTCACAATTAACCTGATGGGGCCAACCCATCTTGTGGTCAAAACCACTGGTGACAGTCCATAGAAATCATCCCCCTCCTCTCATCAATCCCACCATCATCATGCTTACATAATAAATTTCATAATCCCAAATATCATGCATTTAGGTACAGCATAGCATCCAACAGCATATGATGGCATACAAAATCATATATCATAGATCACGTATTAGGGGACTTACCCGGAATCCATGCTTAAGCCCACAAGCAAATCACTACCATAATGATTAAAAGGCACAATATAACAATGTTAATTAATAAAGTGTGTAAAGAATTTTACATACCTGTTACTAACAAAATCCTAGATCCCGAAGATCCGATCTACTGTGCTAGATCCTCTGACCCTATATTCGACCAACAACAAGATTAGTGCCATAGGCCTATTCGGCCCTAACAACTTAATATCGAAGGTTCATTTGCGGCACTTACCTTAAGCGGATTTGGTTTCCAAACAAATCCCGAAAACGTCACTTGATTAAAACTCTGCCGAAATTCCTTAAACAACCCACAATAAAAATCGGTCACCACTTAAAATACATAACATGGCTTTTGGCCGAATGTCAACCTACATACCATGCTCACCTTAAATCCCGGAAGACCTCTCAATTTCCCCTTCACGCTGGCTTCCAACAAGGGTTACAACTCCAAGACCTTGAATAGGTTCGGTCATACATAAAAATACATGGTTAAGCCTCATGGTTTCGGCTGGCCAAAACAAGAATAAAAGATTTAAACACAGAGAGAGTCCTTACCACACTATTGAAATCGGCAAGACCTTAGTTAGGGGAATTCACTAAGCCCTTTATGGAAGAGATATTCTACTAGCGTAAAAGGAAGGTGAAATTTTAGTAGAAGGAGTCGAGATTCGACCAAGTAGAAGAAAAAGAAGTAAGGAATTTTTGAAGAATTTTGGCTATTGTGGCTAGGGAGAATTCGGCCAGCAACAAGAGAAAAAGAAAAGAAATTTGATGAACTTTCGGCACTCCCTTGCTATATTCAAGCCGATTGTGGATGCCCCTAAGGTGTCCCAAATCCGGCCAACTCTCCTCTTTTTGTGATAATTTCCAGCTTTTAATTATCACCCATCAACTAACATTTATCTTTTATTTTTATCTCCTAGCCACTCTTCAAACAATTTAAGTGAAAATAAACTACTTAACACTTACCCTTCCAGCCGAAAATGTAAAGGAGAAACAAGGTTTATCCTTATCACATTAAGAGTCCAAAATCATGCCATTAACTCACTCTCCCATTCATGCCGGCGTGCACAAAAAAAAAAATAAAACCAACCTGCAGCTTCTTTGGTTCGAACACAGGACCTGATGGAGGCAAACTGCCGCAGCCCCTTTCAACGCCCCAAGCCACTCTTCCAAATCGACTTTCATGCCCAAACTCACCCACAAAAATCTTTTAAAGCCTTCCAACTTGGCCCCCCTTTCCTTTAATGCCAAAAAGCCCAAAAAAAATAAAACACATCCCCCTTGTAACTCCCAAGATTCGAACCCAAGACCTGCCCAAACGTCACCTCTAAGCCCTTAAGTGGCGCATGAAAGCCACTTTGCCAATTACTTCTTTGTGTCATGCTTCTCCCGAAATTTTTCTTAACCACTATCTCACCTAGCTCCCTCCTTTTAAACATTTAAAAAGAAATTTTCAGTCCTAAGTCAGGCCTAGCTCGGGGTTATTTCTAGACCCTAGAACATGCTTAGCAATCATAGTATTCATTTCTTCAAGCACACACATGGGAAAATAATTAAATTACAAACAACCCCTAATTTAGGGTGTTACAGTTCTATCCCCTTAAAAAGAATTTCGGCCTCGAAATTACTTGGATCAGAAGAGTTGGGGGTATTGCTGCCACATCACATCCTCGGGTTCCCATGTGGCCTCCTCCGTACCATGGTTTCGCCATAGCACTTTTACCAAAGGCTCTGACTTTCTTCGCAGAACTTTGACATCTCGATCCAAAATCTGTACTGGCTCCTCCTCGAAAGACAAGTCCGAGTTCACTTTAATTTCCTCAACCGGCATAACGTGTGAGGGATCTGATTGATAGCGCCTCAGCATTGAAACATGGAAGACATCATGGATCTGGCTCAATTCTGCTGGCAACTCAAGCTGGTAAGCTACCGGTCCCACACATTTCAACACCGTGTACGGTCCAATGAATCTAGGGCTTAGCTTGCCCTTCCAGCCAAACCTCAGCACCTTCTTCCAAGGGGATATCTTCAAGAAAACCCTATCACCCACTGCATACTCAACATCTCTACGTTTAAGATCGGCATAGGATTTCTGCCTGTCCGATGCCTCCTTAAGACGAGCCCGAATTACTCTAACCTTATCCTCCGTCTCTGCCACTAACTCTGGACCCAACATCTGTCGCTCTCTTAGCTCCATCCAACATGTAGGAGTACGGCATTTCTAACTGTACAGCGCCTCATATGGTGCCATCTGAATACTCGCTTGATAACTATTGTTATAAGCGAACTCAGCCAAAGGTAGGTACTCCTCCCAACTACCACGAAAGTCCAAAACACAGCCCCTTAACATATCTTCCAATACTTGAATAACCCTCTCAGATTGTCCATCAGACTGCGGTGAAAAGTCGTGTTGAAATTCAGCTTCGTGCCTAACTCCTGATGTAAAGCCTTCCAGAATCTCGACATAAATCGGGGATCCTGATTTGAGATAATGGACACCGGTTCTCCATGCAACCGCACTATCTCAACTATATACAGCCTGGCTAACCTTTGAAGCGAGTAGTCAACCCTTACGGGTATGAAATGGGCCAACTTAGTCAACCGGTCTACTATCACCCAAACAGCATCTTTCTTACTGGGTGTAAGGGGAAGCCCACTTACGAAATCCATAGTTATCTCCTCCCACTTCCACTGTGGGATCCTTACCGATTGTAACAGCCCTGATGGCAATTGATGCTCACCCTTAACTTGCTGGCATGTCAGACACTTGCCCACTAACTCGGTTACTTCTCGCTTAAGACCCGGCCACCAAAACTGCTCCCTTAAATCCTGATACATCTTGCTACTTCCCGGGTGCATAGTGTACGTACTGCTATGAGCTTCTTTAAGGATTCGCTGCCTCAAATCATCATCCTTAGGCATGCATACTCTCCCCTAAAAGTACAACACTCCATCATCGCCCAAAGTGAAATCTTGACCTCACCATTCTGTACTTGTAACCTCCGAGTATTCAAAGTTTCATCGGTCATCTGTCTTTCCTTGACCTCATTAATCCAAGACGGCTTCACTTGTAATTCTGCCAAAAGGCTCCAATCCTCATAGAGACTTAGATGAGAAAACATTGCTCACAAATTCGCTACCACCTTTCGGCTCAATGCATCAGCTACCACATTAGCCTTCCCCGGATGGTATTCGATTGAGCAGTCGTAGTCCTTCAACAACTTAATCCATCTCTACTGCCTCAGATTTAAATCTTTCTGAGTCAGGAGGTACTTCAGACTTTTGTGATCTGTGTATACTACCAACTTCTCCCCGTACAGGTAGTGCCTCCAGATTTTCAAGGTAAAAACCACAGCAGCCAATTCCAAATCATGTGTCAGGTAGTTAGCTTCGTGAGGCCTTAACTACCGTGACGCATAAGTGACCACCTTCCCTTCTTGCATCAACACACACCCTAAACCAGTATGCGATGCATCACAATACACAGTGAACTCCTTTCCTGCCTCAGGCTGAATTAAGACTGGTGCTTCTGTCAAGATCCTCTTCAGCTTATTGAAACTCTCTTGCTGCTTCTCAGACCATACAAACGAAACTCTTTTCCTCAGCAGCTTAGTCAACGGTGCTGCGATTAAGGAGAAATTTTCCACAAATCTCCTATAATATCCTGCCAACCCCAGAAAACTCTAAATTTTCGTAATAGACTTGGGTGGTTTCCACTCTAAAACTGCCTCAATCTTACGAGGATCCACCTTGATGCCCTCAGCTGAAACTACATGCCCTAGAAAGGTTACCTCTTTGAGCCAGAACTCACACTTGCTGAATTTGGCGTACAATTGTTTCTCCCTTAGAACTTGCAGAACCACATGAAGATGTACGTCATGCTCCTCCTCAGACTTCGTGTACACCAAAATGTCATCTATGAATACCACGACGAACCGATTCAGATAGGGTTGGAAAACCCGATTCATCATGTCCATAAACGCTGTCGGTGCATTCGTCAAACCAAAAGGCATTACCAGAAACTCGTAGTGCCCATACCGAGTACGGAATGCCGTCTTATGAACATCAGCCTCCTTCACCTTAAGCTGATGGTACCCTGACCTAAGGTCAATCTTAGAGAACACCGATGCTCCTTTGAGTTGATCGAACAGATCGTCAATCCTGGGCAAAAGGTACCTATTCTTTATTGTCAACTTGTTCAGCTGTCGATAGTCTATGCACATCCTCATTGTCCCATCTTTTTTCTTGACAAAAACCACTGGAGCTCCCTAAGGCGATACACTTGGTCGGATGAACCCTCTATCCAACAATTCCTAAATCTGCGCCTTCAACTCTACTAATTCTTTCTACGCCATTTGATACGGAGCTATAGATACGGGCGCGGTTCTGGGTAACAGATCTATACCAAATTCAACCTCACGGTCGGAGGTAGACCCGAAGTTCCTCCGAAACACATCAACATAGTCCCTTACGGTCAGAACATCTCTCACAAAGAACATCCTCGGCTTCCAAAGCACGGACATGCACCACATATGCTTCACAACCCTTCCTCACCATCTTTTCGCCTTCAATGCAGAAACCAGATTAGATAGGTAATCTCTCCTTTTACCTATCATCACCACCTCATCACCTTCCACGGTCTTTATTACCATGCGCTTAGCTGCGTAATCCAGGCTAGCCTGATACTTTACTAGCCAATCCATCCCGAGGATTAGGTCAAACTCCCGAAATGGTAGTTCCATCAAGTTAGCCAAGAACACGACCCCTTGGAGTTCTAGGGGTACATTCATATAGAGTTTACTTACTTCTACAGAGTGATCTAAAGGGCTTAATACAGTCATCTTCCTAGAAGTAAGCTCAGAGTCTAAATGTAAAGTTTCCACTATGCTACTAGCAATGTATGAGTGGGTTGAGCCAATGTCAATCAAGGTACTATAAGGTACACCAAAGATCAAGAACATACCGGTTATGACTCCGGTGCGTCGCCCTCCTCTTGACGCCTCGCAGCATAGACCAAACTAGGTTGCCTAGCCTCAGTACCACCGGTACCTCCCCTCGATGCCCCACGACCTCTGCTAGGACCATTACCTCCTCTTCTGCAAAGACGACCTCTCGAGGTCGTTGGTTATCCTTCTATTCGGTGCACGATCCGACCCTCGATCTCGGTCTAGCAGCTTTTTTCGGACAGTCCCTAACTCGATGTTCCATGGACCCACACTCGAAGCATCCGCGATTACCATTCCAACACTCCCCCATGTGGGATTTTCCACACCGAGCACACCGTGGCGGCCATTGAGAATTGGCAGCAGCAGGCTTAGCAGCTTGATCTGACCCACCAAACCTCTCTTTTACTGATTACCAGAAAACTTTAAAGATCCGGAGCTCCTCTTATTCCAGTTCCTATCCTAATTTCGCCTAACTGACTGCCTTACCCCTTCAGCAACCTTAGACTTCTCCACTAGGACAGCGAACTCCCATTCCTGCTATGGAGCTATCATCATCCTCAGCTCATCTCTCAGCCCATCCTTGAATCTAACACAGCATTCATGCTCGGTACCTACAATACCACGAGCATACCTACTCAACCGAAGAAATTTAGCCTCATACTCCGCTACTGTCTTATTACCCTGAACCAGGTTCAAGAAAGCCTTTCGCTGCGCATCCACGTAACTGGTTTCGATGTATTTCTTTTGATAGGCGGCCTTAAAGAATTCCCATGTGAGATCCTCCACCATCGCTCCATCCCTTATAGTGAGCCACCACTGATATGACTCATCCCGAAGCAGAGAGATTATACCCTTCAACTCCTCCTCAGCTGTAAAATCTAGGTCACCCATGATCCTTTCCGTAGATTCTAACCAATCTTCCGCCGCACTGGGTGCCACTCCAGAAACTCCTCTAAACACCTTCGCTCCATTAGCTTGAGTCGTTCAACCACAATTCTGGGCTCCTACACCGCTACCGCTTTGCCTCGGTAACTCATTCCAATACTGTAATCTGACTTGAGATACTACATCATTACCACCGATCTGATCTTGAAATTTAGTTTGGCCACGGCAGATCCAAGCATCTCATTTTCAGACCCATGACCAGACCCTGCTGGCTCTGATAAGGTCATCCTACCTCTACCGCGACCACGCAGTGGACGTCCACGACCTCTTGTACTCATTATTCTTGTTTGCGTTTATCTGATTAAGAATTTTATGCATTAGTACTTGTTTCACTAGTTATCCACGAAGAAATTTTTATGAAGAGAGCTTAATAGGGATTCTTTCGATCATTCAAAGTTTAAGTTTTCTATCCTAATTCACAGAAAAATACATCCATTCTTTAGTATCTCCCATTCACATTCACTCAACGGATATTCCTGTCCGTTCCTAACCTAGGGGTATTTTCGTCAATTATCCTATAGGGGTATTTTTGTAATTTTTCAAAAATAAAAGTTCTCGGATGATTTTGTCAAAAAGGCTTTTGGAACTTTTAAAATATCGAGGTATTTTGAATAAGTTTTGAAAATCGGGGGTATTTCGGTAATTTTGGACCTCAGGGGTATTTCGGTAATTTTTCACAAATCAAGGTGAATTTGTAGAATTTAATAAATCCGGGATATTTCAAAAGTTGTAAAACTTTGAGGGTTCTTTTTGAGAGTTGCATTTTCCAGAACAGTGATGTTGCAAAATTTTGAAAATCAGGGTCATTCTGGTAATTTTGTTGGTTAGGGGCAATTTTGTAATTTTACCACTAGGGATATTTTAGTAATTTTTTTCTTTAAAAAAACAAGGTTTTAGTTACTTCAAAAACAAAACGGCTAGTCCCTTTCGGGTTTTAGTTATCAAGTTTAGCCTGTGAGTGTGTCGTCTCCGCTAGGATGAACCGTCACTACGCACCAGGTAGGATTCGAGTGAGTAGGAGGTGAGTCACTAGGACTGCTTAAATACCAGGCCCCACTGAATCCAATCCTAGACATGGGTATAACGATTGCCACATCCCCTGCTCAGTGACAACTCACAGGGTTGTTTAGGGAATTATTAAATCTTATGCATTGTTTGTTGAGGTTCGCTAACCCTAGGGTTCAACAATTCCTTATTCTAATAGCCTACATTCCCAATTTACCCTTCTACCCCTATCAAGAATTCACAAAAATAGATAGAATTAGTTACCTGGGCGGACAGGTGTCGAGACTCGGTGCCATGCTATTCGAACCATAAACAATTTCCCAAAACATTCTAATAAGGCCTATTAACAAAACAAAACATTTTGGGCCTTGGGCCCCCACAGTCGAGTTTTGAACCGGGCTCTGATACCAAAAATGTAACACCCCAAACCCGGCCCATGAGTCCTGACCGGATCTGGTATGTCACGGAGTAAAATGATTTGAAACATTTTGGGTGTCTGGTGAAAACTTGTTAAAATATGGCTAAGGTATTAAAACAAGGTTTGATAAAACTCAGTTGGAATTATTTTTATAAACATGGTTGTGTTGATAAACCCTTTGAAAACGTTTGATCATGTAAAATTTTAAAATTGTCAAGGTTATAGTTGACTTGGTGTATTTTGTTACCCGATGGTAACATCTTTGAAAACTCGTAAAAGTTACTTAATTTGAAAATGTTGCTTTTAACCGATTTACTTAACATTTATAATTTCATTTTGTATTATAGTATAAGTAAATTAAATCAACTAATTAAAACATCCAAATAATAATTAGCATCCTTATTACAACCCAAATTAAAAATGTAGAAAGTAAATAAACATGAATGTAATCAAATAAAATTCCAAAACTAAGGAACAAGCATGGTAGCCTCGAGTCCTCTCGGCTCCATCTCCATGATCTACTCATCTGCAAAATAATTTGGGAAGGGTGAGTCACCAAGACTCAGTGCGTAAATCCCCCACCCGGAAATACAACTCATACACAATTTATTAATAACATGCTAACATGCAACCCCACTAACCATCCGTAGTCGTTTAACTACCCCGTGTGGTCAAAACCACTGGTGGCTAGAGTCACAAATCAAATGATGGGGCCAATCCATCGTGTGGTCAAAACCACTGATGACCATAGGTCACAAATATCATAATGTGGTCAAAAATGTGGTCAAAACCACTGTGGTCAAAACCACGGTGACCGAAGTCACAATTAAACTGATGGGGCCAACCCATCTTGTGGTCAAAACCACTGGTGAAAGTCCATAGAAATCATCCCCCTCCTCTCATCAATCCCACCATCATCATGCTTACATAATAAATGTCATAATCCCAAATATCATGCATTTAGGTATAGCATAGCATCCAACAGCATATGATGGCATACAAAATCATATATCATAGATCACGTATTAGGGGACTTACCCGGAATCCATGCTTAAGCCCACAAGCAAATCAATACCATAATGATTAAAAGGCAAAATATAACAATGTTAATTAATAAAGTGTGTAAAGAATTTTACACACCTGCTAGAACAAAATTCCTAGATCCCGAAGATCCGATCTACTGTGCTAGATCCTTTGACCCTATATTCGGCCAACAACAAGATTAGTGCCATAGTCCTATTCGGCCCTAACAACTTAATATCAAAGGTTTATTTGCGACACTTACCTTAAGCGAATTTGGTTTCCAAACAAATCCTGAAAACGTCACTTGATTAAAACTCTGCCGAAATTCCTTAAACAACCCACAATAAAAATCGGTCACCACTTAAAATACATAACATGGCTTTTGGCCGAATGTTAACCTACATACCATGCTCACCTTAAATCCCGGAAGACCTCTCAATTTTCCCTTCATGCTGGCTTCCAACAAGGGTTACAACTCTAAGACCTTGAATAGGTTCGGTCATACACAAAAATACATGGTTAAGCCTCATGGTTTCGGCTGGCCAAACAAGAATAAAAGATTTAAACACAGAGAGAGTCCTTACCACACTATTGAAATCGGCAGCACCTTAGTTAGGGGGAATTCGGCCTAAGCCCTTTATGGAAGAGATATTCGGCTAGCAAAAAAAGGAAGGTGAAATTTTAGTAGAAGGGGAGTGGTAGATTCGGCCAAGTAGAAGAAAAAGAAGTAAGGAATTTTTGAAGAATTTTGGCTATTGTGGCTAGGGAGAATTCGGCCAGCAACAAGAGAAAAAGAAAAGAAATTTGATGAACTTTCGGCACTCCCTTGCTATATTCAAGCCGATTGTGGATGCCCCTAAGGTGTCCCAAATCCGGCCAACTCCCCTCTTTTTGTGATAATTTCCAGCTTTTAATTATCACCCATCAACTAACATTTATCTTTTATTTTTATCTCCTAGCCACTCTTCAAACAATTTAAGCGAAAATAAACTACTTAACACTTACCCTTCCAGCCGAAAATGTAAAGGAGAAATAAGGTTTATCCTTATCACATTAAGAGTCCAAAATCATGCCATTAACTCACTCTCCCATTAATGCCGGCGTGCACAAAAAAAATAAAACCAACCTGCAGCTTCTTTGGTTCGAACACAGGACCTGATGGAGGCAAACTGCCGCAGCCCCTTTCAATGCCCCAAGCCACTCTTCCAAATCGACTTTCATGCCCAAACTCACCCACAAAAATCTTTTAAAGCCTTCCAACTTGGCCCCCCTTTCCTTTAACGCCAAAAAGCCCAAAAAAAAATAAAACACATCCCCCTTGTAACTCCCAAGATTCGAACCCAAGACCTGCCCAAACGTCACCTCTAAGCCCTTAAGTGGCGCATGAAAGCCACTTTACCAATTACTTCTTTGTGTCATGCTTCTCCCGAAATTTTTCTTAACCACTATCTCACCTAGCTCCCTCCTTTTAAACATTTAAAAAGAAATTTCAGTCCTAAGTCAGGCCTAGCTCGGGGTTATTTCTAGACCCTAGAACATGCTTAGCAATCATAGTATTCATTTCTTCAAGCACACACATGGGAAAATAATTAAATTACAAATAACCCCTAATTTAGGGTGTTACAGTAACAAATACCCTGTCCCAGAAAAGAGGATACTTGTCCTCAAGGATCGAAGGTAAGGAACTGTCGCTGCAGAAAGCCTAATTTTTCCCAAGTGGAATCTTCAGGAAATATATCCGCCCATTCCATGAGAACTTCGACTGCAGCATGGTTGCCCTGTTTGATGATATGTTTGTCCAATATGCGGAGTGGGGTTTTGAGGAGAGCGCCATCAGAGCCCACTGGTGGGAAGGTGGGAGAACTCACTACTGAACCAATATGCTTCTTCAATTGGGAAACATGGAAGGTAGGGTGAATCCGGGTGGAAGATGGTAATGACAGTCTGTAGGCTACCATCCCTAGTCGAGCTTCAACAGGGAAGGGACCAAAATATTGGGACGAAAGTTTTTGATTCTGGAACTGGTGCAAGGAACGTTGGCGATAAGGTTATAACTTCAAATAAACCAAGTCGCCCACTTGAAACTCTCGTTCCGAACGATGCCTGTCGGCCATTTGTTTCTTGCAATCCTGGGCCCTAGTTAGATGAAATTTTAGAACCCTACCTATAACCTCTCAGTGTTGCAAGGAACGATCAACTAACGCGACGATAGAAGCACCAGCGATGTAAGGAAGATGGATAGGGGGTTCCAGTCCATATAGAGCTACATAGGGTGTGCATGTATAGCAGAATGGTAGGTGGTATTATACCACCACTCAGCCAGAGGAAGCTAGGACGCCCAAGTAGAAGGTGTCTCCCCACTCATGCAACGTAAATAACTTTCCAAGCATTTGTTCAGGATCTCCGTTTGGCCATCAGTTTAGGGGTGATAAGCGGTAGAGAGCTTAAGTTTGGCCCCCAAGTGGCAAAATAAGGCTTGCCAAAAATTGCTCAAGAAGATTTTGTCACGATCGAACATAATAGACTCTAGAACCCCATGCAACTTGTAGACGTGGTGAAGAAACTCCTGAGCCACTGTAGCAGTAGTAAAAGGATGAGCTAAAGCAAGAAAATGACCATATTTAGTCAAACGATTAACCACAACAAGAATGGTGGATTTTTCTTAAGACATCGATAAACCTTCGATGAAATCCATACTGATAACTGTCCAGGCACGGTCAGGAATAGCCAAGGGCTGTAAGAGTCCAGGAGAAGCCACATTATTAGCTTTACAACGTTGACAGATCACACACTCTCGAACCCATTGCTTGACATCTTTGGAGAAACCCTTCTAGTAGAGCATTGTGGAAATTCAATGTCGAGTGGCATGAACCCCTGAATGACCACCTAAAGCACTAGCATGAAATAGGTCAAAGATTTGTTTGCGAAGCAAAGGATCTTTACCCACTATAATCTTGCCTAACCTGCGTAGGAAGGTACCATGCCAAGAGTACTTTAGATGTATTTGTGGTCGAGTTTGAACATCCTGGCAGAGCTGAGAAAGCTTCGAATCGGTAGTGTATGAAGCCACAATACGTGCCCAAATGTCAAACCAAGAAGTATCCATGCTACCTTCACAGTGTAAGAGTTGAGAAGAATCCTCAGGTGGCCTTCTAGACAAGGCATCACCAACAATGTTTTTAGAACCCTTGCGATATACAATAGAGTAATCCTAGCCCAACATTTTGTAACCCACTTCTGTTGGTAAAGAGTGATGGCTTGCTGTTCGGAGAGGAATTTTAGACTTTGATGATCGATTTTAATGAGGAAAGGCCAACCAACCAAGTAAGAATGCCATTTCTTGATGGACAACAACACCGTTAACATCTCCTGATCGTAAATGGACAGAGCTTGGTACTTGATGCCCAAAGCCTTCTAAAAAATGCCATTAGTCATCCATGCTGCTGAAGAATCGCACCCACCCCTTGTCCACTAGCATCCGTCTCCACGCAAAAAGGCTCTTAAAAATTAGACAGTACAAGTAGAGGTGCTTGACACACAGCAACCTTAAGTTGGTCGAAGGCAGCTTGCTCCACTGTTGTCCAGTGCCATTGAATATCTTTTTTCAATAATGTAGTAAGGGGCTTGGCTAACAACCCGTAATTGCGGATGAAATGTCTATAATAATCGGATAATCCAAGGAAACCACGCAGCTCTTTTATAGACGTTGGCGGTGACCAGTCCAACACACCTGCAACCTTCGATCGATCCATACTAACCACTCCCTTGGATATAACGTGTCCCAAATACTCGACTTATGTAGCCCCAAAATTACATTTGGAATGTTTGGCATATAACTGATTAGACCGGAACACTTGAAGAAACTCTCTCAAGTGCATTAAATGATCTGTCCAAGCTTGTGAATACACAAGGATATAATCAAAGAAGACAAGAACAGATTTCCTTACGAACGGTCTAAAAATTGAGTTCATTAAAGACTAAAAGTTAGAATGAGCATTGGTTAAGCCAAATGGCATAACCAAGAACTCATAATGGCCTTCATAAGTTCTAAAGGCAGTTTTGTACACATCTGATTTCCACATCCGAATTTGGTGATAACTCGAGCGCAAGTCCAATTTAGAAAAAAAATTGCTTGCCCCAACTCATCCAATAGCTCATCAATAATGGGGATTGGAAACTGATATTTGATGGTTAATTAGTTAAGCTGCCTGTAGTCAATACACAGCCTCCAGCTACCATCCTTCTTCTTAACTATAACCATAGGAAAAGCGAATGGGCTATTGCTATCTCGAATAATACCAGCTTGCAGCATCTCTTGTATCAACTTTTCAATTTCATTTTTTTGGATAGCAGGGTATCGATATGGTTTCACCTTGACAACTTTGGCTTCATCAATTAATAGAATTTTATGGTCGTCTAAGCGGGGTGGAAGTAAGCCCATAGGAGCATGAAATACATCCTCAAATTCGCCAAGAAGAGTTTGCAAGTCATCCACCAATTACACTGGTTGTAACGTGATGGTAGTCTACTCTCTAGATGTCAATAGCATAGGATAAGGACCATTGCCTACCAAACGAAGGCACTTGGAAAATTGACTGCTTGGAACCAACTGGAGTGAACCCGGTACTAAGCCACGCAAGAGACAATTCTAACCCCATGTTGAAACTGCATAGTCAAGTTAGAAAAGTCCAATACAATTGGTCCAAGAGTGAGTAGCCATTGTATACCGAGAACCAAATCGAACCCATTCACTGACAACAGTAGGAAATCAGTATGAAAGTGGTACCCTTGTGTCTCCCAAAGAACCAATCTACATAACCCTTGCGTAGACAAACGAACTCCATTCACCACTATTACCCTCAGTGTATTTCCTGATTCTACTGGAAACTGCAACCTCTTAGCCACTTTATAATCTATGAAGTTATGTATGCTTCCCGAATCTACCATCACCACCACCTTCATATGATCAATGACAACAGAAAATCGCATGGTATTATGGCCTTGTAGTCCTTGAAGTGCATGTAACGATAATACAGGACTCTCTGGAACCTGATCCACTAATTTCAGCTAATCTGAATAATCCTGCAGGTCTTTCGAATTCGGACTCTTCAAATCAGACCCTTGGTCCCAGCTAGGATCAATTATAAGCTGAAATACCTGTGACTTAGAACATTTGTGACCGGCAAATACTTCGAGCAACACCAAAGATAAAGCCCCTTCCGCCTCATGTCCTCCAACTCCGTTTGAGACAAGGACTTAGATGGAATTTTTTGTCCCACATTACCACTGGCTGACCTCGCAATCATTGTTGAATTCCCCAATCCTTGTGGCATTCTAGAATTTGGGAACAAAGGCCTTGGGAAAATAGTTCCACTACCAACAACAGATCCCTTCTTTACTGGGCCACATACAATGCTTTCAACTTGTCAAGCTAATTTGTACCCTTTTACCAATGTTTGAGGACCAAACAGCCTAAGGTACTGACTTATCTCCGACTTCAAATTACTGATAAAAATACTCATAGCATAAGATTCGGGTAAGTTCAGTTGATTTAACAGACTTAAAAATCCATCATGAAATTGGTCAACTGATCCTTGTTGTTTAAAAGTGACTACCTCGGCCATAGGATCAAGGAAAGAATCAGATCCAAATCAGTCCCTCATTCCCCTAGCATACACTTCCCAAGTTAACTGATGCAACCCTCCATACTTGTGCACAAAGAAATGGTGCCAGTCTAAGGCCTTCCCCTCTAAATGCAACATGACCACTCTAACCTTTGCTTGTTCACTCACTCCTTCCGCCTCAATATACTGTTCCAATTTTGACCACCAACCTCTAAAATTATCTCCATCAAAACGTGGACAGTCTAATCTAAAAGAAGAATTGCCCAACTCTATAGTACCTCCTCCAGTAGACATCTTCGAATGTCCTACCTCTGATATTAGAGACACTAAGAGATGTTCCTTCGTTGGAAAACCAGGAGGAGAACCTAAGATCCCTTTCCCCCTCCCAGCAGCCACACCAGTAACCGCAACAGGAGGAATCTATCCAAAATATTGCTCAAACAGAGAATGAAGCTCAGATCTTACCTCTGAGCAAACCTCTACCTTAATTCCTTCCTGTAACCCCTTCAGACGCTCTTCAATCCTTGCATCCAACTGAGAAAATTCCACTTGCAACTGATTAAGCTCTCCCTGCATCAATCCAAACTCCTTCTGCATCTTAGTCGTCACTCCATCGCCAGCCATGGAATCGAACCGGCTTTGATACCTATGTCACGGATCGGATCTGAAAAAACACCAAAAGAAGAAAAGAGGAAGAAGAAGTAGAAAATTCAAGAGAGAAAAGAATAGAAGAAAGACTGAGAATTCTGATTCAAACTTTTCATAACCATTTTTTTGTGTTTCCCCATACAAGTATATATTCTAGTAACTAGTTAACATACACCCAATTACTAAAACTCGCCGTTTTGATAGCAAAATTAAAACGCAACGTAGAATCGAAGAAGGACATGACCAAAACGCAACGTTTTGCTGCATGAAAATGAAACTGCATGAGAATGTTAAACCATTACGTAACAAAAAATGGGGGAAGTCAAAGTTCGTCGCCACAGTTCACAACTCCGAACTGAGATTTCTAATTTCATAGAAATTAGAATGAAGTTAAATTTAATTTCGATTTAAACAACCTTATTTAACAAAAATTGTAATAGTTTTTGGAAATTCATTAAAATATGGATGGAGCTCAAATATAAGCCTCTCTGTTCAGTAAAACCAAAATCTGAAAAACTCACAATCGAATCCAACTGTCCACACAAATTTAGGTATTTACAGATATAAATAAATTTGTTTTATTATTAATACATTAAATAAAAATCAAAGTAAATGATTCTTTAGTTCGTATTGACATCTTCTTATATATCATATGTTCCTTTTTTTTGCATACAAAAATAAGCATGGTAAAAAGAATATCAAGTTGTGTAAAAGTATCAAACATTTGAAAACACAAAAATAATGAAAATCGAACATTTTTTTTGGTGTTGGAAGTAAAACTTATTAAATAATAAAAAATAGTTTTAATTAGTCTATAACTTTAGAATGGATTAAGTGATTGAATAAATATAATTCTTCACGCTTTTACTAATTAAATAGTAGTATAAGGTAGTAAAGTCAATCCTACAGGGACTGAGATTCCTAATTTTTCTGTTTATGAGACCAGATTTCTAAGTCTAGGCAACTGTCGTGCCCAAGACCAGTGCGTGCAAATTTTTTTTAAGGGACGATCGTCACTATCCCATATATCAAAGAGATATCAAAAACTGTGTTGAAAGGAATGTTTTTTTAGTGTTGGTTCATATCTCACAAATTTTTTATCGAAATGATAACTAGGATAAAATTAAAAGGAAATTAATTAAGCATGAAATTAATAATGCTTTATTGGTTTATGGGAAGTAATTTAATGGTAATGATGAATGGTGGAAAGGAGGAAGGACATTGGAAGCAATTAAACAAAAAATGTTAAGAAGCAAGGAAAAGAAAGTGAAATGCCAATTTGCTCACAAACTTAATTTGCTATAGACTCAGGAAAGAGTTGAAAGAAAACAAATTATATTTTATTTAATCACAAATGTATTTTCCAAAGCCACCATACAAGGTATTTATATATATTCCATATACTAATTTTAGCTTGATTCATCTAATAACCAACCACATAAAATTAGATTTTACATTAGATTTTTTTTCTAAATCTAGCTTTTACAAAGTCAAATAGAAAATCTGACCAACTATAAATGTATCACCTCTTGCCTGTATTCAAGCCAGAATAGGGTTTGGGGCATTACATAGCTAATCTTGCTTAAACATTTAGAATAGGGTTATAAAACTTCGTTTAACCCCATCGTTTGCACATACTCGGCCTAGGAGGCCCTAAACATACTTCTGAGAAGTATCGGAATCTTTTCGAGAACTTTCACGAGTTCGAGAAACTTTTTAACAAAACAAAGTCCACACACCCATGTAGGCCTAGGGACACGCCCCTGTGCCCCTAAAGCATGCCCGTGTCCTCCACCCGTGGTCGACACTGACTAAATTCACACGGCCATGGCATGCCCATGGCCCTGGCCCGTGTGCCAATTTGTAACATCCCAAAACCGGCCCAAACACCATGACCGGATCTGGCATGCCACCAAGAAGAATTAGTAAAAACATGTCGCATTTTTGGAAAACATTTGTCAAGTTTAAACATATATTCCGGGAAGACTTAATGATTTGATAATTTATAAAAGATATAATTTTATAAGATGCCTTTAAAAAAAAACCCCAAAGTTTAGTACCTGTCTTAGTTTAATTTAAATGTAAAATTTTACATGTCCATTAGCGATGAAAGCCCAAAATAAAACCGAGACAAAATATAAAGCTAGTGGCCCATGGTCTTATTACAAGAAAATATAAAACCCATTAATTAAAAATATTAAAAATAAATAAACTAAATGAAGTCTTCTTGCTGTAACATAGAATCTCTCGCATGGCCACCTTGCGCCCCTCTCCAGCCCGGTCCGTTGCACTTGATGCTATCTGAAAGATGTTAAATCATAGGTTGAATCGTAAGACTCAGTGTGCAACCCTCATGCACCTTTAGATTTGGGCCTTAGCCCTACAGAACAAAGTAACAGAACATATTATATATGAAAATATGCAAAGCCCAACCCAAATCCTAGGTTTCCATCTGCTACACGCCACCCTTACCTGCCAGTCACACCATTGTGGATTTCTACAATCAACCCACACCGCTACACACCATTGATGGCAGTCATGCTGCTCATCGTTAGATCATGGCAATAGCCACTACAGCAGATCATGGCAAAAGCCACTACAATAGATCATGGCAAAAGCCACTACAACAGATCATGGCAAAGGCCACTACAACAGATTATGGCAAAAGCCACTACACAGAACACTTCCCCTTTCATCAAACCCAACCCCGTGCAATCACAGAAATCAGCATACTTATGAAACATATCATCTTAATAGGAACATTCACTGAAGAATGACAGAGATCACTAACCTAGGGATTCACTTTTACCCTCCTCGGGTTTTGAACGTTATGCCAGGATTTCGGCATTTAACAGAATATAAGTAGATTTATTAACACATATTAACAGACAATCTAATGGTGTGAAAAGTTACACACCTGATAATGCGTAGTACTACTCTCTATGTTGATGCCCTCGCTAATCTGATCTACTGCCCTTTGTCTACAACCTTGTTCAAAAGCCGAAAGAATGCAAGGATAAGGCCTCTCCTATATTCGGCCAAAGTTAGTGCTTTACCCGATTTATACATTTAAATTAATAGATCTCCTTACCTTAAAATCCTGACAGTAATTCGATCCGAGTGCTACTGAACTCCGGCTTAGAAATCTAAGCGATTGGACCCCCTTCAAATCTTGGAATACCGCAAATGAGAGAAAACACTCGATTAGTTAACCATATAGCCATTCGACTAATATTTGTAAAAGCCAGAAAAAGATTGAAATCTCACAAATCGACACGTACCTATACAAATGGTTTTGGCTACTCCTTGCAGAAAGATTCGGTAATCACAAAGAAGATCGAAGCGTAGAAGATTAGAGATGTAAGAATTTCGGCTTTTAAGAAAATCCCAAAAAAGATGAACAAGAGGAAGATTTCAGCTATAAGACCAAACAAGAGTGTAGTTTCGGCTTTTAGTGAATGGGAGAAGAATAACAATGGAGATCAGAAGATTCGGCTAACAGAAAATTTCAAAGAAAGAAAAAAGGGTGAAGGAGGTGGTGATTTTCGACTTTTTTGAAAGAAAGTTGGCAGAAATTGTGGAGGGAGAGACTGAGAATTTCGGCACAAAGAATGAAGAAAAAGTAGGGTTCAAATGTCCCCTATTTATAGAAAATTTGGCACCCCCTATGGCTATTAGAAACCGATTTCTTTACTCCTCTAGGTGATGGAACTTCGGCCAACTCTGCTCTCAGCAGATAGCTCCTAATTTTTCTTCTTTTATCTTTCATATTACCAACTATATTATCCAGATTATCCCATTCACATAAATCCTACTATTTTTGAGCCTTGTAGTCGTCCACTCCACCTAACCCTAATGCCAAAAATTAGCTAACTTGAATCCAAGGAATTGGGCTCCTTGAAACTTAAATTTGGGCCCCTAACTCCCTGGTGTGACGTCACCTCCTTGTTCCCTAAGTGGCGCTACTGACCACTGGGCCACAAGCCCATTTTAATATTTTAAACACAGGTACTACCTTTTAAGTCCTATAATGCCCAAACAGAAAATTTTAATCAAGGTCTCTACCTAAGCCTGAGCCCAATTTAGACCCTTAACAGTTAAATTAACACTTTAAACATATACAAACACTAAACGCATAGGCCCAAAAATTCAAGATGTTACAGTTCTACCCTCCTTAAAGAAATTTTGTCCTTGAAATTTCCAATTAACTAGTAATCATACTACCTAAGTCTCACAACTATGCTTTCGCTGTGCACTCTAATTCTAAAGCCAAAATAAACACTTAGTATACTATGGTAAGATACGCACCATTATTCGCATCTGGAGCGTCTTCGTCCCCTTGGTGATGTGCTGCATAAACCAAAGCTGGCTGCATGGCCTCAAAGATAACCTCGCACCTCTACGATGCTCCATGACGCGTTCATTGCCAACATCGCCTCGGCTTGTCCATCGCCCTTGGTGGTTCTTGACCACCTCTCCTAACTCGATCGAACCTCGTCTCATGGTCAGGCTCGCTCCACCTGTGAAAAGTCCTTAATCATATGCTCCGTGGATCTACACCTAAAGCATCCACCGGTTCTCCATCTGCACTCCCCATAATGCACCTTCCCACACAAAGGGCATGACCGATTCTGACCCGTTGGAGCACGAGCTGGCCCATCAGACCTAGGCCTCTTCTAAAAATTCTTGGATGATTCTGACGACCCAAAACTCCTCTTATTCCTATTCCTATCCTTATCTTTGTTCTGTTTCTCAGTCCGCTTAACCTCCTCGACTATTTTAGCTTTCTCAACCAAAATCGCAAAGTCCCTTTCCCGCTGCGGTGCTACTAATACCCTCAGCTCATCCCTTAGTCCATCCCCGAACCAACGTAACACTCATAGTCAGTCACCATAATCCCTCGAGTGTAATGGCTCAACCACAGAAACTCTACCTCGTATTTAGATACCGACTTACTTCCCTGTACCAAGTTCAGGAATGCCTTTCTCTGTGCATCCACATAACTAACCCGATGTACTTTCCCTAAAACAACTCTTTAAAGAAGTCCCAATTGATGCGGTCTGCGAAAGTACCCTCTTTCACCGTGAGCCACCACTAATAGGCTCTTCTCGAAGAAGAGACACGACCCTCTTCAACTTCTCTGCCACAGTGAAGTCAAGGTCATCCATTATGCGCTCAGTTGCCTCCAACCAATACTCAGCTGTGTTAGGGGCTACGCCAGAGATTCCCCTAAACATCTTCGCTCCGTTGGCTCGGAGTCGTTCAGACACAGACTTCTGAGCTCCTGAACACGTGCCTACTCCAGCCACTCTTTCAAGGACCCACAGCATCGCCTAAGACACTGCATCATCTCCACCCGTTTGGTCCTAAAATTCCCCCTCCACAGCTCGCAGATCCGGTATCTCATTTCCTGATCTATAGCCAGACCCTACTGGTTCAGACACGGTCATCCTACCCCTACCACGACCACGCGACAGACGTCTACGACCCCTTGTACTCATTCTTCCGATTGGCATTTATCTGATTAGAAATTTTATGAACTATTAATTCTTCCCACTTATTAACCGCGAACAATCTTATGTAAAATCATTTCGATAGTAGTTCTTTTGAATTTGAATTCTATCTACGGGTTTAGTTCTCAAGTCGATACTTCTTAGTCCTAGAGTTCACCTTCAGTCAACATTAAGCGCACATCAACCATAAAAACAACCTTATAAACTTACATTCATCACCTAGGGATATTTGCGTCATTTCACTACCCTAAGGTATTTTTGTAATTTTACCTACAGGGGCATTTTGTAAATTTTCAAAATAAGGGATTTTGTTGATTTTATAATATAGGGGTATTTCGGTAATTTTGCAAATCGGGGGTATTTCGGTAATTTTGCAAACCAAGGGTATTTTGGTAATTTTGCAAATCGAGGGTATTTTGGTAATTTTGCAAATTTTGGTAACTTTCATAAATCAGGGGTAATTCAATAATTTCCCAATAAGGGTACTTTGGAAATTTTCCAAACAAGGGTATTTTGGTCATTCTACAAAATCAAGGGTATCTCGGTAAATTTCCTAAACTTAGGGTTTTTGAGATAATTTTACAAAAAAATTAGGGTCATATAGGTAATTTTACTAAAATAGGGTACTGGTCCCTTTCGGGTTTTAGTTATAAATTTTAGCCTGTCAACAAGTCCTTGTGGCTAAGGCGAACAATCACTACGCACTAGGTAGGATTCCAGAAAAGAGGAGGTGAGTCACTAGGACTGCTTAAATATCAAGCTCTCCTTGAATCCAATCCTAGACATGCATATGCCTGTTGCCACACCCTAACTCAGCGACTAGTTCATGGGATTTGTTTGGATAAATTAAGTCTCATGGAATTTAAGAATTTGTTTAAGCTAGGCCTATAGTCCATCAAAGTCTAATTAAACTAGCCTACGTCCCATAAAGCCCATCAAGCCCATATATATATATATATATCACACAATGGTTTAGAGTACTTACCTGGTGGTCTTGGGCCGGAGACGCAGGTGCCATGCCGCTAACAAACCTGTTATCATTTATAAACATACATGTTTCAAAAGCCCATTTCTAGAAAATGTTTTGAGCCCAAAAAACAACCTTCAAAGCTGAGTTTTGAACCGGGCTCTGATACCAATTTGTAACACCCCAAACTCGGCCCAAACACCATGACTGGATATGGCATGCCACTAAGAAGAATTAGTAAAAACATGTCGCATTTTTGGAAAACATTTGTCGAGTTTAAACATATATTTCGGGAAGACTTAATGATTTGATAATTTATAAAAGATATAATTTTATAAGATGCCTTTAAAAAAAACCCCAAAGTTTAGTACTTGTCTTAGTTTAATTTAAACGTAAAATTTTACATGTCCATTAGCGATGAAAGCCCAAAATAAAACCGAGACAAAATATAAAGCTAGTGGCCCATGGCCTTATTACAAAAAAATATAAAACCCATTAATTAAAAATATTAAAAATAAATAAACTAAATGAAGTCTTCTTGCTGTAACATAGAATCTCTCTCATGGCCACCTTGCGACCCTTTCCAGCCCGGTCCGTTGCACTAGGTGCTATCTGAAAGATGTTAAATCATAAGTTGAGTCACAAGACTCAGTGTGCAACCCTCATGCACCTTTAGTTTGGGCCTTAGCCCCACAGAACAGAATAACAGAACATATTATATATGAAAATATGCAAAGCTCAACCCAAATCCTAGGTTTCCATCCGCTACACGCCACCCTTACTTGCCAGTCACACAATTGGGGATTTCTACAATCAACCCACACCGCTACACGCCATTAATGGAAGTCACGCTGCTCATCGTCAGATCATGGCAATAGCCACTACAACAGATCATGACAAAAGCCACTACAACAGATCATGGCAAAAGCCACTACAACAGATCATGGCAAAGGCCACTACAACATATCATGGCAAAAGCCACTACACATAACACTTCCCCTTTCATCAAACCCAACCCCGTGCAATCACGTAAATCAGCATGCTTATAAAACATATCATCTTAACAGAACATTCACTAAAGAATGACAGAGATCACTAACACGGTGATTCATTTTACCTCCTCGGGTTTGAACATTACGGATTTCGACATTTAATGTAATATAAGCGATTTATTAACACATATTAATGAGACAATCTAATGGTGTGAAAAGTTACATACCGATAATGCATAGTACTACTCTCTATGTTGATACCTTCGCTAACTGATCATCGCCTTTGTCTACAACCTTGCTCAAAAGCCTAAGAACGCAAGGATAAGGCCTCTCCTATATTCGGCCAAGGTTAGTGCTTTACCCGAATTATACATTTAAATTAACAGATCTCCTTACCTTAAAATCTTGAAAGTAATTTGATCCGAGTGCTACTGAACTCTAGCTTAGAAATCTAAGCGATTGGATCCCCTTCAAATCCTGGAATGCCGCAAATGAGAGAAAACACTCGATTAGTTAACCATATGCCATTCGGTTAAGATCTCTAAAAGCTGAAAAAAGATTGAAATCTCACGAATCGACACTTACCTATAAAAATGGTTTCGGCTACTCCTTGCAGAAAGATTCGACAATCACAGCAGAAGATCGAAGTGTAGAAGATTAGAGATCTAAGAATTTTGGTTTTTAAGAAAATCTCGAAAAAGATAAACAATAGGAAGATTCCGGCTATAAGAACAAACAAGAGTGTAGTTTCAGCTTTTAGTGAATGGGAGAAGAATAACAATGGAGATTAGAAGATCCGGCTAACAGGAAATTTCAAAGAAAGAAGAAAGGGTGAAGGAGGTGGTGATTTTCAGCTTTTTTGAAAGAAAGTTGACAGAAATTGAAGAGGGAGAGACTGAGAATTTTGGCACAAAGAATGAAGAAAAAGTAGGGTTCAAATGCCGAAATTAATGAGCTATTCCCCCTATTTATAGAAAATTCGGCACCCCCTATGGCTATTAGAAACCGATTTCTTTACTCCTCTAGGTGATGGAATTTCGGCCAACTCTGCTCTCAGCAGATAGCTCCTAATTTTTCTTCTTTTATCTTCCATATTATCAACTATATTATCTATATTATCTCATTCACATAAATCCTACTATTTTTGAGCCTTGTAGCCATCCACTCCACCTAACCCTAATGCCGAAAATTAGCTAACTTGAATCCAAGGAATTGGGCTCCTTGAAACTTAAATTTGGGCCCCTAACTCCCTGGTGTGGCGTCACCTCCTTGATCCCTAAGTGGCGCTACTAACCACTGGGCCACAAGCCTATTTTGATATTTTAAACACAGATACTACCTTTTAAGTCCTATAATGCCCAAACAGAAAATTTTAATCAAGGCCTCTACCTAAGCCTGAGCCCAATTTAGACCCTTAACAGTTAAATTAACACTTTAAACATATACACACACTAAACACATAGGCCCAAAAATTCAAGATGATACACAAACCTTGGCATTCTGACTTATCCACACGGCCTATACACATGCCCGTGTACCCCAGCCGTGTGGTGATTCAAATCTCAAGTGCAAGGTGCAGACTTCACACGGCCTGGGCAAATGCTCATGTGCTAGCCGTGCCTCCCACACAGTCTAGACACACGCCCATTTGTTTATCCATGTGGATAATTAGCAGGCTATAGACCAAGCCATTTCCACCCTACGATGCACACATACATACTTCATGAATTTTGATAAACCGTAAAAGTAACATATTTTAACCCCATATTTAATAGGCTTTTGGATGATTTAGCCCTTGATTTTATGTAAAAATGTGCTTTTAATCCTTTCTTTTCATGTTTATAGTTAGGAAAGCACCTGAGGATAAAAAGAACACAAAATGGGCTTAAAACAGAGTAATTGGGCCTAAACGGGAAATCAACACGGCCTGGCCCAAAGCCCATACGATCGTGCCATGCCGATTACCTAAAGCACGACCTCAACTCCATCACACACGGCCGTGCATCAGCCATTTCTCACACGGACGTGCCTGGTGATCTACATGCCCGTGTCCAAATCGACAGACCTGAAGCACGGCCTAAATCCAGACTTATACGATCGTGCCCAAAATGACAGAATCAAGACACGACCCAACCATGATTTACATGGGCATGTGCCATGGCCGTGCCCCTGCTACGAGAGAGAGAAATTTCACTTGGATTTGGATGCTTGAAGCCAAAGAAACATACTCCTAAGTCTACTCCAACACCCTCATAGTAATTCTACTTGAAGGAGATACTTAGGAGCCAAGTATAGCATTCCAAAGCCTATATAAACAACCCAAGGCAGACATAAAGGGGAGCTTTTTGGCAGAGGCTTTTGTCAAAGCTTTCATGTAATATACGGGGATTAGGGCTTGTGCATTTTTGCTCAATTGCATGTGCTTGTATGCCTGTGTATATTATGAATGTGCTTTATGAATTTCGGGAACAGTAGAATGTAGGAGAATGCCTTAGAAATTATTTGATTTTAAATTCCAAAGAGGGAGCTAAGCTTGTTAGGCCTTAAGAAAATAAGTTGGGGAAAGATGACATAGAAATGGGCTTGATTAAATGGCATGAAGGCGCCACTTAGGGCCTTAGAGTGTGACGCCACAAACAAGGGGAAAGGGCTTGGGTTCGAGTCACAAGGGAAGCAAATAGGAATTTTATTTTGCTGCCAGAATGAGCAATAGTGGACGGCACTAAGACACTAAAGGGATGAGCTTTAGTTGTGATTAAATCCTTTTTTTAAAAAAAAAATTTGGCTAAGATAAGAGATAAATGTGGATTTATTTCTATTATTTTAAATGAAGGGATAAAGAGGGAAATAAGGGATTAGATAGGGGAAGAAGAGTGTGGTGGCCTAGGGACTCCTTTAAGGTGATTTTCGCCAAGTATTGTAAGGGGATAGCCAATTTCATTAAACAAGTTAGTCTCTGTTTTGTTTTCTCTCTTCTCTCCAAAGCCATCACTATTATCTTCTTTTTCTTGTTCTAGCCGAAACCCTCTCTAAAGATCACCATTGCCGATTCTTCCTGAGTCCCATACCCTTCCTTTTCACTCTTGTTGAAGCCGATTTCTTAGTAAGTTCCAAAAGCCAAAATCTGTTAATTAACATCTAGCCATAGCCGAATTTCTCTGTGGATTCAAGTGAAAGTGCAGTCGACTACAGTACTAAGGGTAAGATTAGTTGATATTCAATTTTCAATTCTTTTTCTTTTAGCCGAAACTTAAGGACTAATCCATTGTTGTTCTTGACCGAAACTTTGAAAGATCTTTCGGGATTTCCATAGTAGCCGACTACTAGGGAGATCATTCAGGATTTCAGATCTAAGGTGAGAGATTAGGCCGAAGGCCATGTATTCAAATGTTGGAATTGAATCTAACATATATCGATAGGGATCTCGACATCACCAAGAGCATGTAGCAATTTCAGGATTCAGATCCACAAGGTAAGTGACTATGTACATTCGGCCAAGGCCTATTTAGTGACTTAGATCTATTTCTTGTTTATTCAAAAGCCGAGAACTAATCTGTGAAGTGATTTAGTGCTAGCCGATTGAAAGGAGGAAACACTACAAAGTTTTGGGATTTGATTAGTAATCAAATCGGCAACAAGGTAAGATTTTGGTTGTGATAATCCTTCGGGATCTGATCATTTGGCCGAATAGGCTTTTGCTAAAATACTAAGTGTCGATCGAATGTAGGAACTAAGGATCTAAAGCATTAGATCGGGTTTTCGAGATTTTAGTGAAAGTG
Source organism: Gossypium rotundifolium (assembly GCA_025506655.1). Classification (NCBI taxonomy): domain Eukaryota; kingdom Viridiplantae; phylum Streptophyta; class Magnoliopsida; order Malvales; family Malvaceae; genus Gossypium; species Gossypium rotundifolium. Next base: position 38,319,745 of record CP106723.1, read on the forward strand.
TTAAGTGAATCAGGTGTGTACACCACACTAACTTTTAATAGATTTACGGTATCAATTTAATATATGTGTTTATAATGATGTGAAATGTGGCCAAAGGTACCATGCAATGGTACAAAGTACTCAGGTACGTAACCTTAACATTATGTTAATAAATGATAGGAATATTTGGAATATGGCACATATGTGAATATTGATAAGAATGTGAAATAAGGCATAAGGCATGATGTTGCATGATTTGTATGACATGGGGCATATGGGAAATTATTTTAAAGGGGAAGTGATCTGGTGGTTTATACCACAATATCTGAATGTGGTGACTTATGTCACAAATGATTATCTGGTGGCTATGCCACAATATATATAAGGGCGATGAGCATGTCGTCTGCAGTGACTGCCTTCGATGATGTGTAGTGGATGGAGGTTCGACTTAGTAGCCCCCATGGTGTAATGGTTGGTACGGGTGATGTGTAGCGGATGGTTATCTAGGTTTGGTTTCGGGTTTGCATCATTGATTATATATGTTTATTATGAATGATTTGACATGCCTAAATTGATTGAGAGTTTGTGTTTGGTGGTTACACATTGAGTCTGTTTGACTCACCCCGTTGTGGGATTATTTTTTCGGTGACACAAGAATGGACCGGTCACGGAGCTCAATGATGGCCATGCTTAGCTCGAAGTTGTTTTATTTTGAATTTTCCATACTTAAGTATTTTAAATTATTTCGGTTTTGTTTTGATGTAATAAGGCCATAAGTATTAAAGCTGTTTATGCATGCATTTAAATTATTTTAGTATGGTACGATCTTTATCACTTTAAAGTTTAAGTAACTTATATTAAAAATAAATGTTAAATGTTTTGGCACCTAATCAACACAAATCATCTGCTTTTCAAAACACACAAAATTTCGCAAACTTCAAATAAGTTTGAATGATTTTTCCTAGAAGCATGCCAGATTTAATTAGGGCTTGTGAAATTTGAGTTTGGGGTGTTTCAGTTTGGTATCGAGCAGGTTCAAAACTTCGGCCTTGAAGGCTTTTAGGGCCCAAAATGTTTTCTTTCTTTTGAAAATGGGTTTTACTAAGAAACGAGCAGGGTTTTTCTGGCATGGCACCTGAGTCTCCGGCCCGAAGTCTACGGTAAGTACCCCTAACTTTTCTATGATTTGTATGTGGGAATATATAGGGACGTAGATTAGTAGATTAGGAAATATTAAACCTAGGATTAGTCTACTTCAACACCAAGTTACATAAAACTTAAAGTCAACCAAACAAACACGTATGCGAGTCACAGAGTTAAAGGTGTGGCAACCACAGCGCATGTCTAGGATTGGATTCGGTGGGAGCTTGGTATTTAAGCGGTCCTAATGACTCACCTCCTCACCGCTCGAATCCTACCTGGTGCGTAGTGACGGTTCACCCTAACCAAGAGGACTCAAACACAGGTTAAACCCAATAATTAAAACCCAAAAAGGGACCATCACCTTGTTTTGAGAAGCTCAAAATTCAAACCATGATTTTAAAATTTCAAGTGCCGTTGATTTAAAGATGACCAAAATACCCCTGATTTGCAAATCGACCAAATTACCCCTAACCTGTACAAATGACCAAAATACCCTCAGTGTGGAAAGTTACCAAAGTACCCTCAAAATTAAAATTTCCAAAATCCCCTTGTTACGAGAAGTTACTAGGAACCATATTTTGTGAAAAATCACCGAAATGACCCTGACTTGTAAAATTACAAAAATACCCCTAGTGTATAAAATTACCATTTTACCCTTGAAATTTTCTTATCAAGTATTTTAATTTTAAAAAAAACTGTATACCAAAGAAAAAAATTTTACTTTGTGAAATTTTCAAATACCCTAATTTGGAAAATTACCAAAATACCCCTATAGGATAAAATTACTGAAATACCCTTAGGTAGTGGAAAACAACAAACAATGACAACTACAATATTTTCCTGTAATGAACGCAAGTTCATGAGTGTGATTGAATGAATGAATTGAGACTGTATGTGTATGAAATCGAAAGAACTACTCCCTAGAACTATTAAACATAAGATTGTTCGTGATAAATCAGTGGAACAAAACTAATTCATAAAATTCTTTAATCAGATAAACGCGATTCGTAAGCATGAACTCTAGGGGACGTGGTCGTAATGTGCGAGGCCGTGGTAGAGGCCGAATGACCGTGTCGGAGCTCGTTAGGTTCAGACAAGGGTCCAAAAATGAGATGCCACCACCACCAACCGCTGATGTGGAATATCAGGATCAGACGGGGGATGATGCAGTATCACAGGCGATGCTGTGAGTTTTGGAAAGGGTGGCTAGAGCGGGCGGAGGCATGGGAGCTCAGAAGTCGGTACCTGAGCAACTTCGAGCTAATAGAGCTGAATTTTCCCGTGGAGTTTCTGGTGTGGCACCCAATACGGCTGAGTATTAGTTGGAAGCAACGGAGCAGATTATGGACGACTTAGACCTGACTGCCGAGGAAAATCTGAAAGGGGTAGTGTCGCTATTTCGTGATGACTCAGACCAATGGTGGCTCACAGTTCGGGATGGTGCTGTCGCAGACGATCTTACTTGGGAATATTTTAAGGTGGCATATTAGAAGAAGTACATTAGAACTAGTTATGTGGATGCACAGAGGAAGGCGTTTTTGAGGTTGGTGCAAGGAAATAAGTCTGTAGCAGAATACGAGGCAGAATTTCTAAGGCTGAACCGTTATGCTTGAGGTATTGTGTCGACGGAGCATGAGCGGTGTGTTCGATTTGAGGACGGGCTGAGGGATGACCTGAGGTTGTTGATAGCTCCACAGCAGGAGCGAGAGTTTACCGTGTTGGTGGATAAAGCTAAGGTAGCCGAAGGTACTAAGGACTCGGTGAGGCAGAATACGGACCTCAATAGGCAAAAGAGAGGTTTTGGACCATCAGGGTCAGCGGGAAATACCCAAAAGAGGCCTAGAGTTGATGGGCCACGAGGTCAACAAGCTGCTACGGGAGGGCAGTATCGTACTTGTGCCCAATGTGGGAAGATGCATTTAGGGGAGTGTTGGAAGAAGACAGGAGGATGCTTTAAGTGTAGGTCCAAGGACCACATGATTAAGGATTGTCCTATGAAAACAGAAGGGGGTCGACCAGTAAGCCAAGGTCCTAACCAGGCGGAAAGAGGTGGACAAAGACCTCGGTGAGGGCCGTGGTCAGAATGGCGAGGTAATGATCTTGGTAGAGGACGGGGAACACCGGGCCGAGGTGTTGGTAACACGGAGGCCAAGCAGCTGGGTTTGGTTTATGCAGTACGTCGGAGGGAGGATGGAGATGCACCGGACGTCATAACCGATACGTTCCTTATATTTGGCAAGCCTTACTTTACTTGGATTGATGTTGGCTCTACCCACTCTTATGTTGTATGTAGAGTAGTTGAAACTCTAGGAATAGCCGAACTTTCTAGTAGGGAGATGGTGTAGTAAGCCCATTAGGTTAAGCGTAGTGGTGAACAAGATATTTCGGAAAATACCTCTAGAGATTCAGGGAGTGGTATTTTTCACCGACTTAATGGAACTACCCTTCGAAGAATTCGATCTTATTCTTGGCATGGACTGGCTAGTAGAGCATCGGGCTGTATTGGATTGTGCAGCTAAATGAATAGAGTTAAGGACCCTAAAGGATGAGGCGGTAATTATGATAGGGGAAAGAAGAAACTACTTGTCTAACGTAATTTTAGCCTTAAAGGCTGATAAGATGGTACGGAAGGGGTGTAAGGCATTTTTGGCTTTCGTTAGTGCTTTGGATGTGAAAGAAGAGGGAATTAGTGGAGTTAGAACCGTAAGAGAATTTGAGGATGTCTTTCCGGAGGAATTACCTGGAATACCCCCAGATAGGGAGGTGGGGTTCGGAATTGATTTGCTGCCAGGAATAGCTCCTGTGTCAATTGCCCCGCACAGAATGGCACCAAAGGAGTTGGTTGAGCTCAAGGCTGAGATCCAAGAATTGCTTGACCGTGGGTTTATCCGACCCAGTGTGTCTCTATGGGGAGCACCGGTCTTGTTTGTGAAGAAGAAGGACGGAACTATGCGTATATGCATAGATTATCATCAGTTGAATAAGCTAACCATCAAGAACAAGTACCCTTTGCCAAGGATAGACGACTTGTTTGATCAGCTTAAGGGTGTGGCAGTATTCTCAAAGATAGATCTAAGGTCTGGATATCATCAGCTTAAAGTGATGGAGGCTGATATCCATAAGACAGCTTTTCGGACAAGATATGGACATTTTGAGTTTGTAGTAATGCCGTTCGGATTGACAAATGCCCCAACCGCGTTCATGGACATGATGAACTGGATTTTCCAACCCTATCTGGACCGGTTCATTGTTGTGTTCATAGACGATATTTTGGTGTATTCGAAGTCTGAGGAAGAACATGATGAGTACTTCCGAGTCGTGTTGCAAGTGTTAAGGGAGAAAAAGTTATATGTCAAGTTTAGCAAGTGCGAATTTTGGCTGAAGGAGGTTACGTTTTTAGGACATGTGGTGTCTGCTGAAGGAATAAGGGTGGATCCTCGGAAGATTTAGGCAGTGCTAGATTGGAAACCACCTAGGTCGGTGGCTGAGGTTCGTAGCTTCTTGGGTTTGGCAGGCTATTCTGAAGGTTCTAGAAGGGTTCTTGTCGATCATGACACCTTTGTGAAGTCTCTTTGGAGAAGGAGGTACCTTTCATATGGAGTGATAAGCAACAGGAGAGCTTTGAAAAGCTTAAGAGAGTCTTGACTGAAGCTCCAGTGTTGATTCAGCCTGAGGCAAGGAAGGATTTTGTAGTGTACTGTGATGCTTCCCATACAGGATTGGGAGGTGTCCTTATGCAAGACGGGAAGGTAGTTGCTTATGCGTCTCGACAATTAAGGCCACACGAGGTTAACTACCAGACGCATGACTTGGAATTGGCGGCAGTGGTCTTTGCTCTTAAGGTGTGGAGGCACTACTTATATAGAGAGAAGTCCGTAATCTACACAGACCACAAAACCCTCAAATATCTACTGACTCAGAAGGAGTTGAACCTGAGACAGCGAAGGTGGGTGGAATTGTTGAAGGACTATGATTGTTCCACAGAGTATCACCCGGGCAAGGCGAATGTAGTGGCAGATGCTCTAAGTCAAAAAGTAGTGTCAGATCTAAGGGTGATGTTTGCGCATCTGAGCTTGTATGACGATGGAAGCCTACTGACAGAGTTGCAAGTTAAGCCGACGTGGTTGAATGAGGTGAAAGAGAGCCAGTTGGCAGATGATGATCTAAGTGCTAGGCTACGGGAAGTGCAGAGTGGGGAGTTGAAGGATTATGGTGTTAACGGCGATGGAGTATTGTGTTTTAAGGGTAAGGTTTGTATGCCGAAGAACGAGTTAAGGCGGAGAATTCTTCAGGAATCGTATAGTAGTCCTTATGCTATGCATCCTGGAGGCAGTAAGCTGTACAGAGACTTAAGGGAACAGTTTTGGTGGCCTGGTCTTAAGTGGGAAGTTACGGAATTTGTATGGAAGTGCTTAACATGTCAGCAAGTTAAGGCTGAACACCAAGTTCGTCGTGGTTGCTTCACCAATCTGATTCCGCAGTGGAAGTGGGAGAGAATCACCATGGACTTCATTAGTGGGCTTCCCCTTACGCCTACTAAGAAGGACTCGGTATGGGTGATAGTGGATCGGCTGACAAAGTCTGTGCATTTCATTCGGTCTTGGGTTGACTATTCTCTCCAGAGATTAGCAAAGTTGTATGTTGCGAAAATTGTAAGGTTACACGGAGTGCCGGTATCGATTATCTCGGATAGGGATCTGAGGTTTACGTCTCGATTTTGGAAGGCACTACATTAGGCTTTGGGCACTAGATTAGATTTCAGTACAGCATTTCATCCGCAGTGGACGGTCAATCTAATTGGGTAATACAAGTGTTGGAGGATATGCTGAGGGGCTGGGTGATAGACTTCAGAGGAAGTTGGGAAGAATATTTGCCTCTAACGGAATTTGCGTACAACAATAGCTATCAGGCAAGTATTCGGATGGCACCGTACGAAGCACTATATAGACAGAAGTGTCGCACTTCTACGTGTTGGACGGAATTAGGGGAACGTCAGATTTTGGGTCCAGAGACTATGGCAGAATCCGAGGAAAAGGTTAAGGTAATTCGGGCACGGTTGAAGGAGGCATCTGACAGGCAGAAGTCATATGCAGATCTCAAACAGAAGGAAATAGAATTTGATGTGGGCGATCAAGTGTTTCTTAGAGTGTCGCCTTGGAAGAAGGTGATGAGATTTGGTCGAAAAGGGAAGCTAAGCCCAAGGTTTATAGGACCTTATCGGGTGTTAAAGTGAATTGGACCGGTGGCATACCAGTTGGAGTTGCCTTCGGAGTTGCAGCAGATGCACGACGTATTCCATGTCTCTATGCTACGTTGTTATCGATCGGATCCATCTCATGTAGTACCAGTTGAGGAGGTGGAATTAAGGCCAGATTTGTCTTATGAGGAAGAGCCGATTCAGATTCTGGAACGAGATGTGAATGTGCTTCGAAGGAAGTCGGTCCCTCTGGTCAAAGTGTTGTGGCATAACCATGGATGGGAGGAAGCTTCTTGAGAGCCGAAAGAAGCACTGCGACAGTAATACCCCACCTATTCTAGCCAGGTAATTTCGAGGTCAAAATTATTTTAAGGGGGTAGAACTATAATATCCGAGAATTAGGGCTTGTGCATTTTTGCTCAATTGCATGTGCTTGTATGCCTGTGTATATTATGAATGTGCTTTATGAATTTTGGGAACAGTAGAATGTAGGAGAATGCCTTAGAAATTATTTGATTTTAAATTCCAAAGAGGGGGCTAAGCTTGTTAGGCCTTAAGAAAATAAGTTGGGGAAAGATGACACAGAAATGGGCTTGATTAAGTGGCATGAAGGCGCCACTTAGGGCCTTAGAGTGTGACGCCACAAGCAAGGGGAAAGGGCTTGGGTTCGAGTCACAAGGGAAGAAAATAGGAATTTTATTTTGCTGCCAGAATGAGCAATAGTGGACGGCACTAAGACACTAAAGGGATGAGCTTTAGTTGTGATTAAATCCTTTTTTAAAAAAATTTGGCTAAGATAAGAGATAAATGTGGATTTATTTCTATTATTTTAAATGAAGTGATAAAGAGGGAAATAAGGGATTAGATAGGGGAAGAAGAGTGTGGCCGGCCTAGGGACTCCTTTAAGGTGATTTTCAGCCAAGTATTATAAGGAGGATAGCCGAATTTCATTAAACAAGTTAGTCTCTGTTTTGTTTTCTCTTTTCTCTCCAAAGCCATCACTATTATCTTCTTTTTCTTGTTCTAGCCGAAAACCTCTCTAAAGATCACCATTGCTGACTCTTCCTGAGTCCCATACCCTTCCTTTTCACTCTTGTAGAAGCCGATTTCTTAGTAAGCTCCAAAAGCCAAAATCTGTTAATTAACATCTAGCCATAGCCGAATTTCTTTGTGGATTCAAGTGAAAGTGCAGTCGACTACAGTACTAAGGGTAAGATTAGTTAATATTCAATTTTCAATTCTTTTTCTTTTAGCCGAAACTTAAGGACTAATCCATTGTTGTTCTTGATCGAAACTTTGAAAGATCTTTCGGGATTTCCATAGTGGCCGACTACTAGGGAGATCATTCGAGATTTCAGATCTAAGGTGAGAGATTAGGCCGAAGGCCATGTATTCAAATGTTGGAATTGAATCTAACATATATCTATAGGGATCTCGACATCACCAAGAGCAAGTAGCAATTTCAGGATCCAGATCCACAAGGTAAGTGACTATGTACATTCGGCCAAGGCCTATTTAGTGACTTAGATCTATTTCTTGTTTATTCAAAAGTCGAGAAATAATCTGTGAAGTGATTTAGTGCTAGCCGATTGAAAGGAGGAAACACTACAAAGTTTCGAGATTTGATTAGTAATCAAATCGGCAACAAGATAAGATTTTGGTTGCGATAATCCTTCGGGATCTGATCATTTGGCCGAATAGGCTTTTGCTAAAATACTAAGTGTCGACTGAATGTAGGAACTAAGGATCTAAAGCATTAGATCAGGTTTTCGGGATTTTAGTGAAAGCATTAAGTGAATCAGGTGTGTACCCCACACTAACTTTTAATAGATTTACGGCATCAATTTAATATATGTGTTTATAATGATGTGAAATGTGGCCAAAGGTACCATGCAATGGTACAAAGTACTCAGGTACGTAACCTTAACATTATGTTAATAAATGATAGGAATATTTGGAATATGGCACATATGTGAATATTGATAAGAATGTGAAATAAGGCATAAGGCATGATGTTGCATGATTTGTATGACATGGGGCTTATGGGAAATTATTTTAAAGGGGAAGTGATCTGGTGGTTTATACCACAATATCTGAATGTGGTGACTCATGTCACAAAAATCCGAATGTGGTGACTTATGTCACAAATGATTATCTGGTGGCTATGCCATAATATATATAAGGGCGATGAGCATGTCGTCTGCAGCGACTGCCTTCGATGATGTGTAGCGGATGGAGGGTCGACTTAGTAGTCCCCACGGTGTGATGGTTGGTACGGGTGATGTGTAGCAGATGGTTATCTAGGTTTGGGTTCGGGTTTGCATCATTGATTATATATGTTTATTATGAATGATTTGACATGCCTAAATTGATTGAGAGTTTGTGTTTGGTGGTTACACATTGAGTCTGTTTGACTCACCCTGTTGTGGGATTATTTTTTCAGGGTGACACAAGTAATGGACCGGGTCATGGAGCTCAATGGTGGCCATGCTTAGCTCGAAGTTGTTTTATTTTGAATTTTCCATACTTAAGTATTTTGAATTATTTGGGTTTTGTTTTGATGTAATAAGGCCATAAGTATTAAACTGTTTATGCATGCATTTAAATTATTTTAGTATGGTACGATCATTATCACTTTAAAGTTTAAGTAACTTATATTAAAAATAAATGTTAAATGTTTTGGCACCTAATCAACACAAATCAACTGTTTTTCAAAAACACACAAAATTTTGGCAAACTTCAAATAAGTTTCGAATGATTTTTCCCTAGAAGCATGCCAGATTCGGTCAGGGCTTGTGGGCCGGGTTTGGGGTGTTTCATTTCATCTTTTAGGGAGTCACTTAAAGATAGCCAGTTGATCCATCTCAAGAAGCTGAAACTCCATTCAAGACGGTGGATCTCTCCTTTAATTCCTTCAGGGGGTTTTAAGGATTTCTTATGTTTTGTTTATTCTTTTCTCTTGAGATGTTTTCATATTTATTTATGAACTAAACCCTTTAGATACCTGAAGGGGATGAAACCTATGATGGATTTTGTTATTTGATTTCTAAATTATATGATAAGTACTTAGGTTGTTCTTAATTATGTTGCTTAATTTAATCGATGTGCTTAGGTGGAGGAGGAATAGACCTACCTAAGAGTAGATCCAAGATAATTGAGCGAGTTGTTCTAGCGCCTAGAGATAGGGTTACGAGACTTTCTTTGGATTAGGGTGAAACCTAATATGGGAATCCATTGATCGATTTACTGATTTCTTAGGGGGTTATTATAAGAGAACGAGAGTTCCACTAATTAACCTAAGGTTAGACGTTATTCGCCTCGAGAGAGGCTTTAATATAGGTTAGGGAGTCTCACGGATCAAGCTAAGTAAAGAAGTCATAGGTGGATTCTTCCAGAGGGTATCTGAAACACCCCAAACCCGGCCCACAAGCCCTGACCGGATCTGGTATGTTCCTCTTATAAAACTTCAGTTAAATCTCGTTTTGTTTATTAAGAAAATATGATGGTTTCGTATAAAACAAATTAGCTTTAGTGATCGTGTTAAAAATCGTATTGTTAAATAAGTTTGTATCTTCTTAAAACGTTTATCTTTATGAGAAAGATTATAAATTAAAAGAAAACCAAATTTAAAACTTATTATTATTGTGAAAACCATAGGTGTTTAGGTGTCAAAGCAGTTTAAGTTATTTTTCGAAACCATTTAACTATTTAGTAATTATTTGATCGTAGCATATTAAAAATTTAAAACGTAAAAATAAAATAGTTTATAGTGGCCTTATTACAAAAACATAACCCAAAATAAAGTCCTAAATAATAAAAGAAAACGTAGCAAGTTTAATTAAAAGAAAATCTGATATACTAAGTTGAGCAATGGCCACCACCCTCGCTGACCCGATCCATCACGCTAAGCGTCACCTGAAAATATATCCCATAAAGGGTGAGTCAACAGACTCAATGTGCAACATTATACTAAAAGCCCAATCGATCATAGTCATTAAGCCCATTTAAAACATATTTAGCCATAAGCCCATTTTATAGCAAATTAGATAATAATCAATTAAATCACATGTACATATAAAAATGAAATGAAATCCCGAGCCCACCTAAAAATCCATCCGCTACACACCACCCGTACCTACCAATCACACCGTGGGGATTACTAAATCGACCCTCCATCCGCTACACACCATCGAAGGCAGTTGCTGTAGTCAACATGCACATAGCCCTTATAATTTTGTGACATGGCCACCAGATAATTGTGACCGAAACACCGGATTCATAATATGTGACCGAAGTCACCGGATTCATATATGTGACCGAAGTCACCGGATTCATATATGTTACCGAAGTCACCGGATAATATGGTAAAAACCACCAGAACACTTCCCTTTTATCAATATCACCCATATGCCCATGCAATAAACATATTATTTCGAAATCATGCCATATACCCCCAAAATCATAACAGAATCATACACATTTCATATTCATGCTTATAGCATTATTAACAAAGTTTTAGGGGTAAACATACCTGAATATCATGTACCACTGAATGGTAGCTGCAACCATTATCTTACATATTTTTCTTAACACATACAAATCATTAATATTATTGATCTAATAGAAATTTAGTGTAGTGTTACACACCTTGTAATCATTAAGAACAATAGAATATTTAAGATTTCTGACTTTTGCCTACAACGTCGACAGTACCTACATAACACTATATGAGAAATCGATTATCACTAAAAAGATATGGCCTTTGGCCGAATATCATTATCTCCTTACCTTGGATTATTCAAATCACGAATGATCTCTCCCTAAACGTCGGCTACAAAGGAACCCCGAAACTTTCCTTCAAGATTCGGCCAAACAAACTAAAACTAGGGAAAACACCAAACAAACTAGGATGAGTATTCAACTAGCTGATAAAACTGTTAGAATTCCTAGGGGCATTATTGATGATGTGCTTGTAAAAATCGATAAATTTGTTTTCCCAGTAGATTTTGTTGTTTTAGACATGGATGAGGATAATTCAATTCCCTTAATTCTAGGAAGACCTTTTCTAGCAACTGCTAGAACTAAAATTGATGTCGCCACAGGTGACCTCATACTTCGCGTAGGAGAAGAATCGGTCAATCTTCAAGCTCTCGACTCAGTCAAAACAACAGAAGATGAAGGTAAGAACGTCATTTCAATAGATAACCAAATTGTTCAACCTTCATCGCAGAAAACATCACAATGCATCAAACCTGAGCCAACTCATAGCCACCAAGTCGTCACAGAAGAATCACACCACAAACTAAACCGTACTGTCGATAATTTAGAAGAGCAGAAGATACATATCAAAGAAAATTCAGACCCACACGAAGTAAAACCAAAGGAATCACCAGAAGAGCTCATAGGGACATCAAATCACTTTAAAATAGGAGACCAGGTGCTGTTAGACAAAAGCAATCCTCACATCACTTCAACAGACATGAACAAAAAGGAAGAAATACTCCTTCAGGTATACGATATTCTCCCACACGAAATAGTCGAGGTAAGCAATCCAATATTTGGCAATTTTAAGGTAAATGCTTCTCGACCTAAACTTTGTCACGAATTAAAACTGTCAGTAAGAGGGAAAATATTAAAACTTTTAAACCTCCCTAAAACTTTCAAAGTCAAGGACAGTCTAGCTTAAGACTATAAACGAGCGCTTCTCGGGAGACAACCCGAGCACTAACACTATTTACTTTAAAATTTATTTTCTTTTCTTTCCTTCTCTCTCTTCTCTCAATATTTAAAACGCAAAAATGTAGATTTCCAGGCCACACGGCCTTACACGGTCGTGCCCGTGGCCGTGTGGACCACTAGAACCATCACACTGACAGAGCAGAGCCGTGCAAGTCAATCCAACCACCCCCCAACGTCACGGATCCAATCACCCACAGTACGGGCACCGACAAAAATAGCACAGCTGTGCCTCACGGCCGTGCTAAGATACTGACTTATTGAGCACGAGCAGACCACGCCCGTGCATTCCAACTGTGCTCACATACTGGCTTTTTAGAAACGATCGTGTCAATCGACAAATGGGCGTGGAAGAACAACACACTCCACAACACGACCGTGCAAGGAGGCCGTGTGAATCGACACACCCTTGGCACATGGGCGTGGGAACGTGCCCAATTTGAAACCTTATTTAAATCCCCACAGGCCTTTCCCTTTTTTCCCATCTTCTTTCTTCTTTCTTTTTTCTCTTTTCTTTCAAATTTTTCTCTGTTCATAGAAAAGGTCCAAGACTCTTGAGCAACATAAAAATCATGCCGAAGAAACGTAAGAAGGTAAGCATTGTCTTCTCAAAGGAGACCTCAACATGAGTTCATGCCGGCAGCTTCAGCTAATTGACACGCCAAGGGTCTCCGAAACCTTTTGGTTCTATTTTTCTTTTCTCGTCTCCTTTATTTTCCTTATCTATACTTCTTTTCTGCTTAATTTAATTTATTTAATATTAGTTTCTTGGTTTTAGGTTCTAAAGGCTGCTAGGGAATCACGCACCATAGCCTTCGAGGTCACACCCACCTCGCTAACCACCCAACAATAAGGACTCCGGAGTCCATTAGTCTTTTCTTTCAATTTCAGTTTTCTTCTTAGTCTCCTTCTTTTTATTTCCTTAATCTTTAAATAAATTATTAGTATATTATTATTATATCTCTAGAGCTCTTGGCTATATCTTCGCAGGCTACCCAATTTCTTCATCTAGCAAGTTGCTTTTCGGTAGCCACACCACCAGGCCCATAAAAAACACCATCACCACCACCAAAGACGCCAGGGATCATCTAGACTTTAGGGAGTATTACTTTCCCCACTTATCTTTTTGACTTGGTATCTAATTATCATTATCTATCTTTGTACATTGAGGACAATATACATCTTAAGTGTGGGGGTAATAGTGCCTAACATTTTGCATAATTCTTAAAACCCTGAATTTAGTCTTGATCTTAAGTATTTTTCTCATATTATTAATTAGGGTGAAATTTCTAATGATTTATGATTTTTCTTGATATGTCTTTGAATGAGTCATAGTTAATTGTGCATTGATGATTAAATTTGAAGAATACTAGAGGATCAAGCATGATAAGTCTACTTTCTAAAAATTAAAATTGATAGGTTGTTGAACCGAATTTGAGTATCACCTTGAAGTTCAAAATTCATAGGGATTGATGTCAAAAACTCCCATAATTTTTGTGAGATTTTGAACCTTATAGAGCATATATTCTTTCATGCTCACTTTATTGATTATGAAACACCCCAAACCCGGCCCACGAGCCTGAACCGGATCTGGTATGTTCCTCAAGTAAACCGATTTCAAAATTTTTTTTGTTACTTAGAGAAAAATTGTGAAATTTTAGAAAAATGTTGTTTGGATTGGGCTTAGAATGGAACCCATTTAAAAAAATTTTGAAAATCCACCTTAAGTGAGGTGACAAAACAATTTTAGGGTTTATTATTTTGAAAGAAATAAATTTTGTTTTTCTTAACTTTAATCAAAAATAAATTGTAACACAATCAAACATGAATAAGCGGAAATAAAGAAAATCCAATTGGGCCTTATGGCCTTATTACATCAAGTAAACCCAAAATAAAATTAAAAGTACTAAAATTAAATAAAGTCCAAATTCGAATAAATTCTTCAAGTGATGCATGGCCACCTTTAGCTCCTGCCGACCCGGTCCATTATTGCTCATCACCTGAAAAATAATTCCCCAACGGGGTGAGTCAACAGACTCAATGTGCACACAGTACTAATATTCAACAAATCAGGCATACAAGTTCAAATCAAATTCATATTGATATAAAATAAATGATGATGCAACCCAAACCCAATCCTAATGGTCCATCTGCTACACACCACCCGTACCTGCCATTCACACCGTGGGGACTACTAAGTCAACCCTCCATCCGCTACACACCATCGAAGGCAGTCGCTGCAGTCGACGTGCTCATCGCCCATATATGTTGTGTCATTAGACACTATATTCAAATAATGTAACCGGAGTTACCAAATTCAGATAATGTAACCGAAGTTACCATATTCAAATAATGTGACCGTAGTCACCATATTTCGTTGGTGAGACCGAAGTCAACACCTACTCTTCCCCTTTCACAAATATCCCATATGCCCCAAATATTTATACATATCTTATTTCTCATTCATATTACATATTCAAAATATATATATATCATATTCGTAATCCTATCGGAAGTAGGAAACGTACCTGGGTACTTTTTACCACATTTGTGGTACTTAGCCACATTCACATTCTTATACATATTCATATATTAAAATAATAGCCATATGAAATATCGAAGGTTAGTAAGGGTACACACTGATTGGCTTAATAGATTCCTTGAAATCCAAGAACGATCTACCGATCTAGATCTTTATCTCCTATATTCGCCAATTATTAAAACATATTAACAAACCTATTTGGCTTTAAAACCAAATCCTAGTAGGATTTGTATTATTTACCTTGTTGCGAATTGGATGATTGTAAATCGAATCCCACAATTGCTAGTATCCTTTTCCTTGAAATCGCTAACACTAATTCATGTAACCATGTGAGTTTTCGCTTTTGAAATAATGAAAATAATTCCAAATACCAAAATTAAGCCTTCACGAATATCACTTACCATACAAATTCCAAATCAAGAGGATTCCTTGCCCTATATGTCTGTCGAAATCTTCATGTTAGATCTAATCTAACATATACATCATAACCTTTAATCAAATAAATTTATCTTACCTTAGATCCTTGATCCTTGTATTCGACAGTTGAAGAAACCCTTTTGATGTTGTAGTTGATTGCTCCTTTACTTAGAATCAACAAAGATTAGGCTTTGACAAGAGAGACGAGAAAAGAAAAATAAAAGAAGAAAAGATGGATTTTGCTTGAAGAAAAATCGCAGAGAGGGGAGAGAGCTAGGAAAATTTCGACAAAGAGGAAGCAAAAGTGATTGAGTAGCCCTCCCGCCTCCTTTTATAGCCAAAGTTATCGACCTAGAGTCCCTTACTTGTCCACCACTCCTCTTTTGATAATATTATCTCTTTTATTTAAAAGATAAAAGCCTTTAATCCATCCATTATCTCCTCAATTATCTCCTTAGAAAATAATCCTTTATTTATCTCTTATTATTCACATATTTATGTGAATAAAACTCATTATTTATCTCTTATTATTATTTATCTCTTATTATTCACATATTTATGTGAATAAAACTCCTTTATTTATCTCTTATTATTCACATATTTATGTGAATAAAACTCCTTTATTTATCTCTTATTATTCACATATTTATGTGAATAAAACTCCTTTATTTCTCTTACATATCCAAGTTTCCTAAAATGTTCAAGTTTCCATTTTTGGATCATTTCCAAAAATGTTTAGGTTTCCAAAAATGTCTAAGTTTCCAAAAATGTCTAAGTTTCCAAAAATGTCTAAGTTTCCAAAAATGTCTAAGTTTCCAAAAATGTCCATTTCCATTTCCATTTCCATTTTCATTTCCATCTCCATTTTCATTTCCATTTTCATTTTCATTTTCATTTCCATTTTCATGCATTTCTAGGTTTCCAAAAGTATCAAAAATTTATTCATAGTACTTGAAACTTGTCATTTCATACAATTAAACTGGAAATGCATAGGCCCTATTCAGGATGTTACAGTTCTACCCCCCTTAAACAAAATTTCGTCCCCGAAATTACTTATTGACGAACAATCGTACGGTCTAACTCACCCCACTACACTATTGCTGCGCACTCTGATCCTAAAGAACTATCATACTTTCTAGGCACATTCTCTAGGTTCACATCCAAAGTTTCAGTCACTTCACCAGCAATACAAGAATAAGCTAACCCTATAACAAGCAAAGCAATTAAGGGTACTCCAGAAATAAGGAACGTACCCGTTGTCATATCTGGCAGATCTTCCTCTTTGCAACGGCCAACTGCATAAACCAACCTTGGTTGCCTCGCGTCTACACCTTCAGCATCTCTGCTTGGTGCTCCACGTCCTCGGCCCGAACCATTTCCTCCATGGTTTGGTCCACGACCTTGCTGAGGCTGCTGTCTACCTCTACCAGCTTGATTAACGTTCTGAGTTGCTGGTCGACTTTCATCTAAGTTCTTAGGACATTCCTTAAGCATATGGTCCTTGGACCCACACCTAAGACATCCTCCTGTTTTCCTCCAGCACTCTCCTAAGTGCTTCTTTCCACACACATCACAAGGTCGATACCGCCCTTCTGAACCAACTTGCTAACCTCGCGGCCCATCCACTCTAGGCCTCTTATTCCCCGATAATCCAGACGATCCGAAACCTCTTTCTGGCCTATTTCGATCAGTGTTCTGCCTTGCAGAATCCTTAATTCCTTTAGCCACTTTAGCCTTTTCCACTAACGCAGAAAATTCCCGCTCTTGATGCGGTGCTATCAACAGTCTCAGATCATCCCTCAGTCCGTCCTCAAAACGGACACAGCGTTCATGCTCAGTTGCCACTACACCTCGAGCATAACGACTCAACCTCAGAAATTCTGCCTCGTATTCTGCTACGGACTTGTTCCCTTGAACCAGCCCCAGAAAAGCTTTCCTTTGCTCGTCTATATACCTAGTTCCCACATATTTCTTCTGGAATACCTCCTTAACATATTCCCAGGTCAGATCCTCCGCCGTGGCACCATCTCGCCTGATTAACCACCAGCGATAAGCTTCGTCGGCGTAATGGTGCCACCATCCCTTTCAACTTTTCCTCTGGAGTCAGATCAAGCTCATCCATGATGCGCTCCGTTGCTTCCAACCAGTACTCAGCTGTACTGGGTGCTACTCCAGACACTCCACGAAACATCTCAGCTCCATTAGCTCGGAGCCATTCAGGCACAGATTTTCGAGTTCCCGAATTTCCTCCTGCACCAGCCACCAATTCCAAAACTTCAAGACCTGACCGCGACACTCAAGATCGCCCCCGTTTGAGCTTCTTTGCCTATACCAACGGTCGAAAGTGGTGGGGGCGGTGGTACATCATTATCGGATCCTTGACCCGATCTAACGGGTTCTGACCTAGTCATTCTTCCTCTACCGCGTCCACGACGGCCATGTCCTCTAGAACTCATTTTGGCGTCGAGATCTGATTGAGAAGTTTTATGTATTAGTACTTTGGTTTCACTTGTTTACTCGCGAAGAAATTTTATGACAAGAGTTTTAGGAGTGGTTCTTTCGTATTCATACAACACACAGTCTTTCCCATTCATTCATTCATCCATCAACCAAGTATGAACTTCTGTTCATTCAGAGAAACGTTGTAGTTCTTGTTGTTGCTCGCTTCCCACTACCTGTGGGTATTTCGTAATTTTATCCCATGGGGCATTTTCGTAATTTTTCAGAAGAAAAATGTTTCTTGGTGTTTTTGTCAAAAAGTATTTTAAAGATTTTGAAGTCTCGGTAATTTTGGAAAAATTTCAAAATCTGGGGTATTTTAATTTTAACCTCGGGGTATTTTGGTAATTTTCACAAATCAGGTAAATTTATAAATTTTAATAAGTTAGGGATATTTCAAAAGTTGTAAAACTTTGAAGATTCTTTTAAGAGTTTCCTTTTAAAATAGTGATGTTTGCAAAAATTTCAAAAGACAGGTCATTTTGGTCATTTTGTAAGTTAGGGCAATTTTGTAATTTTCCAAAATCAAGATATTTTTATAGTTTGCAAGTTAGGGTTTTGAACATTTATAAAATAATGAAATTTTGAGAAAACGGTTAAGGTGTTCACATTTTGTAAATCAAGGGCATTTGGTAATTTCACCACTAAGGGCATTTTTGTAATTTTTGCAAATCGGGAGTTTTTCGAAAATGTTGTAAAATAATTTTCTCCGATTTCAAAGAAAGTTTTTTTTTACAAAGCGGCTAGTTCCTTTTTGGGTTTTAGTCATTACGTTTAGCCTATGACCGAGCCCTCTTGGTCGGGGTGAACCAAAGCTACACACCAGCGAGGATTCGAGTGGAGAGGAGGTGAGTCACGGATTGCTTAAGTACCAAGCTCCCATCAAACTGTTCCTAGACATGCGCATGAGGTTGCCACACCACTGAGCCCTCCGAGTTAGGGTGAACCGAAGCTACGCACCATGTAGGATTCCTTCGAAGAGGAGGTGAGTCACTAGGACTGCTTAAGTACCAAGCTCTTCCGGATCCAATCCTAGACATGCGTACAGGGGTTACCACACCCTAGCTCAATGACTTAGCCATAGGTTTGTTTAGTGCCTTAAGTTTTATGTATTTGTGTTTGAGTAGTCTAATCCTAGGGTTCAAGTTCCTATCATCTATTCTACGTTCCATGCCTTTTCTACCCTTATACAATTCATATATCACAGAATCACACATATAGTTAGGGGTACTTACCTGGTGGACTACGGGTCGGAGACTTAGGGGCCATGCCATAAAACCTGCTTATTTCAAAGAAATTCATTTGGGCTCGAATTGAAAACGTTTTGGGCCTGAGCCCACAGGCCGAGAGTTTAAAAACTGGGCTCTGATACCAAGCTGAAACACCCCAAACCCGGCCCACGAGCCTGAACCGGATCTGGTATGTTCCTCAAGTAAACCGGTTTCAAATATTTTTGTTACTTAGAGAAAAATTGTGAAATTTTAGAAAAATGTTGTTTGGATTGGGCTTAGAATGGAACCCATTTAAAAAATTTTGAAAATCCAACTTAAGTGAGGTGACAAAACAATTTTAGGGTTTATTATTTTGAAAGAAATAAATTTTGTTTTTCTTAACTTTAATTAAAAATAAATTGTAACACAATCAAACATGAATAAGCGGAAATAAAGAAAATCCAACTGGGCCTTATGGCCTTATTACATCAAGTAAACCCAAAATAAAATTAAAAGTACTAAAATTAAATAAAGTCCAAATTCGAATAAATTCTTCAAGTGATGCATGGCCACCTTTAGCTCCTGCCGGCAGATCCATTATTGCTCATCACCGAAAAATAATTCCCCAACGGGTGAGTCAACAGACTCAATGTGCACAAGACTAATATTCAACAAATCGGGCATACAAGTTCAAATCAAATTCATATTCATAAAAATAAATGATGATGCAACCCAAACCCAATCCTAATGGTCCATCCGCTACACACCACCGTACACGCCATTCACACCGTGGGGACTACTAAGTCAACCCTCCATCCGCTACACACCATTGATGGCGATCATTGCAATGACGTGCTCATCGCTATATATACGTTGTGTCATTAGACACTATATTCAAATAATGTAACCGAGTTACCAAATTCGAGATAATGTAACCGGTTACCATATTCAAATAATGTGACCGTAGTCACCATATTTAGTTAAGTGAGACCAAGTCAACACCTTCGTTCGTGAGACCAAGTCAACACCTACTCTTCCCTTTCACAAATATCCCATATGCCCCATATATTTATACATATCTTATTTCTCATTCATATTACTTATTCAAAATATATATATATCATATTCAGAATCCTATCTAAGTAGGAAACGTGCACAGGTACTTTTTACCACATTTGTGGTACTTAGCCACATTCACATTCTTATACATATTCATATATTAAAATAATAGCCATATGAAATATCGAAGGTTAGTAAGGGTACACACCTGATTGGCTTAATAGATTCCTTGAAATCCCGAAGAACGATCTACCGATCTAGATCTTTATCTCCTATATTCGGCCAATTATTAAAACATATTAACAAACCTATTTGGCTTTAAAACCAAATCCTAGTAGGATTTGTATTATTTACCTTGTTGCTGAATTGGATGATTGTAAATCGAATCCCACAATTGCTAGTATCCTTTTCCTTGAAATCGGCTAACACTAATTCATGTAACCATGTGAGTTTTCGCTTTTGAAATAATGAAAATAATTCCAAATACCAAAATTAAGCCTTGTCGAATATCACTTACCATACAAATTCCAAATCAAGAGGATTCCTTGCCCTATATGTCTGTCGAAATCTTCATGTTAGATCTAATCTAACATATACATCATAACCTTTAATCAAATAAATTTATCTTACCTTAGATCCTTGATCCTTGTATTCGACGATTGAAGAAACCCTTTTGATGTTGTAGTTGATTGCTCCTTTACTTAGAATCAACAAAGATTCGGCTTTGACAGTAGAGACAGAGAAGAAAAATAGAAGAAGAAAAGATGGATTTTGCTTGAAGAAAAATTCGGCAGAGAGGGGGAGAGAGCTAGGAAAATTTCGGCAAAGAGGAAGCAAAAGTGATTGAGTAGCCCTCCGCCTCCTTTTATAGCCAAAGTTATCACCTAGGAGTCCCTTACTTGTCCACCACTCCTCTTTTGATAATATTATCTCTTTTATTTAAAAGATAAAAGCCTTTAATCCATCCATTATCTCCTCAATTATCTCCTTAGAAAATAATCCTTTATTTATCTCTTATTATTCACATATTTATGTGAATAAAACTCTTTATTTATCTCTTATTATTCACATATTTATGTGAATAAAACTCCTTTATTTCTCTCTTATTATTCACACATTTATGTGAATAAAACTCCTTTATTTATCTCTTATTATTCACATATTTATGTGAATAAAACTCCTTTATTTATCTCTTATTATTCACATATTTATGTGAATAAAACTCCTTTATTTCTCTTACATATCCAAGTTTCCTAAAATGTTCAAGTTTCCATTTTGGATCATTTCCAAAAATGTTTAGGTTTCCAAAATGTCTAAGTTTCCAAAATGTCTAAGTTTCCAAAATGTCTAAGTTTCCAAAATGTCTAAGTTTCCAAAATGTCCATTTTCATTTCCATCTCCATTTTCATTTCCATTTTCATTTTCATTTCCATTTTCATGCATTTCTAGGTTTCCAAAAGTATCAAAAATTTATTCATAGTACTTGAAACTTGTCATTTCATTCAATTAAACTGGAAATGCATAAGCCCTATTCAGGATGTTACAGATTATGAGTGTGTCAACTTTGAACTATTATTCTAGAACTTGCCTCGTTTATACATGTTGAGACCACATTAATGATTTGATATACTGAGAAGATAAAGGCACCTAGGTTTTAACCCGCTCAATCCACTAAAAAGCCTACCCATACAAATTAACCCCTAGTGAACCCCGTTGTATCCTAACAACCTTTTTATTGACTCACCCACTAATATTAACCCAAAATCCATTTGTATTTGTTATCAACATTCCTTTAACTACCCCTCTATCGAGAATCGATTTGATCAATTGCCAAATTAGGTTATTTCAATTATCAAAGTTCCTTCTATTAGGTTTGTTTTTAGTTTGTTTTTAAAAAAAATCCAAATATATTCAATATTAGTAGTATATAAAAGAGCTTAGAGCATTTAAACTCCAATTGTTGAAGAAAAAGCTCGTATTAATGTATTATCAAATTTTAAGTGATAAAAATACTCTTGTTATAGAGTAATTATCAATAGTAGATATTGTTAGTTTTCATTCGATGTAAATATTCATATTTAGTTCATTATTTTTAGATTAGGTAATTAGTCAATTCAATCTCGATTATAACCTCTAATTCAGCCTGTATCCACACCTTTTAACCCAAGCCCCGTTACAACCCTAATTAAAGACCTTTTGATTTTTGTATCATCTCATATACAGTGGTGGAGACTTGATTTTCAGGCAAGCCTATGGGATTAACTTTTTAGGTTCGACTTAGAGTGCTTATTCTTGAACCTTAAACACCTTTGAGTGATTTGAGTGAATCTTTAGTGAGGATGTCAGTCCATGTCGATTTTGAATTAAAGGTAATCACTTAGATAAGGGAAGACACTTATGTTTTCGTTCTATAAAGGTATGAGCTATCGTAATTGAATCTTTAGGGTTCTTTGAGTTGAATTATCCATGTATAAATTATCTATGAATTATGATGAGGCATTGTCAATAGGAAACATGAATTATGGAAAGTTCGTTTTAATTGTAAGTTGAGAATTTTGCTTGAGGATAAGCAAAAGCTTATGTGTGGGGGTATTTGATAAACCATAAAAGTAACATATTTTAACCCCATATTTAATAGGCTTTTGGATGATTTAGCCCTTGATATTATGTATAAAGGTGCTTTTAATCCTTTCTTTTCATGTTTATACTCAGGAAAGCACCCGAGGATAAAAAGAACACAAAACGGGCTTAAAACAGAGTAATTGGGCCTTAGTAGGAAATCAACACGGCCTAGCCCAAAGCCCACACGACCGTGCCTTGCCGATTACCTAGAGCACGGCCTCAACTCCATCACACACGGCCGTGCATCATCCATTTCTCACACAGACATGCCTAGTGATCTACATGGCTGTGTCCAAATCGATAGACCTGAAGCACGACCTGAATCCAGACTTACACGGCCATGCCCAAAATGACAGAATCGAGACAAGGCCCAACCACAATTTACACGGGCGTGTGCCATGGCCATGCCCCTGTCGCGGAAGAGAGCAATTTCACTCGGATTTGGATGCTTGAAGAAAAAGAAACATACTCCTAAGTTTACTCCAACACCCTAATAGTAATTCTACTTAAAAGAGATACTTAGGAGCCAAGTATAGCATTCCAAAGCCTATATAAACAACCCAAGGCAGATATAAAGGGGAGCTTTTTGGCAGAGTCTTTTGCCTAAGCTTTCATCTTTTAGGGAGTCACTTGAAGATAGCCAGTTGATCCATCTCAAGAAGCCGGAACTCCATTCAAGACGGAGGATCTCTCCTTTAATTCCTTCAGGGGGTTTTAGGGATTTCTTATGTTTTTTTATTCTTTTCTCTTGAGATGTTTTCGTATTTAGTTATGAACTAAACCCTTCAGATACCTGAAGAGGATGAAACCTATGATGGATTTTGTTATATGATTTTTAAATTATATGATAAGTACTTAGTTTGTTCTTCATTATGTTGCTTAATTTAATCTGATGTGCTTAGGTGGAGGAGGAATAGGCCCTACCTAAGAGTAGATCTAGCAAAATTGAGTGGAGTTGATCGAGCGCCTAGATATAGGGTTATAAGATTTTACCGAATTAGGGTGAAACCTAATATGGGAATCCATTGATCAATTTACTGCTTCCTTAGGGGGTTATTATAAGAAAACGAGAGTTCCACTAATTAACCTAAGGTTAGACGTTATTCGCCTCGAGAGAGGGTTTAATATAGGTTAGGGAGTCTCACAGATCAAGCTAAGTAAAAAAATCATATGGTTTGGGGAATAAATAATAAATGAAGTCATAGGTGGATTCTTCCTGAGGGTATCATCTTCATCAACTGAGTTTTTCTAAAGTCTTTCTCCCATTCATTCTTTTGTCTTTGCATTTAGTCTAAGTATTTCATTAGTTTAATAATTCAATCACTTCATATTTCAGGCTAAATAATAGAAAGAAAGTGAGTAGTAGTACTTTTAGGTTCCCTTGGGTTCGATAAGATATTCTTGCCTAAGCTATACTACTGTTCGATAGGTGCACTTGCCTCTATCGTTGTCATAGTTAGTCTACAGGTTCGATCACTCTTTTATAAATATTAAAACTCGACTATTTGACACGATCAAATTTCATCTTCATTGAGCAAAAGAGTTTGTCAAGTATTTGCCTAACTCAAAAAGCCCTTTACAAAATGACTTTTACGAACTTACATAGCCAACACTTTGATTAACAATTACAACTTAACAAAATACTTGAGCCCTATACATGCCATAATCAAAATAAGTCTAAATTGTTATACCAATGTGATATCGATAGTGTGATGTCCAAACTTCTACGTCCAAAATCCTCGAGTTATCTTGGCAATACTATAAGGAAAAAGAGTAATGAAAGGGGTAAGCATAAAGCTTAGTAAGTTTGCATGGTAATAAATAGGAACAATGAACTCATAATATAATTCATCCATGGTATTGACTAACCGTACACAGGTCATAGGCTCCTTGCCACACTTATTTACAATTGCCCTTATTCAGCACATACCATGCCACATATCGAAATTGTTTTTTCGTGACTTATTCACGAATACTTGTACTCACTCATTCATATGGCTTTAGCAAAATTTTCATTTCTACTTCTAAACTCATCTATTTATCCCATTATTCACTAGGGATAATCAAAGACGTATATACATCATCATTCATGTAGGTACAAATCCAATGCCACATCCTCGATGTGGTCTCACATGGATTCACTTTTAAATACCAATGCCATATCCTGGGTATGGTCTTATATGGACTTTCGCATCAAGAATCGATGCCATATCCCGGATATGGTCTTATACGGGATCTCAACTCGGTGCCAAGGCCATGTCCCGAACATGGTCTTATACGGGACCTTATCTATTTCACATCTCGATAATAGCATTATCATATTCAATATGGTCCACTAGGACTACAGCATCCCATTCAACATTAATTTCTTAATTTAGTAAAGCACTTATGCATCAATATAATGCCAAGCATTCTCAAACATGCTAACGTAAATGTTGAATCTATTACAATACAAATTTACCTCGATTTCAAAATGAGCTAACTCGTCGGTTTAGTTCAAGACTTTGTTCTTTCACCGATCGAGGTGAATTCTCTGTTCTTCTTGCTCTATAATAACAATTTAGCTCATTTTAATCACCAAATTAATAAAAGCATTTCAATAGTCATGCTTGGGCAAAATTACTATTTTTCCCCTAGACTTTGGAGAAATAACCATTTTGCCCCTAGGCTCGAAAATGAATTCTAATCATATTTCTACCTTCTATAAGCCTATATGAACACTTAATACTCATATAGCTATCATTAAAACTCAACATTTCACATACTTACTACAAATTGTAACCTTTTTATCAAGGTCCAATTAGGTGTTTCCAAGAAAACACCTTTCACAAAAGTTGTTCATCTAACAACTAAGACTCCAATTCTTCCATAAAAATGCAGCAAATAACTAAGATAGCTCTCATGGAAAAACTTTAAACTCTTTACCATATTGCACAGTAGTCCCTTCATTTGAAAGCTTAAGCCTTATGGGTCTCAAAAGTACAATAATTTTCAAGAAAAGATCACTAGATCACTTACTTGAATGGATGAGAGCTTGCTGAAATTTTAAGCTTCCAAAAACCCCTATTTTCTTTCTATTTTTGGTGGAGAAGTATGAGCAAAAAGATGGACATCATCTTTTCTTTATTCTAATATTAAACTCACAATTTAGTCCAACAACCACCACCAACATTGACCAACTTGGTCAATCCTTGTCCCTCTTTGAAATCTTTGGCCGAACAAGCCAATTTTGGGGGGTCTAATTGCCCCTTAAAGACCCCCAATAGTCCATCTATGATTATTTGGTACCTTTATCTTATAGAATGGAAATTTTACACTTTATGCGATTTAGTCCCTTTTCACGATTAAACATGAAATCACTAAAATTAAAGTACCAAATTTCTTATGCACATATACTATATGCCCTAACTCATAATATAACATGGAAATAAATCTCTTAAATCTCAGATTAGTGATCCCGAGATCACTATTCTGACTAGCCCCTAAATCGGGCTATTACAATTCTCCCCCTTAAGAATTTTCGTCCTCGAAAATCTTACTAGTGAAAGGGTTGGGATATTGGTTCTTCATCATTTCCTCGGGCTCCTATGTAGCCTCTTATATTCCATTACTTTGCCATAGAACATTCACTAGGGCTATGCTCTTATTCCTTAATTGTTTGGCCTCTCTCGTCAAGATTCTAACCGACTTTTCACCATAATTAAAGTCCGGTTGCAAGTCTATTTCTGTTGGCACTATGATAAGGAAAGGGTCTGAACGGTAAGCAAAGCCAACCGATAAGCTACCGGTCCTATCTTCTTGGTAACTTCATAAGGTCTAATAAAGCGCGGACTTAATTTGCCCTTCTGACCAAATCTGAGGACTTTTCTCCAAGGTGATACTTTCAAGAACACTTTATCACCAACTTTTAATTCTATCTCATTCCTTTTTAAATCTGAATAGGACTTCTATATATCTGAGGCGACTTTCAGACAGTCACGTATCACTTTTACTTTCTCTTCGATTTTCTTAACCAAATCGATCCCGTGTATCTGTTTCTCTCTGAGTTCTGACCAATACAAGGGCGTTCGACACTTACGCCCATACAATGCCTCATAAGGTGCCATCTTCAAACTTGACTGAAAGCTGTTGTTGTAGGCGAATTCCACCAATGGTAAGTATTTCTCCCAATTACCGTGGAATTCCAAAACACAACATTGAAGCATGTCTTCTAGTATCTGAATTACCCTCTCTCACTGCCCGTCAGTTTGTGGATGGAAGGCTATACTGAAACTCAATTTCGTGCCCAATGCCTCTTGCAGCTTTTTCCAAAATCGTGATGTGAACTCGAATCTCTATCTGAAATGATCGACAACGGTACACCATGAAGTCTTACTATCTCAGACATGTACAAGTCTACCAATTTATCGAGCGAATAGTCAACTCACACTAGTATAAAGTGGGCTGACTTAGTGAGTCTATCAACCACTACCCATACTATATCTTTCCTCTTGGGGGTCAACGGTAAGCCCTTCACGAAGTCCATAGTAATACGGTCCTAGGAACCATAATGGGCTGAAGTAAACCCGAAGGTACTTGATGTTCAGCCTTCACTTGTTGACAAATTAGGCATTTTGATACAAACTCGAAAATATCTTTCTTCATACCCAACCACCAATACCATTTCTTCAAATCATTGTACATCTTCGTGCTGCCTGGGTGTACATTCAAACATTCGCTATGCGCTTCATGCAAGATTTTGTGAATAAGCTCATAGACATCCATCGAGATTTACTCGAAAGTCTGTCTCAACGCTCGACTCACATAAAACTCTATTGGCTTGGAAGTTGTTATCATCTTTCTGAGCTTCATGAATCTCTTGGAGAAATAATGGTTTAGCCCTCAACTCGACTAAAATGGAGCCATAATCTAACAAAGTCATCTGAGTACTTATTGCTTTTAGTGCGAATAATGATTTTCTGCTCAAAGCGTCGGTGACTACATTCGCCTTTCCCGGATGGTAGTCAATTACCAACTCATAATCCTTAATCAACTCTATCCACCTTCGTTGCCTCAAATTCAATTCTTTTTGAGTCATCAAATATTTTAAGGTTTTATGGTTGGTGAAAATTTGACACCTCTCACCATATAAATAATGCCTCCATATTTTCAACGCAAACACGATTGTGGCCAACTTTAAATCATGAGTTGGGTAGTTCTTCTCGTGCGACTTCAACTGCCTAGAGGCCTATGCAATCACTTTACCCTCTTGCATAAGTACACAACCCAATCCGTTCAAGGACGCATCACTGTAAATCTCTTTTCGAGTCGGTTGCACTAGAACAAGACCCTCAGTCAACAATGTCTTTAGTTTCTCGAAACTCTATTAACATTTTTCTGTCCAAAGGAACTTCACATCTTTTTGAAAAAGTCTAGTGATCAGGGTAGCTATCATGGAAAAACCCTTGACAAAGCACCTATAATAACTGTCTAGGCCCAGAAAACTCCTTACTTCAGTTATGCTCCTCGGTGGTTTCCATTCAACAATTGTTGAAATCTTACTCGAGTCTACTCTAATCCTGTCTCCCGAGACAATGTGCCCCAAAAATCCTACTTCCTTGAGCCAAAATTCACTCTTACTAAATTTGGCATATAATTATTTTTTTTTCAGAATTTGCAAAATCATACCCAAATGTTCGGCATGTTCATTCTCATCTCGAGAGTAGATCAGTATGTTGTCAATGAAGACCACGACAAATTTATCCAAGTATGGCCGAAAAATGCGATTCATCAAATCCATGAAGATCACAGGGGCATTAGTTAAATCAAAAGGCGTGACAAAAATTCATTGTGGCCATACCTAGTCCTAAATGCGATTTTCTGCGCATCCGAGTCCTTGACTCTCAACTGATAGTACCCTGACCTCAAATCTATCTTGGAAAATACTGTGGCTCCCTTCAATTGACCGAATAGATCATCGATTCTCGGCAACGGGTACTTGTTCTTCACAGTTACCTTATTGAGTTGCCGATAATCTACATATAGTCTCATGGAACCATCTTTCTTCTTCACGAACAAAACGGGAGTACCCCACGGAGAAAAAATCAGCCTCGTGAAACCCTTATCCATTAATTCTTGCAACTATGATGCCATTTTATATGGAGTAATAGAAATAGGGGCGGTACCCGGAACTAATTCAATCCCAAATTCAATCTCTTTAGCTGGAGGTAGCCCTGGCAACTCTTCTGGGAAAACATCTAGGTACCCGCATACTATAGGCACCGACTCAATTCTCAATTTTGTCTCTTTAGTGTTCAACACAAAGGCAAGGTAAGCCTCGTACCCCTTCCTCAAATATCTCTGAGTCAACAAGTTTGATATCACTACTGGTGATCTATCTTGGTTATTTGAATCAACACGAATAAGATTACCATCTTTATCTCTCAACTCAATGTGCTTATCCTTCAATTCACAATTACCATATGAGTTACTAACCAATCCATCCCAAGGATGACATCGAACTCATCAAATGGCAATAGCATAAGATAAGCCAGGAAACAATGACCCTTCATCATTAAAGGGCATCTCTTGCAAACTCTATCAACTAACACATACTTGCCTAGGGGACTAGACACTCTTATTACAATTTCAATAGACTCTATGGGCATGTTCATGCTAGAGACGACTTTCATTCATATGTATGAATGGGTAGATCCTGGATCAATTAAAGCTATAACACGAGAATTATAGAGAGAAAAGGTACCCGTGATTACGTCGGTGGAGGATGCCTTTTCTTGAGCACGAATAGCATATGTCCTCGCCGGTGCTCTACCCTCGACTCTAGTAGTTTGCTCTCTAGATGGGTTCTTGCTACCCATCTTATTTCCCGGGTTTCTCAACCGTCTTCCCTTGGCAGTACTTCCGGCCTTGTATTTTGGGGCTTTTCTTTCTCACCCACCTCGGGGCAGTCTCTGATAAAGTGGTAGAAGGACCCACATCTGAAACAAGCTTTCTCATTAGCTCGACACTCACCCGAATGGTGCCTGCCACACTGGGGGCATTCCGGTCTACTTGTTCAGACGTTGCCCACACTAGCTACTGATGTGGTCTACCCTTTTGACCCTGAAAATTATTTGCCCTTACTTCGGGTTGAAAACTCTGCTGAAGTGACTGATCGAGTAGAGAAATCCCTCAACTTTTTGAATGAGGACTGATGAAACTTAGTCAGTTGCCTCTTCTTCGAGTCGCGAGACTCATTCTGAGCTCTTCTCTTTTCTTTGGCCAACTCTTCGGCTTTACAGGCTCTATCTACCAGCACTACAAACTCTTTTAGTTCAAGGACACCAACATATAAACGGAGGTCCTCATTCAGGCCATCCTCAAACCTCTTGCACATGACTGCCTTGGTAGACACGTATTCCTAAGCATATTTACTAAGCCTTTCGAACTCCCGTTTGTAATCAGTCACTGACATACGGCCTTGCTTCAGTTCCAAGAACTCATTTCTCTTGTGGTTGATAAACCTCTAGCTGACATACTTCTTCCGGAATTCTTCTTGGAAGAATTCCCAGCTAACCCTCTCCCTTGGCACTACCAACACTAGGGTGTTCTACTATCGGTAGGCTGAATCTCTCAAGAGAGATACAACACACTTTAAACATTCATCATGCGTGCAGGATAACTCATCGAATACTCTGAGGGTATTCTCAAGCCAGAATTCCACTTTCTCCAGGTCATCGTCCTTATTTGCCCAAAATTTTTGGCTCCTTGATTCTGAATTTTATCTATCGGAGGCCTTTCTCTCTCACCATCTCAACCACTTGAGGAGTTACTAGAATGGGTTGAAGGATAGGTGGGGGTGGAAGGGGTTGACCATTAGGATTTTCCTGGGTATACTCGGTATAGTAGTTACTCATCATGTGAAGAAAGTCCTCCCAGGTCTCTTCCCCTTGTCCCAAAGTTTCAGGTCCACTATTAGCTGGCGAGGTCCCTTGAGCAGGAGCGAACGAGTTACTTACAGCATCGCTGGATGCAGTTTGGTCAAGATCGGAATCCATACACTACACAAACACAATTTTTATATGCTAGGAGCCATCACACTATCATTACTCAAACATTCTTACATATGGCATGTATAGCTAGACTTATACTTACACTACGTTAGTCCTAAGACTGTCTAAACCGTAGCTCTGATACCAACAAATGTAACACCCTTTGCCCGTATTCGAGCTAGAATAGGGTTTGAGGCATTATATAGCTAATCTTACTTAAACATCTAGAATAGGGTTATAAAACTTTGTTTAACCACATTGCTCGCACATACTTGGCCTAGGAGGCCCTAAACATACTTTTGAGAAGTATCAGAATCTTTCCGAGAACTTTCACAAGTTCGAGAAACTTTTTAACAAAGTATAGGCCTAGAGACACGCCCGTGTGCCCCTAAAGCATGCCCGTGTCTTCAACCCATGGTCGACACTGACTAAATTCACATGGCCATGGCACGCCTGGCCCTGGCCCGTGTGCCAAACCTTGGCATCCTGACTTATCCACACGGCTTATACAAACTTTCGTGTACCCCAGCCGTGTGGTGATACAAATCCCAAGTGCAAGGTGCAGACTTCACACGGCCTGGGCACATGCCCATATGCTAGTCGTGCCTCCCACACGGTCTAGACACACGCCCGTGTGTCTACCCATGTGGACAATTAGCAGGCTATATACCAAGCCATTTCCACCCTACGATGCACACATACATACTTCCACTCAAAACAATACAACTTATATCCCATAAGCAAGTCTAAGAACTCATTCCAACATACAGAATAATTAAAGGGACATACACTTCATGAATTTCTTCTTCATTGAGCAAAAGAGTTTGTCAAGTATTTGCCTAACTCAAAAGGCCATTTACAAAATGACTTTTACGAACTTATATAGCCAACACTTTGACTAACAATTACAACTTAACAAAATACTTGAGCCCTATACATGCCATAATCAAAATAAGTCTAAATTGTTGTACCAAAGTGATGTCGATAGTGTAATGTCCAAACTCCTACGTCCAAAATCCTCAAGTTATCTTGGCAATACTATAAGGAAAAAGAGCAATGAAAGGGGTAGGCATAAAGCTTAGTAAGTTTGAATGGTGATAAACCATAAAAGTAACATATTTTAATCCCACATTTAGCATACTTTTGGATGATTTATCCCTTGATTTATGTAAAAAGGTGCTCCTAATCCTTTATTTTCACGTTTTATACTCAAAAAAGCACTTAGGGGTGAAAAGAACGAGAAACGGGCCTAAAATGAACCAAATTGGGCCAAAAAAGAAATCGACACGGCCTGGGCCCAAGACCACACGGTCGTGCCTCCCTAATTTACTCTAACACGACCGGGACCCCAAAACACACGGGCGTGTCTCTTCAGCAGACTCGACCATGGCCTAAAATCGATTCACACGGGCGTGTGCCATGGCCATGTCCCTGCCGCAGCCAAGAGGATTTTTACTCGGATTTGGATACTTGAAGGCAAAAAAACACATTCCAAATCCTATTCAAACACCCTAGTAGGAATTCCACTCAGATTAGGATACTTAGGGGCCAAATAAAGCATTCCAAGAGCCTATATAAACACCCTAAGCATAACCTTCGAGAGGGGAGCTAGGCCAAGGAGCCGAGCCAGAAAGGTCAGATTTGTGGAAATCACTCGAAGATAGCCAGTTGATCCATCTCAAGAAGCCAAAATTATACTGAAGACGGAGGATCTCTCCTTCAATTCCTTCAGAGAGTTTTAGGGATTTCTTATGTTTTGTTTTATCTTTTCTTCTGAGATGTTTTCTTTTATCGTTATGAACTAAACCCTTCAGATACCTGAAGGGGATGAAACCTAAGACGAATCTTGTTATTGTTTTCTAAACTATATGATAAATATTTGATTTGTTCTTAATTATGTGTGCTTAATTCTTGTGTTAATATTTTCGAGATATTGATTCAAGTTGAATGTGCTTAGGTGGTGGAGCAAAAGTCCCTGTCTAAGAGTAAATCTAGCATAATTAAGCGGAGTTGATCGCATCCCTAGAGATAGAGTGACAAGATTTTGCCGGATTAGGGTGAAACCTAATATGGGAGTCCATAGATCGAGTTAATGCGATTCTAGGGGTTTTAATTAGAAAGAGATTTTAATTAATCAACCTAGGGTTAGACGTTATTCGCCTCGAGAGAGGGTTTAATATAAATTAGGGAATCCTACGGATCAAGTCAAGTGAATAAATCGTCTGGTTCTGTGTTAGATAACAAGTGAAGTCTAGGAGGATCATCCCTAAGGTATCGTCTTAATCAACTGAGTTTTCCCAACAGTATTTCCCCAATTCATCCTTTTTGTCTTTGAATCTTAGCTTAGTAATCAGTTAGTTTTAGATTAAACAAACAATCACTTAATATTTAGGCTAAATAATAGAAAGAAGGTTAGTATTTGTACTTTTAGTTCCTTTGGGTTCGACAATCCGGCCTTGCCTAAGCTATACTACTGTTCGATAGGTGCACTTGCCTTAAGTCTTCAGAGTTAGTTTCCAGGTTCGATCATTCTCTTTATAAATATTAAAACTCGACAAAACAACAATCAAGTTTCTGGCGCCATTGCCGGGGAACTAAAATATTAAGAAAACTTAATTTTTATTACTTTAGCCATTTTTTATTATTTATTTATTTTCTGCAATGTACTCTTATTTTTAGTCTTACTAAATTTTCTTTCTTTTCCTAACAGGTACCTCTAGTGTATGACTAGAAGGAACCTGAAAGGACCACTAGAATACGATAGTGATATTGAAGCTACTGCTCGCAGGAATCGCAGAGAAATTAGGTGAGCCCTAAATTACAGAGAAGAAGAACAACAAGGCGGATCCAATCCTACTGAAGGGATGGACGAGAATAATCCACCACCACAAGATGTGGCAGAAAACAATGCTCCGCGTACTATGTATGATTATGCTAAATCTCATTTAACAGGAGCAGAATTGAGTATTGTTAGGCCTGCTATAGCTGCTAATAATTTTGAATTAAAGCCTAACACTATACAAATGATTCAACAATTTGTTCAATTTGATGGTTTGCAGGACGAAGACCCAAATACTCATATAGCTAATTTTTTAGAGTTCTATGATCCCTTCAAAATAAATGCCATTTTTTATGATGCCATATGTCTTCGGTTATTTCCCTTTTCATTAAAGAATAAAGCCAATCAGTGGTTGAACTCATTACCAAGAGGGTCAATCTCTACATGGGATCAAATGACCGAAAAATTTTTATTAAAATATTTCCCATCGACCAAAACGGCCAAATTACAGAATGATATCTCTTCTTTTGTGCAAATGGATTTAGAGACGTTATACGACGCATGGGAGAGATACAAGGATCTCTTGAGAAGGTGTCCGCACCATGGTTTACCCTTATGGCTCCAAGTCCAAACTTTCTATAATAGTGTAAACCCCTCAACGGGGCAACTAATTGATTCAGCCGCCGGTGGAACCCTGAACAACAGAACTCCTGAGGCAGCTTACAAGTTTATTGAAGAGATGTCACTGAATAACTATCAGTGGGAGGTTACAAGGGCAAAACCAACAAAATCAGCCGAAGTTTTCAACCTCGACGCAGTAACCATGCTATCAACACAGGTAGAGATGATGGATAACAAGCTTGATAGTTTGTGTTCTTCGCAGGTACATCCAGAAATGCAGTTCGACGCAAGTGGAACTGTGGCAAATCCTTAGTACCCACCCTACCAACCGAGTATAGAAAGCGAAGAGATGAACTATATAGGTAAAATTTCAGATCTAATAATAACCCTTATAGTAATACTTAAAATCTAGGTTGGAGGAACCACCCAAATTTTTCATGGGGAGGTCAAGGAAATCAAGGAAATCAAAGACAACAACCTCCTCAAAATTTCCAAAATCAGCCCTATACACAGGAAAAGAGGCCGAACCTCGAAGAGATGTTGACAAAATTCATTGCAGCCACAGATACACGTCTCAAAAAAACTGAGACAACGCTTAATAATCAACAAGCATCGATCAAAGGGATCGAGAACCAAGTCAGGGAACTTACTAAGTTAGTTGGGAAAATTACTAAGTTAGTTGGAAAACTTGCAAAGTTAATTTTCGAACGACCGCAAGGGCATCTACCAAGCAACACTGAGATTAACCCAAAGGAGTAAATCCAAGCCATGATAGCCCATGATAGTATAGGGCTAGATGAACCCAATTCAATGCAAGAAAATAAGGCAGAAGAAGGTAAAATTGAGGTAACACAAGAAAAGCCAAAATCAATAATCAAAGAGTACCAACCCCGCATACCTTATCCCGAAGAGATGAAGAGAGATGATATAGAGGAACAGTTCGGTAAGTTTCTTAAACTTTTAAAGAAATTACATATTAACTTACCGCTTCTTGAAGCTCCTTTAGAGATGCCAGATTCGAGGAAATTTTTAAAACAACTCTTGACGAACAAGCGTAAGTTAGACGAGGAGCCACATGTGGAATTAAACGCAATGTGCTCAACAATTCTACAAAATAGACTACCACGGAAGCTAAAAGATCCAGGGAGTTTTACAATTCCATGTTTAATTGGTAGACTAACAGTTGATAATGCTTTGGATGATTTAGGGGCAAGTATAAATGTCATGCCTTATAAAATGTTTAAGTAGCTAGGTCTAGGGAAACCCAAGCAAACTAGGATGAGTATTCAATTAGCTGATAAAACTGTTAGAATTCCTAGGGGTATTATCGAAGATGTTCTCGTAAAAATTGATAAATTCGTGTTCCCAGTAGATTTTGTTGTCTTAGACATGGATGAGGATAATTTGATTCCTTTAATTTTAGGAAAACCCTTTTTAGCAACTGCCAGGACTAAAATTGATGTAGGCATAGGAGAACTCATTCTTCGTGTAGGTGATGAATCGATTAGTCTACAAGCTCTTGACTCAACCAAGACATCAATTAATGAAGGTGAGAAAGTAAATTCAATTGATGACCAATTTGTTCACCTTTCACCTCAGGATCCACCACAAAGCCGTAGAACTGAGCCAAATCATAGACCTTGTGCAACGAAGCCTTAAGGTCGTTGAATTAGAAGCATGGAAGACACACTGTAAAGAGGAACCGGATCCGCACGAAGCAAAACCAAAGGAGCCCCCAGAAAATATCATAGGAACGTCGAACCACTTTAAAATAGGAGATCGGGTACTATTAAAGAAGGAAGATCCACGAGTTACCACGTCAGACTTAAATATAAACAAAGAAATCCCTCTTGAGGTACACAATATCTTCCCATACGAAACAGTCGAGGTAAGCAATCAAACATTCGGCACTTTTAAGGTAAATTCTTCTCGACTTAAACTCTACCATGAAAATAAAACTGACAGCATGAGGGAAGACATTCAAACTTTTAAACCACCCTGATTTTTGCATATACAAGGAAAGTCTAGCTTAAGACTTTAAACGAGCACTTCTTGAGAGGCAACCCGAGCACTAACCCTATTTATTTACACATTTGTTTTCATTTTAGTTTCTTTTCTTCTCTTCGTCTTAAACACCTAGTTTTAAACTAACCAAAAGTGCAGATTTCCAGATCACACGGCCGTGGCCGTGTGGAAGTACAGAATCTCCATAATGACAATGGCAGAAGAGGTACAAGTCAGAGAGAATCAAATCTTCGAGTCACGCACTCCAACCACCACCCCATAGGCACCGACAAAATGCCACAGCCGTGCGACGCGACCGTGGACGACACTAACTTATCACCAACAGGGTGGCAATATATAAAACGAGCATGGATGAACCAACACACCTAGACACACGACCGTGCGACACAGCCATGTGAATCGACACGCCCATGGTCCACGGGCGTGGGGAGTGTTAAACCCCAAAACTTTATTTCAACCCAACCTCCCTTTCCCCTTCTTCTCACCAACTCCCCATCTTTTCTTTTTTTCCTTCCTTTTCTCAAATTTCTCTCTTCTCCATAACAAGTCTCTAAACTCTTGAGCCTACACACATCCATGTCAAAGAAGCGAAAAAAGCCAAGCATAATATCTCAGAGGGAGATCGATTTACATAAGTTCATGCTGACCACTTCATCCACTCTACATGCCAAGGGTCTTTGAGTCCATTTAACTTTTATTCTACTTTCTCTTTTGCTTCAATTTCCTTTTCTTTGACTCTCTTATGCATAATTTAGTTTATTTTATTCTAGTTTCTTGGTTTTAGGTTCTTCAGGTTGCTAGGAATCACACTGGAACCACGACCACAGGCTCAACACAGCCTTAGGAATCACACCCACCTCGCGAACCATCCAACAATAAGGACTCCTTAGTCTATTTATCTTTTATGTTAATTTTATCTTACTTTCTGCTTTCTTTCCCTTTAAATTTTCTTGTCCTAAATACATAATTAGTTTATTCTAAATGTGTCTTAATAATTCTTGGCTAATCCATCACGAGTTTCCCAATTTCTTCATCTAGCACAGTGACTATTGGCATCCACCACAGCACCACCACCTCCTCCTCCAAATCGGGCCGGGAATAATGATCCTAGAAAAAATTCAAGAAGTGTCACTTCTCCCCTTCTCTTTTGATTCCAGTATCACATGATTATTTATCTATCTTTTTACATTGATGTCAATGTGCATCTTAAGTGTGGGGGGTAAAAGTGCCTAACTTTTAGCATTATTCTCAAATCCCTAAATTATATGTAGTTCTTGAATATTTTTCTCATATTACTAATTAGGATGAAATTTCTGATGGTTTATGATTCTTATTGATATGTTTTTGAGTAAGTCATAGTTAATTGTGCATTGATGATTTAAATTTTAAGATACTAGAGAATCAAGCATGATAAGTCCATTTTTCAAAATTAAAATTTTTCTAGGTTGTCTACCTGAATTTGAATATTACCTTGAAGTTTGAAATTTACAGGGATTGATATCAAATTCCCATAATTTTTGTGAGATTTTGAGCCTTATAGAGCATATATTCTTTTCCGTGCTCACTTTATTGATTATGAGTGTGTCAACATTGATTTGTTATTCTAGAACTTGTCTCGATTATATATGTAAAGACCACATTTTTTATTTGATATACTGAGATGATAAAGGCACCTAGGTTTTAACCCACTCACTCCACTAAAAAGCCTACCTTCACAATTAACCCTTAGTGAACCCTTTGATCCTAACAACCCTTTTTATTGATTCACCACTAATATTAACCGAAAACCCCGCTCTATTTGTTATCACCATTCCTTTGACTACCCTTCTATCGAGACTTGATTTGATAAGCTGCTCAATTATATTATTTCAGTTATAAAAGTTCTTTCTTATGTAATCTGTGCTAGCGTTATCTAAAAAAATGAAGTATATTCATTATTAGTTCCGTAATTAAGTGAGCTTATATGTTTAATTTCAATATCTTGAAGAAGAAGCTTGTATTATTAGTATTTTCATGTGATGTAATTATTCAGATTATTAGTTCAATTCTTTTTCTAAAGTTAGGTAATTTGTCAGGTCAATCTCGATTCTAACCTTTCAATTCAGCCTTTATCTACACCTTTAACATAAGCCCTGTTACAACCCTGTTAAAGACTTTTTGATTTGTGTATCATCTCATATTATAGTGGTGGAGATTTGATTTTCAGGCAAGCCTATGGGATTAACTTTTCAGGTTCGACTTATGAGTGCTTATTCTTGAACCTTAAACACTTCAAGTGCTTTGAGTGAATCTTTAGTGAGGATGTCAATCCTTGCCAGTTTTGAATTAAAGGTAATTATTTAGATAAGAGGAGACACCTATGTTTTCAAGCTACAAAATGTATGACTTATATTGTTTGAATCTTTAGGACTCTTTGAGTTAAATTATCCATGTATAAATTATCTATGAATAATGATGAGACATTGTTGATGAGAATTATGAAATTTTGGAAAGTTCGTTTTAATTGTAGTAGAGAATTTTGCTTGAGGACAAGCAAAAGCTTAAGTGTGGGGGTATGTGATAAACCGTAAAAGTAATATATTTTAATCCCACATTTAGCATACTTTTGGATGATTTATCCCTTGATTTATGTAAAAAGGTGCTCTTAATCTTTTTTTTTTCATGTTTTATACTCAGGAAAGCACCTAGGGATGAAAAGAACGAGAAACGGGCCTAAAACAGACCAAATTGGGCTAAAGAAGAAATCGACACTGCCTGGGCCCAAGACCACGAGGCCGTGCCTCCCTAATTTACTCTAAAATGGACTGGACCCTAAAACACACGGGCGTGTCTCTTTAGCAGACTCGACCATGGCCTGAAATTGATTCACACAGGTGTGCCGTGGTCATGTCCCTGCCGCGGCCAAGAGGAGTTTTACTCGGATTTGGATACTTGAAGGCAAAGAAACAAATTCAAAAGCCTATTCAAACACCCTAGTAGGAATTCCACTCAGATTAGGATACTTAGGGGCCAAATAAAGAATTCTAAGAGCCTATATAAACACCCTAAGTATAACCTTCGATAGGGGAGCTAGGCCAAGGAGCCAAGCTAGAAAGGTCAGATTTGTGGGAATCACTCGAAGATAGCCAGTTGATCCATCTCAAGAAGCTGAAATTATACTCAAGAAAGAGGATCTCTCCTTCAATTCCTTTAGGGAGTTTTAGGGATTTCTTATGTTTTGATTTATCTTTTCTTCTGAGATGTTTTCTTTTATCGTTATGAGCTAAACCCTTCAAATACCTGAAGGGGATGAAACCTAAGACGAATCTTGTTATTGTTTTCTGAACTATATGATAAATATTTGATTTTTTCTTAATTATGTGTGCTTAATTCTTGTGTTAATATTTCTAGGATATTGATTCAAGTTGAATGTGCTTAGGTGGTGGAGAAAAAGTCCCTATCTAAGAGTAGATCTAGCATAATTAAGCGGAGTTGATCGCGCGCATAGAGATAGGGTGACGAGATTTTGTCGGATTAGGATGAAACCTAATATGAGAGTCCATAAATCGATTTAATGCGATTCTAGGGGTTTTAATTAGAAAGAGATTTCAATTAATCAACCTAGGGTTAAACGTTATTCGCCTCGATAGAGGGTTTAATATAAATTAGGGAATCCTACGGATCAAGTCAAGTGAATAAATCCTCTAGTTCTATGTTAGATAACAAGTGTAGTCTAGGAGGATTCTCCCTAAGGTATCATCTTAATACACTGAGTTTTCCCAACAGTATTTCCCCAATTCATGCTTTTTGTCTTTGAATCTTAGCTTAGTAATCAGTTAGTTTTATATTAAACAACCAATCACTTAATATTTAGGCTAAATAATAGAACGAAGGTTAGTATTAGTACTTTTAGTTCCTTTGGGTTCGACAATCTGATCTTGCCTAAGCTATACTACTGTTCGATAGGTGCACTTGCCTTAAGTCATTGTCAGAGTTAGTTTTCAGGTTCGATCATTCTCTTTATAAATTTTAAAACTCGACAAAACAACAATCACATGGTAATAAATAGCAACAATGAACTCATAATATAATTCATCCATGGCATTGACTACCCGTACACAGGTCATAGGCTTCTTGCCATACTTACTTACAATTGCCCTTATTCAGCACATACTGTGCCACATATCGAAATCATTTCTTCGTGGCTTATTCACGAATACTTGTACTCGCTCATTCACATGGCTTTAGCAAAATTTTCATTTCTACTTCTAAACTCATCTACTTATCCCATTATTCACTAGGGATAATCAAAGACGTATATACATCGTCATTCATGCAGGTACAAAGCCAATGTCACATCCCCGATGTGGTCTCACATGGATTCACTTTTAAATACCAATGCCATATCTCGGATATGGTCTTATATGGACTTTCACATCAAGTATCGATGCCATATCCTGGATATGGTCTTATACGATTTTTATATTCATTACCGAATCCACATCCCGAATATGGTCTTATACGGGATCTCAACTCGGTGTCGAGGCCATGCCCCGGACATGGTCTTATACGGGACCTTATCTATTTCATATCTCGGTAATAGCATTATCATATTCAATACGGTCTACTAGGACTACAGCATCCCATTCAACATTAATTTCTTAATTTAGTAAAGCATTTATGCATCAATCTAATGCCAAGCATTGTCGAACATGCTAACGTAAATGTTGAATCTATTACAATACAAACTTACCTCGATTTCAAAATGAGCTAACTCGTCGGTTTAGTCCAAGACTTTGTTCTTTCCCCGATCGAGGCAAATTCTCGGTTCTTCTTGCTCAATAATAACAATTTAGCTCATTTTAATCACCACATTAATAAAAGCATTTCAATCGTCATGCTTGGGCAAAATTACTATTTGCCCCTAGACTTTGGCAAAATAACCATTTTGCCCCTATGCTCGGAAATGAATTGTAATCATATTTCTACCTTCCATAATCCTAGATGAACATTTAATACTCTTATAGCTATCATTCAAACTCAACATTTCTCATACTTACTACAAATTGTAACCTTTTTATTAAGGTCCAATTAGGTGTTTCCAAGACAACACCTTTCACAAAAGTTGTTCATCTAACAAATAAGACTCAATTTCTTCCATAAAAATGTAGCAAATAACTAAGATAGCTCTCATGGAAAAACTTTAAACTCTTTACCATATGGCACAATAGTTCCCTCATTTGAAAGCTTAAGCCTTAGAGGTCTCAAAAGTACAATAATTTTCAAGAAAAGATCACTAGATCACTTACTTGAATGGATGAGAGCTTGCTGAAATTTTGAGCTTCCAAAAACCCCTATTTGCTTGCTATTTTCGGTGGAGAAGGATGTGCAAAAAGATGGACATCATCTTTTCTTTATTCTAATATTAAACTCACAATTTAGTCCAACAACCACCACCAACTTTGACCAACGTGGTCAATCCTTGTCCCCCTTTGAAATCTATGGCCGGCCAAGCCAAATTTGGGGGGTCTAATTGCCCCTTAAAGACCCCAATAGTCCATCTATGATTATTTGGTACCTTTATCTTATAGAATGGAACTTTTGCACTTTATGCGATTTAGTCCCTTTTCACGATTAAACATGAAATCTCTAAAATTAAAGTACCAAATTTCTTATGCACATATACTATCATGCTCTAACTCATAATATAACATGGAAATAAATCTCTTAAATCTCGGATTAGTGATACTGAGATCACTATTTTGACTATCCCCTAAATCAGGCTATTACAATAAATTTCTCAAATTTTCAAATTGACCTCCTTTTATTGTTTGTGCTCCAATTTAGCCCGATTTTCTTTCTAACTCGAATCTCGGTGCTCCAACTATGTACTTGATAAAATTAACCAAAATCATGGACTCAATAGCAAAAATTACCAAAATTGGGTGTGTTAAACATACAAATTCAGCTTGTTATCAATTTTCCCTACTTAGTCAATGTTTGTCCTCAAGCATGATGTGTATTCCTATAGTAGAAATCATTCGATAATTATTTTCGAAATCAATTTTTCTTCCTCAACCAAGCTTAATATAAACAATTAGTTGAATAAAAATAAGTAATTGCTAGGTTCAACCAATAAGCATTTTATAAAATTTCTAACATTATGCAAAATTCAACTAATTCACTAAATTTAGGCTATATCAAACTTGTGAGACAATCGTACTCAATGAATTTTTCCACAAGTTTGAGATGTAGTCAAATCTTTTTACGCGAAATGAGATGAAAACCCAAGCACCTCACCCCAATTACTCAATTTGACATGTCCCCAATCAGTTTATTTCTTCTTTCTCAAGATAGTTTGATTAGCGAAGTGTTAAAAGTTTCGATTTTTCACTCAAATCTTTTTACGCAAAATGAGATGACAACCCAATCATCTCATATCGGCTACTCAATTTGGTCACATTTCCAAAATCTTCACTCATAACTAAGCAATTAATGGATTTTATTATTATTTATTATTATTTTTACTTAAATGAGACAGAGTACTTTTATTAGGCATGTTTAAAGAGCCAATAATTTTTATGAAATATTGACTTAGCCATAATATTTTCAACTTTACGAAATACTTATTAATCAAAGTAAGCAATAGTTATTCATGAATCACCCAATTATTTAAATAAACTAAGCATAGGAATTGGAAGTTCATTTTCGAGACGAATTAAGGAATTATCTTAGTATACGAATTAACACATGCATAGAAGAAATAGCATCACATGTCTTGCCTACTTAGCCCACATTGCCCTCAATGTGCAAATTAAAAGAATGGCAAAAGATAAGGGTAAAGTCTACTCTCCGTGTATATTTAATTTGGCAGAGGGCGGTGCAAATGCCTGCTTTGCAATATAACGATGATATTTAATATTTGAACCTTCATCATTATTCCTAAAAAGCAACACAATAAAATAGATTAAATAATAAACTTATTATTTTTTTATTTTCAACATAAACTAAATTGTATTCAAAATTAAATAAATTAAAATAAATATTTATGAGTCGCCTCTCAAAAAGCGCTTTTGTTTAACGTCGTTAGCTTGACGGCCTGAATGTTATTCGTTTGGTTCCTTCAGAATTAGTTCTTCCATCATGTGCAGTTGGAAGTTCTTGAAAAAGGTTTCAACCTTTTCCCATTGACCTTGAAGCACTTTCCGGATTCCTTGCTCTTAATTTCGACTACACCATGAGGAAACAATTGAGTAATAATGAAAGGACCTAGCCATTTGGTTTAAAGTTTACATGTAAAGATCCTCAATGTGGGATCATAAAACAACACTTTTTGTCCTATTGGAAATTATTTACAGGATATCTTTTGATCATGAAATATTTTAGTTTTGTCTTTATAAATTCAGGAATTTTCATATGCATCATGCCAAATTTCCTCAAACTCTTGAATGTGTAATTTCCAATATTCACCAGTATAATTTTTAATTATAGTCATGTCAGTTTTCTTAGGCACTATATGAACACTAGAGACATTCGTCATTGCACTGGGGCTCCCCATGTCCTTATAGATATTAAATTTAACCACTTTATCATCAAACTCCATAGTGAGTGTTTCACTTTGAACATCAATTTTTGTTCATGAAGTGCTTAAAAATGGTCTCTTGAGTAGAATATCGAAAGAATTTTTAGAGTTTTCATCCTCCATGTCGATAATGTAAAAATCTACAGGAAAAATTAGTTTATTACCTTGACAAGGACATATTCCAACACCCCTTCCGGATACACAACTAACCTATATGTCAATTGAATGATCACTCATGTTTCTTTCAAAGGACCTTTGTTTAGTAATTTAAAAATAAATAAAGGCATAATGTTAATAGATGCATCTAAATCACACATGGATTTCTTTATGCCATTATTACTTATTTTTCAAGATATAGAAAACATACATTGGTCCTTACACTTAGGCGGAATTTTATTGTGTAAAACCCCAGAGATGTTTTCTCCTACATTTACCCACTTGTTACCTTAAAGTTTTTTCTTCCCAATGCATCATTCCTTTAAGAATTTCACATAGCATGGAACCTATTCGATCTGATCGAGTAATGGGATATTAATTCCTACCTTTCGAAACGTCTCTAGGATTTCTTTCTCTTCTCACTCCCTTTTACATTAGGCAAGCCTTCCAGGAAATGGGGGTGGTACCACAAACGATTTTAGGATGTTGACTCCGTGGGAGCTTGTAACACCCCTCACTCGTATTCAACACCGAAATAGGGTTACAGAGCATTACCGAACATATCAGACATTTAAACATACATTTCTCATACAATTAGTCAATTCAAATACAATTCATTCACAACCAATCATATTGTCCCTAATACGAGCCTACGAGGCCCAAAACATGCATTCGGGGTGGTTCAAAACTAAACCAATAACTTTAGAAACTTTTAGATCACTTAGAAAAATTTTCCAAAAATAGGGGACACACGCCTATGTGGCTCGGCCATGTGTCTCACACGGCCAAAGACACGCCCGTGTCCCAGCCTATGTCCGACCCCGTGTAACTCTCTGACTTGGGTCACACAGCCAACACACACGCCTGTGTGCCCTAAAAATGCCCACACACGCCCGTGTACCAAGCCGTGTGCTAGGCCGTGCCAAACCTGTAGGGTATACTTACTTATGCCACACGGCCAAGTCATACGCCTGTGTGTGAGGCCATGTGGAGCATACTGACTTGGTTTATAATTCAATACCAGGGGACACACGGCCGCGTAACATAACTGTGTGTCACACACAGCTGAGACACATGCCCGTGTCGAAAAAAATAGGCTATTTACCAAGCCAT
Source organism: Gossypium rotundifolium (assembly GCA_025506655.1). NCBI lineage: Eukaryota > Viridiplantae > Streptophyta > Magnoliopsida > Malvales > Malvaceae > Gossypium > Gossypium rotundifolium. The sequence continues at coordinate 38,364,435 of CP106723.1, forward strand.
TTTGCCACCCAAATCCCACAAACCTACACCAAACCAAATCGCACAATTCATGGAATAAAAATAGGCATACAAACCAACTTAATCAAGCCTAAATCATGCCAACTCAATTCCATTATCCATAATATACACAGGTCATAAAATAGGCCAATCCATTTATACCAAATTCACATATACATTTCAACTAAGTAAACATTTCCAAACATGTATCATTATGCTCAAATTCACCAGCATATATCTTCTTATATTTTAACCATTTGACAACCACAATCCCTACTATCAATAACCATCACAAAACCAACCTCAATCACATAATATAAGCTATATGCACACATATATATACAAAACCAAATCAAACAAATTAAGCCAACTTTCATGGCTATATTTACAAACCAAACCACAGACATTTACAAGCCAATTCAAATGGCTAAATTCATCAACTTATATACCAAAATGACCTAAGTTCCTATACATGCCATATATTCCAAAAACATAGATTCAAAAGTACCAAAACGATAGCTTGATAGTGTAATGAAGTCTTCGGCGATCCCGAATCCGAGCTAGCTTTGAAATCACTATAAAACACGGTAAAATAAACAAAGTAAGCTTTATAGCTTAGTAAGCTCTTATGAAGTAAACTCAATGTAATCATAAATACACAATTCAACAAATTAACAAATTGAATGTATCAATATGTAGCTCATATTATCTAACAAACCTTTCGCATATTTAATCATAAGATTATATGCAAACTTTACAATTTCTTCGATTTAAAGCTTATACGGTTCATGTACATACCTGTACCTTCTCGTATCAATATCATACTTAACCACGTCTTTCATTTACCCGTTGAATCATTCAGAATACTATCAGATACTCGAGAAACTCGCACTGAAGTGCCACATACATAGCCAATGCTATCTCAATCTTATATAACTTATATGCTCACTCTCGAGCTATCAACGGGTCTCCTCACACAAGCTGTCAGTCAAGACGTAGCTACACGGTGCTGCTCTCACAAGCTGTCAAGTAACCACAACACATGCCAGTATACTCAGCCACTGGTAGGACATACAGGACCAGCACCCGGATCACATAATCACAAGAACCCTAATGACATGTCATTCGTACCTAATCTATTCCTAAAGTTCAACCGGGATTTCCAATGCCGAATTGTCATCGAATCATTGTCGAACATGTTTGTAGTCTCGTATTCATAGTTTATGAAATATCAAAACATTTAAAATACATTTATAATGAAACTTATTACATACGAACTTACCTCAGATGCAAAAACGACGAAATAGATCGATTAGTCGAGTACTTTGTTTTTCCCCCGATCTAGATCTGAATTTCGATTTTCTTGATCTATATTTAATCAAAATTAACTTATTCAATTATCTATCTATTCCATTTAGTCCAAAATTCACATTAAGGCACTTTTACACATTTGCCCCTAATGTTTCACATTTTTACAATTTAATCCTTATTTCACAAAATCACAAATTCATGAAATTCAATACCAACCCATGCTAGCCGAATTTTCCTAGTACACATATCAGCCTATAATTTTCATTTACTTCACAATTTATGCACAAACTTTTCACATTTCACAATTTAATCCCTAATTTGTATTTTCACTAAAAATCACTTTACAAGTGTTGTTTATCTAACAACAAGCATGCATTTTATACCATTAAACATCAAAACACATCAACATTCATCAATGGAAAAACTCTAAACATTTAAAAATTTTCAAATTAGTCCCTGGGCTAGCTAGACTAAGCTGCAACGATCTCAAAAACATAGAAATTAATTAAAACGGGACAAAATTAAACTTACATGCACTAGGAGAAGTGACCGAATGCTTCAAGCTATTCTTATGGCTTTTACAAGCCCTAAATTTGGCTAGGAAGAAGATAAATGAATAAAATTGGCCTTTTGTTTTATTTATTTATCATATTACCTTATTTAACTTTTAATTAAACCATTGAAAATACAAATATGATGTCCATATATTTCCATTCATGCTATTAATGGTCTAATTACAACATAAAGACCTATACTTTAAGAACCATAGCTAATAAACACCTTTAACTTATAGAACTCAGGTTTTATGCTTTAGCGATTTAGTCTTTTTTATCAAATTAAACATTCAAACGATAAAATTTCTTAACGAAATTTTCACACCATCATATTATCATGCTGTAGATATTAAAATAATAATAAATTAATTATTTTGACTTTAAATTTGTGGTGTCAAAACCACTGTTCTAATTTGACTAAAAATAAGTTGTTACAACTCTCCCCCCTTAGGGATTTTCGTCCCCGAAAATCTTACCAGTGATTAGGTTAAGGAACTGTTTTCTCATAGCTTCCTTGAGCTCCCACGTGGCTTCTTTGACACCATGCCATTGCCAAAGTACTTTCACTAAAGCTATGCTTTTATTTCTGAACTGTTTAACCTCTCGAGCTAAAATTATGATCAGTTCTTCGTTGTATGTCATATCAGGTTGAATCTCAATCTCTACCGGAGAAATTACGTGTGATGGATTTGATCTATAACGACGCAGCATCGACACATGAAACACATTGTGGATCTTTTCTAACTCTGACGGTAAAGCTAACAGATATGCCACTGGCCATATTTGTTCAATAATCTCATACAACCCGATGAAGGGCGAACTCAATTTGCCTTTGCAACCAAATCGAAGAATTTTCTTCCACAGAGATACTTTCAAAAATAATTTATCACCGATCTAAAATTCAATGTCTTTATGTTTTAAATCCGCATATGATTTCTATCAATCTGAAGCTACTTTCAAACTGTCGCGAATTACTTTCACTTTCTCTTCAGTCTCGCAGATCAAATCAACCTCGTGAATCTTAATCTCACTCAACTCGGTCCAATATAATGGAGTTCGGCATTTGCGACCATACAAAGCTTCATACGGTGCCATCTTTATGCTCGATTGGAAGCTGTTGTTATACGCGAATTCAACCAATGGCAAATATTTCTCCCAGTTGCCTTCAAATTATAAAACAAAACAACGAAGCATATTTTCGAGAATCTGTATTTCCCTCTCAGACTGACCGTCAGTTTGTAGATAAAATACGGTGCTAAAGCTCAACCTAGTACCCAAAGCTTCTTGCAATTTCTTCTAAAATCACGATGTAAACCTCGGATCTCTATCTGAAATAATCGAAACCAGTACCCCGTGCAATCTAAGGATCTTTGAAATATACAATTTAGCCAATTTATCAAGCGAATAGTCTGTACGTACCGGAATGAAATGTGTTGATTTCGTCAATCGATCAACGAAAACCCAAATAGCATCTTTCTTTTTCGGAGACAGAGGCAAACCCGATACGAAATACATTGTGATTCTATCCCATTTCCACTTGGTTATCATTACTGGTTGTAGCAATCCCGAAGGCACTTGATGTTTTGCTTTAACTTGGTGACAAACCAAACATCTTGATACAAACTCTGAAATGTCTTGTTTCATGCCTGACCACCAGTACAATTGTTTCAAATCATCGTACATTATGGTACTCCCTGGGTGAACAGATAAACAACTACTATGTTCTTCGCGTAGAATTTTCTAAATAAGCTCAGAATTCTTTGGTACGCAAATTTTGCCTTGGAACATTAAACAACCGTCGGATCCGATTTGAAAGTCTGAATCACTAGTCTACTCACATTGCAATCTTTTAGCTTGTAACTTGTTATCAAACTTCTGAGCTTCACAAATTTGCTGAAGAAATACCGGTTTAGCTTTCAACTCCGCCAGAATTGAACCATTATCAGATAAGGTTAACTGAGTATTCATCGTTCTCAAAGCAAATAATGATTTTCTACTCAGAGCATCCACGACTACATTCGCTTTCCCCGAATGATAATCAATCACTAACTCAAAGTCTTTTAGCAACTAGAGCCATCTTCGTTGTCTCAAATTTAGATATTTTTGGGTCATTATATATTTCAAACTCTTGTGATCAGTAAAGATATGGCACTTTTCACCGTACAAATGATGTCACCAAATTTTCAATGCAAATACAATAGCGGCCAACTCTAAATCATACGCCGGATAATTCTTTTCATGTGGCTTTAACTATTTGGAGGCATAAGCTATCACTTTACCGTCTTGCATGAAATCTCAACCCAAACCATTCAATGACACGTCGCTGTGAATCAAAAACTCTTTACCCGACTCAATTTGAACCAACACTAGTGCCTCAGTTAACAATACTTTCAATTGTTCAAAACTCTGTTGACATTTCTCTGACCACTCATATTTCACATTTTTTTGTAGCAATCTTGTCATTGGTGTAGCAATCATCGAGAATCCTTTAACAAAACGTCAATAATAACTAGCTAACCTCAGAAAGCTTCTAACATCGGATACATTTCTAGGTGGTTTCCAATCAAAAATTGCTGAAATCTTGCTTGGATCAACTCGTATACCTTTCCGCTGAAACAATGTGTCCCAGAAATCTAACCCCTCGGAGTAAAAACTCGCATTTACTAAATTTGGTAAACAATTGCTTATCTCTCAAGGTTTGTAGCACAATCATTAAATGCTCGGCATACTTAGACTCATCTCGAGAATAGATCAGAATGTGGTCAATGGATACAACAACGAATCTGTCTAAATACAGTCTAAAAATATGATTTATTAAATCCATAAAAACTGCAGGAGCATTAGTCAATCCGAAAAGCATAACAAGAAATTCATAATGTTCGTACCTTGTTCTGAACGTAGTTTTTGGCATATTCAAATCTTTAACTCGCAACTGATAATAGCCTGATCTCAAATCAATCTTTGAAAACACTGTTGCCCCTTTCAACTGATCAAACAAATCATCTATTTGAGGCAGTGGATACTTGTTCTTTATCGTAACCTTGTTGAGTTGTCAATAATGAATACACATTCTCACTGATCCGTCTTTCTTCTTTACAAACAATATTGGTGCACCCTAGGGCGAAAACCTTATTCGTGCAAAACCTCTATCCTTTAATTCTTGCAACTGAGTTTTCAACTCTTTTAACTATGTCAGAGCCATTCTATACGGAGCTATAGATATCGGTGATGTTTCCAGTACCAACTCAATAGCAAACTTGACCTCTCTGATTACTTGTAACCCCGGCAACTCTTCTGGAAACACATCCGGATACTCGTAAACTATTGGCACAAATTCAATTTTCAATTCAAACTGTAACACCCCAAACCAGGCCTAGACGTTATGGCCAAATCTGGCGGTATCACATTGAAGTGTTTTTCGAAACATAGTTTATTTGGAAAATCCATTCTATTATTAAATCTCGTTTATGCTCTTAATGGAAAACTTTAGGGTATCTCATTCTTTTAAAACTCAAGTTGTTTTTAGTAGTTTGACGATCATATTTAAAACAATGGTTTGATGCGGAAGCTTTTATCGAATGTTACGAAAACATGGTGTTTTGAAAAACATTTATCTTTTGAAAATCCGCGTCTGACTTCTTTCAGATATGAATTAAATAAGTAAAATCCCAAATTAAAAGTTAAAATTTAAAGAGGCCGTATTACATAATAAAAACCCAAATTAAATTTATTGGAAATAAAACTCAAATATAAAAGCAGGTGCGATTGTGTGGCCACCTCCGAATCCCTCGCAGCACTAACCCGCCTAAGACTAAGGATTACTTGTACAGATAAACAGAGGGGTGAGTTTACGGAAACTCAGTGTGCAACCCCATGTAAGTAAATAGCCAATCATGCCTTATGCAAGTATAGACTGGGCCTAAGCCCAAATCAATAACAATTTAGTTTAGTTGGGCCTTAGCCCATTATAGTATCAGTATCACTGTGGGCCTTAGCCCGTTTCAGTAACAGTATCAGTGTGGGCCTTAGCCCATAACAGTATCAGTAAGGGCCTTAGCCCAGAACAGTATCATTGTAGGCCTTAGCCCATAACAGTATCAGTAACAGTTTAAGCATGCAATCAGAAGTCCTACCCATCCAGCCTCTATATTCTACTCCGTCCAGCCCATCACTCCATGTGGGGATAAAATCACCCACCCATCCTTACACTCCAAAAATTAGCACCGGTTGCGGCATTAAACAGTATTTGCACAGAGCTACCAGTACAGTACACTTCTTCCAATCATAATATCCTATCCCCATGCAACATATCACACATGGATGCAACATATATATATCATGGCATGCTCATATACAGTCATACATAACATACGGCATACAGTCGATTAATATCATAGAGCATAATAGTCATTTTACCATAGGGGCATAGCAATCATTTTACCATAGGCGCATAACAATTATTTTATCAGTTTGGGGTCTAGATGTACTTACCGACCCATCAGTAGGTCTACAGTCATCTCGGGTGACCCATGCAACCTTAACAGTCAAACAGTAAAAATGGGCCCAATGCCCATAGTGCGGGCCCACACGCTGTGTGGCCCACATAGCCCAGAAATGCCCTCGGCCATGTAATTTACATAGCTTGGCCCAATATTCTCCACACGCTCTTGTGGTTTGCCGTGTGGGCCCACAAGCTCGTTGGGCCCACACGGCCTTTTTCGACCCAACATGGTCCAAAATGGCCTAAGACTATGAAATCACTCATGGTGGCCCCAATAATCTAATGCCCATGTTTTAGGCTTTCGGTTTATAACACGAGCGAATGCATGCTCGTGTAACATCAATTGTCATACTTTTTTTGACTTTTTTCGGTTTACGATTTGGGCAGTGTTTACAAACCTGGTTTCAATTCATCACGAACAATAGCTCAAGCACTCACCAACCTACATTTGGTCAATCAAACACCACCATTAGTCCTACTTTACGGCTAACACGAAACCCGAAATCAATAGTCCATTCATAGAATAGAGTAGCGTTACCTACAATCGAACCACTGTGATTCCCACGAATCTTAGCCTCTAGCGATTGATTAGGAGCTCCTTGAATCCTTTCTTAATTGCCATACAATTGTTATCAGTTATCACTTAAAGTAGAAGAAGAAAGGGAATGATGATTCATTTATAGAACTTATCGAAAGAAAGCAAGAGAACCGAATAGTGGAAGGATTCAGCACTAGCACAGCCCATCACCCTCGATTTAAAGCTGTCAAGAATAGTTAAACAGACCTCACTTTAGTAGCCCAAAAGTCGAAACTTCAAGTGCCATACTCACTTACCAAAAAGAAAGGAGCAAAGTCAATCGATAGAGGAGGAAGAATGGTTTCAGCAATGATCAGAACTAGAAATCGATAGCATAGCACTTGAGGGAGAGAAATAAGAGAATCGGTTTAGGGAAAAAGAGGGAAAAGAAATCGAAGGAGGCAAAAATGTATATTCGACCACTAGAGGAAATACTTGAGAAAAAAATAAGAAAAGGCAAAAGAGGGAAGCAATATTCGGCCAACACAGAGAAAGAAGAGAAACGAGAAAGATGAGAAGAAAAGAAAAGTGTATTCGACCAAAGAGAGGTTGCCAACAGAGAAACAGAGAGGAATATCCCAAAACTGCTACCACATTCGGTGAAGGAGAGAAAACAATACAAAACCGAAAGTGAGGCAGACTAAAAGAGGGGCACCACTCTGGTCGAAATTCTTGAGTGCCCACAGTCCCAATTCGGCACAACTCTCCCTCTCCCCTCACCCCTTGATTTCCTCCTAAAATCCCTCCTAAAACCTCTCCGTCTGATCACACCTGCCCTCAACCACTCAATTTGAATTCTTCTCAACCACTTCAGTGTTTCAGTCAAACTACAACACCTCCCACAACACAGTAGCAAAATAAATTTTCCCTTGCTTTCAGCAAGATTCGAACCTTAGACCACTAGCATGGTAACACGCGACTTACCCCCTACACCGATAAGCTCCTTATGTCATGCTTTACCCACAATTATTTAAAAGCCTACTAACTAAAGGCAAGAGTTTTAATCCCTAAAAACCAAAATTTTGCACAAGCCCAGGCTTGAACCTAGGACTTCTCAGACACTCCCAAACACACCCAAATCACTTAGCCACTGAAGCAGACATGTATTTATGCTACAAACACACAAAAATAATTACCTAGATTTTTGAAGCGTTACACAGACACTATTGTATCCAGCACATACGCAAAGTAAGCTTCGCAACCTTTTTTCACATATTTCTGAGTAGACATCAATGAAATCACAACTGGCAATCAACTTAATTCATCTGATTCAATTCAAAGAATTTCATTGTTCTGACATTTCAATTCAATATTCTTCCGTCTACAATTTACAATAGTATCATGCAACGTCAACCAATCCATACCCAGAATTACATCGAATTCATCAAAAGGTAGTAGCATCAAATTAGTGAAAAAATAGTAACCCCAAATCATTAAAGGACAGTTCTTGCAAACTTTATCAACTAGAACATACTTGCCTAAGGGGTTCGATACTTTAATCACAAACTCAGTATACTCAACAGGAAAACTCTTATTAGACACCAAATTCATACAAATATACAAATGAGTTGATCCAAGATCAATCAAGGCAATCACATTAGTTTCATAAAGAGAGAATGTATCGGTAATAATATCTGGTGATGATGCATCTTCGTGGGCACGAATAGCGTAAGCTCTAGCAGGCACTTTGGCCTTGGATCTCATAGCGGAGTCTTTAGTCGTTCCTCTACTACTAGTCATATTCCCCACATTTCTAGGTGGCCTCCCCCTAGTAGCTGGGTTGCTCGGTCTTGCACTCTGATATTTGTCATTCACGAATAACACAGGACAATCCCGAATAAAATGATCTAGCGAACCATATTTGAAACAAGCCAGGTCTTTCATTCTACATTCACCAGGATGTCATCTTCCGCATCATTGACATTTAGGTCAATAGTTGCTCACACTGCCAACACTCGCTACTGATGTACCTTGAGCTTTAGGACTTAAGTATTGTTTTACACGATCTCTGTTTGAATATCCCACTGAAGCATTTGAGCGACTATACAAACCTCGTGATTTCTTTAATGAGGATTAATATGGTTTGTTCATCGATCTCTTCCTCGAATCTTTAGCCTTGAAGTCAGCTTTTCTCTTTTTTTTGCCAAGTTCTTTGGCTTTGCAAGCTTGGTCAACTAAAACAACAAATTCTTTCAATTCTATAATCCTAACTAATTGTCTGATGTCTTCTTTTAACTCATCTTCAAATCTTTTACACATTATGGCCTCAGTTGAAACACATTCCTGAGCATATTTACTAAGTCTCACGAATATCGCTCATACTCTATCACAGACATACAGCCCTATTTCAACTCTAGAAACTCTTTTCATTTTTTGTCAACGAACCGTTGACTGATATACTTCTTCTTGAACTCAGCTTGAAAGAATTCCCAGGTAACTCTTTCTCTCGGTACCACAGACACTAAGGTATTCCACCACTGATACGCTGTGTCCCTCAGAAGTGATACAACACATTTTAAACACTCTGTCGATGTGCATGAAAGTTTATCAAACACCCGAATTGTATTTTCAAGCCAAAACTCATCTCTCTCAGGATCGTTGTCAACATTAGCTCTAAAATATGCGGCTCCGTGTTTTCAAATCTTATCAACTGGCGGCTTATTCAATCGTAAAAATGCTACACCTTGAGGGGCTACGAGAATCGATTGAGGATTAGGTGGGTTGGAGGTTGTTGAGCAGCCGAACTTGTTCAAACAAATTTTGTGAATCACACGTTCATCATTTGGAAGAAAACTTCTTTAGCCTCTCCTCCCTGGCTACCTGATACGAGTCTAGACTCAAATTACGCTACCCCGTGAACGGAGGCAGGTTCATTACTTTCAACATTATCAGCTACAGCTTGATTGGGATCTATTTACTATATCAAAACACAGTTTAAATTATCAGGAGTCATCACACTATCATAGGTTATATATGGCATGTATAGCTAAACTCTCACATAGCTACGTGATTTCGATAATCGACTAAACCGTAGCTCTGAGACTAACAAATGTAACACCCCTCACCCTATTCAACACTGAAATAGGGTTACAAAGTATTACTGAATATATCAAATATTTAAACATACATTTCTCATACAATTAGTCAATTCAAATACAATTCATTCACAACCAATCATATTGTCCCTAATACGAGCCTACGAGGCCCAAAACATGCATTCGAGGTGGTTCGCGACTAAACCGATAACTTTAGAAACTTTAGATTACTTAGAAAATTTTCCAAAAATAGGGGACACAAGCCCATGTGGCCCGGCCGTGTGTCTCACACGGCCAAAGACACACCCGTCTCGCAGGCCATGTGGACATTCGACATAGGAGCACATGGCCGTGTCCCAGCCCGTGTCTGACCCTATAAAACTCTCTCACTTAGGTCACATGGCCAACACACACACACCATGTGGCTAGCCCATGTGCCCTAAAAATGGCCACACAGGCCCGTGTACCAGGCTGTGTGCTAGGCCATGCCAAACCTATAGGGTATACTAACTTATGACACATGGCCAAGTCATAAGCCCGTGTGTGAGGTCGTGTGGAGCATACTAATTTGGTTTATAATTCAAAACCAAGGGGCACACGGTCCTGTAACATAACCATGTGTCACACACGGCTGAGAAACACACTCATGTCTCTGCCCGTGTGGACAAAAATAGGCTATTTACCAAGCCATTTTGCCACCCAAATTGCATAAACCTACGCCAAACCAAATTGCACAATTCATGGCATAAAAATAGGCATACAAACAAACTAAATCAAGCCTAAATCATGCCAACTCAATTCCATTATCCACAATACACACAAGTCATAAAATAGGTCAATCCATTTATACCAAATTCACATATACATTTCAACTAAGTAAACATTTCCAAACATGTATCATTATGCTCAAATTCACAAGCATATATCTTCTCATATTTCAACCATTTGACAACCACAATACCTACTATCAATAACCATCACAAAACAAACCTCAATCACATAATATAAGCCATATGCACACATATATATACACAACCAAACCAAACAAATTAAGCCAACTTTCATGGCTATATATACAAACCAAACCATAGACATTTACAAGCCAATTCAAATGGCTCATCAACTTATATACCAAAATGACCCAAGTTCCTATACATGCCATATATTCCAAAAACATAGATTCAGAAGTACCAAAACGATAGCTTGATAGTGTGATGAAGTCTCTGATGATCTCGAATCCGAGCTAGCTTTGAAATCACTATAAACACTATAAAATAAACAAAGTAAGCTCTATAGCTTAGTAAGCTCGTATGAAGTAAACTCAATGTAATCATAAATACACAATTCAACAAATTGAATATTTCAATATGTAGCTCATATTATCTAACAAACCTTTCGCATATTTAATCATAATATTATATGAAAAAATCACAATTTCTTCGATTTAAAGCTTATACGATTAATCTACATACCTGTACCATCTCGTATCAATCTCATACTCAACCACATCTTTCATTTACCCGTTAAACCATTCAGAATACTGCCGGATACTCAGGAAACTCGCACTGAAGTGCCACATACATAGCCAATGCTATCTCAATCTCATATCACATATATGCTTGCTCTCAAGCTATCAACGGGTCTGCTCACACAAGTTGTCAGTCAAGAGTAGCTACACGGTGCTGCTCACACAAGCTGTCAAGTAACCGTAACACATGCCAAGAGACTCAACCCGGTAGGACGTCTGAGACCGATGCAGGATCACATAATCACAATAACCCCTAATGACATGTCATTTGTATCCTAATATATTCCTAAGTTTTAACCGGGATTTCTAATGCCAAATCGTCGTCGAATCATTTTTGAACATGTCCGTAGTCTAGTATTCGCAGTTTATGTGATAGCAAAGCATTTAAAATACATCTATAACTAAACATATTAAATACGAACTTACCTCAGACGCAAAAATAGCAAAATAGGTTGATTAGTCAAGTACTTTATTTTTCCCCTGATCTAGATCTAAATTTCTTTTTTTATCTATATTTAATCAAAATTAACTTATTTAATTATATCTCTATTCAATTTAGTCCAAAATTCACATTAAGGTACTTTTACACATTTTTCCCTAATGTTTCACATTTTTACAATTTAGTCCTTATTTCATAAAATCACAAATTAAAGAAATTCAATACCAACCCATGCTAGTCGAATTTTCCTAGTACACATATCAGCCAATAATTTTCATTTATTTCATAATTTACCCACAAACTTTTCACATTTCACAATTTAATCCCTAATTTGCATTTTCACTAAAAATAACTTTACAAATGTTGTTTATCTAACAACAAGCATGCATTTTCTAATATTAAACATCAAAATACATCAATATTCATCAATGGAAAAACTCTAAACCTTTAACAATTTTGCAAATTAGTCCCTGAGCTAGCTAGACTAAGCTGCAATGATCTCAAAAACATAGAAATCAATTAAAACGGGACAAAATTGAACTTGCATGCACTAGGAGAAGTGACCCAATGGTTCAAGCTATTCTCATGGCTTTCTAAGCCCTAAATTTGACCAGGAAGAAGATGAATGAATAAAATTGGCCTTTTTGTTTTATTTATTTATCATTTATTAATCTATTTACTTATTTAACCTTTAATTAAACCATGAAAATACAAATATGATGTCCATATATGTCCATTCATGCTATTAATGGTCTAATTACAACATAAAGACCTATACTTTAAGAACCATAGCTAATAAACACCTTTAACTTATAGAACTCAAGTTTTATTCTTTACGCGATTTAGTCCTTTTTATCGAATTAAACATTCAAACGATAAAATCTCTTAACGAAATTTTCACACCATCATATTATCATGCTGTAGATATTAAAATAATAATAAATTAATTATTTTTATTTTAGATTTGTGTTCCCAAAATCACTATTTCGATTTGACTCAAAACGGGCTATTACAGAGCTGCTGGTTCATGTTTCTATTTTTCTCATTTAGTCTCGTGATCATGACTCGTGCCAGGTACTAGTTCCAAAATCTTTCCATCTTTTACAGTCATAACACTCGTATTTTATCGTTAGTTTGACTCAGTTCAATAGGATTATAATAACTTACTCAATTTCTTACCAATTTTCGATCCCTGTAGAGACGATACTTACTTATCACTTTATTACTTGAATGACGTGTACACTTGCATAATTGCATTAGTTATTTACATGCAACACATAGTGGACAATTTATGTGTCAATATTGTGGTGTCTCATGGTATACCAAGCCCAGGTGTTACAAGATTTTGAAAGATATTAGGAGAAAGTAGTTAATTGCATTATCAATTCTAACTCAAGTTCCAACTGACAGAAGGGAAAACTATAAACTTGTTTGGAAAATGAAAAATCAAAGGTGTGCCTGGTTTGCACACCAATACCTAAAATACTTGCATTGAGCACATTTGGTGGTTTGATAGAGTATGTTCGAAGCATATGATTGGAATTAAAAGTTACCTACAAGAATTCCAAGAAAACCATAAAGTTGGGCAACCTTTGTTGATGGAAATAAAATAGGGAATTCTTGGTAAGGGCGCGCTTAATGTAAAAGGTACACTAGAGCTCCAAATATTTGTTTCTAGTTGAAGGTTTAAAAGCTAACTTAATCAACATAAGTAAACTTTGTGATCAAGATATGTTGATGAACTTTACAAAGGACAGATGCAATGTGACTAACAAATCTAACGAGTTGATCATGGAGGGAGTTGAGAATTTTGATAACTACTACAGATTGGTAGAACCACTTGTTGGGAAAATCTGATTATGAAAATAGTTTACTGTTACAACAGAAGTTTAAAAAATTTTAAAACTGATCCGATTTGTGATATTTATAGCAATAAACTTTTTCCCAAAAAGAACATATGCTTTGTGCGAGACGGATTTGAATTGTTCTCGACTTTCAATTGAACAACCTTCTTCATTATCCTCGTACCTCGAATTGTGCCAGTGTAGGCTTGAGCAACACGAACCAAACACAAAACAAAAAATAATTTAATTACTTTCAGTAGGAAATTTATTCTCTCAATAGTAACTAGTAGAAATTGTAATTCCCAGAAAATAGAATCTATTCTAAGAAAATAAATTCCCACTAATTTCTACCAAAATAACAATATATAAAACTTGTGTGTCTCAATAGCTCTACTAGTGACATCTATTTAAAATAATTTTCCAATTAAATAATTTTCTCGATCCAATTCTAATTCCATTAAAATCATAATAATTTTACCGTAAAAGAATCAATGATGAAATATATTTAATTTTATTATTCAATGGGTTCATAATGAAAAATTAATTTAATTCTATTTTGTAAATTCAATTATTTAATTATAATGCATTAAATAATAATTCAAAACCTTAAATTAATTATCAAGTCATTTCTATACTCAGCGAGAAAACACATTCATTTGTGAATGTAACCATCTAACTTCATCATTTTCATTCAATTCTGGTTCCAATGTGCTAGCGAATGGACTAATTGTGTTGGAAAAAGTCCGATTTGAAAACGGTTTTCTTACATAGCAGAAAAATAAGAATTTGAAAACCAAGCGGATTTGTGATATTTATAACAATAAACTTTTCTCGAAATATAACTGTGCTTTGAGCGAGATGGATCCTTGACATTCTCGGCTTCAACTGAATGGTCTTTTCCTCTATTCTCGTACCACGAATCACTTCTTGTGTGGCCTCAAACAATTTCAAATTAAATGCAGAACCATAAATAATTTTCTTACTTTCAATAGGAAAGTAAATCTCTTTCTTATATAAACCGGTAGAATTGTTATTCTCGGAAAATAGAATGTATACTTAGAAATAAATTCTGACTATTTTCGGGCAAAATAACAATATGTCAAAAGTTGTGTATAACTTGTTGTATTTAACCATACTGGTGTCATCTAATTATAGGGAATGGAAGGGAAAACTAAGTTGAATTAGTAGAACATAAATAAAACTTATTCAATAGAAAAAAAAAACTCATCCCCTAGTTGAACTAGGAGAGCCGGGCGGCTACTAGGGTGTGCCTCCCCTCATATGTATTATTATGGGGATTCAGACCTCTCCTGTATTTGGTCCAATTATATGTGCTTCATGAACTAATAATTCAATACTATAATTTAATTCAACCCAATACATGTTTTTCTATTTCCCAAAATAAATATTATTTATCAAATTAATTTTAATTAATTAATTTTCCAATTATATAATTTTCTCAATCTAATTTTAATTCCGTTAAAATCAAGACAACTTTACCGTAAAAGAATTTATGAGAAAATATATTTAATTTCTACATTCAATGGATTTCATAATGACCAACTAATTAAATTCCATATTCGATGTTTGTTTGAATTATAGGTTGTTTAAATTTTATCACTTAGTTATTGAATCCATGGTTATTGAAACGATATAGTATAATAAGTATAAAAACCTTACAAGTATGTACCTAAAAATGAAAATTAATGAGCAAACAAAAGCATTATGAGGGTTAAAAGCAAAGTGTGTGATAAAAGCATAGAACAGTTAAAAGCCAAGGGAGTGAAGAGTGAATAAATTGAAATAAATAAATAAAGTTTGAGAAAATATCACTCATATTGGTGCAAATACTTGTGAATTGCTTATACTTGTAAATACTATATTAGAGTTCAAAGCATGGATGAAAGAAACTTAGTGAGTAGAATATGGACGACCTATGTTCTTCAACCATAAATGTTATACTCGTGTGTATGTTTTAATGGAATTATATGTTTAGTTTTCTTTAACTTGTTTACTTTGTAACTTATTGAACTAGCACATTTGAAGTGAAAATCATGAATTGTATAGGCATCTAGCTAGAATAACTTGTTTAGCATGTTTCCCTATCTCAGATGTTCCGAAACCAAACTCGTGTATGATGCATGCTCAAGTGCATTGTTGTTTTGTGTGTTTTCTTTTTCTTTGCCATTTATTTTTGTCTTGTTTGCTTGAGGACAAGCAACGAGTTAAGTGTGAGGGAATAAATTAAACTCTTTTCAGCACTTAACGAGCTTGTTTTTAGGCCATTTTATGTTATTTTAATTTATTTTTTGTTTTAGTAACTTTGATTTAATTACTAGCAAAATAAGTGTTTTTACGCATAATTTAGCTTTAGCTGACCTAATGGGCCGATACGAGCCTAAAGAAGTTTTAACGAGCTTAATCTAGTGGTAGGACACTTATTTTTAGGCCTACGAGCATCAAGAATGAAATTGGGTCGCAACACGAGCTTCTGGGGTATCAACATAGCAAAATGAATTCCAAAATTCATATTTGAAGCTGTGTGTCGTGACACATCTATCACGATGGCCGAAAATTATTCAAGGGTGTTTTTGTCCTCGCAATCATATGTATCAAATTTTAGGCTTGTATTTGACCTAATTAGGGAAGCTAATTATGGCTATAAATAGCAAGGCTTAGGCTGAGCTATGGGAGGCGAGTAAGGAGGGCATTAGTTTGGATTAGACATTAAATTTAGTTTTTAATTAGGTTTTTATTTCAATTTTAAAATAGTTCATTTTCTTGTTTCAAATTTGGATTTAAATTGATTACAAGCCTTCGTTATTTTTTTATTCAGTATTTTTCTTTTGTTTTTCTCTTGCAATCATCGATATTTCACTAGTTGTGAAAGGAATTTTCACAACTGAGCCCATCCAGCATCTCAAACGGATCGATTTCTATTCTCCTCTAGTTTTAATTTGTGTGTTTTGTATGATTAAATTATTTCTAGGGAAAATGGTATTTATATTCATGAGTAGCTAATTCCACTACAATAAAATAGGTTTTTAGCGGCGTTTTTTGGCCCTATAGCTGCATTTATAAGCGCTATCAAAGCGCCTCAAAAAACACCGCTTTAGATAGGGCTGCTAAAATTTGAGGCATTTATGTGGTAAAATGCCGCAAGAGAGTCCAGCACATAGTAGTGTTTGTAGCTAGAAGCCCTGCAAAAGATCATGTTCTTTAGCGGTTTAGCAGCGTTTGTAGTAAAAGCGCAGCTAAAGATCATGTTCTATAGCGGCGTTTGTGGGAAAACACCACTAACATTAACAGATTTTATCAACCCATTTTATTTCATACAAATCCAGAATTTTCAACATATTTTCCTATAACTTCAAATCCAACAACAAACTTCAAATCTAAATGATACTATCACGAAAGAAATATGTATATGATCTAAATTAATAACAGAAATAACAAAATATATTCAAAAGTTATATTGTTAAGATATTCTCACAATAAGAAAACAAAAGTCTAAGATGGCGAATTCTACGATTGATTCTGCTAAAACATATTCATCATATTTTGAAGTTGTCACTGAAGTTTGTCATATTTTCTTGTTGCCTCTGCTGCCCTTACTGTTGTCTCTGCTTTCCTCGTTACTGCTTCCAATTTAAATTGCAGCTGGAGTTCATCATATTTTCTTTTAGCCTCTACTTATCTTGATGTTGCCTCCACTTTAAGTTGAGCAATTTGCTCAACTATGCTCGCTTGCATCTGAGCCATCTGGGCTCTTAACCTCTGAACTTCAGCTTGAGCCTGATTCGCCTAAGGCATGTATTGCTGCGAGCTAGATCCAGAATATTGGGTTAGGCTAACAAAAGATCCTTGAAATCAAACCCGACCATACCTTTCAGGACCCAAAACTTCAATAATAACTCGGTTATCAATGTCGTCCAGATTAACAGAACTATTACTTGAAGCCGTAGCTTCATACTTCACCCTTTTATCCTTTAATTTCTCCTAATAAATCAATTAAGGAGTTAGAAACAAAATATATAATCAAGCAAATGCAACATAACTTGGCATCATTTTCATTACAAACGACGAATTAAACCATTATAATTAAACAAGATAAATATTTAAAATGATTCAAATTTTATTAAGTAAATGTACCATAATTTCTGCAGCTTCAGTAGCCATAGGAGATCCATCTTTCTTTCTATGTGTAATGTCAAAAAGCTAAAGGCGTCTAACTTTTTGACCAGACAACAGTTCCTACAATATAGTAGGAAAAATATTATTTGGTAGAAAGTAATTAATATTTGACGTAATTAATAAATTCAAAATAACTCGTCATCGGCTACACAAGCAAAACTTTTTGACCCAACTGTGTGCATGAATTTTTGTTTTTGTCTACTTGTAGCTCCAACTCACTCATGATCCTACATTATGAAATTATTATTACATATATAGTAAATACTATAAACTGAAATAATTATAAGAGTTTGGAAGTACGTAATACCTCTCCTTTCTTTGAATTCCAAAATCTAACTGCATCTTCCCATTGGTACCTCAGCATTCCTGGCGGGACATTTCGCAATTTCTCTTTGAGGCTTATATTTTTTTTAAAATATTTCCTTTTTTAAAGTACTTTTATGGTCTCTCCATTTCTTTGCTAATATTTTCTTCACATAATTATCCGAGACCTTTAAAGCAAATCTATCATGCAAATAACACAAGTTTAGAATGTAAATATAAATGAAAATTAAACCAAAGTATTATAAATTACATTCATATTATTACCTTAATATTATCCAGAGCATGATTTTTGTTACTATCAGTCATATGATGCCATGACTCGTAGTTGATTGGCAACAAATTGACATTTCGTGCTATAATGCCCAAGTATCATGCTAAATGTCAAGCTTCTGATCCAATAGGCTGACTATGACTGTTTCTAGATACTTTGAGACACTCCACAAAATTTAGATTGTATAAATCCTTTAATAGCTTACGTCCTCAAGTTTTGCACCTCGCGCCATTTTAGCTAAAAAAATTGTATATGATAATATAAGAATTTGAAACAAAAATCAATAATAAAAGCCAACATGCATGTAAATTAAAGTTAACATTACTTTGAATTTCTACAGGTTCGTCAATTGTATTCGGAACATTCGAAGATCCAATAGCAGACTGTTGATCACTATTTGTTTCTTCCGAAGCCCTATGATATGCAAAACCAATATGTACCTAACCCCAGTCCAACTAACAAACCACCCGTACCAACCAACACACCTGTGGGGACTAAGTATTCAACCAACCTTGTAGAGTTTGATCCCAACTCTACCTCTTGCTCTCCCAAGACACAAAATAAAAGCCTCCAATTACAATCTGTGGGATTGGAACCCCATCTCTTGATGCCTTCCAAATGACGCTACAGCCACCTTGCCACATGCTCAACTTGTGTTAGTAAAACGCACTCAAATTACTTAAGCCCTACAACTGCCAACCCTCTTCAATTTAGGGTCAAAAATCAAAAATTTTCCAAGGCTCAAACTCGAACCTAGGCCTCCTTAAAACCCCCAAATACCCTCTATTATCTAGCTGAGTGAGCACAACATACAATTAAGCAAAAATTACAACCCCTTACTTTTGGGTCATTACAACTCTACCCCCTTAAAAAAATTTCGGCCTCAAAATTTACCTGGCTAAAAGAGATGAGAGTATTGTTGACACATCGCCTCTTCAGACTCCCACGTGGCTTCTTCTAAATTGTGATTACGCCAAAGCACCTTGACTAATGGAATAGATTTTTTCCTCAGTACCTTAACATCACGATCCAGTATCTGCACCGGTTCTTCCTCAAACGTCAAATCAGGTCTTACCTCGATCTCCTCTACCGGCACTATACGGGAGGGATCAGAATGGTATCGCCTCAGCATAGGGACGTGAAACACGTTATGTATATGATCTAACTCAAGAGGCAGTTCCAGCTGATAGGCGACATGTCTCACACATTTTAATATCCGGTAAGGTCCGATAAATCTAGGGCACAGCTTTCCTTTCCGCCCAAACCTCAGAATCTTCTTCCAAGGTTAGACTTTCAAGAAGACAAAATCTCCCACTAAGTACTCAAATCTCTTTACGCTTTAAATTAGCGTATGACTTCTGTCTATCAGATGCCTCTTTTAACTGACTCCGGATCAATTTCACTTTCTCTTCAGTTTCAGAAATTAGCTCTAGACCTAACAGTCACCACTCACCCAATTCTGTCCAACAAGTAGGGGTACGACACCTACGACCATATAAAGCTTCGTACGGTGCCATCTGAATACTAGATTGGTAGCTGTTGTTGTAAGCAAATTCTGCCAATAGCAAATAGTCTTCCCAACTACCTTTGAAATCAATCACACAGCTTCTTAGCATGTCTTTCAAAATCTGAATTACCCTCTCCAACTGCCCATCAGTCTGAAGATGCAATGTTGTGCTGAAATCTAACCTCATACCCAAAGTTTCGTGTAACACTCCAGAATCGATATGTGAATCTGGGGTCCCTTTCCGAGATGATAGACACTGGTACCCCATGTAACCTCACAATTTCTGCCACATACAGCTTTGCCAACCTCTACAACGAGTAATCGGTGCGAACCGATATGAAGTGGGCAGACTTAGTCAGCAGATCAACAATTACCCATACCAAATCTTTCTTAGTAGACATTAGGGGTAGCCCACTAACAAAATCCATGGTTATCCTCTCCCACTTCCAGAGTGGAATCTTAACAGGTTGCAGCAGTCCCGAAGGCAGTTTTCACTTGGTAGCAAGTCAAACACTTACTTACAAAATTGGTAACCTCACGCTTAAGTCCTAGCCACCAGTATAACTCGCGAAGATCTCGATATAACTTATTTTCACCAGGATGAATAACGTATGGTCTACTATACACCTCCCGTAAAATCGACTGCCTTAACTCAGAGTCCCTCGATACACGAACTCTTCCACGGAAGAATAATACTCCTTCACTATTTAGCCTAAAATCCACAGTCTCTCCCTTCTTCACTAGTTGAAAAAAAGGAATTAAAGATTCGCCCAACAACTGCTTTTCTCTGATTTGACCAATCCAAGTCAGTTTTACCTATAGTTCAGCTAATAGACTACCATCCTCAAACAGGCTGAGACGAACAAACATCACTCTTAAATCAGACACAACTTTACGGCTCAGTGCATTTGCTACCACGTTAGCTTTTCTCGGATGATACTAAATCGAGCAATCATAATCTTTAAACAACTCTATCCATCTTTGTTGCCTAATGTTCAACTCCTTCTAAGTAAGGAGGTACTTGAGACTTTTATGTTCGGTATAAACGATCGACTTCTCCCCGTACAAGTAGTGTCTCAAAATCTTTAGTGCGAAAACCATCGCAACTAATTCCAATTTATGGGTAGGATAATTTACCTCGTGTGGCCTAAGCTGATGGGATGCATATGCCACCACTTTACCCTTTGCATTAGCACACAACCCAATCCCGTGTGCGATGCATTACAGTAAACAACGAATTCCCTTCCAGCCTCTGGCTGAATTAGTACCGGGGCTTCAATTAGAATCTTCTTCAATTTCTCAAAACTCTCATGCTATTTATCATTCCAAACAAATGGTACTCCCTTATGCAGTAACTTAGTTAAGGGTGCAAAAATCAGTGAAAACCCCTCAACGAACTGTATGTAATACCCAACTAGACCCAGAAAACTTCAAATCTTGATACCGACTTCGGTGGTTTCCAATCTAATACGGCCTCAACCTTCCGCGGATCAACCCTAATCCCTTAGGCAGACACGACATGTCCCAAAAATGTCACCTCTTTCAGCCAAAACTCGCACTTGACTGAATTTGGAATAAAGCTGCTTCTCCCTCAATATTTGCAGGAGAACCAGGAGATGTGAATCATGCTCCTCGATTCTAGAATACACCATAATATCATCTATAAATACCACCACGAACCGGTCTAAGTAGGGTTGAAAGACCCGATTCATCATATCCATAAAAGTAGCTGGTGCATTCGTTAACCCAAACGGCATGACCAAAAACTTGTAGTGTCCATAACGAGTCCGGAATGCAGTCTTGTATACATCTGCCTCCTTAACCCTTAACTGATGGTACCCCGATCTAAGATCTATCTTGGAGAAAATTGCGGCTCCTCGCAACTGAACAAACAGATCGTCTATTCTTGGTAAAGGGTACTTGTTCTTAATCGTCAGTTTATTCAATTGACGATAATCGATACACATGCGCATTGAACCATCCTTCTTCTTTACGAATAGTACCGGTGCTCCCCATGGTGACACACTGTCGGATGAAACCTCGATCTAGCAGCTCTTGGATCTAAGCCTTTAGTTCTACCAGCTCTTTCGGTGCCATCCTATAAGGGGCGGTGGACACCAGAGCTATTCCCGGTATGAGCTCAATGTCAAATTCGACCTCGCGGTTTGGTGACAACCCCAGAAGCTCTTTAGGAAATACATCCAGAAACTCTTTTATTGTCCTAACATCCCCAACAGACAAACCCTTGACATCAAATGTGCTGACATAAGCCAGGAATGCCTTGCAACCTTTGTGAACCAGTTTCTCGGCCCTTAATGCGGAGATTACATTGGATAGATAATCCCTTCGCTCCCCTATCACAACCACCTCCTCAACCTCTGAAGACTTTAATACCATACGCTTAGCAGCGTAATCCAAATTTGCACGGTGTTTCACTAACCAATCCATGCCCAAAATGAGATTGAACTCGCCAAATGGCAATTCCATCAAATTCGCCGAAAAGACAACCCATTAAACCTCTAGGGGTACATCCTTAAATAGTTTATTCACTCTAACCGACTATTCTAGTGGACTAACCATTGTCAGTTCCCTCTCAACAAGTTCAAACTGTATGCCTAATGTTTTCGACACAATACATACAACATACGAGTGCGTAGACCCAATGTCAATTAAAGTTGTAAATGGCACTTCATGAATGAGGAACGTACCATTTATGACGTTAGGTACGTCGCCATGCATAACCAGCACCTCTACTCGGTGCTCCTCGACCTCGTCCAAACTCATTTCCCCCTCTGGCTGGACCACGGCCTCTCGGTGGCTGCTGACCACCTCTCACTGGCTCCACATAACCCTGACCTATAGCTTGCTTCTGAACAAGCCTCTGAGTACAATCTCTAACCTGATGATCCCTAGAGCCATATCTGAAACACGCCCCAGTTCTTTTCCAGCATTCTCCCAAATGAGATCTTCCATACTCAGCGTAAGCCTGCGATCTGACTGCAACATTAGGAACCCCAGCTTGGGATGGCCCATCAAACCTGGGCCTCTTCCTAGGCCCATTAGAAGAACTTGAAGGCCCAAAATTCCTCTTACCTCTGTCTCTATCCTCGGCGATCTTAGCCTTCTCAACGAGGGTGGCAAAGTCTCTTTCCCTCTGTGGGACTATCAATACCCGTAACTCATCCCGAAGACCATCCTCAAATTACACGCAGCGCTCATATTCAGTCGCGACTATGCCCCGACATACCAGCTTATTCGCAGGAACTCTGCCTCATACTCTGCAACAGATTTATTCCCCTGAACCAGATTCAAAAATTCCTTTCTCCGGGCGTCCACATAACTTACCCCGACATATTTCCCTTAGAAGGCCGCCTTAAAGAAGTCTCAAGCCACACGGTCGGCCTGTGTGCCTTCCCTCATGGTAAGCCACCATTGGTATGCCTGATCTCGTAGTAGGGACACTGCTCCCTTCAGTTTTTGCTCTACCGTGCAGTCAAGATCATTCATTATTCACTCTACTGCCTCCAACTAGTATTCTGCTATATTCAGGGCTACACCAAAGATGCCCCTAAAAATTTTCACCCCGTTTGACCGGAGTCACTCAGAAATTGACCCTCAGGCCACCAACCTAGTACTTGCTCCAGCTACCCTTTCCAGAACCCATAGCATCACTTGAGACAGGGCATCATCCCCTCCGGTTCGGTCATGAGACCCCGTTTTAGTCATTGGTGATGCTGATGCTTCCCTTTCAGGCATATGTCCTGATGCTGAGGACCTAGCCCTAGCACCTCAGCCTCTAACACGGCCACGTGTACCCCTTCCGTGACCTCTTGTGCTCATATCGATGTAGCGTATTTTCTGATTAAAAAGTTTTATGGATCAGCTTATAGTTCTCATCATTATTAACAAGTATTTTATAAAGAGCAGTAATTGGGGTTGTTCTCGCAGATCGCATATACCACAGTTTCAGTCTCCTATAGTCTCAGTTTCTACAACTAAAGAGTTTCAGTATACTACTACTATCCCTAGTAGTTTTCTCAGTACAGTCATATCAGCATATAACAATGTATAGAGTTGAAAATCTTACGAATTTAGTACCGGAGACTCGGTGTGCCACACGTTCAATAATATCGCTACTTCTCTAAACCAGCATTTAAACAGATTTGGAAAAATTTTCAAAACCTATTCCACAACCGAGTTTTGTAACCTAGCTCTGATACCACTAAATGTAACACCCAAAACTTGGCCTAGACGTTATAACTGGATCTAGCGTGCTACATCAAGTGATGTTTGAAAACTTTTTGCTCATTGGAAAACTCATCTACAAATCAAACTTTCTACCGTTCAAAAATCCTGATTTTCGTTGCTTATTAACAAAATAAGTTTTACCTGAAATCATTCCCTTTCAGAGATATTATTATGCATCTTATTATTTGACCATAAAACCTTGTCTGTTATGGAAGTTTGGTTTTAACAGTTGCGAAAACATGATATTTTTAAAACAGTAGTTATTGTTTTAAAACCCGTGTTTAATAAATTAGTAGTTTGTAAGGAAAACCAAATAAAAGTTAAAAACAATTCCAATGGCCTTATTACAAAAATTATTAACCCCAAAATTTAAAATAAAGTAAACTAAAATAAAGTAGCTACATTAACCACAAGAATATGTAGGACGTGTGGCAACCTCCGAGTCCCTCGCAGCTCCAAATCCTCTAAGGCTAGGGATTAACTGCACAGTTAAAGAAAAAAAGGGTGAGTTACGAGAACTCAGTGTGTAATCCCCTTATTACTAACATAGTTTGGGCCTAAGCCCATACAGTATCAATTTAGGCCGAAGCCCTATTTAGTAACGGCCAGGGCCAGCGCCCTATTCAGTATCATTCTAAGCCAAAGCCCTATTCAATAGTAGTCTAGGCCAAAGCCCTATATATGAAAAACCAATATGTACCCAACCCCAGTCCAACCAACACACCACCCGTACCAACCAACACAGTTGTGGGGGCCAAGTCAACCCATCTAACCAGCACAATAATAACGCAGACTAGCTGCTAATAACAGTATACGTGGCAAAAGCCACTAAATCAGTATAATGTGGTAGAGCCACCAGTACAGTGCTTCCTCCAAATCCATAACCCAACCCATGCAGTATGGTATGTTATATGAAACCAATGCATGCAACATATCACACCAAAATCAATTAAACAGATTAGACGTACATCACTAAAATTTCCCGTAGGTATAATGGTCATCAGATCAGTTGGGGATAAAACGATAATTTACCCCTCAGGGGTATTCCAGTAATTTCACCTAACAAAGGCATTTCAGTAATTCCATCCTTTAAAGGTGTTTCAAAAATTTTACCCACCGAGGGTATTTCGGTAATTTTACCCACCGAGGGTATTTCTGTAATTTTTAGTCAACTAACGGCCTTTTCGAAGGCCTACTGTCGCCTCGAGCGACACAGGTTCCCTTTTTGGTCACTACGGTGTAGTTGGGCCTAAAATCCAATTTCAGCCCAAACGGGCCCACACGCTCGTATGGCCCATTCAACTCATTATTGGTCTTGATTCTGCGAACTTCGCAGTCACAGCAATCATCCGCACTTACCATCAATTTTTCCCCTGTGGGCCCATTCGCCCATTGGGCCCACTTGGTCCACTACGGCCCAACCAGGCCATTACGGCCTCAATTCCACAAGAGAGTTCGTGCTACTCCCTACAGTCCACCGCCATCACTAGTGTTTAGGTTTATCTCTGCGAGCGCTTGCACGCTCGAGTGACCTCAGTTGCCGATATTTCAGCTTTTCGAGACTCCGACTTTTAGCTGATTCACAGATCATAGCATTAGCAGATTAACAGTGATGTGAGATTACACACCTGCTATGGGTTGTAGATTGGAGCTCCCAAGATTAAGCACCTATAAAAACAACATTTCCAAACAATTAGCTTCAACCCCTTGCCAAGAAATCTCCACAAAATTGAAACCGTTAAATCAACCTACACTACTTACCACCAAACAAGTTATCTCCTGCAAGGAAAGGGTAATCGATCCTAAACCTTGGGCTAAGAATGACGAGTCCCTAGCAACATTCAATGAAAAAGGAAGGTGTTAGCGATAACCATCTTCATGGTAACGGGAATGAGAGCCTTTTTGGCTAAAGAAAAACACAACGAAACAAGAAGAACACCAACATAGATTCGCTATAGACACACTTACCAACCAATGCATGACAACAATCAACAGTTGTCTAACCACAGGATTCGGCCCTCAAAATGGAGAACAAAAGAGATTCGAGATGGAAAAGGGTGAGTAGATTCGGCCTAGACAACAAAGAGTCAATGTTAAGAGTTTTGACTTTAGCTATGTAAAGAGAGGGAAACAAGAGGAAGAGAAAACGTTACCTTCAACTAGAGAAGAACCGAATAGAGAAGAGAGGTTCAACAGTAAAGAGCAACAACCGCGAAATATTTTTGCAAAGTAAAAAGAATAGTATGAAGGGAAAAGAAAAGAAAGTGAAGGTGGAGGCTTAACACTTCGGCAATTAGCAAGAAAATGAAAGAGAAAGAAAGATGATGAAAAGTGAATAACTATAGGCAAAAGAAAGAAAAGTGCACCAAAGGTAGAAAAGTGCACGAAGAGGAGAAAATAA
The DNA here is from genome assembly GCA_025506655.1 of Gossypium rotundifolium. Taxonomy (NCBI): domain Eukaryota; kingdom Viridiplantae; phylum Streptophyta; class Magnoliopsida; order Malvales; family Malvaceae; genus Gossypium; species Gossypium rotundifolium. The sequence goes on from CP106723.1 coordinate 38,391,166, forward strand.
TACACCAAAACTTCAAAGAAAAAATACCCGAAATGAACAAAAAGGAAGTAGCAAAACACAAAGGGATTTCAGTTTGCACTCACACTCAAATGGCCGAAAATGCTTCCAAATGCCACCCCCTAGCCGAAATCTCCCCCTTAGGCACACTCCCAAATTCGGCCACTACTCCCTCACTCCTCAACTCCTTGATTTTCTCCACCATCCTCTCCTTGAATCACTCCTAGCCTCTCCCATTCAAATTTGTTGACCAAGTCTTCAACCAACCTTGTAGAGTTTGATCCCAACTCTCCCTCTTGCTCTCCCAAGACACAAAATAAGAGCCTCCATTTGCAATCTGTGGGATTCGAACCCCATCCCTTCATGCCTTCCAAATGATGCCACAACCACCTTGCCACATGCTCAACTTGTATTAGTAAAACGCACTCAAATTACTTAAGCCCTACAACTGCCAATCCTCTTCAGTTTAGGGTCAAAAATCAAAATTTTTCCAAGGCTCAAACTCAAACTCAGGCCTCCTTAGAACCCCAAAATACCCTTAATTAACCAGCTGAGTGAGCACAACATACAATTAAGCAAAAATTACAACCCCTAAATTTTAGGGCGTTACAATTACGATTACTTAAGTGTTCTAAATAGATTTAAACCATGTCATTGTACTAAAATAAATAATATATATCAAGTATCTAATTCATTTGCTTTCTAATTCTCTATTTGTAATTAAAACATATAAGTAATAAATTTACCACAACCAAGTCAAATAAACAAGAAATTTCAAATTTTAATTCAATTAAATTAAAACATGTAAGTAATAAGAGGTACTTACAAATGCAATTGAGAGCTTAAAATGGAGTTGTTTGATTAGGCATTTCAAATGAGCCTATCAAATACTTCTTTTGTAGGGATCTAATTCACTGTTTCAATAAAAAACCTAATAAATAAATGATAAGATAAATTGAAATTAATATATATTAATTCATGTTATTTAAATTTATTGAATCCCAAGCAATTAGATGCCTATGCAAAATTGTAAATTGGTGAATGCATAGTGGAATTAAGTCTTGCACATGTACCTAAGATGTCGCACTTAGATATGAACTCTTGTCAACTAAATTGTCCAGCTTCTCACCTCGTTCAAGTACATTATCAATAGTTTTATGCTACATCATTTCAATCAATGATGGAGGAATAAATAATCAATCATATGCTCACACAACATTAAACTTCTTTCCACATATCATCTTCAATGTACATATTAAGTAGCAGAAGATAACAGGACTTGAAGTAAATACAAGGAAAGAATATATTAAACTGCTTGAAGTTTCAAAAAACCATTAGCTAGCAAATATTCCTTAACAATCCTCAAGTTGAGAAAACAGACAGCGCTCATTAACTGCTAGGTGTGCCAAACAATCGAAACTGTGATATAATTTATTAATGGATATATAATCAATTTTTCAAGGAGTTACAGCTAGGTATTAGAAAATAATTGCAAGAAATAATTTTCACAAACCATAAGTAAAGAATGGAACCTAGGTTCACTTCAGTTGGAAGTAAGAATAGACTTTTTCTTCTATTCTAAAAAGCCATGGTAGTTCATATGACCTAAACTTAAAACACCTCTCTTTCCACCAAATGACAATAGGCTAGAAGAATAATTTTAGCAAACTCATTTAGGCACTTTTCTAGTCATTTCCCTGACAAGAATATGGAGGGGGAATAGCTTGAAACCAATAGACTTGCAAATTGCATTCTTATAATCCAACTGAAGAAGCACATCGTTCTTAAAATCACTCCACTTAAACAAAATCAATGATAATCTTAACTAGTTAGTTATTTATAAACAAATCTTTTTGTGACACCTTATCATTTCATCCAATAGTTCCAATGTGAAAAAGAGAAAAAGCATTCAATATAAAGCATGTGTTTTGCATGTTACAATACAAAGTAAACATTTACAACGAATATGAACTGCCAACAAGATGATAATTAAAAGTTGAAGATTGCATGGTATGATAGCTGAAAGCTAAAGGGATAGCACAAAAAATCATCAAATCCATGCAAGAAAAACATGAAATTCTTACAAAGATGATTTTAGTTTCATCCAACTCCCTCTAAATTTTCAATAATTTATCTCCCTTTACAAGGTCTTGAAGATGGAAAGATGGTTAAAAAAAGGTTATCTTCAACAAATGGTTTCTAATATGAATTTGAAAAGTATAATTCCACATCCCAAGTTAAAACTCAAGAATGAGAAATTGAGGAGGAAAATAGATACCTGAAATTCAACCAGAGCTTCTTCTAGGTAGGGCCAAGATTAAGTACTATCAGCTTGCACAGTCCTCCATGATTCCCCAAAATTTTTCAGGTATTCATCTAGCACCTGCAAAACATTATCATTTGAAATTTATTAAAGAAACCACAGAAGCTACAAACTCACAAATAAACTTCACAACAAAATTAGATGCATAACAAATGTGACAAAATGTGATCCAAACACTCTTGACATCATCTTAAACTCTTAATCCAATATCCTCCTCTACCCATTATCTAGTTATCACTATCAGATGCAAAGAGAAGGGGCATCTATCTATCCACAATAAAAATACCCTAACCATATCCAACATATGAGCCAAGTACCAAGCATAAACATATGTAAGTCACTAGTGAACAACAATCAAAAACTAATAGTATTTAAAAGAAATTTTGTAATTTTTACTGATACTAGTTATATAATCTTGAAACAAGACATCTCATAAGAAAAAGTAGTAAGAACCCAGTAAATTTGAACGTAATTCTCAATACAAATAAAAGAAAAACATCAATATTGCAATTAATAAGATTAGATGATATTGAAGCTTAAAGAAAATCATTAAGACAAAGAAAAAATAAAGCTGCAGCTTATTTACCTGGTTGAGAAGCGAAAAAGCACTTCGAATAGGATAGTGGTCATCCAAAAATCCCATGGCAACAAGTCCATTTCTGTTGTAAGTGTATACCTTGTACTCTAGATTAACAAAAAAAAAAATTGGAATTAAGAAAAAAAAACACCATAATATTTACTCATACTCAACCAGATCATCTTTTCAAACCCAAAATAAAATGAAGTCCACAAAAATAAAAGAGAGGCTCATCCATATAAAGTCAAATACTAAAATGTTTACTAATTTTCAAGCAAACGAGCAGAAGACTGTCGAGCAGCGATGGACGGAACAATGTCGACAAAGGATACGGAGATCGATGGCAAATGCACTGTCGATGATGATGCAGCGATGGATGACCGGGCAGCAGGCCAATAGCAGATGGAGGGGAAAGAAAAATTTAAGTTAGGGATTTGGGGAAAAACTAAGTTAGAGATTTGGGGAAAATAATTTCGGGGAATAAGGGTTAGGGGTCAGCTATCAAAACGGTGTTGTTTCTTTAACACCCCTAACCCACATCCGTTGTAAGAATAAAGTTTTAGAGCATTACCAATCAAACAGATATAATTTCCATATATTTTATATCATATAATATTCAAGTCAAAACAAATCAAACTCATACATATTGTCCCTTATTTAAGCCTTCGAGACCCAACTTACGTGTTAGAAACAAGTGAAGATTAATTTGGAAACTCAGAGAATTTTTTGAAAAATAATAAAAAATTTTCAAAGCTGCTGGGTTCACACACTCGTGTGGTCAGGCTGTGTGTCTCACACAGTCCAGTCACACACCCGTGTGTTTGGCTGTGGGGACTCAAAAAGTACCTTTAACAACAAGTTTACCATTCCCTGCAAGCTTGAACAATAAGAAACTAAAAAATCATTCGTTTAACCAATTCAAAACACAATCAAACATATCCAAAATATGTCAAAACAATCATCCTGAGTGCGTAACCAATATACCTCATAGGTACCACAATTATATCATCAAAACATATCAATAAAACATCATTCAAATCCAATTTGTAAACATGCCAAATTCTATTTCATGTTCATTTAAACATTAACTTAAACTTGCCATAATATGACCTCAAACATAAACACATATTTATATGTATATAACCATCCAATATTAACTTACAATCTTATTTACAATTAATCCAAAAAATGATTAATAGTTAGACACTCTAGGTACATGCCGACACAAAAGAATAAACATCACCACGTTTGAGATCGAGACCGTTGTTGGATGCTGAGTCGAAGATCAAAATTATGTACCTAACCTACGTATGAAAAACAAAACCGTACGCTGAGTAAAAACTTAGTGGTAATTCTATAATCTGAATATTTAAAAATAAGAAATTTGCAAATATACAATTAAAATATAAACACATATTAAAATTTAAATATTACAATAACCATATCATATTTCATTTGTTTCACAAATACATCAATTTTCATACTCGCTGTATAAATAGGTCTTCATTTCTTTATACAATTTCATTATCCATTCCATAATCATTTCATAAGTATACACTCGTATATTTATTTGCAATATATTTCACATTCTATCTTCAATTCACTATTTCACTTCCATTTCTCATATCATTTCATTTCAATATCAATTGTAAGACTTTATTATTCATTTATCCCTATTAACACGACTTGGACTCGGACGGATACACGGATCCAACCAAAACACACCAGTTTGGCACCTAGTGCCTCATCGGATAATTCAAAGTAATAATTTAACACCCAGTGTCTCATCGGCTAAACCGAAGTAAATTGGCACCTAGTGCCTCATCGAATATATCCAAAGTAATGAATTGACACCCAGTGTCTTATCGACTCAAAGTCGAAGAAATCTCTGAACTCTTCCAATCTTATGGCATGTCATCTATATCCGACCCAACCCGATACAGTTAATAGGGTTTAATTTCACTTTTCAAATACAACCAATATTTAATTCAATTCAAATAATCAATAAATATTCAATATATATACCAATTCAATCAATATAAATTTAATAAATTCATCACATACTAAATCAATCCATTTTAATTGCAAAACACAATAATTCTCACCTCAACACTTACCATGTACATTAAAATAAATTATAACAATTAAAGACTAAATTCGATTATAGAAATACAAACCAAGAATTCTGAGCTATTCCTCGTCGAATTTATATTTCCCCTTTTTAGTCGAGGATTCCAGTACGACGTTAGCTAAGGAATTAAAACAATTAAAATTATCAATACAACACAATTCAATTTCATATTGAATATTTCAATTTTTACTCAACATTTGCCTAAATTCCAATTTAGTCCCTAAACCGAGACTAATTTTATTTCTTCACAATTAATCTTATATTTTCATACAAATTCCACTTTAGACTAGATTTAACTCCCTAATTTCACTTAAACCCTAAATTTCAAATTTTCACAATTTAGTCCCTATTACTCGAATTTACAATTTATTCAATAATTCAATCCTTTTTCATTTCTATATTAAAAATCTATCAATTTAATCCCTAATACTAAAATTATTCAACATAAAAAATACTTAAAAACTCAATAATTTCTAAAATTTTGACATGGGCTGGGTAGTATTTAATACCGGGATTCCAAAAACATAAAATTACAAGAAAAATGGACTAAATTGATTAACCAATTGAACTTAGAACTTTAAAAACCCTAAGGCCCTTCATATTTCTCATTTCTCCGTTTTTCTTTTTCTTTCATTTTTCTATTATGTTTCGTTTGGCTCTCTATTTCTTTCTTTCTATTTCTATTTCTTTTTGTTTTATTATTATAATATAGTATATATATATATATACACTTAACATTTAAGTTTTAATATTATAATATTATCATATATTTTTTAACTTTAAATATTTATAATATATATACACTTATGCCGCCTCAGTTATGACCATTAGCATAATTGCTCCTTTGGCCCCTTTAATTTTTCTTTAATCTATAATTCAACTTTCACCCTTTATATAATTTATTCCTTTTACCTAATTACTCTTAATTCGAGCAAATTCATCTAACCAAAGCCTAATTAACTACACAACTAAAGAATATTTACGATTCCAATTTACGAAAATAAAATCCCAGAAATGCACTTTTCGACACTCGTGACTATCGGGTCATTACAATTCTCCCCCTTAATAAGTTTTATCCCCAAAATTTACCTGAAAAGAGGTGGGGTACTGAGATCTCATAGTTTCTTATGGTTCCCAAGTCACTTCTTCAACACTATGACTACGCCACAACATTTTCACTAACGGAACTCGCTTATTACACAATTCTTTCACTTCTCATGCCAAAATCTCAACCTGTTCTTCTTCGTATGACAAATCAGGTTAAATCTCAATATCTTCCATCGAAATAACATGAGATGGGTCTGATCTATATCTTCTAAGTATTGAAACATGAAAAACATCATGTATTTTCTGTAATTCTGAAGACAAAGCTAAACGATATGCAACTGGTCTCATTCTTTCTGTGATCTCATACGGTCCAATAAAACGAGAGCTCAGTTTTCCTTTTCGGCCAAATCTTAAAATTTTCTTCCAAGGTGAAACTTTAAGAAATACTTTATCGCCAACAGAATATTCAATATTTCAAATTTGCATATGATTTCTATCTATCAAAAGTTGTCTTCAATCTATCTCAAATTTTCTTAACAAAGTCTTCTGTTTCTTGAATTAATTCCGGCCTGATCATTTTTCTTTCACTCAATTCCATCCAACAAATAGGTGATCGACATCTACGACTATATAAAGCTTCATACGGAGCCATTTGAAGGAACTATTGGGTATACAAATTTGGCCTAAGGTAAGTAACGCTCTCAACTTGATTCAAAATTAATAACACAAGCACGAAGCATTTCTTCCAAAGTCTGAATAACTCGCTTAGATTGTCCATCAGTCTGCAGATAAAAAGTTGTGCTAAAATTAAGCCGCGTACCAAGAGATTCATGCAATTGTTTCCAAAATCTCGAAGTGAACCGTGGATCCCAATAAAAAATTATCGACATAGAAACACCATGCAATTTTACAATTTCTTGAATATAAACTTCAACAAGCTTTTGAAGTGACCAATCAGTCCTGGCTGTAATAAATTGAGTCGATTTCGTAAGTTGATCAACAATCACCGAAATCGCATTTTTCTTACTTGCCGATAAAGGTAACCATGTTAGAAAATCCATCGTGATACAATCCTATTGTTAGGATCGAACCGATTAAGCAACAAGTAAAAAAACTAGCGGAATAAATTGAGAAATTGAACACACAAATTTAACATGGAAAAACCCCTCCAAAGAAGATAAAAACCCACGGACAAAGATAATTTTACTATAATGGCAACAGAACAAAGAGTACAAAAGATGGAGATAAAAACTAAACCCCGAAAACCCTAAAATAAAGAACCCTCAAAACATAAACACAAAATTTTCTAAATGTATTATGAGTTCTAATATCTAATGAGTGCTTTTTCTAATGTTGTAAAAGAGCCTATTTATAGGCTAAATTCATAGGTCAAATAATAATAAAATAATCTAAACTAATTAGTGTTTGATCGAAACAAATAAATAGAGTTTAACTAGAAGATTATTTCTCAAATTTGACTGAAATAAGAGTTATACTTAACAAATCTCCACCCTGACTCATATTTCCACAACGCCATCTTTGCCAAAGCCCGCCACTAGCCTATCTTGAACCATGCAGAGAATTAACTGATTCGAATCTGTGCTTAGAAACTGGAAGACTTCTAGCCTTCGACTTGTACACTGCCAAATCAAAACTAACCTGGGTTTGATTTTCACGAACACAGTGCCCTAACTTTTCAAAACTTGCATCTAAAAGAAAACCCCTCTTCAACAAAACGGTCATACCTTTTTCCCTCCTATGACCAAGTTGCCTCCGCTCCAAACGAGTTAACTTTGACTCTGTAACAGATGAAGAGCGTCTGATTTCACCGGTCACGGTAGAACCTTTCAGAATATAAAGATTGCCCGTTCTTTTCCTTTTTAACAAAATGAGAGCTCCACGAGATACTTTAATACCGCTCGACTCAATATTGATTCTGCATCCTTTCAAGTCTAAAATACTCAATGTGGAGAACCATTCTCTATTGGGACACATGTGGAAAGAACATTCCGAATCTAGGATCCACTCAGACGTGAGCTTGGAGTTATCACTCGTTGACACTAACAAGAAATCATCACCGCTTTTTTCGGCCAAATTAGCACCAGCTACATCTTCCTCGTTACTCTCTGCAGCTTTTTTATTTCGCAGTTTATAACAATCTGAGATGAGATTCTTTCGTAAATCAGGTACATACTTGACATTTGAGAGTGTCCTAATCGTCCCATCATGTATCCTAATTTTAACATACCAATATCAATTACCTTACTAGATGAATCGCTTCCCATGCGCACAACTCCACCTTCAACAGAACTGTATGTGGAGAACCATTCTCTATAATGACACATGTGGAAAGAACATCCCGAATCTAGGATCCATTCAGACGTGAGCTTGGAGTTATCGCTCGTTGACACTAACAAGAAATCATCACCGCTTTCATCGGCCTAAGTAGCACCAGCTACATCTACTTCGTTACTCTCCGCAGCTCTTTTATTTCACAGTATATAACAATACGTGACCTAACTTTTTACAATAGCAACACCTTTTGTCTCATTTCTTTGATGCTACCAAAATAGAAGCTTGCTTATCTGCCTTGCTATCCAAACCAAACTCATTGTTGAGTTTGTCTCTACTCAACAAATGACCCTTCACATCTTCGAACGAGAGTTTGTCTCTGCCATAAATCAGGGTCTCCTTGAAAGACTTGTATGAAGGGGGTAAAGAGTACAATAATAGCATAGCTTGATCTTCATCGTCAATATGAACCTCAACATTTTTTAAATCATTTAAAAGAGTAATTAATTGACTGATGTAATCTCTAAGAAGCTCACCTTCGTTCATGTGAAACGTAAATAGACGTTGTTTCAACACTAAACGGTTAGCTAGAGACTTAGTCGTATAAAAAGTTTCTAACCTTTTCCACAAGGCGGATAAGGTTTTCTCCATCAATAACTCCTGCAATACCGTATTCGCGAGGCATAACTGGATTGCAGATAAGGCCTTTTTGTCAAGCTCTTCCCATTCTGTTTGATTTAGATTCTCAGGCTTTTTCCTGATAACAACCTTTTTCAAGCCGGTTTGAACTAGAATTGTCATCATCCTAACTTACCACAGATTGAAATTTGTCTCACCATCGAACTTCTCAATCTCAAACCTTGTTGCTGCCATATCTGAATGGGCTGATCTATGAAAATTAAACTATCTCTGATACCACTTGTTAGGATCAACCTGATTAAGCAACAAGTAAAAAAAATAGCGGAATAAATTGAGAAATTGAACACACAAATTCAACGTGAAAAAACCCCTCCAAAGAGGATAAAAAACCACAGGCAAAGATAATTTTACTATAATGGCAACAGAACGAAGAGTACAAAAGATGGAGATAAAAACTAAACCCTGAAAACCCGAAAACAAAGAACCCTCAAAACGTAAACACAAAATTCTCTATATGTGTTATGAGTTCTAATATCTAATGGGTGTATTTCTAAGGTTATAAAAGAGCCTATTTATAGGCTAAATTCATAGGTCAAATAATAATAAAATAATCTAAACTAATCAGTGTTTGATTGAAACAAATAAATAGAGTTTAACTAGAAGATTATTTTTCAAATTTGACTGAAATAGGAGTCATACTTAACACCCATTACCATTCAAGAATAGAAATAGGCTGAAGTAATCTAGTAGGAACCTGATGTTTTGCCGTAACTCGCTGACAAATTAAACATTTACCCACATATTCAATCACATCTCTTTTCATTCCTAGCCACCAATAAGATTCTCGCAAATCGCGATACATTTTCATTCATCTAGGATGCAAAGCAAAAGGACTATCATGAGCTTCGCGAAATATCAACTCTTTCAATTCAGAAAAATCTGGAACACAATTTCAATTATGAAAACTTAAGCAACCACAATCATCAATGCTGAAATTTTCTAATGTACCATTCTGAACCATTTCTCTTTTCTTCGCCAACTTGTCATCTTCTAACTATGCTAACTTGATCCGATCAAACATCACCAGTTTAATTTTTAATTTAGCCAATAAGCTTCCATCATCATTGGTACTCAGCTGAGCAAACATTGCTTGCAATTCAATCGCTGCTTTTCTACTCAACGCATCAGCTACAACATTAGCTTTACCAAGGTGATAATCAATAACACAATCAAAATCTTTCAAAAGTTCTATCCAACGACGCTATCTCAAACTCAACTCTTTTTGAGATTGAAGGTATTTGAGACTCTTATGATCAGTATAAATATAACACTTTTCGCCGTACAAATAATGTCTCCAAATTTTTAGAGCAAAAACCACAGCAGCTAACTATAAATCATGTGTTGGATAATTGCGATCATGCATTTTTAGCTGATGAGAAGCATAAGCAATCACTTTCCCATCTTGCATCAAAACAAAACCAAGACCACTCAAGGAAGCATCACTATACACAACAAAATCTTTTCCCGATTCTAATAAAGTCAAAACCGGCGCTTTAGTCAACATCTACTTTAATTTCTCAAAACTTTCTTGACACTGATCATCCCAAACAAACTGAACATTCTTATGTAACAACTTTGTCATCGACAAATCTATCTTCGAAAATCCATTTACAAATCTTTGGTAATAACCAGCTAATCCAAGAAAACTACGAATCTCTAACATATTTCTCAGTGCTTTCCATTAAACAATTGCCTCTATCTTTTTTGGATCAACTCTAATTCCATCTGCTAAGATAACATGACCCAGAAATACAACCTCTAATAACCAGAATTCACACTTACTAACCTTTTCGTATAACTGCTTCTCTCGTAACACTTGCAAAACAATTCTGAGGTGTTGTTCATGCTTATATTTGGATTTCGAATAGACTAGAATATCATCGATAAATACTACCATAAATTGATCCAAAAATGGTTGGAAAATACGATTCATAAGATCCATAAATGTTTCCAGAGCATTTTTCAAACCAAAAGGCATCACTAAAAAATCATAATAACCATACCGTGTTCGAAATGCCATCTTTGGTACATCATTTTGTTTTACTTTCAACTAATAGTAACCCGATCTCAAATTAATATTTGAAAAGACAGAAGCTCCTTTTAGCTGATCAAATAAGTCAATAATACGGGGTAGAGGATATCGATTCTTAATCATCAACTTATTCAATTTTCAATAATCAATACAAAGCCGCATCGAACCATCTTTCTTTTTGACAAAAAGCACTAGAGCTCCCAAAGGCGATACACTAGAGCGTATAAAACCACGATCCAATAAGTCTTGCTATTGTACTTTTAATTATTTCAATTCTGTAGGTGACATACGATAAGGGGGTATTGACACAAGAGCCGTGCCAGAAAAAACTTCAATTGCAAATTCAACCTCCCAATCTGGTGGTAATCCTGGTAATTCTTTAGGAAATATATCAGGAAATTTACAAACATTTCGAATCTTACTGCACTTACTATCAACAGAATTTGAATTAATAACATAGGCTAGAAAAGCTTCACAACCTTGATGAAGAAGTTTATTAGCTCAAATTGTTGAAATGATACGAGTTGAACCACTTGTTCGAATACCATTTACCTCAATTTTATCACCGTTTTCACTCTGAACAATAAACTTCTTTTTGCAGTAATCCAAAATTACCCCATGCTCCGTAAGCCAATCCATGCTCAAAATCATATCAAAATCACCAAACAGCATTATCAACAAATCAATAGGAAAAGTTATATTTTGTATCATTAACGGACATCTCTTACATACTCGATCCACCAACACAGATTGTCCCAATGGACTAGACACCACTTTTGATACTCTAGACGTCTCAGATTTTAAACTTCCCGACTCAACCAATTTAGTATTAATATATGAATGTGAAGATCTCGGATCCATCAAAGCATAAACAGGTACTGAATGTAATAAAAATATACATGTCACCACATCATTAGCATCACCATCCTCAAGAGTCCGCATAACATAAGCTCGAGCTGGCATTCTGGCCTCAAACTGTTAAGTAACAACATCATTTCCCTTTCTAACACCACCTCTTGAAAATGAATTATTACATATACCTTTGAGAATAAATGAACATATAGAATACCCAGAAGAGATCACTACAAGATACTCGACTATAACAGTTGCATTTAGATATCTTTACAATGTCAACACTATCCCACTGACTACCACAGTCATCAATGATCCCACATTATCCCAATCACTAAAGAAATCAATTTAGAAGAAATTCTGGTTAACCTGTTCTTTAAATACCATACCTGAATAAGTCGATTACTCTTCCTTAATAGCAACATTGCATATCCCGAATAATTTTCAGAAAAATCTGATCTCTTCTAGAACTCTCTTTACTTGCTAACTCATCCTCGGCTTTAGCCGTGTTATTATTCATTCAGCTATTAAACTCTTCAGTTTCACACTTGTAAGCTTAATGAATATAAATCTTATAAATTTCGTTGTATAAGACTGTACAGGTGATGGGGTGAAGGTCGTAAAGCCTCAAAATTTAACTATCATATATACACGAGTATAACATAACATTTATAATCAACATAATCATTATAATCATTCCACATTTTCAATTATAAAACAAAAACAAATATATCAGCATCCAAATCCTAACTCAATTCAACTCAATTATGGCATGTACCTCTGGACCTTAATTTCGAGCTCGATTTAGTCTAAGAATCAGCTAAACTTGCAAAGCTATGATACTACTAAATTGTAGCACCCCTAACCCATATCTGTCGTCAAAATAGGGTTTTGGAGCATTACCGATCAAACAGACATAATTTTAATGCATTTCATATCATATAGTATTCAAGTCAAAACCAATCAAACTCATACATATTGTCCCTTATTTGAGCCCTCGAGGCCTAAATTACGTGCTAGAAACAAGTCGGGACTAGTTTGGAAACTCAGAGAATTTTTCGAAAAATAAGAAAAAATTTCAAAGCTGCAGGGTTCACACGCCCGTGTGGTTAGACTGTGTGTCTCACACAGTCCAGTCACACGCCCATGTGTCTGGCCATGTGGACTCAAAATGTACCTTTAACAACAAGTTTACCATTCCCTACAAGCTTGAATAATAAAAAACTCAAAAATCATTCGTTTAACCAATTCAAAACACAATCAAACACATCCAAAATATGTCAAAACAATCATCCTAGATACCTAACCAATATTTCCTCATAGATACCACAATTATATCATCAAAACATATTCATAAAACATCATTCAAATCCAATTTGTAAACATGCCAAATTCAATCTATTTTACCTATTTCATGTTCATTTAAACATTAACTTAAAATTGCCATAATATGACCTCAAGCATAAACACATATTTATATGTATATAACCATCCAATATTAACTTACAATCTTATTTACAATCAATCCATCAAATGATTAATAGTTAGACACTTTAGGTACATGCCGACACAAAAGAATAAACATCACCACGTTTGAGATCGAGATCGTTGTTAAATGATGAGTCGACGATCAAAATTAAGTACCTAACCTACGTATGAAAAAAAATCGTATCGCTGAGTAAAAACTCGGTGGTTTTTCTATAATCTGAATATTTAAAAATAAGAAATATACAAATATACAATTAAAATATAAACACATATTAAAATTTAAATATTACAATAACCATATCATATTTCATTTGTTTCACAAATATATCAATTTTCATACTCGCTATATAAATAGCTCTTCACATTTCTTTATACAATTTCATTATCCATTCCATAATCATTTCACGAGTATATCACTCATATATTCCATATATTTGCAATATATTTCACATTCTATCTTCAACTCACTATTTCACTTCCATTTATTATATCATTTCATTTCACTATCAATTGTAAGACTTTATTTTTCATTTACCCCTATTAACACGACTCGGACTCGGACGGATACACGAATCCAACCAAAACACACTAGTCTGGCACCCAATGCCTGTAACACCCCAAACCTAGCCTAAACGTTACGTTCGGATCTGGCATGTCACATGAAAGGAATGTCTAAAAACTGTGCGTTCGTAAAAAAAAACTCGTGTTCTTTATAGTTGTTGTGAAAAATCGAGTTTAAGTAATTTTGAATAAGAAAGCAGTTTATTATCATTTTAGGAAAATCCCATATTGATCATTTAATAATAGCGGTAACCAAATTGAAAGTGAAACCAAATAAAATACCCAAGGCCTTATTACATAACAAAACCCAAATAAAAATAAGTCCAAATAAAAGCGAATTTACAATTAAACATATGTATGGCCTCCACGAGTCCACCTCGGCTCCCAAATCCATGATCTAATGATTACGCAAAATTTAACTAATGGGTGAGTCATCGAGACTCAGTGTGTAAATTCCATCCAACGGGTGTTAAACCCTTACACAATTTCATATGAAAATATGCATGTCATGCAACCCAAAACCTAACCATCCAAAACTCCTGATTCTACCCCGTGTGGTACCAAACCATTGGTGGTGCCAAACCACTGGTGACCCAAAGTCACAAATATCAATATAATGCGGCGCCAAACCACTGATGATCCAAAGTCACGAATAATCCATACCAAATCACTGGCGACAATCCCGTTTTATCAAATGTGGGGCCAACCCACTGTGGTGCGAAGCCACTGGGACGAGTCGCTATGAGGTGCCAAACCTCTGGTGACCCAAAGTCACGAATATCAACTGTGGTACCAAACCACTGGTGGTGCCAAACCACTGGTGACCCAAAGTCACGAATAATCCATGTGTGGGGCCAACCCACGTTGTGATACCAAATCACTGGAGACAATCCCGTTTTATCAAATGTGGGGCCAACCCACTGTGGTGCTAAGCCACTGGGACGAGTCGCTATGAGGTGCCAAACCTCTGGTGAACCAAAGTCACGAATATCAACTGTGGTACCAAACCACATGTGGTGCCAAACCACTGGTGACCCAAAGTCACAGATATCAATCTTCTCCCTCCTCTCATCATACCCATGCAATATGACATAATAATTCGTGTATGCAGTATGACATGTATGCAAATCATATATCAAATAACGTATGAAACAAATTACCATCATAATCAGAATAATAATATACAACATAATCAATCTAACCAACCTCTAAGGGTATAACAGTAATTTTACCTACCAAGGGTATTTTTGTAATTTACCCACCAAGGGTATTTTCATAATTTACCCACCAAAGGTATTTTCGTAATTTACCCACCAAGGGTATTTTCTTAATTTATCCACCAAGGGTATTTTCATAATTTACCCACCAAGGGTATTTTCATAATTTATCCACCAAGGGTATTTTCGTAATTTACCCACCAAGGGTATTTTCATAATTTCGTACCTAGAATGACCTTTCCGAAGGCCCAGTGTCGCCTTGAGCGACTCAACTACCATTTTCGGTCTCTACCGGACCGTTGGACCTAAAACTTGATTTCGGCCCATTCGGGCCGACACGCTCGTGTGGCCCACCTAACACAAATCTAGCCACGTATACAAGTTCCACCTAGTCTAGTTCACTATATACTACATCATCATACAATTTATTCTATTGGGCCTACGGGCCCATTGGGCCTACTTGGCCCTTTTCGGGCCATCGTGGCCCAACAGCCCACACCCACAAGAATACTACTAATGGCCTCAACTATCGCGTCGAAGCCCCACACGTGCGCTCGCACGCTCGTGTTGCTACTATTTTCGTGATCGGCACTTCGGCATTTGCCGCTCTATAGCTAGAGTAGAGAGAGTTACACACCTGATAGGAGTCTGGTGTTAAACCGCGCTGTGACCACTCCTGTGCCCAAACGCCCACCAAGGTATCTTAACTCTGCTCCTGGATTGCTCTTTATATAGCTAGCTCTTCACCTTCCTTCTTTGTTTCTTTCCGATGTGGGATCCCTCCGTCAGTAGAGTTTAAATTCAACTAAAACTCTTACCGTCCAATCCGCAAAATAAATACTCCCTTGCTTCTCATGAGATTCAAACTCAGGCTCCCTTGTAACATAATCCACACTGCTAGCCACTTTACCAACTAGCTCCTTGTGTCTTAAACCATGCGCAACTAAATGTAACCCTATAGTCAAGGTCTAAATTCATTTAATAAAAATAATCTAAAAGGAATGCAAACGCTACAACTAGAACCTTGGACCTCCTTCCTTCCTTGTGGCGTCATTCCCTTGTCCTTAAGTGGCGTCACTTTGCCACTACACCACACACTCCACTTGTGTCATTTTCCTCCATATTTTATTATTAAGGCCTACCTGCCAACCTCCAGGGTTTTTTCACCTAAAACCAAAATTTTTCCTAAAGCCAAACTTGAACCCTGGACTTCATAGAAGCCCCCTAACCTTCCAAACTCACTTATCTAATTGGTCCAACTTGTATTTAAGCCGATCTCCTGTTCTCCAAAAAATTTAAACGCTACTACGCTCAAGGCCCATTGGGCTCAATTCTCTTAGGCCCAATTTCAGGATGTTACAAAGCTACCCTCCTTAAAGAAATTTTGTCCTCGAAATTTCCAACTAACTAATAGTCACACATCCTAACCTACCACACTACGCTCTTGATGCGCACTCTGATCTTAATAAAACTAATATCTTTTAACTAGAATTTAAAACTCCTACACATACTCAAAAACACCTAGCCATTAAAACAGACGAATATTTCATACGCACCCAACTCTATGTCTGAACATCACATCCAAACCAAACACACAGAATAGATACCCGAAATACAGCATATAACAAAGAAAAGTATCAGGAAACTTACAGTGTAGATTGGTGCCAGAGACTCGGGCGCCATACTTCCAGGAAAGAGATATATATATTTTTCTAAACCATATTTCAACCAAAATTTGAAAAACATTTTTGAACCCATTCCACAGTCGAGTTTTTGAACTTGGCTCTGATACCATAATTGTAACACCCCAAACTCGGTCTAAACGTTACGTTCGGATCTGGCATGTCACATGAAAGGAATGTCTAAAAACTGTGCATTCGTAAAAAAAACTCGTGTTCTTTATAGTTGTTGTGAAAAATCAAGTTTAAGTAATTTTGAATAAGAAACGGTTTATTATCATTTTAGGAAAATCCCATATTGATCATTTAATAATAAGCAGTAACCAAATTGAAAGCTGAAACCAAATAAAATACCCAAGGCCTTATTACATAACAAAAACCCAAATAAAAATAAGTCCAAATAAAAGAAATGAATTTACAATTAAACATATATATGGCCTCCACGAGTCCACCTCAGCTCCCAAATCCGCGATCTAATGATTACCTGTAAAATTTAACTAAGGGGTGAGTCATCGAGACTCAGTGTGTAAATCCCCATCCAACGGGTGTTAAACCCTTACACAATTTCATATGAAAATATGCATGTCATGCAACCCAAAACCTAACCATCCAAAACTCTCGATTCTACCCGTGTGGTACCAAACCCTTGGTAGTGCCAAACCACCGTGACCCAAAGTCACAGATATCAATATAATGTGGTGCCAAACCTTTGGTGACCCAAAGTCACGAATAATCCATAGGTGGGGCCAACCCACGTTGTGATACCAAATCATGGCGACAATCCGTTTTATCAAATGTGGGGCCAACCCAGCGTGGTGCGAAGCCAACTGGGACGAGTCGCTATGAGGTGCCAAACCTCTGGTGACTCAAAGTCACGAATATCAACTGTGGTACCAAACCACTGGTGGTGCCAAACCACTGGTGACCCAAAGTCACGAATAATCCATGTGTGGGGCCAACCCACGTTATGATACCAAATCACTGGCGACAATCCCGTTTTATCAAATGTAGGGCCAACCCACTGTGGTGCTAAGCCACTGGGACGAGTCGCTATGAGGTGCCAAACCTCTGGTGACCCAAAGTCACGAATATCAACTGTGGTACCAAACCACTGGTGGTGTCAAACCACTAGTGACCCAAAGTCACAGATATCAATCTTCCCCCTCCTCTCATCATACCCATGCAATATGACATAATAATTCGTGTATGCAGTATGACATGTATGCAAATCATATATCAAATAACGTATGAAACAAATTACCATCATAATCAGAATAATAATATACAACATAATCAATCTAACCAACCTCTAAGGGTATAACAATAATTTTACCTACCAAGGGTATTTTCGTAATTTACCTACCAAGGGTATTTTCGTAATTTACCCACCAAGGGTATTTTTGTAATTTACCCACCAAGGGTATTTTCGTAATTTACCCACCAAGGGTATTTTCGTAATTTACCCACCAAGGGTATTTTCGTAATTTACCCACCAAGGGTATTTTCGTAATTTTGTACCTGGAATGGCCTTTCCGAAGGCCCAGTGTCGCCTTGAGCGACTCAACTACCATTTTCGGTCTCTATCGGACTGTTGGGCCTAAAACTCGATTTTGGCCCATTCGGGCCCACACGCTCGTGTGGCCCACCTAACACAAATCTAGCCACGTATATAAGTTCCACCTAGTCTAGTTCACTATATACTACATCATCATACAATTTATTCTATTGGGCCTACGGGCCCATTGGGGCCCCCTCAACTATCGCGTCGACCCCAAGAATACTACTAATGGCCTCAACTATCGCGTGAAGCCCCTGCGTGCGCCGCGCTTCGTGTGGCTACTATTGCCATGATCGGCACTTGGCATTTGCCGCTTCTGACTAGAGTAGAGAGTTACACACCGATAGAGTCGGTGTTAAGCCGTATTGCGACCACCACCGTGCCCAAACGCCCACCAAGGTATCTTAACTCGCTCTGGAATGCTCTTTATATAGCTAGCTCTTCACCTTCCTTCTTTGTATCTTTCCGATGTGGGATCCCTCCGTCAGTAGAGTTTAAATTCAACTGAAACTCTTACCGTCCAATCCGCAAAATAAATACTCCCTTGCTTCTCATGAGATTCGAACTCAGGCTCTCTTGTAACATAATCCACACTGCTAGCCACTTTACCAACTAGCTCCTTGTGTCTTAAACCATGCGCAACTAAATGTAAATCTATAGCCAAGGTCTAAATTCATTTAATAAAAATAATCTAAAAGGAATGCAAACGCTACAACTAGAACCTTAGACCTCCTTCCTTCCTTGTGGCGTCATTCCCTTGTCCTTAAGTGGTGTCACTTTGCCACTACACCACACACTCCACTTGTGTCATTTTCCTTCATATTTTATTATTAAGGCCTACCTGCCAACCTCCAGGGTTTTTTCACCTAAAACCAAAATTTTTCCTAAGGCCTAACTTGAACCCGGGACTTCATAGAAGCCCCCTAACCTTCCAAACTCACTTATCTAATTGGTCCAACTTGTATTTAAGCCGATCCCCTGTTCTCCAAAAAAATTTAAACGTTACTACGCTCAAGGCCCATTGGGCTCAATTCTCTTAGGCCCAATTTCAGGATGTTACAATGCCTCATTGGATAATTCGAAGTAATAATTTAACACACAATGTCTCTTCGGCTAAACCGAAGCAAATTGGCACCCAGTACCTCATCGAATATATCCAAAGTAATGAGTTGACACCTAGTGTCTCATCGACTCGAAGTCGAAGAAATCCTTGAACTCTTCTAATCCTATAGCATGTCATCTATATCGACTTAGCCCGATACAGTTAATAGGGTTTAATTTCACTTTTCAAATACAACCAATAGTCAATTCAATTCAAATAATCAATAAATATTCAATATATATATACCAATTCAATCAATATAAATTTAATAAATTCATCCAATACTAAATCAATCCATTTCAATTGCAAAACACAATAATTCTCACCTCAACACTTATACTTTAAATTAAATTATAACAATTAACAACTAAATTCATATTATACAAATACAAATCAGGAATTTCGAGTTACTCCTTGTCGACTTTATATTTTCCTTTTTTTAGCCGAGGATTCCGGTACAACGTCAGCTACAGAATTAAAACAATTAAAATTTATCAATACAACACAATTCAATTTCATATTAAATACTTCAATTTTTACTCAACATTTGCCTAAATTACAATTTAGTCCCTAAACCGAGACTAATTTTATTTCTTCACAATTAATCTTCTATTTTCATACAAATTCCACTTTAGAGTAGATTTAACTCCTAATTTACTTAAATCCCTAAATTTTAATTTTTCACAATTTAGTCCCTATTACTCAAAATTTACAATTTATTTAACAATTCAATCCTTTTTCATTTCTAACTTAAAATCTATCAATTTAATCTCTAATACTAAAATTATTCAACATAAAAAATACTTAAAAACTCAATAATTTCTAAAATTTTGACATGGATCAAGTAGTATTTAATACCGGCATTCCAAAAACATAAAAATTACAAAAAAAAATTAACTAAATTGACTAACCAATTGAACTTAAAACTTTGAAACCCCTAAGGCCCTTCGTCTTTCTCCTTTCTCCCTTTTTCTTTTTCTTTCCTTTTTCTATTCTGTTTCGTTTGGCTCTCTGTTTCTTTCTTTCTATTCCTTTTTATTTTTCTTTTATTATTATAATATAATATAATATATATACTTAACATTTAAGTTTTAATATTATAATATTATAATATTTTTTTAACTTTAAATATTTATAATATATATACACTTATGCCGCCTCAATTATGACCATTGCCATAATTGCTCCTTTGATCCCTTTAATTTTTCTTTAATTTATAATTCAACTTTCATCCTTTATACAATTTAGTCCTTTTACCTAATTACTCTTAATTCAAGCAAATTCACCTAACCAAAGCCTAATTAACTACACAACTAACTTCGTAAATATTTTTAATAAATTTTTACGAGTCCAATTTACGAAAACAAAATCCCGAAAATGCACTTTCCGACACCCGTGACTATCGCGTCGTTACAATTTCAATAAAAATTTAAAAATATTCACGGCATTTATGGGCAAAACACCGCTATTGCTTTACTTTTAGCGGCGTTTATGAGAAAAATGCCACTATCATTTTTAACCTTTTGCGGCGATTATGCAAAAACACCGCTATTGCTTTACCTTTTGCGGTGAACGCTGCTATTCCTTTACCTTTAGCAACGTTTATGGGAAAAACGCCGCTAATACTGCTCCCAATTGTGTACCTTTACGGCACGTAGCATAAAACGCCGCTAAATATATACTATTTGCGACGTTATTTTCACAAACGCCACTGTCCAACGACTTATTGCGGCGTTTGGGTTAGCGCCACTAATGGGACATATTTGTGGCGTTTTTCAATACAAACGTCCTTAAAAGTTCAACCTTTCCAGAGTTTTTAAGCGTTTTCAATTCAAACGCCACTAAAAACGCAGCTAAAAGCTTAATTTGTTGTAGTGTTCATTTAGGAAGATTAAAGAGCAGATGTGGGAGTAATTAACGCGAGAACAAGGGTTTATCTTGGAATTAGTTAGCTTAAATTGTGCATGCTTAAACCCTATGATTGACGACCTAAGGAAGCAATCTAGGTAGATAGGCCGAAAGGATAAGTCTACCAAGCATCTCAGAATTTATCCCGGTTTTAAATTGCAAGGTCGAAAGATAAGTGGGTTTTTACCGATTAATTAATCAGTTAGAGGTCGAAAGATAATAATTAGTTAGTTATTAGTTAATTCACTAAAACTCGAGTTTTGAAGTTAATTTCAAACACTAAAGCTAGTTAATCTTCTGTCTATTATTCGAGATTTCGTTAATTCTTAATTTCTTGTCAGTAATTTTCGTTTATTCTATGATCTTAAATTTTACTATTATTTAGCGTAATATAATTTTCAGTTATCACTGTTTAAACTTGTTATTGTAGAAGATAAAAATAAGTTTAATATATCCTCCCCTCAAGTACGATCCTCAAAATCCTTCATGTAACCCGTTGTACAATACTATATTACAATTTGATCTATATATTTAAGAACATCGCTGCTTTATTATATATCTTTTTGTTGCAGTATTTCCAATCCAAACGTTTATATATTTCGCGACGGTCACACAACCAATTCTTTTATTCACTGTCTTTATTTTTTCAGGTCTAATTGTATCTTTAATTACAACTCGTAATATAACTAACCAACAAGTCAATGCTAAAATTAAATATTCTTTTATATAAATATAAAATTCCCCTCCACAAATTGGAAAAAAAAAAAGGGGGCGGAAGTCGATATATAATTCACATTTATTATCAAAATAACTCCAAATCGATTTTCTTTTTATACTATTTTATATATTTAATATTTAATGTATTGATTCTATACATAACTAAACATTTAATAAATTAGATAAACAAACGTAATTTAAATGAAATTAACTAAATTTATTTTTAAAATTTTAGATGATATATCATACATTAATAATGTATATATTATTTGCGCATCAAACCTAAATCTATATATATATATATATATATAAGCTTTTCGCCAACAACTTCTTTACCTATCAGCGAAAGTATTTATGAGGTGATATGAGAACTTAGTTGAATCCTAAAACTTTATCTTAATCCAATTATAAAAAAAAAAAAACCTCCATCGTTGAAATTTCATTAAAAATAACGATAAATGAAATATTTACTCTCTATAAATACCATATGTTCATAGTGAATGAGATCAGCTTGATGGCTGCCCTTGTAACCTGTGAGCAACCATGGTCAGTAATAAGAAAATGGTCATTCTTGTGACTAATGACATTGAGAGAAGTGACATAACCCGAGGAACTATGAATGACGATGATGAGTTTGATTGTTCTCAAAGGGCGCAGTTGCTTCGAGCTGTGGTGCTTGGAGCCAATGATGGGCTGGTTTCGATTGCATCACTAATGATGGGCGTTGGAGCTGTTAAAGATGACACCAAAGTCATGGTTCTCACTGGTATTGCAGGCTTGGTTGCCGGAGCTTGTAGCATGGCGATTGGTGAATTTGTCTCGGTCTACACTCAGAAAGACGTCGAGTTAGCCCAGAGAGCGAGAAGGGTGCGAAAAAATGTAGGCCATGAGGAAGAGACGACCAATCAGAGGTTGAGGTTCCCTAATCCACTACAAGCTGCTATCGCATCGGCCTTTGCTTTCACGATTGGTGGGGTGGTGCCACTGCTAGCAGCCGCATTCATAAGGCGGCAACATACGTTGAGGCTGGCGGTGGTTGCAGCAGCCGCCAGCTTGGCGTTGGTGGTTTTGGGTGGCGTTGGTGCTGTACTCGGGAGGACTCCGATGGTGAAGTCTAGTGTCAGAGTGCTAATTGGAGGATGGATGGCAATGGCTATAACTTTTGGCCTAACCAAGTTGATCGGTACTACGGGACTATGATAAATACGTAAAATTATAGTTTTCCTACTAGTATTATAAGTTAAAATTTACCTGTTTCTTCTACCTTAAATAATAATCGAGAATTCGATTTTTATCCTAAATATAAAATAATTTTAAAACTCATAGTTAATGTTTATCCCTTAATAAATTTATAAAATATGCAGGTTTAATCACTTGAACTTATTTGAGTAGAGATGTCAAATCTTAATTAAATAAAAAATATCAAATATCAAATAAACATTAAATATAGTAAGTATTTGACAGGTTTCCTTGTGTCATTCGTGTTGGAGAGGTTGATAGAGCATTCACTAATATGGTCTGGATGCAGTTGTTTCCGATCTCTAAATTGATTAATTTGGTTGTTGCCACATCGGATCATAACCTGATCAAGTTTATTACACATAATGTTGTTTGTAATATTTATAAAGCATTTTCAAATGAAATGTATATTATATAAAGTTTCATGTTATTTATGATATATATATATATATATATGCAACAATCAATATATACATATGATAAT
This sequence comes from Gossypium rotundifolium, assembly GCA_025506655.1. Taxonomy (NCBI): domain Eukaryota; kingdom Viridiplantae; phylum Streptophyta; class Magnoliopsida; order Malvales; family Malvaceae; genus Gossypium; species Gossypium rotundifolium. Next base: position 38,415,069 of record CP106723.1, read on the forward strand.
GGAAAAGAAAGAAAGAATACGATATTAAATTAAATAAAGATGTGTATGTTTTAGTCAACTTAATTATTCATATTCATTTTAAAGGAAAAGTTATGTCTTTTCAAAGCAAAATAAAGTATTTTTTATTAGAGTAAGTAAAATCTGATTCGATTTGAAAAATTCGACAAAAAAAATAAATTTTGAATTTAATAGTTCGAATTCTTTGAGTTAATCAAGTTATTTGGATCAACTCAAATAAAAAATTAAGTATTTTGGTTTAACTCGAAAACGAATTATACAATTCAAGTTATCTGAAAATTCGAATAAGAAAAGACAAAATTAAGTCGTTTTGATAAATGTTTACTTTTTTAAAAGTTAAAAGTTAAAACCATTAAGTTAAAAGGCAAAATTACGTCATTTTGATCAATGTATACCCATTAAGTTAAAAGGCAAAATCATTATATTGTTTATATAGTTAAATAATCTTGTACTTCGTCTACTAGTTAAATAATCGGTCCATGTAAACACAACATTGAGTATAAATAATAGTATTTGTTAACTCGACTCAAAATTTTTAACTTAATTCGACTCAATTTCCAAATCCACCAAATTTTATACAATAATTTAAAAATAATTTATTTGATAGATTTTGAAATAAGAAAGACACAAATTATTTATATTGAGAGACTCGAGTAATTGAACAGACTCATTATTACAAGTGTTGGTATATGAAAATTGATTTGCGTATGATAAAGAGTACTCCACATCCAGGTAACATCACAAATTATTTATTTGATGCATTGCTAGTTAAGTGAATATGTATGGTTTTTTAAAATGCAAAGAGTTATTACTTTTCAATATTCATCTTGATGCCAAAAGATGTGGTAAGAATTATTAAGTAGCCATTATCAAGTGTTAGACTTTGAAAACATCTTACGAAGATTTCTTTAGATGGCCATGCAATTCATTTTAGAGAACATATATATTATTTTCAGCATGTGCCGGAATATGTATTTTTTTTTTTATGGGTTTTCTAGTGAATGTCCTATTACAGTGGAAAATTAAATATATATATATATATATATATATACGCATGTGCGCACAAAATAATGCGTAGCACGGTTACATTCTTTTTATTTTTATTTTAAATTCTGGTTTAGTAAATGTTAGTCCATTTTTTAGAATGAGGGGAATATCTTTTTTCACTGAGATGGTCCCTTCTTTCTTTATATTTCCTTGACGGTGATGTTGACTTTATAATATATATGCTATCACATGAGAAAGAGAATATATCTATTTTAAATAAACGCAGAGTTGGGTATCCAAAATTACTTCATAAATTTATTTTTAAGATATTTGTTACCTGAATTATATTAGTATATATGATATGTCGAAACCATTTTTTTTATTTTGAAAAATGGGGTCGACTTTTTAAAAAAAAAACAATGAATGGGAGTCGCCACTAATTTCTTTTTACGTAGGTGTCATTGGATCACCTTATAAAATGTTTTATTTCAAAAACATTAATTTTGGCCTACGAAATTCAAGAAAACGGGTTCGAGAATCGGTTACGTACAAGGAAGGATTGGCACCCTCGTAACGCCCAAAATTGGTACAGGATTGATTAGTTATTGTCCTAATGTCGAAAATTCGAAAAGATTTGAAAACATGATTTCTTTAAAACTTGAACAATTTGAGTTGGAACTTGAGATTCCTTTGTTCCGAAAAAATACAAACATCACATCCAGCACGTTAGGACATGATGTTTTAAACCCTCGTAACCAAAATCATCTCATGATTTACAAAATTCATTAAAAGGATATTTAGTTATTTAGTCAAACGAAAAATCGAAACCCAGCACGTTAGGGCACTATTTCCCGAATTTCTAAACACAAAATATTACCTTATTTAAGAAAAATTTTGGATAAAATGTGGTAATTAAAGGAGATAGATATTTTTAAACAAAGATTTGAAAAAAGTAACATTAAGTTATTACAAAAAAGTGCAATTTACTAAAGTTACAGGTCATATTAATAATTAGTGTAACACTCCTAACCCGAATCCGTCGCCGGATTAGGGTTACGAGTATTACCATGTAAGTTAAAACTTCAGTTCAAACGATTGAATCTTAGTTAATCATTTTTATCAAATAATTTAATCATAAACAGACAATTCACACATGTGTAATACATACTTGATACATTAATCCAAGTCATATACGAAATAATCATCGATGAACATAAAATGACCATACAATGTATATTATGATAATATCACATAACAATACAGATTTCATGCACCACATTTATCGAAACGATCTTGATCTATGCAATTTATAAACAACTATACTATTCGTAACTAATTAATTTAATAAATATACTTCGAATGTCAATGCATAATACTTCCTATTAAGACCAATTTCATATGGCATAAAACCTATTTCCACATAAGTGAATACATGCAACTTATTACACATCACATCCATACTTATGTATTTGGCCGAATATACAAGGTCTCATTTATAACATTTCATGTTCGTTACTTAGCACAAACCGAGTTTGGTAGTTTCATGCACTCAATTAAATTAAGCAATCTCACAAGCCAAATATATATATAAATGTATACATCATAGTTATGCACATTTTCCATTTTCGACTATGAGCCCAAACTTCTTTAAACATGTTAACTACATTTGCAAATATCACCTAGGTTTGGCCGAATACACATACATGCATTACTCAATATAATTCATACTTCACAAATCAACTAAAGTTGACATACATACATAAGTTCCAAATGATGCTCAACTAACACATACCTACCTTGAATTATACATGCAAAGATTAACTTAAATGCCGAAACACCTGACTAATTTAATTCATACCTTAACATTATAAACAAGCAATTATATAAAATGCATAATACACAAACTTAACTAAAAGGAACAGGCCATAGTCGAATCATTGAAACCAAACACACCATTCACATAATCAAGAACAAATAGAACCGAACTTATAATGAATGTTTAAGCCATTTTCGCATGGCTATTATATATATAAACATAACATCATTCCAACATTTAGCTAGCCTATACATGCCTTTGATTCAAAAATATCTAGCTTAAAAGTACCAAAAAGGGATGATAGTGTGGTTGACTTCACCAACGATCCTCCGAGCCCGTAGCTTGACCAAATTCTATAAAACAAACAATGAACACAAACAAAGTAAGCTCACTAGCTTAGTAAGTCTCAAGAAAATATTAATGTAGTAAACATACACTTAAACAATTTGATCTTCAAGCTTATGGCATAAATATAAATATTCCAATATGTGAATTATACTTAGCCGAATACTAGTAATACCTTTGACCTAAATATTAGCACTTGATTACCATGAACATATACATTATCAAATCATAAGAATATCATATTTATTCGTATATTCCGAGTCAAACGAACACATATGCAAATACTTTCAAACCCTTTTTACCATTCATCTTTCCATTTATAACCGAATCTTCCATGTAATATATATATGTATATCTCAATTTCATATATATATATATATATATACAATGTTCATACCTATTAATGATAAGCTCAACATCACAAAATAAAATACTTATTGAATCATTCACTTCATCACATCATACTTAAATAGGATGATAATAAGCTAACTTACTTCATTCCTTACTAATATAATAGGCCAACTCTTACCCGAGCTTCTAACACATTGCATTCAATATGCCTCACCTTGTTTGATTCTCGGATTCTTCATTTATAGCATCTCACCGGCATTAAGCCTGCTAGGCATTATAGCCTGAATTACACACCGGCATTGAGCCTGCTAGACCAAAGGTCCGAAGTTTAAACATCGGCATTAAGCCTGCTAGGCAATAAGCCCGAAATAAATCACCGGCACAAGGCCTACTAGGCATTAAGCCCGACATAATCACCAGCACAAGGCCTGCTAGGCTCGAAGCCCCAATGTCAACACAATTATCCATTCAATACACATCACTTAAATGCTAAGTCACAAACATCACATATACTTCATTTCACTTTCACATTTCAAACCAAATAGGCTTATTCACATTACAATTAACAAAATAATTTCAACTGAATATCATACCCCACATTCGGCTATTTCACACATTTATGCTTAAAATTAATAAATTCCATCATTTACCATGTTCATAAATAATTCCTTAACATATATTTGCTTAAGAACTTACCTCGACTATCGACGGACGACGTAGACCGGCTATTCGATAACCTTTGCCTTTCCCCGATCCAAATCCGTTTTTCTTTGTTCTTTATCTAAACACATTAAAATTTAGCTCATTCAAGCACATTTCATCTCAATTTAGTCCCAAAACACATAAATGGAAAATTACCATTTTACCCCTAATGTTTCACATTTTTACTATTTAGTCCTATTTGCACAAAACACAAAATACACAAAATTTCACTATAACACCTTAGGCCCGAATGTTCATAGGAACTATATGAGTCCATTTCTTTCATTTATTTTGCATTTTAACCACCTCAAAAATTTATTTTTGCAATTTAGCCCAAAATACTCAAATTCACTAAAATTTCCAATACAAAACAAACTAATCTTTAACATAACTTTAATATTTTTCCATTAAACATCATGAATCACAAGCATCTAACCATGGCCGAATATCAAGCATGCTCAAATTTAAAAATTCTAACATGGGTCAGCTACTGTTCGAAGCAACGATCTCAAAAACGTAAAAATCAACAAAAACCGAGCTAAAATTTATACCTAATTAAGCTTGATAAGTGCCGAACTTAGCTTGGCTTTTCTCACTTCTTTATAAGCATATATTCGGCCAAAAGAAGATGGAATAAAACATGTTTTTGTTTGTGTTTTAATTAACATATATTAAGTAATTGTTGAATTACTAAACTAACCTTTTTACTTTAATAAAAAAAACAAATAACATAAGGTTATTCTTGGTATATGCCGTCCACTAACTCATAAAATGGGCTAATTTCCCTTTTAATACCCCAAATTAAAAAGTCATTATCATTCTAGCACTTTTCGCTATAGTTTGAAACTTTTACATTTTACGCGATTAAATCCTTTTTCTAAATTAAACACACAAACAATTAAATTTTTCTACGAAACTTTCACACACTTTAATTCACATATAATAAGCACAGAATACATCATTTAAATATTTCTCGGCCTTGGATTTGTGGTCCCGAAACTACCGTTCCGATTAGGGTCAAATTCGGTCTGTTACAATTAACACTAACATAAACAATTAAGTAAAAGAATGACAAGTAATGATAATGATGTTAAGGTAAACAAAGATAATAGATTCAAATTTTTTAAAAATGAACAATCAAAATAAAGAAAAATATAACGTAGATAATAGTAATTTTAAAAGAATCTATGAAAAATTAAGGAAAAAATTATTCACAAGATTAAATTCATGTATAAAAATAATAAATATAAAGTAAATAATATATTCAAAACAATTAATGAATATTATAACAATTTTTAATAGAATAATAAAAATAAAAAAAACAATATGGCAAAATCTAAAATAGTTAATAAATACATAATAAAATAAATATATATATTTTAAATAAATAATATAAAAACTTTGAATAAAAATGTATAAGGATAACTTATAATAAGTATATAATATACCATTTAAAATAGATAATATACATATTTTAAATAAACAATATATGAAAAATTTTACCTTAATAATAAAACAATTTAGATGATGTACAACATACAAATTTTCAAATAATACATAATATGATTAAAGTTAAATAATATATAATATATATAATATATAACAAATAAAAATAATAATATATATGATAAAACAATTTAACGTAAATAGGAAAAAGCAAAAAAGAAAAACAAGTTTAAAATAATTAAAATAAATGAATGAATAATGATTAAGCAATTAAATGGATAAATAAAAAAAAAAGCATAAGTCAACCTCGCATAAGTCAACCTAACTCCTGCAATATGAGGATTCAACGAAATTCCTCCACCAAAATCTAACTCGAATGGAAGCAACTCAAAAAGAAACAAAGATGAGCGAAGAACAAAATAAGAACAAGCCACGGAAAATAAGAACACAAAAGAGAGAGAAATTTGAGTGAATGCTCTCAAGAATTTTTATTACTTCCAAAGTCAAGTCCCCTTACAATGAAGGGAGAGGCCTCTATTTATAGTTGATCCTTCCCAAATCCAACGGTACAGATCAATTACATAACGGCTAAGATTAAAAGGTATCTACAAATTAAATCTCTAATATTACAAAATCATATCTTCTAAGATTGCATACCATATCTTCTAAAATTGCATATCATATCTAAGATTTGCATATCATATCTAAGATTGCATATCATATCTTCTAAGATTGCATATCATATCTTCTAGGATTGCATATCATATCTAAGATTTGCATATCATATCTAAGATTGCATATCCTTGAAGATTGTGTTCCCATGTACGTCAAGCTTGTAGATGGACCTTCAATCTTTTCAAGTAATGGGTTATTCTGATCGGGCCAAATGATATATTTTGAACTGAACTTGGACTTTGTTTTATTATTTTGGGTTTATTATTTTTTTTTGTATGGGCCCAGACTAAATTGGCCTATTACAGCTACCCCTCTTTGCTCATTTTCGTGTAACGAGAAAGGAGCAAAGACTATAAAAGGACTAATTTTGCCCGGTCTTGCCGAGCCTTAACTTCTTGATCCTAATCTTCTTCAAGTAGTCTCTAACCCTACTGCAACTTTAAGGAGATTGAATCTGTAGCTTTAATCTTATTCTACTGCAACTTCAGGAGATAAGACCTGCTCTTATAGGTTTAATCCATCACACTATAACTTCAGGAAAATGAAACTAGTATCTTTGATCTTGCTTCACTGCAATATTCAGAAAGACAAGATCTGCTATTTTCGGTCTGCTCCGCTACAAACTCAGGGAGGCAAGCTAATATCTTCGATATGCTTCTTGCAACTTCAGGAAGATAAGATCTGTTGTCTTCAGTCTGCTCCACTGCAAACTCAAGGATGCCAGGTGATGTTTTCGATCCACTTCACTGCAAACTCAGGAAGAAAAGATCTGATATCTTCGGTTTGCTCCACTGCAAACTCAGGAATGCCAGACTAGTATCTTCGATCCGCTTCACTGCAATCTCAGAAAGACAAGATCTATTATCTTCAGTCTGCTCCACTATAAACTTAGGGATGCCAGACTGGTATCTTTGATCCACTTCGCTGCAAACTCAGGAAGACAAGATCTGCTATCTTCGGTCTGTTCCACTGCAAACTTAGGGATGCCAGACTGGTATCTTCGATTCGCTTCGCTATAAACTCAGGAAGACAAGATTTGCTGTCTTCGGTCTGCTCCACTGCAAACTCAAGGATGCCAGACTATTATCTTCGATCTGCTTCACTACAATCTCAGGAAGATAAGATCTGCTATCTTCAGTATGCTCCACTGAAAACTCAGGGATGCCAGACTGGTATCTTCGATCTGCTTCCCTGCAAACTCAGAAAGATAAGATCTATTATCTTCGGTCTCTTCCATTGCAAACTCAGGGATACTAGACTAGTATCTTCTATCCGCTTCACTGCAATCTCAAGAAGACAAGATATGTGAATTCATCGATGTTGCGACACCGTCCTCTGGGGGACCTATCCTGTAAAACTAGTGTTATGTGTTTATGCTTATGCAAAATGGTTAGGATGCTATGATCTGAACGAATCATCTGCTCCTAACCGAATGAAATATGTACGAATGGAAAATGTCATGAGGATGATCCTTTTTAATAATTAGGATGTCACCACTTGTTGCTCATCAGGGCTCTATCGTTAACGTAGTACATTGTCTTCCTACTCGGCTGACATTTGACAGAAAACCCGAAAACATTTTTGCTCGACTGATTTGCCCTACTAACTTCAGGGTCCTTTCCACTGTACCTCAGGGACATAAGGCTTGTACCATTTTCAAACCATCTCACTGCTATTCAGGATTATAGGATTTGAAAATTTTTCGATCCGTTCCCACTGCAATTCAAGTGTATAGGACTTGTATCTTTTTCAGTTCACCCTACTGCAACTTTAGGATCTATAAGTTGTTTCATCCACTGATCACTCCCCAGTGACCCGACCAGATCTATATGCATGATACTCACACGGATGCAGAATGTCATTTTTTTCGAGAATGATTCCTTCTACGCTTGGGTTGTCATTGCTTTTTTCTGTCGGATTTGTATCACTGATGCAATATCTAGTCTTTTGATCAACCAATGTCCTTACAGAAAATCTGAAGAGATAAACTCACCTTGGGCTCAAATATTTTCAACCCTTAAGCTTATTGAGTTCTGTAAGACCCAATTTTTGCCCGGCCCATTTTAAAACCATAAATTAAAACCAAAGTTAAAAATTGATCCAAAACAGTCCAATAAATATCCATTTTAACAACCCATTACATCATAACCCGATATAATAGCCCAGACTAAATTCAACCTAACCCAAATCAGTCAACCCGTTTACAAAGCTAACCCAATAACAAAGATTAAATAGTAGGCCTAAAGAGCCAATCCCAAACATGGCCCGAATGGCCCAAATGGTTCTGGCAAACAGAAACCCTAAGGGGTTCTAAGGGAAATCTTACGCCGCAACAGCCTCCACGCGCCCCACACGTGTGTCGCGCCTTCGTACCGCGTCGTACACCACGTCACCGCCTCCGTACGGTGCCACATTCGCGCAACAGCCTTCGTACCTGCATCAAATGAGGGACGAACAGCACAACAAACAGAAAGAAAACAAAGAAAACAATTGTATTTTTTATATTTTTTTCATTTTTATTTCGATTTCGGCCTTTAAAAAAGATCGAAACCAATCACTGTAAGAGCCTTCACAATTTTTCAAGCAATACAAACACAGAAAAATCAAAAGCAGAGAAATTGAAAGGTGCTTTGAGGAATCTTTTGGGCTTTCATTTTTTTTCTTTACATCTTTTGTTTATCGGGAGATTAAAGAAAAGTGTTTTACCTTTGAAAAACCATCGGGTCGCTTTCTTCGAGGAAATCAAAGGAAAGAGGGCTTTTGGTGTTGAGAACGTAGAGGCATTCAGTCTGGTTGAAGGGGAGAAATCGGTTGAGGCTAAATCGGCCACTACTCGTTGACGGACATGGCGTTGTAGTGGCCGAAAGAGGATTTATCTCTGGGCCGGAGAACAAAAATAAATAAGGGGGCTAGGGTTTAGTTCAAATGACATTTGATCTATTTTTTTAATTAATTAAGGAAACGGCGTCATGTAGGCTCGTTGCAATAGCTTTCAAACGACGCCGTATTGGCCTATACCCAGTGACCTGACCCGATTGCGGCCAAGATCCGCGTGTTTTAGTCCTGATGGGTTATTTACTTTTTAATCCTTCCGCAATTTATTTGTTTTTCAATTAAGTTTTTTTATTTTAATTTTGCCTTTAAATTTTACGTCATTTCAATTTAATCCTCCTTGAAACACAGCACTTAATAGTTTGGGTAAATAGCATTTTCAGTCCCTTTTACTTCACGCGCATGGCGTTTTAATCCTTTTTCGATTTCTTCTTTAAATTATTTTTTTAGCTCTCTAATTTTGTTCTGATTTTAATATGGTCTTTCAATTATTTTATTTAATCATTTATTTTTTAATTATTCTTCTTTTAAAATTAATATTATATATTATATATTTTAAATCATGCAAGATATTATTTGTTTCTCTTTATATATGGTTTATTTTCTTAAATTTTATATATTTTCATATACATATAATTTATATAAAAATCATTTTATTTTATGTATTTCATATTATTTTATGTATGCACTCTCTTTTAAAATTTATTTACATATATATATATATATATATAAATATAAGTGTTCATTTTAAGATCTTATTTTAAATACTTTTATATATCATTATTATTTATTTTATATCAAATTTTTATTACGTATACATTATTTCAATTGATGCATACTATTTTTATGTATTAATGTTCATTTATTTGTTATTGTATGTATTATATCTCTTAAAGTTGTGACCGTTTATTATTTGTGATTCATCATTGTAATATTTGATGTTGGCTTTGTGTATTAGTATTCCATTGCACCTTATGAAAAATATTGTGTTTAATGTCATTTCGGTTTTAAGATCACAAGGCAATGCTCGTGTTTAGGGGTTTCGAGAAAATCGTGCTCTAACTTACTGAGTTCCGATTCTCCTCGTTTAAAACCTAGTAACCGAGTATCATTTCTCTCTTAAATCAAAATGCACGATATTTTAAATAAAAAAACTTATTCTCGGGAAATTGAGATATTGCGCCCTAGCTTACTGGGTGTGATATTTTATCATCTCGAGATAAGAATTTCAAAAGAACAAAGGCAATATTCTGTATTCGGGAATTTTGAGAAATAGTGCCCTAACTTACTAGGTTGCGATTTTTCATTTGACCTAAATAATTGAATATCCTTCTTATTTTTAAATGTATGAATATTGAATGTCGAAAGATGAATCTAATATCGAGAATATAAGATGTTGTGCCCTAACTTACTGAGCACGACATTTTATTTCCTCGAAATAAAAAAATTTTGGCATCCAATATGATTCTATCCAAATGTATATTAAGTAAATGGATCGTAATCTAGAATCTTTTCAAGTTTTCGACATCAGGACATTAATTAATCAATTAGATACCAATTTTGGGCGTATCGAGGGTGCTAACCCTTCCTCGTGCATAACCGACTCCCGAACCTGTTTTCTTCGATTTCGTAGCCAAAATTATTGTTTTAATAAATCAAAATGTTTTATTAAAATAATCCATCTCAAGATGATCCGATCACACCTCGAATAAAAGATCGGTGGTGACTCCATTTCCATATTTTTAAAGTCGATCCCCATTTTTTCAAAACATCAATAAAAAAAGGGTTTCGACAAGTTCTAAAGAATAGTCCTATTTCAGGTTCTTATATTATTTAAAAGATTCCAGAGCAATATGCGAAACTCCTTTTATGAAAGTATTATTAGTCCATTAATTGTTATTTCAATATAAAATGCTCGAAAAAGATCACAACAATGGACGAGAAAGAAATTAATCAGGAGCATAGCTCGAAACAAATAAGTTAATCAAAGATAACCAAAGCAATAAAAAAAATTGATTGGGGTGTATCTTGAAAAAAATAAAGAAATCAAAGATAGCCAAGGCCATAAAAGAAAATTGATTAGGGTGTATCTTGAAAAGAATAAAGTAATCAAAGATAGCAAATTCAAAATGGGTAAGATAGAAGCTAGGTACCCCAGATATCACAGCTTGAGCTTCTCTGTACAAACTTCTTAAGGACCATTTTGAGCTCAATACATGTTTAAAGGATCCGGAGTACTTTGTCAATGCCCCAAGACGTAGCATACTTCCTCATTGTTAATTCAGGCATAGCAAGACTACCACACGCCCTATCTTTGCTCAAAATTTGAGCCACCCTTTTTGGGTTTTTGGCTCAAAACCCCTTTGGTCTCAAAGCGCCCTTTTCGGGTTTTCGCCTTGGCCTCTCCTCTTTTTTTTTTTTAATTTGATCTCAAAGCGCCTTTTGCAGGTTTTCACCTTGGCCTTTCCCCTTTCAGGTAAAATACTTCTTGACTGAACCTGAATTTGCCGAATTAGGCAAGTCTTCTCCATTCGTCTCGGTCAATATCAATGCTCCTCTAGAATAGGCCCTTTTTTACTACATAAGGTCCTTCCCAGTTTGGCATCTGCTTTCCTATGGAGATATTTTTCAACACCAGGTCCCTCTCGTGGAATTCCCTAGGATGAACCTCTTTATCGTAAGCTCACAGTATCCGGTCGTGACAGATAGCTTTTAACCTTTTTTTTCTTCGATTAGGTTCAATTGGCAAAACTGTTTCTATTCCAATGGGAAATGTGTTGCCCCAGCTAAGGTTCTAGCTGACGTTCGATAAAACAGAGGGTAAATGGTAACTTCTTTATGTCAATCTTTACAAATCTCAATCATCTTTCCCATGATCCTTGTTTTGTTATTTTTGTTTTTATTTTTTTCCTTTTTTTTTGCTGCATTTACTGCACTGTGATATGGCATCTGATCTTTGAACAAACTTCCAAACTTTTGACATTGTCCTTTTTAGCACTCTTTTTCGGCACCTGATCTCTTTTTTTTTTTTGAGAATTTGATGACTATCGACTTTGTAACATTGGCATATGAAGCTACTTCCACCCTCTTAGTGAAGTAAACGACAACCATAATGATGAATCGATGTCAACTAGAAGCTTTTGACGAGATTGGCCCCATCATATCCATTCCCTACATATAGAAAATCTGTGAAGAAATAGATGAGGCACATAAGTCTTGTCTTCCTCAATTTGGCATTTACGACATAACTGAAGCAATCTCCCTTTTATGGTGGACCAATAGTACCCGAACCTTATGATTAGCCTAGCTATTGTAGAACCATTAGCATGTGTCCTTTTGGCATCCTTATGGACTCTTTTAAGATTTCAACGTACCCGCATCTTAGTAGCCCAAGCATGTCCTAATATGATCGTGCAAAAACATCTTTGAATTCTTGAAAATAACTCAATGATGTCTCGTCTTATTTCTGAGGTGAACTAGGCTACAATCTTCACCTCTTTTCTAGGCTCATAAATATCCACTAACCCTTTGTAGAGTAGGGTCTGTTTTTCATCTTGTTTTACCATTCTTAACAAATCAGAAGATAGGTTACAATCTCTGTCATCTTCAAAGTCCTGAGATCCCTCTAGACACATATTTTACTCGAAAGAAGACTCTGAGTCAGTAGCAGCGTTGCTCACATCGTTGATATCTGGAGACCTATTGTAGGTTCGAAGGAAGATTCCAAAGAATAAATGATTCAAAAAATGTTTATTTGTATGGTCATGAATGAAGAATGAAAGAATACTTGAAAGAAAGTACTAAGAACAATTGTTTGTACAGTATGAAGTGGAAAAAAATAAAAGAATATTTGCTCAAAAAGATGCATTTTATAGAAATAAAAATTTCGGACACAAGCCGATTTCACAAAAGGGTTCTTATTGCCTCTAGGCTTAAGGTAACAAGCATGTTTTGAATATTACTCTAGATTAGCTCTAAAAATACAGGGATCTCTTCCACAATCCCATTATTCAAAACACTCCCAAGTATGCAAGGGCTTGGAAACTTCGTTCCCCAGTTCCCTCTTCGCTTTTGACTTCTTCAAGGAGTCTCAACTTTCTTGTCTCCCCCTCAATTATCGTATTTACTGCCTCGTCAAAGTGATCAGATTCTGATGAAACATCGAACTTCACAACTCCCATTTTAATGAACCTTTCGACCAACTTTTTAAATGTAGTACAGTTTTCAATTGAGTGACATGTTATTCCCGCGTGGTACTCGCATTGGGAATTCTCATTATACCATTTTGGGAACGGAGGTCGCACGAGTTTCGAGTAGGACGGAGACACCACATGCACATCAAAAAGATTCTGATACATCTCCTTATATGTCATCGGGATGAGTGTGAACTAGAGCTTTTCTTTATTTGGCCTCGAATTGGATTCCTACCTTGAAGAGCCTTGATAGCTAGTGGTTACTTTTGGTTGACTGACAATAATTGACTTCGACTGCCTTTTGTTATATGTACTCATATTATTCACCTCGTTCTCTTTTTTTCTTGGAGCTGACCTTTTAGTGTTTTCCCCTGTTTCTAACTTGCCACCCCTTATGGCATTTTCAATCATTTCTCTCGCCATTATTATATCCGCAAAGCTCTTTGCGGTACTTTCTATCATGTGAGTAATGAACGGGGCCTTTAAAGTATTGATAAAAAGTATTGTAGTTTCCTTTTCTAGGAGCGGTGGCTGAACTTGCATGGCAACTTCCCTCCATCTTTGTGCATACTGCCTGAAGCTTTCATTTGATTTTTCCCTCATGTTTTGCAAGGTGATTCTGTCAGGCGTCATGTCTGTCACATGATTGTATTGCTTGATAAAAGCTTGGGCTAGGTCCCTCTAAGAACTAATCCTAGCACGGTTCAGTTGATTGTACCACCTGGATACTACCCCCACCAAACTATCTTGGAAACAATGAATCAAGAGTTGATCATTATTAACATAGCCGGTCATCCGTCTACAGAACATGGTAATGTGGGCTTCATGGTAGCAAGTCTCATTGCATTTCTCGAATTCTGGCATTTTGAACTTATGAGGAAGCACCAAATCTGGAACCAAGCTCAAGTCTTTAGCATCAATTCCATGGTGATTATTAGCATTTTCCAAGGCCTTGAACTTTTCTTCTAACCATCTACAATGGTCCTCTAACTGCCTTAGTAATTCAATTCTCGTCCTTTCCCTCTCCGCTATATCTAAATCAGAGATAACAGGATTAGCAGGGTTATCTCCTGGGTTAGATCCTGAGCCAACTTGGAAATTCATGGGCACTCCAGTATTAGCTTGACCTTGTTGAGGCCTAATTGTAACAGATGGCCTTCGAGGATATGTTTCAGTTTGTGTTTGTGCATGCAGTAGGGTAAAACCCGGAGGATAATCCTCATTATCTTCTCCAGCATTAGTCATGGGGCCTTTTCCTTTGTCCATTGCCCCATTCAATAGCTGAGTCATTTGAGCCACCATATTCCTTTGGGCTTCCATCATTTGTTCCTTCATATATTGTTGGATCTTTGCCAACTACTCTTGCAGTTGGTCTTGCATGTCTCTTTGGAACTGTTCAAGTATTTGATCCATATCTTTCGTCTTAGCGCGAGTACCGTAATGATATTTAGTTTTTAGATTAACTTTCTCTCTTTTTCTGAAATAACTTCAACTAATTAGGGTCTTTCTATGGATTTTAATGCATATAATGCGATGTAATGCAGATGCATAGAATGAATGCAAAAGAAAGAGAGGCGTTGATTCTGAATTCAATTCTATTAGAACAACTTTTCTAGAAAGCAAATTTCTTTACATAAAACGGATTACATATGCGGCCATGCCCTCCTATTCCAGGCAAAAACATCAATCCCTTTCTTTGCAAAGGTCAAATCTTGCAAACTTCTAATAGATGTCTCCACTAGCTTCTTTTTGCTTGGGCCGCGACTCATTGCTCACTTATTTTCACAATGCTCGTTAGCCTCTTCAAGAAAGTCGAGACGTGGTGATTCTCGAATAGTCTTTTCAGCTTGAATCCTTGGGCAATAAAATTATGTATTCCTTCACGGACTATCAGTCCTCTCTCATTGTGTTTTCTCGGACCATATTCGGACGACCATATTATAATCCACTTTATCAAGAAATTCATTTTCTCATGACAAACTCTTCTATTTAGCAATCGAATTTGAATCAACACCTCTTTTCTATGATGTGAACGCAATGCAATCAAAACAAAAGAGAACACGTTAGCACAAGAGAAATAAATAACAAAATAGGACACCTATCTGAGTGACCACTAGGGTTTGGCATAGTTCCACCTAGGGTAGGCCCTTAGGTTTTCTACATGTAGTTTAGCTCTAAAGTTGAGGTACCGAACCAGCAGATTCCTCGATCCTCACCCATTATAGGCTCATACGGACTGAGTTCAGTTCAGGGGAATACATTTCCCTATGGCCATGCGAAAGTGAAAACCTCACGAAGACATAGGTACAGATGTATCCCTGAAGCAATCCACTAGCCCATGCGGAGGTGAAAACCTCACGAAGACATAGTTTCTCACTCCCACTTAAAGGTGCGACCACAACGGTTATGCAATGCAATGTGCGCAAGAAATAACAATCATATGCAATGACACAAACAAATGCAACAAAAGGATCGTAATTTTCAAATAAAATTTTTAACTTTTCAAATCGAATTTTCAAATTTCTGACAAAGGAATGAAAATAATCAATTTTACGGCTTGACTCTCTTATGTCCCCAGTGGAGTCACCAAGCTGTCGAAACCATTTTTTTATTTTGAAAAACGGATTCGACTTTTTAAAAAAAATAAAGAATGGGAGTCGCCACCAATCCATTTTTGCTTATGTGTGATCGGATCACCTTATAAAATGTTTTATTTCAAAACATTGATTTTGGCCAACGAAATTCAAGAAAACGGGTTCGGGAGTCGATTATGTACGACGAAGGATTAGCACCCTCGTAACGCCCAAAATTGGTACCGGATTGATTATTTATTGTCCTAATGTCGAAAATTCGAAAAGATTTGAAAACATGATTTCTTTAAAAACTTAAACAATTCTTGGAACTTGAGATTCATTTGTTCCGAAACAATACAAACATCACATCCAGCATGTTAGGACATGATGTTTTAAACCCTCATAACCAAAATCATCTCATGATTTACAAAATTCATTAAAAGGATATTTAGTTATTTAGTCAAACGGAAAATCGAAACCCAGCACGTTAGGGCACTATTTCTCGAATTTCTAAACACAAAACATTGTCTTAATTAAGAAAAACTTTTGGATAAAATGTGGTAATTAAAGGAGATAGATATTTTAAACAAAGATTTGAAAAAGTAACATTAAGTTATTACAAAAAATACAATTTAATAAAGTTACAAGTCATATTAACAATTAGCACTAACATAAACAATTAAGTAAAATAATGACAAGCAATAATAATAATGTTAAGGTAAACAGAGATAATAGATTAAAATTTAAAAAAATGAACAATCAAAATAAAGAAAAATATAAAGTAGATAATATCAATTTTAAAAGAATCTATGAAAAATTAAGGAAAAAAATTATTCACAAGATTAAATTCATGTATAAAAATAATAATATAAAGTAAATAATATATTCAAAACAATTAATGAATATTATAACAATTTTTTAAAATAGAATAATAAAATAAAAAAACTATATGGCAAAATCTAAAATAGTTAATATATACATAATAAATATATATATTTTAAATAAATAATATAAAAACTTTGAATAAAAATGTATAAGGATAACTTATAATAAGTATATAATATACCATTTAAAAATAGATAATATACATATTTTAAATAAAAATATATGAAAAATTTTGCCTTAATAATAAAATAATTTAGATGATGTACAACATACAAGTTTTCAAATAATACATAATATGATTAAAGTTAAATAATATATAATATATATAATATATAACAAATAAAATAACAATTTATATGATAAAACAATTTAACGTAAATAGGGAAAAACAAAAAGAAAAACAAGTTTAAAATAATTAAAATAAATAAATGAATAATGATTAAGCAATTAAATGGATAAATAAAAAATAAAAAAATGCATAAGTCAACCTAACTCCCGCAATATGAGGTTTCAACGAAATTCCTCCACCAAAATCTAACTCGAATGGAAGCAACTCAAAAAGAAACAAAGATGAGCGAAGAACAAAATAAGAACAAGCCACGGAAAATAAGAACGCAAAAGAGAGAGAAATTTGAGTGAATGCTCTCAAGAATTTTTATTACTCCCAAACTCAAGTCCCCTTACAATGAAGGGAGAGGCCTCTATTTATAGTTGAGCCTCCCTAAATCCAACAGTATAGATCAATTACATAACGGCTAAGATTAAAAGGTATTTACAAATTAAATCTCTAATATTACAAAATCATATCTTCTAAGATTGCATACCATATCTTCTAAGATTGCATATCATATCTAAGATTTGCATATCATATCTAAGATTGCATATCATATCTTCTAAGATTGCATATCATATCTTCTAGGATTGCATATCATATTTAAGATTTGCATATCATATCTAAGATTACATATCCTTGAAGATTGTGTTCCCATATACGTCAAGCTTGTAGATGGACCTTCAATCTTTTCAAGTAATGGGCCATTCCGATCAGGCCAAATGATATATTTTGGACTGGACTTGAATTTTATTTTATTGTTTTGGGTTTATTATTTTTTTGTATGGGTCGGGCTAAATTGGACTATTACATGAGATTTTTGTTTTTTATTTGAGAAATCTAATTTATAAAGATTTCAAGAAAGAGAAGAAGAAAGAATCATATAATGAACACTTTATAAAGTGTCCCATTTAAGCAAAAGATGAGATGATTAGAACATTCACAAAAATTAGTGAGTTTAAAAAGAATAAACCAAGTTTGAATTCAATAGATACAACAAGATCTTCCTTCAAATATTAAATTTGTTGAGATGAGATCTTCAATTCACTAATGGAATTAAATTAATAAACTCAAAAGGAAGATGATAATCAAAAGTTGTATTACGAGTATATAGACTACTTGAAAAATATTTTGTTTTGTTTCAAACTATAGTGTTGATTTCACTTGGATTACAAAGTGGATGTACAGAAAAGTTGGCAATGGTAGACAATGAAAACTTAAAGAGGCAAGAAAACGTCTATTAATACCTTTCATTATTTAATGCGTTGAATTTAATGAGATTGTAAAGTGAAATTTGGATACAAGAGTTCCAAATTCACATGAGATTTGTTACTCAAAATTGAGAGTGTTCAACAAGTACATATAATTATTTAGATATTTACAACTCGAAATAGTAAGAGGACTTCAAAATTCTTACAGAAGACTTAGGTACATGCAAAAGTAATCAAAATCATTACAAGGATTAGCTAAGTTGAGTGTTGGAAACATGGATGCTAACGGATTTTTAACCACTGTGGAAACCAAAATAGTGTTGGAAAATAAGCTACTGCAAAATAAATTCCTTTAGTACTGACTGGAAAACAAATAACGAATTAAGAAATAAAAAATTTACTATGTAGTGATAAACTACTGCCTTAGAAACGAATTCACCCTGATTGGTGTAGTCGTGTAGTGGACGTTGTCCCCCAAGGTTAACATAGAGCTTCCATTTTCGTACACCCGAAAAAAGAATATGGAACTTGATTGGTGTTTCTCTCTTCTCAGGGAAACCACAATAGGATCAATTCTCAGGAAAGTTTGGAGGAGTCATAGTCTGACCTGCTTAAAACCCAAACTCCTAGATAGAATTTTCTCTAAAGTGATTTAAGGAAAAAAAACCTACAGAATGTTTAAGAAAATCGTAAAGGAAGAGGAGGAAAGAGTTTTTCAGAGACTATTTTTTTTTCTTTCTGTGTGAAAAAAATGAGAAAATCAACTCTCTATTTATACTAAAAATGGAAAGGCAAAATGATAAATAGACGGGTGCAAAAGAGTAAAAAACGCAGGAACAGTTTTGAAACTGTCCCACTATTTCAACCCAATAGTCAAATTCTAGATTTTCCGGAATAGTAAAACTATTTAAAGATATTATTTTCTAAAAAAATAATAAAACTTTTATCCAAAAATATATACACACAGTACGTGTCCAAGAAATGTGTTAACACGGACCAAAACAAGCGGGCGACGGTGGAGCGGGCATGTGATGGTCCTATGGCCCAATTACTCAATGAGAGCAAGAA
This sequence comes from Gossypium rotundifolium, assembly GCA_025506655.1. NCBI lineage: Eukaryota > Viridiplantae > Streptophyta > Magnoliopsida > Malvales > Malvaceae > Gossypium > Gossypium rotundifolium. The sequence goes on from CP106723.1 coordinate 38,434,502, forward strand.
GTAAAGCTATATAAAAAATTTTAAAAAAACTCTCTTGATAGCTTGTACATAACCAATGTGGGATATACCCACGAACACCAACCCTTTGCATTACCAACAATCCCTCACTAATGCAAACTAATTCGGAGATTTTGAAAACACGAAGAAAAATAGAGTTTTTTTCAGTTAAATCATGAGAAGAGCAACAATGAAATTAGTTGCTTAAAACCTAGTATCTTATGGATTTGAACTAGTACATAGTAAAACAAGTGATTCTTCTCTTTAACAAGTGAACAAATCTTAAACTTGTTAAAATAAGAGTTAACTCATGACACACAACTAATCTCGAATCCAATTGATGTTCCACAATAACTCAACAACTTTTAGCTAATGTACCTCAGGATGCTAGTAAGTGCTTTAGAAAAGTTGCCCAAAATATTTTTCATAGAAGGTGGCTAGTCCTTCACACTTATGTAGGTGATTTCATCAAGTCTATCTCAATATAAACTACCCGAATTCGGACTATGAAATCATTAAGAGCTTTCATTAAGCTTATCCTCTCATATTTAAGTTCAGTGAATTCATCAAGCCCATCTCAATAGGACCACCCAAACTCTTAGGATATTGATCGGCTGCATGCGTGCACATTAAAATAACGAGTTTATATAATAATTTTTAAATCATGATTTTACTGCAAACATATAGGTCAATTGTAATATTTATAGTCGTACAATGAAACACCGAAGTATTCCAATGATCAAGCCCAAAAAAAGAGGCGATTGAGCAATAACTAGTATAGACAATAGAGTCTATGTGGTTACTAATATGATTTTGTAGCACAGCAGTCCATAAATGATGATTTTGCAAGAAAATTAAATATTCTACCCTAGGGAATAAATTGTAAAAAATGTAAACTAAAAGGACTATCCAGCAAATCACCAATGGAAGTTGATTGACGTTGATGTGGTTCACCAAATTTTGGACACGGGACATAAATCGCTTAAATTGCTAAGTGGCTCCATTTTATCTTACAATCTCAATTTTATTAACTTAGACGAATTAGGTTTGACTTATCTTCCAACCTTACCTGTTAATCCGATACTAACGAACTGGCGCACGACAAGATTACCTTTTGGTCTCACTTTATCTTAATATTCTCTTAAGGGCGCCACTACGTAAGTTCTTAGTTCTATTCAAATTAGTCCAATTTTTTACAATTTAGTTCTTTGTCCAAAGAGTTTCGTTTACTCACACATCCATCAACCAACCTCCTTAAAGGTTTAGCTACACATGTTCAAAGTGAAGAAAATAAACACAGAAATGGAAAATAAGGCATCCATGAAAGTAAAGCTTGAGAAAAATATAAAAGTTGAAATTTTTATGCAAGAAAACTTCAATAGCAAGAAACCAAAAGCATTTAACAGAGAAATATAAAGCGAGAAACATAAAAGGAGCAAGCTTTGAAAGATTTTAAGTAAAATAAACTGAAATACATTAAACGAAAGCTTAGAGAGTCTTTAAAACAAAGTATAGGGACTAGAAATGTAAATAAATCTTAGTTACAGTGTTAACCAACTTAACTAACATAAAGAACAATAAGAACAATAAGAACAATAAGTAAATGCAGAAAGTTAAAATCTAATCTAAGGTAGAAGAAGAGAAAAATAAAAACCCTAGAAAAAGTGTAGAGAAAACTAAAGAAAACCTAGAGAACATTAAACCTAAACTAAGCTAATGTGTGTCTCCCTCCTCCTCAGCAATTTTTGGTTGTTTTGAAGTGTATTCTGATGACTTTTCAGTGCCAAAAATGCCCTTACACGGGCTGTGTGTGATTGGTAGGCCGAGTAGACAAAGGTTGCCCTTTTTGTCCAAGTTTGTCCCCCTGGTGAAGGTGATATCGTGATATCTCGAGCAGTGTTGAAACTTGGGGTCTTCCTTGGGAGGTGGATATCGCGATACCACTGAAGGTAGTCCTTGGTCTTCGATATTGTTGGGGGTGTCGCAATCCCAATGGTTGGATATCGAGATACCCTTGTCCTAGGTGTCGTGTTCGCTCGTTTTCGACTTCTAACACGTCCCTATAGCACTCAAACACACATTAGGCCTCCAAACGACACTAGCGGTCAATTTTGGTCAAAAAATAGACAAAATTGAGACATTTTCACTTATTATCCGAAAATATGAAAATAATGAAAAATTATGCTAAAACTTTATTTTGCTCGAGAAAAAGCTCCTTAAGTGTGTTGGAAAAGCCTAATTTGCCACTTCTATTTGTGGTAGATCATATATGAGCTCATAAAGAGTAATAATCTCAACCTCTCAAGTCAATGAATTCATCAAGTCCGTCTCAATAAGACCAAAAAAATTCTAGGCTATGAATTCATTAAGAGTAAAAACTCATCTTTATGTATGTACATCATTCGCTATAGGGATAGGTAAAATGTACACTATGAGTCTTTTTATGGTTTCGTTTGACCGCATTGAACTTAGAAACTAATTTGGATATCCACCATGAATTCCTCAACCTCTAGGCTTAAGACTCATCCCCCTCGACGAATCAAAAACCATTTTCCTACTTAACCTTTTGGTTAGTGGATCATCTAAGTTCTTTTTAGGCCTAACATACTCTAGAGCAAGCACTCTATTCTTTATTAAATGTCTCACAGATTCATGTCTTATTTGAATATGTCTCTTCTTACCATTGTAAGCTTGACTCTTAGCAACACAAATTGCGGCTTGCAAGTCAAATAATAAAATTACGGGAGGTACTGGTTTTCCCATAAAGGAATCTCTAGAAGAAGATTCCTAAACCACTCGGTCTTGCCCAGGTAAGTCAAGAGCTAGAAACTCTGACTTTATTATGGAGCGAGCAATACAGGTCTGTTTAGCAAACTTCCACGAAATGGCTGCTCCACCCAAAGTAAAGACATGCCCACTTGTAGAGATTACCTTATCATTATCAGTTACCCAGTTTGCATCACAATAGCCTTCAAGGACTGCAAGGTACCCGAAAAATTCTAACTTCCAAGTTATAGTACATTTAAGGTATTCAAGCAAACATTTTAAAGCATTCCAATGCTCATTACTTAGATTATGGGTATATCTACTTAGTCTACTAACTGCATAAGCAATGTCCGGGGGAGTGTAGTTCATCAAGAACATAAGACTTCTAATAATCTGACCATACTCTAATTGAGAATCAGAATTCCTCTGCTCTTTATCAGTTGTATGCTAGAATCATAAGGAGTTCTCACAAGGATTACATCAAAACTATTATACATTTTAACACTTTCTCTATATAGTGAGATTAGTTTAATGAATATCTTTTTTTTTTTTATTTTGTAACTTTAACTTCTAAGATTACATCTACCTCTCCTAAACTAGCCATTTCAAATCTGGTAGATAAGAAATTCTTGGTTTTATTGATGGTTTTTATATTGAAACTAAAAATTAATATGTCATCTACATACAGACTTATAATGATACAATCAAAACCAAACATTTTAGAATACACACATGCATCCGCAGCATTAACTATAAAATCGAAACTAAGAATAATCTTATGAAATTTCTCATACCATTATTTTAGAGCTTATTTAAGACTGTACAGAGATTTTTTGAGTCTGCAAACTTTATCTTCCATACCAGGTGCCACAAATCCTGGAGATTGCCCCATATAGATCTCCTCATCCAAATCATCATTCAAGAAGGTTGTCTTTACATCGATCTGATGTACCAGCAAATTATGAATGGAAGCTAGAGCAACTACGTTATTTATTACATGTTATTTTCAAATATACATCTATATTCTAAATACGTGATTTTTTTAAGCATATACGCGTGTGATAGAATTTCTAGTTAATATTTAAAGTTTTGATTGAGTTAATATTACTCTCAACCGGGTTCCAATGCGTTATGAATTTACTAAAAACACTTTTTTACAAAGGAGTAAATGTTAGATTGATGGTATTTTTATCTTTTATAGTAAATTTAAAAATATAAATGATAAAACTTAAACCCAAAACATTATAAACTCTATCAGCTCTATTTTACCATCTCTTTTTATATTTATATTTTTTCAATATACAAATTTATTAGAAGAATAATGGTCATGGGTTTCAACTGCCAAATAATACAATAAATTCATGAGACCCAAAATCGTGAAACCCGTTGGAACTCGATTCCAGTTCCAATAAAATATGATTTGCTACAATAAAATCTACATAATCTATATCTATATACCTATATATTAAAGAAAGTTACTTTGGAAATTCCTCCTTAAGACACGTGGTACGCGTTCATAAGTTCTTTGTCTTTTCTCTCATTATGAGAAATGAATAATTTTTAATTTTGGTACTTGCTTAAATTTGACTCTATTTTTCCATATAATTTAATTTTAATATTTTTATAATTTTATTAATTAGTTGAAATAGTTATTAGTTTTTCAATTAAAATATTATATGATTATATATAATTTGAATCTGAATTTTTAAATTCATAAAGTTGGTAGATTAGATTCTTGAAAATAAAAGTTAGAGGATTAAATTCTAAATGTACGAAGTGTAGAGACATAGAGTCAAGTTTGTTTGAATCGATCGAGGTACCAATTTTGAGAGAGCCATCAAGCTGTTTGACCCGCGACCTAGTACAGGCAAATAAAACTAGGCTAAAAATTTGATTGAATCAATTTTTTTTATTCTTTTAAAAAAATATTTTTTATTTTTATGTTTTTTAATGATTCATTTATATCTGAGCAGTTCGGCCTCCGTTTTGGTTCTAAAAACTTTGTTTAAAGTATATTTAATTTCTAAAATTTTACTCTATAATTTAACACAAACAAATAATCAATTTAACACGAAGCAATAACATTCTAACTATTTTTAAAAGTAGTGTCCAAACAATGGTATAATTTCAATTTTAATTCAAATTTTAAATCTATATCTATAAACTAAATATGAAAGGAAGGCATTAGGGCATTCCAACAGGACACGTAACCTGCTTCTTACATTATAAAATAATGGTTCTATTGCAATTACAATTCCTTCACTTTTTAATTTATATAATAGTTGTCAAATTTCAATCGTTATATTACTCTCAAATTTGAGATTTAATATTTATATATAATTTTGTAACATAATTTCTGTTATTCTCTCTCTCTTAAGAGATGATGGTACAATTTTAATTTTTGATCCCTTTACTTTCTTTATTATAAAACAATGGTCAAATTTTAGTTTTAGTTATTATACTACATTTAAATTTGAAATTTTATCTCTATATTTAATTTTAACATAATTTAGTACCTCAAAGCGATACACGTTTTCTATTCTCTCTCGGTACAATTTCGATTTTGATCCCTTTACTTTCTTTATTATAAAACAATGGTCCAAATTTAATTTTAGTCGTTATACTACACTCAAATTTGAAATTTTAACACTATATTTAATTTTGACCAAATTTGATACTTTTCAAGAATTATTTATATAATTTACATAATAAATGTATGCAAATAAATATATTTTATTTCTTCGCTTATTATTTTATTTTTGAATTATATTATGAAGTGATTGATCGCACATTAAACAATGTGTTATGTTTTAATTTTATCACATCATAATTTAATATTAAATTATATCATATTTTGCTAATTTATCTTAATTTAATTCCAAATTTATTTTCATAAAATATTAAAGATATTTTAATTAACGATTTTCACTATAACTAAAATTTTATTTCCAATTAATTATATAAAGCCCCAATGTAATGGGATATACAATTTAGTAATTATGAAAGGAAGGTCCCACTCTATTGACCCAAACTTTCTTTTCTTTATTTTCTTTTGCATTTTATGGAAAAATGGTAATATTTGAGTTTTGGTCCCTACGTTAATATACCTATATAAAACATTTTTTTCTTTTTCACATTAAAATGGTAAAATTTTAATTTTGGTTCATATTCTATACTCGAATTTAAGATTATATAACAATAGTCAAATTTCAATTTTGTCTCGATGCTACACTTAAATTTAATATTGAATCTTTATACTTCAACTTTTGACAAATTAGGTACCTCAAACTTTTACAATGTCATTGATTAGTCCAAATACTTTATTTTGATTAAAATGCTTATGTAACTTTTAAGAGTTGTAAATATTATTAAAATTATTTATTAAAAATTCAAGTCTATTGCAATGTCACTTTTGATACATGGATACTAGGTGAATTTTTTTTTAAATTTCAAAATATTACATCTGCAAATTTAACAAAAGAATTTAAATTTTAAATTTGAAAATAAAGAAACTAATAAAAATATGAAAACTAAAGTTCAAAGAGTACAAAGGCTTCAAGTATATTTTAATTTTCAAATATTTACTCTAGAATTTAGCCTAAAAATATTTAATCAACGCGAAACGTGGTAGGAGATAAAAATATAATATAGGAGTGTGGTCTTTATTTTGATGAGGATTTTATTAATCTTTTTCAAATTAAATGTAAATTTTAAAAATATAAAATAATTGGTTAACTTCACGTAGCGGTTTTCTAATTTAAGAAAAACTAAATATGTATTATCTATTCATCTATCTATACTTATATTAAAGTTAGTATCACAACATAATTGAGAATCAATTTAGTTAAAAAATTATTAAAATAGTCTTATTTTGTCAAAGTAATAAAATAATCTTTTACACTTAATTGGGCTAATAAGCAAGCGAATTTCATCCAAAAAAAACTTTTGACCATTAATTCGCTAGCATTGCAACAATAGTTGTTAACGTGGCATTATCATATCAACAAAAATTTAAAAATATATTTAAAAATATTTAAATCATTTACTTAAATGAATACAAATTTATAAATATTTTTAAAAATAAGTTTAATATGTATTTTGACAATCAATTGTCCAGGTTCATTCAAGTAAAAATTAATCATTTTTATTTGTTGAAAAGTTTTGAATTTTATATTTTTTGACATGTCACTACCACATCAGCGCTATTAATGTTCACATCAATGAATTAACGGTTAAAAGGCATTTTTTTTTAATGAAATTTACTTATTCAAAAACTCAAACAAGTGAAAAAGCTACGAGCTATTTAGATTATTTTTCTTTTTATAAATATAAACTCCTCATTAGAGTTTTTTAACCTTTCTAAAATCATTTTATTTATAAAATGTTGAAAAATTTGTACAAAAATACTAACATAAAACATATTTTAATAAATACACACAATCAATCCATGCATTACATGGACAAAAACATTTTAAAATATATAGTACTAAAATATTGAATCATGTTAATGACAGAACTATTCTTTAAAACACAATACAATTTTAAAAATTTAAAAACATAGTGCTTCAACTATAGTATTCTTTTTTAAAAAAATTATTAGTATTTAAAACTTCAAATAAAAAGTTTATTTTTTTATAAATTTAATGCTGTGAATTCAAAAAATTAAAGTTGTATGGTTTTTAATATTTTATTTTATTACACATAAACAATTTATTACTACTTAAATTATTATTTTTTAAATAACGGTGATTGAAGTAAATATAATTTGATTATGATAATAATGATTATGTATAACAATAAAACTGTTTTAATTTTAAAAACAAAATCAATTAATTTAAAATAGTCATTACAAATATGTCATCTAAACTTTTTTTTTTAAAATTGCATATTTTAATTATTGGGTGAGTATTTGGTAGCCTTAAAATTTTAAATTTAAAACATATAGGGATAACTATTTAATTTTAAAAAAAGAAGGGAAAGAAAGGCACTAACTTTATACGTATATGTATAGATAGGATACATTTAAAGGATTCAACTATAAACCTATTGGCTTGATTCACGGATTATAGACATTATCATTTCACCTAAAGTCTACAACAAATACAAGAGAGTTTCACTTGGAGACCATTGATTGTGTTTTTCTACCTAATTTGGGGGCATTACTTATTTTTAATCAGAAGATAACAGCATCAAGCTTTTTCTATCTTTTGTCACCGGTCACTACCAGTAATTATGGGCAAATCCCACAACATTGCTTAAAAATGCAACACCAGAATATATAAATGCCATAAAAAAGAGCACTGATAACATCAATGTCCATAACTTTGAGAGTGCAATTCAATTTGGAACTTTAGCGTCAGATATATAATCAAAACATAGCAGTTCTGATCCTACCAAAAAGTTTAATCCAACTTCAACTCCATTTTTAACTACTACTACCACCTTAGTTTCTTGACTTACCACCTTTTCCACGGCCTCGTCCGCCTTTCCCACCACGTCCTCTCCAACCGCCACCGCCACCCGATGCCCTGTTTGAATCGCTTTTTCCTTTCAAATCTTCAGGTAAGGGAAGTATATGATCAATACACTTGCGGAAGCTAAAATCATCCATAGTTTCATCATCCCTAATCACAAAGAAACATTTACTCTTCCACTGGGGATGATTACGGATTTGGAAAGCTTTGACCCCTCCACCAATCTTTCTCTCAGGCTCTAGATGACCCTTTTTAAGCAAGTCCAGCAATACCATATGTTCATACTGCAACACAAAGCCAACAATGATCGCAATATGAAACAAAAATTCAACTATTTCAGTGCCTAAGGATCAAATTTGACAATACAAGATAAAAGCAATGAATCTGATGTGCATTTTCTATCATTCCTACCAAGCAGCCTTTCCTCAATCTAAACAATATTAAAACGCCAATCTATGTTACTTAGACTCAAGTGCGAGTATCAGATTTTGATATACATATGACACAGGGTATTTTCAATTTTACTTCAATGTTTTCCCATGAAGTAATGTTATTCAATTTTACTTCTATGTTTTCCCATGGAGTAATGTTATTCTTGGCTTCTAATAAACAATTACAATATCAAGCTTCATGAAACTAAAAAGTTTACACCTTTATGCCAGTGCAATCATTTACTATCTTCATTCACCATGAAAGCTATAATTGTAATGCTACTACTGATACAAACAAAAATAAAAAATTTCTTCTTCTACATAAAATAGATCATCAAATACCAATGAAAACTAACAGCGAAACCAAAAAAAAAAAAAGAAAAGAAAAAAAGAAAAAAAGAAAAGAAGATAATTTAATTAGTACCTTGTTAAAGTTCAGTTGAGTACCCCAATGATGAAGCAAATAGCAAAAATAATTCAACATCTCCGAAGACGACCCGAACTCCTTCGGACCGAGCCGTACACGACCCGACTCCGGTGACTCATCTGACTTCTTCTCCAACCTTTCTTCCTCTACAGACTTCTCCATTTTCTGCTTTTTGGAAACGTCTTCGGTTTCTTCGCCGTCTTCCTCTCTCCCGCGCTTCGATTTGGAATCACCGTTGGCGTCGTCCCCGGCATTAGGGTTTTGGGCGGAGGAGTCAAGGTTTTCGAGATCCATGTCTTCAGTTGGTGGGTTGGCCTCGGCGGGCTCCGGCGACGCCTCTTTCTCCGCCATTGAGGAAGATAAGATTTCAAACCCTAGAAAGTTTGGCGGCAGTGGAGGAGTTTGCACAGAGGTTTTGTTTAGTTTTTCATGGGTAGAAAAAGAGGCTTTATAGTTTGTTTCCTTAATAATTACTAGTGCTAAATCCCACTCGGCCACTACGCTAGACGGTTTTGATAATTTTTTGGGATAATGTCATGAATGGCCCAGTATTTTAGGGTTTGTTTTAATGTGATATCTCTATTTTTAAAATATCCAATTTGATACCCAAATTTTTGTTGATGTGACTGTATAATTCAATGACATGTTTAATAAACCAGTTCTTTACTTCCTCAACTTTTTTTGGTATGGATAGTTTAATAAACCGGTTGGTTTTATTTTTGGTATCTATCAGAAGAGCTTACAAGATTAGATAGGAACATAAAATTTGTGTCCATATTAAATATATATCATATTTGTGTAGTTCATAATTTGCTTTCTGCAGCACAAAATATTGTGTAATGTTAAAGGCAATAAGAATAATTTTGTTTTGGTGCAAAGTGGATCAATATTCTCAGTCATCTAAAATCGATTAGTTCCACCTGAACACAATCAGGTTCAGGTGAATATCTCCACCCATATTTGATGAAAGACTCAAAACTTTGATACAGCCTCGCCATACTTGTCTGCTCCTCTGCTTTCGGTTCAGTATATGCCGAAATTGATGGCATTCCAACAGTTGAAGACTCGAATTTCTTCTCAAATCACCAGTAATCTTTGCAAGAACAAGCGCCATCTTCGAATGAGTGAAACCGACTTCGATCTCTGACAACAAGTTTTAATCCATAAACCTTAGAGATCAACTTCATAACTGTATGACAATCTCTGCATATTCTCAGATTCTTTACTATTCTTATAACCCTCCCCTTACAAAGCCTTGAGATCCCGAAAGCTACAGCAAGCTTCTCGCTGTGTTTGGATACCGAATCTTCCTTTTCTTCCTCACCTACATCGTGCAACACACTTGCAACTTCAGGAACATAACCTCCCTCAAGCCTAAGCCTTTTAATTATCTCCTTAAGCTTCTCGTAAGCCTCTGCTGTAGTCTTATTCGTTTTTTCCCCTGCCACGAACCTATACATTGTCCTGTCAACTTCGATCATACTCCAACCAGGTGTTTTCTTAATCTTCTGATCTGTCATTGACCGCCTCACAGTGGCGACATCCTTCCATTTCCCTGCAACTGCATAAATATTTGACAGCAGCACATTATCACTCAAATCATCAGGTTCTAGATCAAAAAGTCTCGCCTTTACTTGCTCTGCCAACTCAACATACCCATGAATGCCGCAAGCACCAAGAAGAGTTCGCCAAATTATAGCATTAGGCGTTATTGGCATTTGACATACAAAGTCATAAGCCTTCTGCAGGTAACCAGCTCGACCATACAAATCAACCATGCAGCCATAGTGCTCAACCGTAGGTTCGATATCATACACATCCTTCATCCTAGAAAAATAGTTACATCCTTGTTCAATCAACCCGGCATGACTACATGCGTATAGGAGTGAAACAAAGGTAATCCAATCTGGCCTAATTCCGCACCCTTCCATCTCATGGAAAACCCGTATCGCCTCTTCCGCATAACCGTGCATTGCAAGCCCCTCTATCATTGATGTCCAAGAAACAACACTTTTATGTAGCATACTCCGAAAAACTAATCGAGCCATCCCTACATTCCCACACCTTGCATACATATCCACAAGTGCATTGTTCACGGTAGTAATCCAATTAAACCCAGATTTCTCAATAAACCCATGTAAGATTTTACCAAACTCAGATGCCCCAACTAGTGCGCAGCCTGAGAGCACCCCAGTCAAGCTAACCTCATTGGGTCTCAACCCTATCATTCGCAACTCCCTAAAGTACGCAAAAGCCTCATCAAAGAACCCAGTATGCGCTAATCCGACAATCATAGTACTCCAAGAAACATCATCCTTCACTTTCATCTCCCAAAACACTTTCCTGGCAAGCTCCATCTCCCCAGCTTTCGCATACCCTGCAAGCATTACATTCGATGAAGTCGAATTCTTAAAAGGCATCATATCAAACATTTTTCGTGCACCCTTTACATCACCACACCTAAAACAAGCCGTGATAACAGCATTCCAAGCTACAACATTTGGTTCACGCATTTGGTCAAACACTTTCTTCGCAAAATAAACAGAGCCGCATTCTCCATACATGCTAATCAAGGTCGTACCAACAAACAAATGAGTTTCGAAACCATGTATCAGAGCTTGACAATGAAGCTGAATCCCAGTTCTCAACGACCCGTGATTTGCCGCCGCCTTAAGAACAAACGCGAAAGAGAAGCTATCAGGAGGAACCAATGATTTCCCACATATATCTATGAAAGTAAATATTGAATTCTGAGGGATACCCGATTCCGAGAACCCTCGAATAAGCGTGTTATACATGAAGACATCCGGGTTTGGGAAGTTAAGGAAGAAACGGTGAGCGTAGTGGAGAGCACCGGGGACCGTTACTGCGCTATGGAGAATTAGTTTTCCGGCGAAAAAAGGGTCAGAGTGGTGGCCGGTTTTGACGAGAGAAGCGTGGATTTGTTTGAGGATTTTGAGAGTTTTGCAGCTGGTTAACAAAGAGAGGCAGTGGTGGGGTGCGTTGTTCATTTCTCAGTTATGTTCATGCTCCATGGCTCTACTTTTTCATTGCCGATTCGAAATGGGTTTACTTTTAATCAGAAGAGAGCATATTAATAAATGATGGTATGGTACAAAATAAGCACAACTAGCAATTTGTTATTAATAGCAAGCAGTCTATCCCAAGTTGAGTTTTGCAGGGTGGACATTCAGGTTGCATGGTCATGCTTCTCCTTGTTAGAAGTGTGCATGTGGGGATAATCTCCTGAACACATTCCACATGAAAAATTTTCATTTCAGTGGGATATAGAGTTTCGAAATCTATGACTAAGTATGATTATGATTTCCTTAGGGTAACATCTTAATTCCTACATCATTCTGGTACACACTTTTTAGTGTGAATTCCCCATTAACTAAGAAGTTCCAGCATAATGAGTCTATTCCTTCCCCACAATTTGATATAGGTGCTGATAAATTTGGTAAAAATCTCATTAGGTAGCTGAAGCTCCAACGATAAAAGGGTTTAAGCCTCAGGTTTTGCATTGTTGTTTAGTGTCCCTAAAAGCGAGAGTTTCTTCTCCTTCACTAAGAGGGCCAAACATGGGCTAAATTAGCCAAAAATACCAGTTTAAAAAATTAAGGGAATAGGCAAGCTTCTGGTATATTTTCGGAATAAGCTAGTTTTTGGCATATTTATTGGAATAGGTTGATTTTGGTTTATCGGTCGGGTTTTTAGGGTTTGTGTAAGGGTTGGTTAAGGTTTTGTTCGGGTTTTTAGGGTTTAAGATTTACGGTTTTTTAGGATAGTAAATAAATTTTAGTGTTTGCTAGGGTTTTTAAAGGTTTAGGTTTATTTTTGGGTTTAGGGTTTAAGGTTGGAAATAATAAGAGGTTGATTTATTTGTGTTTGTGTTTGAGGTAGACATTGTGAAAGCTTAAAGGTATCTTTCAGTTGACGATGATGCATTAGTGCTAGGAGACCTATACATTTCTTCTGTCATGTCGGGATGGAACCATTGCCTTAGAAGGCCATCGCATTGCAAATTAGGCTCTAAGTTCGCAGTGCTTATATGATCATAAGTTGTAGTATAACAAGGGTTCCTAGTTGACGGATGTTAATGTGGGATCATGGTTTGGAGTATAACTTGGGAGCCCACTTGACAATGATTATCTGGTCATGGGTTCAAGTTCCACCTCACCGAAAGGGATGGTTTGTAAACTTGATACAGAAGTTTGAGATGATAATTTTAGAGAAAAAGCTTGGGGCATTCTAGTATAACCAACTCCACCAAAAGAAGGATCTGTAACCTCCCTATTATCCAAAACAATGATAGAGTTGGATACAAGAGCACTGTCAGGGGGAACAACAGTGGTTGTAGAGAGAAGCTGGAGGTCGAGTCAGGGCAACAACGGTAGCTGAAGGTTGAGTCACGGCAATAGCGGTTGTAGTTATTAACCATTGATTTAATCATTGTCCAACTTTTCTCCAACGTTACAATCACTCGACCCTTTACAATCCACTTACCCCTAACTTCGTCATGGTTGTGGACAAGAGGGAGGTTGATGATAGCCTTTGGTGGAGACGGAGAAAAAAAGTAAGTAGATTATACTGGAAAGCCCCCGAGTTTTTCCCTATGATTATGATCTCAAACTTATGTATCGGTTTTACAAAGCATCCTCTTCTGGTGAGGTGAAACTTGAACCAGTGACCGCATAACCACTACCAAGTGGGCTCCCGAGTCATACTCCAAGTTGCGATTGCACATTAACGTCCATCAACTAGGACTCGTAGTTAGACTACAACCCGTGATCGTATAAGCACCACAAACTTGGAGCATGAGTTGCAATGCAATGAACTTCTAATGCAATAGTTTCGTCCCAACATGACAAATGAAATATGTGGGTTTAAGAGCGCCACCGCACCATCGTGAACTCAAACACACCTTAAAACTAGCACACTGGCTCCTTCAAACAGAAATAAATTTGTTTGTCGAAAAAGTTAACACTTGAAAGTAAAATATAAATAATGATGTAAAAAAAATTTTGGGTGTAGGAGGAGATGGTTAAGAGAGTTGGAGTAGGGGGAGTAAAACCCCCTTTATATAGGCAGTTGGATGGACAACAAGTGAAAGAGGAAAAAAATGTGATTCGATTAATCTGAAAATATCCTGAAATCTCGGGATATCTGAAAAATAAGGATCGGGATTCTTGAGATTCAAAAACTTTTTAGGGGATTGAAATTAGAAAGCAAAAAAACGCCCCACTAGGGGCGCTTTCAGTGATATGACAGAAAAATGCGACTGTCAACTAAAAACCCGTCCAATTGGGCGCTCTTTTAGTGCATCTTTCTACCACGTCACTGAAATAGCACACCTAGTGGGGCATTTTCCCCCACCCAATTTCAACCCCTTGAAAATTTTCCAAAACCTGAGAATCTTGATCTTCATTTTTTGATATCTCGGGATTCCCTAGGTATTATTTTTAAACATCTCGGTTAAGTGATTTTGTTTTTATTTTGAAAACTCTTCCAAGAACACACGTACTGTGTAAACCTGAGACGACGGACCCACAACTGTGAGAGATTTGACGCACTTCGTTATCCATGCGCACATGTAATTACTGCACGTGCCTCGGCACGTCTAAATTGCATGAGCTTTGTGGATGAAGTGTACAAACTAGAACACATATATAATGTATGGAAATATGAATTCCCACCGGCCCCAGATAAATATATCCCAGATAAACATATGTGACCTATCTGTATTAAGTGTTCCATTCTAAGTGGTACCAAATATTTTGTTGTGTCGCAAGCCAAAAGGTCAGCTGATTTCTACTCAGATACGTGATAATATGGATATTCGAGAGAGGACAGACCAACTGAGGTTATGTAGTTATTGTAGGAACTTATGTTATACTAAAGCAAAAATGTCCACACTTGAAGATACATTAAGGACAAGATCTCATTAACAAATTTAAAGATACTTTATAGACAATTTGTTAATTTTTTTCATTGATTCTCGGTTTTTGGTAAATTGTAAATATATGTATATTATTGATGTGCAATACAAAACAATACAATATAAAAGTTTGTTCCATTTTTTCATGGAAGGCGAAAAAAATTGCCTGCGTCGTTCGGCCAAATGTGTGCCACAACCCAGTGGATGCTAGTTGCGAGATGGATTTCTTCTTCATACAAGTTAGGGTTTCGGCTCCTCCTCATCTTTATCTTCATCTTCATCTTCACCTCGATCATCGTATTCATCTTCATCTCCTTCCTCCATGGTTGAGTGCGATACCGTCCTAGGTTTCCATCATGTGTCCTCCATTCCACGAACAAGTGGTTGTGAAAATGAGCCACCTTGGTAAAACAATGATATCGGGGGTGTTTGTGACACTATCAACATATAAGTGTATGATGTCGCATACTTCGGTTGTAGATAATATGGTAGAATTGTCGAAGGTGGCGAATACGTCCGTGTTGTCGGCATTGGCATGTAATATGCTAGGGACAGAGGTGGTGCAAAAAAAAACCTGCAGACAGTGTTGAAGCAGGGTACGGTGGTGCATAGTGTGGTGCTTGTGTAAAAAATACGAGGTTAGTAAAAGCACCAAAATAAGTCGAACCATATTTATCGGAGGTGGTGCAGCCATCGATGCTTCTTGTTGGGTTGGACTCGATGATGAACTCGTCTCAGCACCTATTCTAGACATTGGATTTCGATGCGGTCGTCGTGGCCTCCTCGTACGACATTGCGTACCCGTCACCTCCTTTGATAGTAGATATGGCTTGCCATGTGTCTAAACCATGGCATATACTTTGGAGTGGTGGCCAACTCCCAAGCGATAATTGGTTTATGAATAGGCAAGAACTCGTATCTATTCTTCGAAATGTTGATATATTGCTCGTGGAATTTAGGCCAATCTTCATCGATTCTTCCTCGCAAGTCGACCATGTGCAGTGTTTCAATGTCTTGGGTTGGCGGCAGAATAATTTGCCTAAACCCGAACTGTTGCGTCACCTGATCGGATTCATGCATCTCTACTCACTACAGCAAAACAGACTTTTAGCAGCGTTTTTTTAGGCTTTTAGCGGCGTTTATAAGCGCCACTAATAGTATTTATGACGCTTTTAAAAGCGCCGCTAAAAATAACGCCGCAAACTTTAGCGGCGCTTTTACCAACGAACGCCGCTAAAAGTCATGACTTTTAGCGGCACTTTTCCCATAAACGTCGCTAAAGGTCATGACTTTTAGCGGCGCTTCTCCGCAAACGCCGCTAAAGAACATGACCTTTAGCAATGCTTTTCCCGAAAACGCCACTAAAAGTCATGAAAAATAAAAAAAAAAATTTAAAAATTATATAGAAGTGCAGCACTATTATCACAGCATGCAAACAAGCTTTAATTGGATAACAGTTTATATACAAATCCAATCCTATCCCTCTACCCGCTTAAGGAAATCATATACACAATTATACAAATAGAAGGTACAAACAAGTGCGAATGCACAAAACATTGTGCAGTGAAGTAAAAAAAATAACAGAATGCGAAAATAATAACATTCAAGATGTCAGCTGATGTGATGCCAGAATCAATAAGTTGGCCCTTCAAAAGATCATACTTCTCAGGAGTCAACTTGTTCAATATACTGAACATAAAACAAAACCATTTACAAAAAAACAGTAATTAACTATCAATATCATAAATTGATATCAAAACCACTTTGCAAGATTTTAAAAAACTGTAAACCATAACTGCACGCGCAATAGAAGATAAATTTGGCTATGAAAGAAAAAATATCTTCTTATGTGACCAGCTATTTAAATTTATGGTTTATCAATAAAATCAATAGAATGTGTACGATTCAATGTACGATGCAAGAAACATATTTTCAATATATTTACCCTTTTACAGTTTTTAGGACACGCTCCTTCTCAGAAAGATTACCCCTTCTGACTGACCATGGTACCTCAGCCTTAATCAAGGCTGGAGTTGGTCCTCCCTGGTTAAACAAAGGAAAGGAATATTAATGCCAAAACCAAATTATAGACATATATTGCTGCAGGGAATACTTGATTCTCTTAGAGTTACAGGAGTAAATAATATGAACAAAGCAGGTGACAAAGTCCATAGAATGTCATCACTATGTAAAAATTGAGAAAATGCATCAGAAGAAGCAGATGAGTCAATAAAAGAAAAGAAAAATCCTATGTAAAAATTGAGAAAATGCATCAGAAGTGAAGCAGATGAGTCAATAAAAGAAAAGAAAAATCCTAACTATAAGGTTACTAACACAGTTGAACCATCTATTATCATACATAAAAATTAGTAAAAACAAAAAAATTAATGGTGTACTCATTCAATTAATTTTCTATGATTGAACTAAATGCCTAGAGGTCAAGATGTCAAGTAGAGCAGAACAGCCAATGCATCACTAATGCCCAATGTAAATTTACCTACAAAAAGCTCATTGACCAAGTAATATGTCACAAAATGCCTTAAATACCCCCTAACAACCCCAAGATGTAGCATCCTAACAATTCCGGCAATAGCCAACACAAACAATAAAGAAAAGAAGGCAAATGATATCTCAAAAACAAAAAGAATCTCGTTTTATGAGAATTACCCCCTGGTTAGAAGAGATTTGGGCCCTTGAGAACTGAAAGTTGAGCTGATCTTGACGATTAAATTGATTAGCTTCAGGCTGTCTGGAGTCATATCGATTTCCCGATTCTCTTTCCCGAAGTGATTCCCAGGACC
Organism: Gossypium rotundifolium; assembly: GCA_025506655.1. Lineage (NCBI taxonomy): Eukaryota > Viridiplantae > Streptophyta > Magnoliopsida > Malvales > Malvaceae > Gossypium > Gossypium rotundifolium. The sequence continues at coordinate 38,452,336 of CP106723.1, forward strand.
TCTCCTCTCCAGTAGAAGGAAACTGTGCTGAGCGATTGCGCCAATCACGATTTTCAGGCTCAGTATAACGGGTCGGAACCTGATTTGATAACTAGAAAAAGATAATAAAAAAATATACAAATGTTAACAAAGAATGATTGCTTAGTAGTAATATTTGGAAATACAGGAATTTTGTCATGGCGGTTTGTTGCTACAAGAATAAGATCGTTAAAAAGTAAAAAAACAAGCAAGCACTTAGAGCTTACATTGCTTTCTCCACGAGCCCAGTTCTGATCTTCACCAAAGAGTTCCACTTCAATTTCTCGTTTGATTTTAAGAATCTCCTCAGAAACCTCTACAGCCTAAAGTGATGGCAAACATAATCATATATTCTATCAAGAAAAGACAAACTGCCCTCAATTTCAATTCAGCAGAACCAAAACCAATTAGGAAAAATGCTGAATAGCTTATTTGCATGACTAACTCAATAGAATTGAAGCAGAATGCTAACAACATTGAAGAACTTCCTTGCATGCAAATGAAGGCTTACTGGTTTTCTGTTTGGTTTTTAGATGTAGTCATAGCATATAGACAACTACTGACACACAAAGAAAACGAAGAAAGATGATGGGAATCAGCATGTATTAATGCTGTTGAAGATAAAATAGCTTCACAAACGTGAGTCACTCTTTATATTAAGAAAGTGAGAGAATGAACCATTATACTATAAAAAGAATAAAAAATAAAAACACACAGACAATAGAGCTGCACAGGAGTATATAAGCTTATATAGCTCAGCAAGATGTCAGTCCTAAATGAAAAAAGATCAAACAGTGCACATATTTAATCAGTTTTAGTTCCCTTCCAAAAGGACTTATAGCAACAAATTTTCATGAAGCATAACCTTTAGTTTCAAAACCTTGAGGGGCCACGTCTACATTTGATGAATCTATCAACAGTCAGCAAGCACATTAAAAGCCAAAATATCAAACATAATTTATCTTCCTTTTTTAAAGAAAAGAACAAGTTAAAGAAAGTCTATCATGCATGCATGCATATAAGTAAACAAATGAATTGAGTGAAGAACCAATAAATTCTTATGCTAGCAAGCACCACGTAGAGAATGAACTAATAGGTTTAAAGGCAGGGAATGCATGCAAAGGCATACATACAAGAAAGTATAGTCTAATTTCCTATTATCTAGTTGATGTGTGCACTTAGTAAACTAGATAATAAGACACTTCAATGCATATATGTAACAGTAATTAACATAGAGTATTAGACAAATATCAATCTTGTGCAAAGTAGATTATTACCATCATGAGAGTTTTGAATGCATGAACTGAATTCAGCTCCTTGTTGGGAAACTCTGACATGACAGCATGGTCTTTTACAAATCACGCTAGACTTCTGATTAAACAATCCCATGATTACAAGAAGCCTGAAATTTGATTTTTCGTAAGAGTTAAAGAACACATATGAAGGAATTTCTGGGGGATGACAAATTTAGCATTCCTCTATATCCTAACTGTTCCTTTTAAAACAATATAGTTAAATAACACAAAATAGAAATATTCCTTTCATGCAAGTAATAGAAGCTGCTAAAAAGATGAGCATCAAAACATTAAAAACAATTTGTGCATTTTTTATATTGTCACTCCATAGGGAGGATCTCAGCAAGCCAATAATTTTAAAAAGAAGTTCCAAGACTTAAAAACATTTGATAAAGCATAAACCAAGTTATATTTGAATATATATGCATGCTCCCAATGTTCTACCAATATGAATTAGACTCTAAGGAGTTTCAGTACTTCTGTATGCCTAAAACAACCTATCAGAAAATTGACAGCAACTTACAAGAAAACTGAATATGAAAGTTGTCGATAACAGCTCAAGTCCTCTGTCGGATATTACCTGCAAACATTTGCATAAAACAGCCACTGAAAAGTTTTGCATTGAAAGATACAAAATCTCAAATCCCTTGTTTCCGGGGTTTAAAAGCAATATGTCCAGGCTAGCAATTCAACAACATACAACCAGAAAACGAAACAATATGACCACATACATATAAGATAAATCCCTTCCCTTTCAGTTGCAAAGCATGCCCTCTGAATCACTCTAAAATATTCAAAATGGTGAATCAAATACGGAAAATATCAAGGAAATGAAGAAGAAAAAACCAGTATCTTCAATATTTGAGCTGATGTGAGTTAAATTCTGGCCTCAATTGGTAAATGAATTGCATTATACAGAAACCAAACCATAATTCACAGAAAAGAAAAAAGTCAAAAAAGCATACTTAAAGCACCTTTTTTGCATACTGATATTAACAATATACACAAACAGAAGCTTAACAAAATGCCATTCAATTCAACCAAAGACAAATACATGGAAAATCAGATTCCATTAGTAGCAAACTAGTAAATACATACCGTTGGTGATACAAAATTCATCTTAGACCCAATCCCAAGGAGCCCAACTAACAAAAGAAGAGCTCGCAATCCTGTTCAAAATTTGGGGGAAAAAGATCAATTAAACAAATCATATTGCATAAAGAATTAGCTGTTACAAAGATTATCAACATAGAAAGAGACCATTGCAGCGGTAACAGAGACGAGACCCGTCTTGTAATATGACTCCAGGAACAAGTTTTCCAGGTAATATAGATCCAGCAATAGCTAAGTAAGCAAAGAATATCAACAATACAGCAACCTAAAAGAAAAGAGTTTATATATATATATATATATATATATTTATATATAATTTTCAAAAGAAAAGCTAAAATGTACTGAAACAATGAGGAATAGTTGATTACAGAGTTTGAATCTGGATTTGAAGAAATTTTGAGCTCTGCTTTCTCCGCTAACGACACTGGCCTAAACTGCCCTTCCACTACTAAAATTTCACTTTGCTGTAACTTTTTGGGTTTATTTTATATTTGGCCCCTAAACTATATCTCAATTTCGAGTTTAAACTTAAAGTTTGGGGTAAACTCTCTAATTAGTCACTAAATTTTTCTCGTGTTTTTTTTTTATCACCAAACTATGAAAATTTTAATAATCCTTCTTCAGAACAACCAATTCAGGTTTCTGAGGAAACAAATTGTGTATATTATTTAGTAATCCAGCTCCAAAATGACAACATATTATTTAAAATAATAAGGACGAAGAAGACAAGTACTTCATAGCTATATGACATGACAAAACTAAACTTACCACTCAAAAATCTAAATTGAACTTATTTCAGAATTTAAAATTAGCAAAAAGGGCAAACTAACCCATAAATCCATATCGCAAAATTCTCTAGCGCAATCAATTTTTTTTATCGATAAATAAATTTAAGTTTCTAACTCCTTTTACCTCTTATCATTCAATTAAAAAAAATCCAAACATAAGGGCCGAGAATCATAAAATTGTTGCTATAGCAAAATTTTGTTAAAATTAAATTGAATTATGGAATCTAAGAATACGAAAGCCCTAGAAAACCCTAGAAACGCATAAAGCTAATAAGGGAATAAAGAAGGGGGAAACTTACGATCTTTACCACCACGAACGCCGCCTCTAGTTGGATGATACATTTTTTTCTTCTCTCTTTCGAATTCAACAAGTTTGAAAGGGTTTCTTCCTTTGCTTGCTTGCTTTGCTTCTGTGTTTCCTTGTTTCTTCTGTCTTTCAACAAGTTTCAAATTTAACTTATACTTAACCGATAGGGGAATTTTGGGGAGTTAGGAAATTTAGAGTTTGGGAAAATAAAAATCGGGGATATAGGGATAGTGAATTTAGTTTGGTACAGTTTTATGCATGAAATTTTGCGACGTTTTTAATAAAACGCCGTTATAGCTTTATTTTTACGCTATTATTATGTAATTTTAATTTTTTCTATTTTAACTTATATTTTTTATGTTTTTTTAAATTTTGTGTTGAGATTATTATTTTTTTTGAATTTTTATTTTATTATATTTTGAGTATTGAATTTTTAACTAAAATATTAAATATTAAATTTTTAAGTTTTAAGCTTTTAATTTTAATTTTTAATTTTTAATTTTTAATTTTTAATTTATTATTATTAATTTTTAAAATTTAATTACTATTATCAACTCTTTTACTTAATTTTTTTTTCTTTCTTTTTACAACAACATTATCCTTTAAGTATAGTCTGCATTAGTTGTTTAGATTTTTATATAAATGGCCTTTAATTATATGTATACACCTAAATTTTGATATAGATATATCTCGAATTATATATGAATTTTAGTTTAATGTGTAATTCTAGATGTGAAATTCTAATTATGGTTTAAATGTATAGTTGAAACTTTAATTTTGATTTAATCATACACATTATTTTAAAATATAAATACATCAATATATTTTATATTGAATAAATATAAATTTTATGTATGCAATATATAAATAAAATGATGTTAATTATATCAATAATTGTGTTAATATTTTATAAGATTTGGATCAAATTAAAGTTCATGTATACAATTGCACACTAAACTATTGTTCATGTATGCTTTTGGGATTTAACTCATTTTGATATATATATTTTCAAAATAATAATTTATATTTATCTTATTTTGATTTATATTCGAAAAAATACAAGACTAATCCCTAAATCATAAACACTAGACCCTAAATATTATACCTTAACCCACAAACACCAAACCTTAAACCACAAACTCAAAACTCCAAATCATAAACCCTAAACCATAAAACCCGAACACTAAACTCTAAATCATAAACCTTAAACCATAATCCGAGACCAAATTTTTGAGAATAAATGTGGCCAATGTTAGTGTAGTACAAAACATATATTTTATATTCTTATATTAAATAATATGGGTGTAGTACAAAATGGCATGGACCTCGGTAATTCCAAATATTTTTCAGTTTTCAAACCATAAACTCTAAACCCTCAAACCTTAAACCCTAAACCCACACTATAAAACCATAAACCATAAATTATAAAACATAAACTCTTAACCCAAAATAATAAACATTATATCATAAATCCTAAAACTCTAAACCATAGACATTAAATCTTAAATTATAAACCCTAAAATAAAATATTTTTTTTGCGGCGTTTTTTATAAAAACGCCACTACAGCTAACCTTTTGAGGCATTTTCCTAAAAACGCCACTAAAGCGCAAAAAAAAAAATGAAGTTGTTTTGCTAAAAAATTTGTGACGTTTTTCTAAAAACGCCGCTAATGCTCAGATCTTTAGCGGCATTTTTAGGGAAGCGCCGCTAATGCTCAGATCTTTAGCGGCGTTTTTGGGGAAGCGTCGCTAATGCTCAGATCTTTAGCGGCGTTTTTGGGAAGCGCCGCTAATGCCCAGATCTTTAGCGGCGTTTTTAGGGAAGCGCCGCTAATGCTCAAATCTTTAGCGGTGTTTTTGGGAAGCGCCGCTAATGCTCAGATCTTTAGCGGCAGTTTTAGGGAAGCGTTGCTAATGCTCAGATCTTTAGCGGCGTTTTTACGAAAGCGCCGCTAATGCTCAAATCTATAGCAGCGTTCCAAAACGCTGCTATTGCTCAACTTTTTGCGGCATTTTCTTTCAAACGCCGCTAATGTATAATATTTGCGGCATTTTTTATTAAAATGCCACTAAAAACGGCGCTAAAAGTCTGTTTTGGTGTAGTGACTGTAGCGTAAATTATCAATGACACATTCACATGCTACACATTTGGATTGACCAAGAATTCAAACATGGTGCATTAATTTGAATTCTCGGATTAAAGTATGACATCCATTCAAACTATAGTATGAAATAATAAAGTTTATTATCAACTTATTAGTTTTGAAATCCTTAAATAAATATTATATAATTAAAAATTTTAAAAAAACTAACATTGTCTTTTGATTGTTGATCTAACAGTAGACTGATATCTTCAAGCTCTTCCGGTAGTCCCACATAACTTGGGATATGAGACCACCTATTAAAAAAATATTTTTTTCAAAAATTGGCCTAATTAAATAATATTATGATAAGTATATCATAGGATTAATTTTACCTTATTACGAGTGGGAAAATATAAGAGTATTCGGCTCAAGGACATAAAAATGGTATTCGAAACCATGCCCATGACTGTAAAAGGAGTATGCAACCACCAATTTTAATTTTTTGTGGTTACGTCACCCGACACATCTCTTAGTACAACGTCACCAACATGGCTAACCCCCAACTAAGTTGGCCCGCTTCTTTCAAGTTGACAAGTTGTAGCAATTACCTTAAATGTACAAGAGTTTGAGATTTATCGAGCATTAGAACACTCCAATTAAATCTCAGGTTGTATGCTTGGGCATGTTGTTCTCTTTCAAGGGGACTCGAGCTCTCGTGGAGATTTTGGAAATTTTCTTGAAACCATTTCATCTCTATTTGGCTACCGAAAAATTTGTCTTGTATCTTACTTAACAGTTGCTCGGAAATGTCGCTCCAAATGCCAATGACCATTGATCTCATAACGACTGGCCCATCCACCGATAAATCGAGTTGTAATTGAATGTCCTCGAGTGTGATTGTACACTCATCACATGAAAGGTGGAATGTGTGTGTCTCAGGTCTCCATCTTTCTGCCAACGCACTGATAAGTGTGGGGTCCAATTTACACCCCTGAGCATACGGGACACGTGCAAGAATCTCGCATATTCCAAATAGGATTCAATCATATATGACGACCTCGAAGATAGATTATGTATATATGTCTCCAAAATCCAATCTTCACCTGATTATAAAAAAATTAAAATTTAATATTTTTAACAACTTAATAATGAACTTAAATAAAGTTATAATTATTTGAAATATTTTCTTACCATTTGCAATTGGAACGCGGAATATGGTTGTCATCGAAACAAATAAGAATATTTGTCATTCCAAAATTGAATTAAAAATAATAAAAATTGAAAAATGTAATTAAATCAAGACGAACTTCAAAGAATTTTAATTAAAATTTTAGAACTAAAACAATCGAGAATTGATAAAATGGATTTGAAAGAAAAAATAAGAAAAAGATTTGGGTTAATATACCTCCTTTCTTCAAAATCGATCTATTTCGTTAAATTTCTTAAAAATTAATGTTTTTGATTAATTTAGTCTCAAACATGTGTAACCTATATTTCATAATTTTATATTTTAATTTATTTTTGTTAAACTTTATTATCTAATGGAGTTAATATTTTTTGGTGTTTTTGTTAATTTAAGGTTTGAATAAAAAATTCTTTTAAATATTAAATATTTAAATTTTATTTCAGAATTGATATGTATATATATTTAAAAATATAAATTGCTTTTTTAGTTTTTTATTTAAATGTAAAATTAATTTTCCACTCACATATGCCAATTAATTTCATTGCGAGGTCCAAAAATGTAAATCTTTTTAACTGCGTTGAATGTTTTAAATTAACAAAGATTGTTTAGAAGGAATTCAACCTTTTATAACCACAAACTGAGAAACACATTAAAAATTATTCACTTAAAATAATAATAATAATTGTCATTTTGATCTTGCTTGAAATTAAAAAAAAAAACATTGGCTATGAATGTTTTTCTAACCAACGCAACCCTTAATATTATTTTTGCACAAAAATCATGTATGATTCAATTTACATTTAGTGTCTATGAAATATTTATAGTTGAGCTTTGAATTTTTTTGTATTAAGGTTGAGATGAATTACGATAATATTGTGCTACGGAACATAAAAATATTAATTGCTTGTGATTGGGAAATTGAGTTTAAACATGTGTTTTATAAAAAAAATCGATTAGTGGATCGAACGACGGCCATCGCTTTTAACCTAGAATTGGGTATTTTTGTTTTTCTACACCCACTAGATGCAATTATTCAGATTCTAGATAAAGATTTAGATGGTTTTGTAATGCATAGAATGATGACAGTTTAATTCTTATTGTTTTATCAACATTTTCCAAAAAAAAAAAAATTATAGTTGAGCTTTGATGATATATATATATATATATATATATATATATATGCCTTTTCTAATATTTATGATTTTAGGTCATTTTTTTAATATTTATGAGAGGGTAAACTATAAAAGTAGTCACTTTTATTTGTCTCAGATTACATTTTAGTCACTTATGTTTGAAATATTATGTTTTGGTCACTTAGGTTATCGTTTCGTTACGAAGTGGCCACTCTGCCGTTAAGCTCCGTTACCTCCCTAACGGCAATCCTACGTGGCAATCCAAATGGGTTTTAAATGTCAACTTGAATGTCCAACTGGGACAAGAATAGGTTTTTAATTAAATAAATTTAATTAATTAAAAATTTTAAATTAATTACACATTGAATTGGAAAAGAAAAATCGTTCGTCTCCTTTTTCTTTTAGTTTTCTTTTCCATTTTGGCTGGAAAAAAAACTATTATTATCCCCGTTGGACATCCAAGTTGGCACTTAAAATCCATTTGGACTGTCACATAGGATTGTCGTTAAGGAGATAATGGAGCTTAACGACAGCGTGAACACTTTGTAACAAAATGATAACGTAAGTGACTAAAACGTAACATTCAAATATAAGTGACTAAAATGTAATCTGAGACAAACAAAAATGGTTATTTTTATAGTTTACCTTAAGAGAATATGTCGTTTTTGGAGAGAGAAAACTGAAAATGCGTCTTATAGGGCGCATTTTCACTAAAAAATAATAATTTAGCTTCTTTGATTAGATGGTTAAGTATCAGTGCTTTTGTCCTTAAGTTTTGAGTTTTATTCCTCTCTTGCTTACATTTGTATTTCTCGTTTCAAGCTTTTATTATTATCAATTAATATTTTTAACATATTAGCTTTTAGGTTAGATAGTTAGATAATTGTAATTTCATCTTTGAAACATAGGTTTATTTCCTTTTATAAGTATTTTAATATGTATTTTTTTATTTCAAGTTTTTTACTTTTAATTAATGTTTATAATTAATAAATAATCTTTTTAATTAATAACTTTTTATTTATAAAATTAAATAATTATTGCAAATATCATTATTTTTAGTAAATATAATTTGTATATGTGTAATATTTATTTTTCAATCCATATAATGAGTGTAGTAAATTTTAGTATTATATATTTTTGTATGTGTATTTAAAATATTTCACATATAAAAATATTTGAAATATCATACCCAAAATGTAGATGAAAAACAATGATATTTGAAATATTTTACATGTTTGAAATAATAATGATATTTGAAATAATTATTTGATTTTATAATTTTAGAAATTACTATACCCATAATATAGGTGGAGAAAACAAATATTTGACAAATAAATATTATATATAAAGAAAAATATATCAAAAGAATTAGTTGATTGATGCGTTATGTAAATTAACTAAAAATTTGACTAAGGCAAGTGCACCTATCAATTAATAGTGCGACTACAGTGAGCAAAGATATTATTCCCATGAAGACCAAAAGTACTAGTAATTATTGTCTTTCTATTATTTAACCGAATAATTTAAGTGACTGATTAAAACTAAAATTAATTAAATTAATTAACTAACGAATACAATAAAGAACAAAACACAAAAATAATCGAATAACAATCAAGAAGCAAAACAATACCTCGGTAAAGAATCAACTTAGATTTCATTTGTCACCATCAATCTAAATTACGTAATTTCTTTTACTGAGCACCTTCATCCGTAGAAATCCCTAAATTATGCAAATATCTCTTTCGAGCATAAGAGTAACTGACTCTAGGTTGATTAATTGAATTTCTTTCTAATTAAAACCCATATTATCGCATTAACTCGTGCTATGGATTCCCCTATTAGATTTGACTCTAACCCGATAGATTTATGTCATCTTATTTCTAGAATTGCATGTAACTCCACTCAATTATGCAAAATCTACTCTTAAATAGGGTCTATTCAATCATCGATTTAAGCACATCAAACATGGACCAATAATTTAGAAATATTAAGCCAAGAATTAAACACACATAATTAAGAAAAAGAAACTAAGTATTTATTGCATAAAACAAAAATCAAATGACAAAATTCATCATAGGGTTTGTCTCCCCTAGGTATTTAGAGATTTAGTTCATGCTTGAAAATAAAAACATTCAAGACACATTATAACCGAAAGAAATAAAGAAACTAATGACAATTTCCTAAGAATCAACTAGGAATCTTCAATCTTGATGGAAATCTACTTCAGAGTCAACTTTAATAGTGTTTTTCTAGTTGTTTTTTTAATATTTTATGACGACTCACTCATATCTTCTTATTTTTGTCATATATACGCCTTAGAATACTTGAAAAGCTTAAAAATTGGGATTTTCTGCTATTTTGAACAAAATCCCGTGAAATCAAAACGGCTTACTACAAGCCCGTGTGGCGTGTGGTAGGCCGTGTGAAATGATTCAGCACATGTGGCTCTTGTAGCTTGCTCCGATGATCCGATTTTCGCTCTTTTTGCACCAAAATGCTCTATTAAGCATTAAAACATGATTTTAAAAGATTAGGAGTATAAAATTCACAATTAACATAAAATAATCACCCAAAAACGTATTAAGAATGATGTTAAAACATTTTACTTTTACCACTTATTATTGATGTTTTAAAAATAATTACATATTTATTATTTGATTTTATAAATAAAAGAGTTATTAATTAAAAAACTTGAAAACAATATATTTGTTAATTATAAACATTAATTAAAAATAAAAATATAAACAACAAATAAAAATACATATTAAAATGCTTATAAGAGAATTTGAACTCAGGACTTAATGATGAAATCACAATTATCTAACCATCTAACCAAAAAACTAATGTGTTAAAAATATTAATTAAAAATAAAAAAATTGAAACAACATAAAATAAAAAATATAAATGTGATTAGAAGAGGAATCAAAGTCAGACTCAACGACAAAAGCATTAATACTTAATTATCTAACAAAAAAACTAAATTATTAATTTTTAGTGAAAATGCGCTTTATAAGATGTGTGATAGCAAGATAAATTTGTATTTTTAATGCATACATTTTGGCTAATTATCGAATAAAGTGCTACTAAATTTGAATTTTTTATCAAAAATGAAGTTAGTGTGCTAAAATTTAAAATCATATAAAATAGTCTAAATTGGAAAAAAAAAAATAAAGAGGAGAGGTAGATTGAAAGATTGAGAATTTAAAGTTAGCTGAATAAAGGTTAAAGATTTAAAATTAACTGAATAAAGATTAAATTAATTTTTATATTGTTAGAATTCTATAATTCATTTAAATTTAATTTTAAAATTTTAATTTATCTAATGATAATGTTTAAAAAAATTTAGCTAAATTTTAGCGCTAAAATGTGTATAAATACTGGGCAGACTTAGCTTTTAGAATTAATAAATTCTTTTCTTTTTCCTTTTCATTTACTGCGTTAGTGCTTCATTCTGCCATTTTCTTTTCTTTCCTTTACTTTCAACATTTTAATTTATTTGCCTTCCAAACGCTTTCCTCTTTCTACTTTCCATAATTTTCATTAAAAGCCACTTTCATACTCCATCTAATATGATTTATTTCATAATTAACTAAGTCCTTATCACCTTAGCTCTCTGACAAAGTAATTGTGAGATATGAACTCACATTAAATACTTTACAATTTTATATTTATTATCTCTCTTATATATAAGATAATATAAATTTATCTATTAAAGTTGATTCAGTTGTGATTTGAGCTGTCATTAATCTCTATAACCAACTTATTGGTTGGAAGAAAAAACCTTCTTTCAAGGATTTTTTTATATTTCAGCTTGCAGCGCAAGGGTTGTGAGCACGATTGTACCGCGACAATAATTCTAGTCACAAGAAAAAGGTGAAATTAAATAATCAGTCTCTATAGATTCGACCCTACTACTCTATATTATTATTTAATATTATTTTATTGTATGGATTTAAAAGTTGGTGGTTTCGACTAGAGCTGTACATGGGCCGGGCCGTTCGACTCGGCCCGAAGGCCCGCCCGAAATGTGGGAGGGTTTGGACAAAAATATAGGCCCGAAAAATGGGCTTGGGCAAAAAAATTAGGCCCGTTTAAAAAACGGGCAGACCTCAGTATGATTTTTTGGCGGGCTTCTACCGACCTTAATATATTATTATTATTTTTTTATTTTTATTAATAAAATTTTAATTTTAGAAAAGAATAAAAGATTTTCACGTGCCTATGACTTCCACTCTTTCTCCCATTTTTCATCTCAAGTCAAAATCCTAATCTCCTCCACTCTCCGCTCTCTCCGGTCTCCACCTTCCTCTTCATCTCTGTCTCACGTTAATTTGAGAAGTTGTTGCTTCTTCGAGAAGTCGTTGCTTTTGTCTACTTCATGAGCCTTCACCGCCTGCTCAGTAACTTCCTTCTTTATTTTAGGACTACATGCATGATGCACAATTGCACATCTGTTTTTTTTTTTTAATAACAGATTAATTTGTTTTTTTTTATACATAGCGCCAAAATTATGCATGTTAAATGTCAAAAGGCACAAAACATTAAAGTTTCCAACACCTGTGTGCGTTGACCACTTGATTAGTACTTTAGTAGTGAGAAATCCGGTCATGAGGAGAAGAAAATCAGTCACCTGTATAAGGTTAGACCATCGGTAAAAATCATCACTTCAGCCTTCAATTGTTAAAAGTCAGACGAGATTTCTAGGATTTTCATTCCAAGTCTTGATCAGCCCATAATATTTCAACAATGAAAATCACAAAATCAAGGTTTTGGTTCTCTAAACCTATAAAATAAAAGGAAACTACCACAATAAAACCACAATGAGTTCAAAGAGAAAGTAATGGAACGTAAAAAACAAAGAACTACCACAACAAAACCACACTCGGAGAAATTCAAAGAGCAAGTAATAGAAGTGCCAAAACTAAAGACATTCTTTCCCAACAAATCCAAGAAAACACGGAAAATCTTGATGCTCCTTGCGAAGTCCTTGAGAAAGCTTGTAGAAAAATGAGTTTGGAGAAGTTAAACCGAGGGAAAGGCTAGTTTTGAATGATCGGGTGTGACATGCATGAGTGTTGTTGCGGTTGCAACATTGACCCTTGTGTCTAAAACTTACACAAAGCAACAAATGGGTGATTTTGCAAATTTCTAGGTGATTTAGAGGGTCATTGTTCAACATTAATGGTCTATTTTAATTAGATTTCTTTCAAAATTTTAATGAGCAAATCATTTTTTTATTAAGCTATTTGAGTGTCACATGATAGGTGATTCCTTTGTTTTTTATTTTAAGGGAATTCTCTCGAAAATTCTCAAGAATGGTGGAAGTGATTTTCAATGTTAAAGTTTAAATTATCTTTTGAATGCAATATGATAATTTTCTAGTAAATAATAGTTTTTATACACACATTGGTTGTTTTATGACTATGAATAATTTGGGCTTGTTTGGTTTATTTGAATTTGGGACTTAAGTTTTGATGACTATGGCTAGTTCGAACACTCCTATACCTGTGGACGATGGGTTTAATGAGTATGAAAGTGCTGCCAAACGTCAAAAGTCTACCACTTCAAAGGTGTGGGATGAAATGACAAAGCTTGAATGCGAGGACAAAAATGAATTGAAGGCACAATGTAATCACTGTAAGAGTATCTTCTCTGCTAAATCTTCTAGTGGAACCTCTCATTTAAGACGTCATCTAAATCAATGTTTGAAAAAAATTAATAAGGACATCACTCAATACACCATAGCCAATCTACCATCATTAGGAGGTGGTTCATCTATAAAAACCTATAAGTTTGATGCTGATGAGTGTCGTCGAGCTGTTTCTACTTTTCTTGTGTGTGGCAAGCATTCATTTAGGACAGTTGAAGAACCGGGATTTAGATACATGATGAGAATTGCTAGTCCTAATTTTAAGAATATAAGTAGAGTAACAGCTGCTCGGGATGTCCTTATGTATTATGCAAAAGAGAGAGATCATGTTAAAGAAGAGATGGCTAAAGCACCTGGTTTAATTTGTCTAACTTCCGATAATTGGAACTCAGAGCATACTAATGATGAATATATTTGCATTACTGCTCATTGGATTGACAAAGATTGGAAGCTACAAAAGAGAATCATAAGGTTTAGAGCTTTATTTCCTCCGTATGATGGTTTGAACATAGCGGATGAACTTGTTTTATGTTTATCTCAATGGGGTATAGACAAGAAAATTTTTAGCATCACTTTGGATAATGCTTCTTATAATGATGTGTTGGTTTCTTGTCTTAAAAATAGTTTTCGTGCGAACCAAGCTATTTTGTGTGATGGTGCTTTTTTTCAAGTTAGATGTTGTGCACATATTTTGAATCTTATAGTTAAAGCTGGTTTGGAGCTTGCTGATGATGTTGTTGGTAAGATTCGAAATGGAATTAAGTACATAAAAAAGTCAGGAATTCGTAGGAAAAAATTTTATGATGTGGCCGACAAAAGTTTTCATTTGAATGTGACCAAAAAGTTGCGTCAAGATGTGTGTGTGAGATGGAATTCTACTTATTTGATGCTTGAATCTTCTGTCTACTATAGAGATGTGCTAGATTATTGGGGCCAACGGGATAAAGGATATCAAATATTTGCACTTTCTGACGAGGAGTGGAGAAATGTTGTTATTCTTTGCAAATTTTTGAAAGTCTTTTATGATGTGACTTGTATTTTTTCTGGTTCTAATTATCCGACGGCCAATCTTTATTTCAGAGGGGTTTGGAAGATTCACAAGGTTTTGCTTGATACAGTTAAAGGTCCTCATTCTTTTTTAACTCCAATGGTTAAGCAAATGCAAGAAAAATTTAATAAATATTGGGCTGAGTATTCATTGGTATTGTCATGTGCTGCAATTTTAGATCCTCGTTACAAGTTGAATTATGTGCAGTATTGCTTTACTACAATCTATGGTATTCATGCTTCTGATTTTGTTGAAACCATTCTTACCAATCTTAGACTCTTGCTTGATTTAGTATGCTAAGAAATCCAAATCCACATCTTCCTCTTTGGCTGAGAATTCTAATGTCTCAGATAAAGATCCCGTTGATTCTAGTTTGCACCATAGTGTTGATTTTGGGGGAGATTTTGATGAGAGTGATGATTATAAACGGTATTTAAATGAATCTAGCACTAAGAGTGAAAAGTCACAGTTGGACATTTATTTGGAAGAACCGGAGCTTGAGTTGAATAGTCAAATAGATGTTTTGGATTATTGGAGCAAAAGCTCAGTTCGATATAATGAGCTTTCATTATTGGCTCGTGATCTTTTGGCCATTCCAATATCGATTGTAAGCTTTAATCGGCTTTTAGCATGGGTAAAAAGTTATCACACCTTTGAGGAGTTCACTTAAGCCAAAAATGGTTCAAGCCGTTGTATGCCTTGATGATTGGATGCGAGCTAAGGATTTTCAACGGTAATTATTATTCTCGTTTTATTGTTGTAATTTTATATTATTTTTATCAATTTGATAATCTAATTATTTATTCTTATTTCATGTTAGAAGTTGGTGACAAGAATGACGGTGAGGACGATGAGGACGATGAGGACGATGAGGACGATGAGCACGATATTTCTTCGATTGCTTTTTAGGTTACCTTCTTTTCTAACTATTGATAATTTAATTTAGCTTACAATTTATAGTTTATTATAAAATTAAATATGTTAATTGGTTAATGTAAAGATATTTTGGTTGGTTGATTATATTTTGCGAGTTTTTCGTCTTTGTTTTGGGATTGTTGGTGATGTTGTTTTTCTGCTGTTTAGTGATATTTTTTTGCTGTTTTTGGCACTATTTTGTTGCTGTTAGTTGCTGTTTGTTGCTGTTTTGGGGCTGTTTTGGGGCTGTTTTGATGGTGTTTGATGTTGTTTTGGGGCTGTTTTGAGGCTGTTTTATTGTTCTTTTATGGTATTTTATTGTTCTATTGTCGTATTTAATATTATTTCGATATTGTAGAACTTTTGTTTTATTATTAATTGGGTTATTATTTTAGTTCAAACAACTTGTTTCAATTTTAATATAATTACTTTTTACCGTTCTGTTGTTATTTTTACCCTTTTCTGGTTAGTCTAAGCAGACACTATGTTGTCTTTAAATAAGCTTTCATGACAAAATATTGTAAGGATTACATACAGTTGGTTATAGTGGAGAATATAAAAAGTTGTTATTTTCATTTCCTTTGAATAAAAAAAAATATCAAGACTTAATTTATTATTTTCAATTTAATAAAATAAAAAAATAATACGGGCCGGGCCGGGCCGGGCTCGGGTTTACCAATTCTATGTCGGGCCGGGCTTGGACAATTTTTTAGGCCCATATTTCGGGCCGGGCCGGGCCCGGGCCTAGAAAACGGGCTTAAGTTTCTAGTTGGGCCCGGCCCGAGCCCGGCCCGGCCCGACCCATGTACACCTCTAGTTTCAACCCTCTCAATGCGGTTCAAGTTTCTTTCTCCAAAAACAACCTATACTCATAAATATATATAAAAAGCCTAAAATCATAAATATTGATATATATAATTTAACTGAGGTTTGATTCTCTAAAATTCACAAAGTATAAAACAAATATTTTGTAGAATAAAATTCCTATAAATTCGAAATGAGGAAATTTTAAATTGTTAATCTTATCAGTTTTTTATTCTATGAACTTATCACATATATAATTTCTTTTAAAAATTATTACAAAATTCTAAAATTATTAATTAATTTAAATTTTAAATAATTCTCGTAGCATTTAAATAGATTGTTGAACTTAAAATTGAATTTTACATTTTGTAATATAATATATATAAAATATGATACGATAAATTTTAATTAAATGATAAATTCGGTAACCACAAAAGTTATATTAGAAAATGAAAAAAAAAAAGAGCAGCCAGAATCTCTTTAATTTTTTTCCCTTAATTGTATATAAATAAATAAATAAATATGGTAGGAAAATTATAAAATTACAATTCTACCAGTACAAGGTTCTAGGGCCGCTGCTTCGTGTCTATATAAAGGAACTTGCGTAGCCGTGCCGATTAGAATATTATTATCGGCTGCGTTTGGCTCTCAACCAAGCTTGCAATTTTGCAGCCTCTTCTTCAACCCGTTCAAGCCGATTAACCCTCAGGTTCATGTTTTTCTTTTTGATTTATTTATTTGTTTGTTTTTTAATTTTTTTATATTGGATCTCCATCTGAATTCTAATTTGATCGGCGGAGAAATTTCAGATATGGCGCTCAACTTTTTCTATTGTTTTCGATTATCTTTTTTTAATATTAGGAATTTATATTGCTTTATTGGAAATTTGATTAGTTGCAATCAGAATTTGTTAAAATGATTACGTTGGTAGGGAGGTCTAATTTTGAAAAAAAATTGGGAATATATTTTTTTACTCAAGTATTTCTTTCTGTTTTATGTAGTATTTAACATCTTTGTTATTATTTTTTGTTTGTTTGGATTAAGTATATGCTTTGATGTTTATTTGTTTATTTAAAGTTTGTGAATTTTGATGGCTCTTTGAAGAATTACCGCGTTAGAAGATAATAATTTGTTGCAATTATTTTTAGGTCATTCGACTATGCTTTTGTGTGTATAAATAAATTTGATGTGTCGTAAGTGAAGGTTATGTATGCAGTTTCTTTTCCTAATGTTTGATTTTACCTGATACAAGAATCGTGATTATGATTTGTTTTTTCTTCGTCTGTTTATTTGATCTAGATCTTTTATTTGTTGATTTGACATTTGAAGATTCTTTTTTGTTTATTGATTTATCTTTTTTTGATGCCCTTAGTGGCAGATTTGAATAATTTTGATTTGAGTTTAGCTTTTTAAAACAATTTGTTGGGCTTCTGGGTAATTTTTGCAGCTTTCTGTTTTCGGAAGTTACTACTTTACCTAGTGATGGCAGACGGTCACGAGAGTGACAAGAATATTGAGATATGGAAGATCAAGAAGCTTATTAAAGCACTTGAAGCCGCTAGAGGCAATGGCACCAGCATGATATCTCTCATAATGCCTCCACGTGATCAGATTTCAAGGGTTACCAAGATGCTGGGAGATGAATTTGGAACAGCTTCAAACATCAAAAGCAGAGTCAACCGTCAATCTGTGTTAGGTGCAATCACATCTGCTCAGCAGAGGCTCAAACTTTATAGTAAGGTTCCTCCCAACGGACTTGTGCTCTACACTGGAACAATTGTGACTGATGATGGGAAAGAAAAGAAAGTCACAATTGATTTTGAGCCTTTCAGGCCTATAAATGCTTCTCTTTATCTCTGTGACAACAAGTTTCACACGGAGGCACTGAATGAACTTTTGGAGTCGGATGATAAGTTTGGTTTTATTGTGATGGATGGTAATGGAACTCTTTTTGGGACATTAAGTGGTAACACCAGGGAGGTACTTCATAAGTTCAGTGTTGATCTTCCAAAGAAGCATGGGAGAGGTGGACAATCAGCCCTTCGTTTTGCTCGACTTCGAATGGAAAAGCGCCACAACTATGTGAGGAAGACAGCTGAACTTGCTACTCAATTTTTTATCAACCCTTCCACCAGCCAGCCTAATGTATCTGGATTAATATTGGCTGGATCAGCTGATTTTAAAACTGAGCTGAGTCAATCTGATATGTTTGATCAGCGGCTTCAGGCTAAGATTCTGAATGTGGTTGATGTCTCTTATGGAGGAGAGAATGGTTTCAACCAGGCAATTGAGCTTTCCTCTGAAATCCTGGCGAATGTGAAATTCATACAGGAGAAGCGCTTAATAGGGAAATACTTTGAGGAGATCAGTCAAGATACTGGGAAGTATGTTTTCGGCGTGGATGACACACTGAAGGCCTTGGAGATGGGAGCCGTTGAGACACTTATAGTGTGGGAAAATCTGGACATAAATCGGTATCAGCTAAAGAATAGCACTACTGGTGAAATTACCATAAAACATTTAAACAAGGAGCAGGAAGCCAATGAGAGCAACTTCCGCGACCCAGTCAGCTCTGCAGATCTGGAGGTTGTTGAGAAGATGCCACTCTTAGAGTGGTTTGCTAATGAATACAGGCAGTTTGGCTGTAGCCTTGAGTTCGTTACCAACAAATCCCAGGAGGGTTCTCAGTTCTGCCGCGGGTTTGGCGGTATTGGAGGCATCCTTCGATACCAACTAGACATGCGATCATTTGATGAATTTTCTGATGAAGAAGTATATGATGATTCTGAATAGCAATCAATCAACTCAACCCCATTAACGGTGCAGGATGATGGGGTCAAAAGCAAGCCTGCACCGGTGCTTGGGCTGTCGCGGATACTGCTGCTCACAATGCCCTCAAAGTTTCCCTCGCCATCTAATTAAGGTTTGGGTTTTACACTGTTTTGGTTTTACTCTACCCTCTACTCTTTTTAGTTCCATCGTTGATGTCCAGCAGGCTTTACTTGGTGATGTTGCAGGACCGAATAATGAGCAGCAGCTAAAATGTGTAAAGGCTTAGTTGGCAAGATTTACATCAAACTTGCTGGAGATTCCATGGGAGCTTCCTTTCTATTTTCTTCGACCAGGGCCTTGCATATATTAAAAACTGGCACTCCACTCATATATGTGGTTGAACATTGCCTTGGGCACAAGGCAGTGGTTGTATGGAGCTATTATTATGTTTGTTTCTACTTTCTAGAAATTAGGTAGTGTTAATGCCCCGGCGTTGGCATTTGGTTGAATAAGTTTGGTTTGGTTTGGTTTATATGCTTAATTCTATCTCGCAGACGATGTAAACTGTGTGCTTAATTTCTAAACTTGATTACTTGCTTTTATATTATCTGAATTCAGAGCTAGTAATGATGTCTAACTTCTCACTGGTGTTTGATATTTTGGGGGCAAAATTAGTGGTACATACCACTTAAAAGAAAGGTTTAGTTCCCTTTCAAGATTATTCGGGACGAAACACTACCTAAACCCAAATATGGTAACTCATTATTTGGCTGGATGGTAAAAGGTTTGTGGTTTTCGTTTACGGCTTCAAATCCTCTCTAGCTTTTTTTTTTTTTTTTGTTTTCCTTTTTCTATTTAATTCAGCTAGCTTTAAAGCAAGTTTTATTTTATTTTATTTTTAACTCATGTTTTTTAATTAATAATTAGACAAAATAATAAATATATTATATATCATTATGTTTAATATATTTTATTTTTAAAAGCATCAATTAATATTTGCATTATTATTTTAGATATCACATGTTTACTTTTCTGCCAACATTGGGGTATGGTAAATCTTAATATGATAAATCAAATACTTATTTGAATTATTTTACATATAAAAATAATGATATTTGAATTTTAAATTCTAATATTATAAAATCAATTAGTTATTTCAAATATTGTTTTTAGTAAATATAAATTTTATATATGAAATATTCTTTTTCCCATCATGTCATGGGTGGGTCAGATTTTAGTATTATATATTGTTAGCTTTAATTTCCAAGCTTTTGATATAATAATATTAAGATAAATTTTAATTTATATTTCTTCAATCATTTGGTGAAAATCATGGAAATTTTGTTAAAATTTTGAAAGCATTCTAAAGACTTGTAAAAGTACTCAAAAACATGTTTTAAATGTTTTTTAATTTATCTAAATATTTTCGAGTCAATCCAAAATATTTATAAGAGCTTTAAACTCATTTTATGTAAGTATGAGAAGTTGTATCGATACTTGGGGGAAAGTTCTACTTATAGAAGTAAGTCAAAGAGCACTTCAAGCATATCACCAGACTTCTACTGATAATTAGGGGGATTTATAACCATACAAGTCTACTTCTACCGAAACAAGTCCACTTCTACTCATACATCTTATAAGTTGTATTGATACAAGTCTGTTAGCAAAGCTTCCAATGACTATAAACGGTCACAATTTTTTCTCTTGTTATATTCCCTAGCCACGATTCTGCTATTTACTTTTACTGAAAATTGAAAAAAAAAAAGACTGAAATAGAGAAGAAATTGTATTCTCCTGATGGGTAGAAAGAGTAAAATAAGTATGACTTTGCATGCGTTGCTTATCTCGAAAGTAAGAAAGATTATAATTGAATCCGTGAATCATTTTTTAGTCATTCATTGAGTGATAAATAACTACAAGTGACGGAGATACACGATTTAAATAACGAAAGATCTAATATTTAAAAATTGTATCCAGAATATATATATATATATATATATATATATACACCAAGAACACTTCAAAATACAAGAGACGAATATCGAAGTATAGGAATCAAGAGGAAAGTCTGAAATTTTTCATTTTCTCATTTTTTTTCTTCTACATATATTTTAGGTGCTTATTGTTAGATATTTTTATCATTCTCATTTCAATTCTTTAAGAGAAAAAGCTTAAAACTTGTAAACACACACTTTTGGAAGGTATTCATTGTTTACATCTTTTCTTTATATTGCTAGAGCTACTTAAAGGTCAAAAACCTTAAGTAATTTGTAAATGGTTATAGTAAAAACTAGAAGGTTCTAGTTAAGCCATAAAAATTTAGGAAGAAGGCTCTATCTTAATGTTGTGAAAAGAATAGAGATGGTAAATGTTATACATTCTCCTTGAAAGGTATCAATTCAAGTATAATGACTTGAAAAATCCTTGGTTGAAGTTAGGGGTGAGCGTTTGATCGAATCGAATCGAATGAAAAAAATATTGAGTTGACGAATCCTATTTTATCATTCTAACTCGAGTTGAAATTTTCTCGAATTAAGTCGAATGAGATGGAATTCGAATCGAATCGAATATATTTATTTGAGTTAAATTTTTTAAAAAAAAGGACTTTGGATCTTTTTAACCACTGTCATCCACTATAATCAAATTTGCCTACTGTAATCAAATTATTTATTAACTTTCATTTCCTCATAATTTATTTATTAATCTTTTATATATGGATTAGCTTTTTCGCTTACTTAGTTGCTTCAATTATCTTCTAATTCTTGTCACTATGTATTTTGAAATTAAAAATATATTAAATTTAAAAGATGTGATTTTTTAATAAAAGTTATCTTAAATATAAAATGTGAAATTGATACAACATAAAATTTTAACACGAATATTTTATGCCATCATCAATAATTCAATTTTAATGAGAAATTTATAAAGATTTAATATGATTAAACAATTCAATAATATAATAGTACAAAATGTGAAAATTAATTTAATAATATAAATAGTAGATATAAATAAAATTATTACTATTTAGGTTTAGAGTTTTTTTGATGATTTTTTATTTGGGGTAAAAGGTAAAAAGTAAAGGTTTAGGGTGAAATAAAAAGTTTTGAGGGTTGGGGAGTAAAATTTTGGGGGAAAATGTAACACCCCTAACTCGTATCCATCGCCAGAACTGGGTTACGGAGCATTACCGGAGTTTACAGATCAAACAGACAGAAATTTTAAACATTTCATATCATATAATATTTAGGTCAGAAACCAATCAAACCCATACATATTGTCCCTTATTTGAGCCATCGAGACCCAAAATACGTGTTAGAAACAAGTCGAGACCAATTCGGAAACTTAGAGAATTTTTTGGAATACATTAAAAATTTTCAAAGCTGCAGGGGTCACACGGCCGTGTCCCGGCCCGTGTCGGTGCCCGTGTAACTTTCTGACTTGGGTCACACAATCAAGCCATATGCCCGTGTGCCAGACTGTGTACCCTTTTGAAATGGCCTTGCACGCCCATGTGCTAGCCGTGTGTCTCATATGGCCAAGTCACACGCCCGTGTGTCTGGCTGTGTGGACCTAAAAGGTGCCTTAAATAACCAATTTACCATTTTCTACATGCTCGGGCATTAAACAACTCAAAAACCATTTGTTTAACTAGTTCAAAACATGATCAAATACGCTCAAAATATATCATCAAAGCATCATTCAAATCCAAATTATAAACATACCAAATTCAATCCATTTTGCCTAGTTCATAAGCACTTAAACACTAACTTAAATTCACATGCACATATCTAAATTTGGTTCAATTTATCATGCCATAATATGGCTTCAAAAACAAACACATGTTTATATATATATACCAAACCAACATTAAACTTATAACCTCATTTACAATCAATTCATAAAATAACTATTATTAAGACATCCTAGGTACATGTCGACACAAAAGGTAAACATCACCACATTTGAGTTTGGGATCATTGTTGGATGCTGAATCGGCAATCAAAAGTGAAGTATCTAACATGCGCATGGAAAAACAAAACCGTACGCTGAGCAAAACTCAGTGGTATTTCTATAATCCAAATATTTAAAGACAATATAATATAATATGCACAATTGAATTTTAAGCACATATAATGTCTAGTATCATGACTATCATATGCTATTATATTTCATTTGTTAAATAATGTCCCAATTCACACAATTGATATATAAATAGGTATTCACATATCAAACCACATTTATTTGTACAATGGCATTAGCCATTCAATACTCAACTCATGAATACATCATTTTATATCACCCTTAATTCTCATCATTTACTATATAATAGCTTTTCACAATTTGATCCACATATCATTTAAACAATAACATTATCCAGTCCATATCCAATTCATGAGTACATAACTCATGTATCTCATTTTAATGTTTCAAATTACTATCCTATTTTCAATTCACATACAATATCATCCAATATCAATCACAGTACCATATTATTTAATTACCCCTATTAGCACGACTCGGACTCAGACGGATACACGAATCCAACCAACACACCTGTTTGGCACCCAGTTCCTCATCAGATAAATCAAAAGTATTAACCGCGCCTAGCGCTATATAAGTTGACACCCAGTATCTTATTGGTTAAACCGAAGTAAATTGGCACTCAGTGCCTTATCGACTCGAGGTAGAAGAAATCCCTGAACTCTTCCTATCCTATGGCATGCCATTTATATCCGACTCAGCCCAATACATTTAATAGGGTTTAATTTCGCATTTCATATGCAACCAATATCCAATATTAAGTTTTCATATAATCACATATACACATTGTAAGGGCCCAATTTTGCCCGGGCCCTAAACAACAACCAAAAAAATAAAAATAAAAAATAACAGTCCCAGTCTAATTACATATCAGGCCCAAATACACTACCCAAATAGCCTAAATTAAAAAACCCTAAGACCCAATTATAGACCTAACGACCTAAACTTTTTTCTCAAAAAGAAACCCTAATACTTAGCCGCCGCAACCTAGCCTGCCACCACCAACTGCTCTGCCACCGCCGTCAACCACTACCTATAAAAAAGAGAAAGAAGAACATACATGCAACAAGAACAATAAAGAAAATATAAAAAATAACATTGTAAATCGGCTATAAAGAGCCTAAAAAAACAGATTGTAAAGGGGTTTTTTTTTTTTTGGAATAGAAATAAAAAAAAAGCAATCAAAATTCAAATGTGATCTTTTTATTTATTTTTCCTTTTTTTTCTTTTTTAATATGTTATTACCTATATATAAAAAATAAAATAAAAAACTTACCTGATGTTTGGTATTTTGCCGTCAAAAATCGAAGCGTCTTTCGTATTTTTTGCGGCCATCGGTGGGTCTCCGATGAGCACCGACCCCAGATCTGGATTTTGGGAGCTAAAAGGCCAAAAATAGGATCGTTTAGGTTTTTCAGCCACCGCGAACGGCGGAGCCGTCGACTATGACCGGTGGCCGATGCGACGGTGACTCATCGGAGCCAAGGCCGTCAAGAGGGCTCAGAGAGAAAAAACAAAGGCTGAAGAGTTTTTTTTTTTTTAAACTGGTGTGAAATGATTTTTTTGGAATTTTTTTACTTATACAGGCTTCCAAAACGATGCCGTTTTGGGAGTGACCCCAAACGCCCAAAACGACGTCGTTTTGGTGCGACCCGTGGGCCGACCCAATCCAACTCTAAGATCTGCGCGTTTTTGAACTGATGGTCTATTTACTCTTCTGGTCCTTCCGCTTTTTCACTATTTCTCAATCTCGTCCTACTGCTATTTATTATTTCTTTTAATTTAGCCCTTTTATTTTGTTTTTTTGTGCAATTTGATCCCCCGATTGCTGCCTCCGAGGAAGGACATGTGTCGAGGAACTTTGAGATAATTTCTCATTTGGTCCCTGTTTATTTTAGCGTGTTTCATTTTGATCCCCTAATCTATTTTTTTATTTTTATTTACAATTTAGGCCCTATAATTTCATTTAAATTTCGATCTAGTCCTTATTTATTTTATTACAATTTAGCCCATTTATTATTTATTTTATTCTGATTTA
Organism: Gossypium rotundifolium; assembly: GCA_025506655.1. Classification (NCBI taxonomy): domain Eukaryota; kingdom Viridiplantae; phylum Streptophyta; class Magnoliopsida; order Malvales; family Malvaceae; genus Gossypium; species Gossypium rotundifolium. The sequence goes on from CP106723.1 coordinate 38,477,528, forward strand.
CTCTAATATTTCATTTAAATTTAAATTTTATCCTTTGCTATTTTATTTCAACCCTTTTACAAATTATTTTATTTATTTATTTATATATTTTATTTAAAAAATCATATTGTTTATATCCTTTTATTTGTGCATTTCTTTGTTCATTTATTATTATTGTCATTATTATTTTATTTTAAATTTTTATTCTTGTTATTTTATTATTCCTTTATTATTTTGGCACTCTCATGTCATGTTTATTTATATTTTTTATCATGCATTTTCCATTTTATTTTATTTTAAGATTACTTTATTTATTTTATTATTATTATGATTTGATCTGTAATGCCCCAAAATTTTAATTTTTGATTTCGTGTATGTGTAACACACAATGTCTATTTGATTTAGTGGTTATATGTTCTGGGTGTGTGTGAGAGGTCCCAAATTCAAGCCTTACTTGCGCAAATTTTGGTATTGTCGTAACCATTTTTTTTTTTTGGAAAACAACAAGAGGTTCGACTTTGGTATTTAAAACGAAAAAAGATAGGGAGTCGCCACCAATCTTTATTTAGTGTGATCGGATCATCTTTGTTTTAATAAAACGTTTTGGTTTACTAAAACAATGTTGTGGGTCTGAAATTTTAAAAATCGGGTTCGGGAGTCGGTTACGTGCGAGGAAGGGTTAGCACCCTCGTCACGCCCAAAATTGGTACCTAATTGATTAGTCGATGTCTTAATGTCGGAAATTTGAAAAGGTTTCAAAATACGGATCCTTTGAAAAATGTTTGGATAATTAGGGCCATAATTTTGAGATTTCTTTGCTCCGAGAGGATACAAACATCACATCCAGCACGTTAGGACATGATATTCTAAACCTTCGTAATCAAAGCTATCTCATGGTTTAACGAAGTTTATCAAAAGGATGTTTAGTTATTTAGTCAAACGGAAAATCGCAACCCAGCACGTTAGGGCACTATTTCCCGAATTCCTAAATACAAAACATTGCCTTTATTTTAAAAATCTTTAAATGGAGTGTAGCGATTTTACAAAATGCATCGTATCGGATTAAATCTAAGAAAAGGCTTGAGTCAAAACTTGAGATTTCTTTGTCCCGAAAAGATATAAACATCACATCCAGCTCGTTAGGACAAAATGTTTTAATCTCTCGTAATCAAAGTCGTCTCGTGATTTGCGAAACTTCGTAAAAGGGATGTTAAGTAATTTAGTTAAACGGAAAATCGCAACCCAGCACGTTAGGGCACTATTTTTCGAATTCCTAAATACGAAACATCATCTTTATTCTAAAACCTTAATATGATAATTTTACGAAATGTATTTTGTTTAACGATGAACATGTGTAAAAAGACTACTAATAATGATGATGACAATATCGAATAATAGTAATAGCAATACTAATGAAAATAGGATAATGATAATAATGATAATTAAACAACAAAATAGTAAAGTATAAAATAAGGTGAGAATAATGATATGATCGATAGCGAAATGAGAATGAAAATAATATATTAATACTAAAGATAATAATAACAATGTTATAATAATAATAATGATAATAATAATAATAATAATAATAATAATAATAATAATAATAATAATAATAATAATAATAATAATAAGAACAATAAAATATAAGTAACACTAATAATATGTAATGTATAAATAGTAACGAGAAATAAAACGAAAGATGAAATGATAATAATAATAATAGTAGTAATAGTAATGATAGTAGATAATAAATAATAATGGTAAAGAAATAATAGTGACATGAATAATATTGATCAATAATACTAAATAAACAATAGTAATAATAGATAATAGTAAAATAAATAATAATAAAATAATAATAGTATTAATAATAAAATAATAATAATGGTAAATAATAATAATAAAAATAATAATAATAGCAATAAGTAATAGATAATAGTAAAATAAATAATAATATAATAATAGTATTAATAATAAAATAATAATAATGGTAAATAATAATAATAAAAAAAATAATAATAGCAATAAGTTTTAGCTAAGTTAAAAATAGTGAAACAATAAAAATAGGACTAAATTAAATTAAAAAGCAAAATTTCGGGGCAAATTTGAAATAAAAGAAAGATTAGGGGCCTATTTACGCGCGCGAAAGGACTGGAGGGACCAAAGGGGCAATTTTTCCATAAGTTAAAACGCAGCGTCTGAGGGAGGACCAGATTGAAAACCGGACTAAATGTTCGGGCTAGATTTTAAAATAATAAAAATTTAATTGAAAGCAATAAAAATACGGAAGGGCTAAACGTGCAATTAGCCCTTCCCTTCAAAAACACGCGGATCCCTTGGAGCGGGTCGGGTCGCAGACGGGTCATGTTCAAAACAACGTCGTTTTGGGGTTAAAGGCCAAGCCCCAAAATGACGTCGTTTTGAGGGGCTATTTAAGGCCCTAAAGTCTGAACTGGGCTGAGAGCTAAAAAAAAATCTTTTCTCCTTTTTTTTTCTCTGCAAAGGGGGAAAACCTCTGGCGCGTGGACCGCCGTTCACCGTCGTCAGCGTCGGCACCGGCCACCGTACACGGTGGCCGAAAAGGTAAAATCTTTCCCTTTTTTTTTTAAATACTTAGATTATATGTATGTATGTATATATATGTGTAAAAAAAGAAAAAAAAATGAAGGGGAAATATTCGGTTATGACTGATTCGAAAATAAGAAAACCAAAAAAAAAAAAAGAAGTCTAAGCCACCTTTATACGATTTTTATTCTTTCTGCTCGTGCTTGTTGATTTCGGTGATGCAAATCTCTGCCTTTTTTGTGTTTTAAGTCTGTTTCTTTTCTTGAACCTCTCTGTTTCTTGTATTGATTTTACAAAAAAGAAAAAAAAAGGTCCTCTCTTTACATTGTTTCATTCGGTTTTTATAACCAAATTTGGAAGAAAAAAATACATTATTTCCTTTTTTTTTCTGCCATTGTTGTCTGTTGCCGTGTCTTCTTTTGTTCTTGCAGGGTATGGGGAGCAGGTGGTGATGGGACGGTGGCGGTGAAGGCAGTGGGGTTGTTCTTGTTGTTGTGTAGAAGCAGTGGGGGTTAGGTGGTCGTGGCTAGGGTTTTCAGAAACCCTAGCATTCTGAAAAAAATTTAATTTTTTGGGCCTTCTGGGCCTATTTTTTTTTATTTTTGTTTTGGGTTTGGTTTCATTAATGGGCCCCGGGCAAAATTTGGGCTCTACAGTTGCCCTCTTTGCTCATTGTCATGCAACGGGAATGGAGCAAAGACTTTCAAAAGGCCAATTTTGTCCGGTCTCGTTGAGTCTTGACTTCTTTGGTGCCATTCTTCTTCAGGTAGCCTTGTTTTAGTCCACCATACCTTGTTGCTTTGATCCACTCCACCGCTACTTCGACGAGATGGGATCTGTGGCTTCAATTTGCTCTTGCTGCGACTTCAATGGGATGTGATTTGTTTATTTTAGATTGCTCCACTGCATTTCCAGAGAGATGAGGTCTTTGGTCTTCAGCCTATTCCACTGCTAGTTACAGTAATAGTACTAAAGCTTAACCATGCTCCCTACTGGTTAGGGAGCCAAGATTCGCCTTCGATCTTGCCTCACTACTGGTTAGGGTGACCAGATCTACAATTTTTGACCCATTCCACTGCTGGTCAGTGGCAATAGGACGGTGGCCTAAATCATGTTCCCTACTGGTTAGGGAGCCAAGATTTGCCATCGATCTTACCCCACTACTGGTTAGGGCGACAAAATCTACAATTTTTTGACCTATTCCACTGCTGGTCAGTGGCAATAGGACGGTGGCTTAAATCATGTTTCCTACTGGTTAGGGAGCCAAGATTTGCCTTCGATCTTGCCTCACTACTGATTAGGGTGACAAGATCTACAATTTTTGACCTATTCCACTGCTGGTCAGTGGCAATAGGACGGTGGCCTAAATCATGTTCCCTACTGGTTAGGAAGCCAAGATTTGCCTTCGATCTTGCCCTACTACTAGTTAGGGCGACAAGATCTACAAATTTTGACCCATTCCACTGCTGGTCAGTGGCAATAGGACAATCTTCAACCTATTCCACCGCTGGTCGATGACAATAGGACCACCCATTCCACCGCTGGTCGATGGTAATAGGAAAATATTCAACTTATCCCACTGCTGGTCAATGGTAATAGGACCACCCATTCCACCGCTGGTCGATGGTAATAGGATAATCTTCAACTTATCCCACTGCTGGTCAGTGGTAATAAGACGATCTTACATCTATTCCACTGCTGGTCAGTGGCAATAGGGTAATCTTCAATAGTGTTGCTACACCGTCCTCTAGAGACATATCCTGTAGACTCGATTTTATATGTTTGTGTTTATGCCAAAGGATGCGGATGCTATGGTCGGAATGACTCAAATGCTCCTGACTACGTGTGATATGGATGACACTTACATGAATGCAGAATGTCATGAGAATGATGATTTTTCATTAAGATGCAATGATTGTAATAAATCGAATGCTCCTAACTAAATGATATTATGGAGGACATTTGCATGAATGCAGGATGTCATGAGAATGATCTCTTTTTAAAAGCTTAGGGCTGTAATTGCTCGTTCGCTCGTCAAGGTCACGGCACGGACGCAATATCTCGTCTGATATCCATGACAGCGAATCTGAAGAAATAGTCATAATTTTAGACTCCTCTTCCTCGAACGTTTCCAACCCCTAAGTGTGGAGGTTCCTAAACAACAGTCTTGTTTTAGGTTCCTACGCTGTTTAGAGGCTTCCAGAGTAATAGGCGGGACTCCTTTTATGGAAGCATTATGGGTCCATGGGTCGTTATTTCAATTGCAAACAACTTAAAGATTTAAAATAACAATGGAATTTATGAAGAATGGAATTGGATGAAATCAACAAAAGCAAACATTATTGGAGTACAAAAAATGAGTAAAAAGTAAGTGCCCCAGATATTGCAGCCTGAGCTTCACCACCGAATCCTTCCAAAGATCATTTTGAGCTGAATAGACGTTGGGAGATCTGCAGTGCTTTGTAGATGTTCCGAGGTGTAACATTCCTCCTTTTGCTAATTCTAGGGGAACAAAAATTGTCACATACCTCCTCTTTCGTGCAAATTTGAGCCGCCCTTATCGGGTTTTCGACTCAAAGCCTCTTTGGTCTCAAAGGGCCCTTTACGGGTTTTCGCTTCGGCCTCTCCGATTTTTTTTTTTAGGTCTTAAAGTGCCCTTTACGGGTTTTCACTTTAGCCTTTCCCTTCTTCAAGCATAATACTTCTTAACTGAATCTGAATTTATGGGATTGGGTAGATTTTTCTCATCCATCTCGGCCAAAATTAGTGCCCCTCCAGAAAAAGCCTTTCTCACCACATAAGGTCCTTCCCAATTTGGCATCCATTTCCCTCTGAAATCCTTTTGTATGGGGAGGATCTTTTTCAAAACTAAGTCTCCCTCGTGGGATTCTCTTGGACGCACCTTTTTGTTGTATGTTCGCATCATTCGCTTTTGGTACATCTGACCATGACGGATAGCTTTCAGTCTCTTTTCTTCGATTAGATTCAACTGATCATATCGAACTTGGATCTGTTCCGCTTCTTCCAATTTCAGTTCAGACAATACTCGAAAGGACGGAATTTCAACTTCGATGGGTAAAACTGCCTCCATTCCGTAAACTAATGAGAAAGGAGTTGCCCCGATGGAGGTTCTGACCGACGCTTGATAGGCGAAAAGGGCAAATGGTAGCTTCTCGTGCCAGTCTTTGTAAGTCTCAGTCATCTTCACTACATCTTTTTGATATTCTTATTAGCTGCTTCTACTGCACCGTTCATCTTTGGGCGATATGGTGACGAATTGTGATGTCTGATCTTGAATTGCCTACAGACTTCTGCGATCATGTCGTTGTTCAGTTTAACGATTATCGATATGATCCTCTCGGGCATTCCATATCGACATATGATTTCCTTTTAGGAACTTGTCGACTGCTGATTTTGTCACATTAGCATATGAAGTGGCCTCCACCCATTTAGTGAAGTAATCAATTACCACGAAGATGAACAGATGTCCATTGGAAGCTTTTGGAGAGATTGGTCTAATGACGTCCATGCCCCACATAGAAAAAGGCATGGGGAGGTCATAACATGTAAAGGTGAAGGTGGTATATGAATCTTGTCCCCATAAATTTGGCACTTATGACATTTCTTAGCATAATCAATGCAATCTCTTTCCATGGTAGACCAATAATACCCTAATCTCATGATTTGTCTGGCCATTGCGAACCCATTGGCATGTGTTCCATAGACACCCTCATGGACTTCTTCTAGGATCTGCTTAGCCTCGGCGCCATCCACACATCTCAATAGCACTTGATCCTTTCTCCTTTTGTATAGGATCTCTCCGTCTAAGACATAGTCACAAGCTAGTCTTCTCAACGCGTCTTTTGTCATTTTCGGCCACTGATCGGGTATTTATGATCTTTCACGATTGTAGTATATCGTGATACCACGGTGATCATTTTGCTCCTCTTCTTCCAAGTTGTAGCAATGGGCTGGGGCCTCATAAATGCTCATTTGTATAGGCCTCATATCCTCCTTGTTGTTTGCTCGTACCATAGAAGCCAATGTGGCTAGAGCATCAGCCATCTGATTTTCATCCCTTGGTAGATAACTGAAAGTGATGTTATCAAACTCTTTGATTAGCTCTTGGACCAATCTTTTGTATTCGACCAATTTGGGATCTCTCGTCTCCCATTCTCCTTTAAGTTGATAAATCACCAGTGCAGAGTCTCCGTATACTTCCAACACCTTAATTTTACGTTTTATAGTGGCACGGATACCCATGATGCAAGCTTCATACTCTGCCATATTGTTTATACAATCAAAATCCAATTTACAAGTGAATGGGTAATGATCTCCATTTGGGGACACCAAAACTGCCCCAATTCCATTGCCCATAGCATTCGATACCCCGTCGAAGTTCAGTTTCCAAGGACGGCTTTCCGGGGTACCTTCTTCAGTGGTTGCTACGTACATTAGGTCTTCATTAGGGAAATCGAAGTTTAAAGGCTCATAATCTGCCAGAGCTTTATTGGCCAAAAAATCTGCTATTGCACTTCTTTTTACCGCCTTTTGGTTTACATAAACTATGTCGAACTCAAAAAGTAAAATTTTCCATCGGGCCATCCGTCTATTCAAAGTAGTTGACTCCATTAGGTATTTTAGTGGGTCTAGCTTCGAGATGAGCCAGGTCGTATGATACAACATGTACTGCCTCAGTCTCTGAGTTGTCCAGACCAAGGCACAACATAATTTCTCAATTGGTGAGTACCTTGTTTCACACTCAGTGAACTTTTTACTAAGGTAGTATATTGCTTTTTTTTTTTTTCCTGACTCATCATGCTGGCCGAGCACACATCGCATTGAATTATCAAGTACCGTCAAATAGAGGATTAAAGGCTTCTCTGGATTAGGCGGTGTCAATACCGGAGGATTGGATAGGTATTGCTTTACTTTGTCGAAGGTCTTCTGGCATTCCTCGTCCCACACTCCTGGATTGTGTTTTTTAAGAAGACGAAATATGGGATCACATTTCTCAGTCAGTTGTGAAATGAACCGGGTAATGTAATTTAATCTTCCTAAGAAACCTCGAACTTTTTTTTGTGTGTGAGGCGGAGGCAATTCTTGTATAGCCTTGACTTTGTCTGGGTCAACCTCAATCCCTTTTTCGCTGACTATAAATCCTAGCAGTTTCCCTGACCTGGCTCCAAAGGTACACTTTGCCGGATTAAGCTTTAGCTGGACTTTCCTCAACCTCAAAAATAATTTCTTTAAGACTTGGATATGCTCCTTTTCGGTTCGAGACTTGGCGATCATATCGTCGACATAAACCTCAATTTTCTTGTGCATCATATCATGGAATAGGGTTACCATGGCTCTCTGATATGTTACTCCCATATTTTTCAACCCAAATGGCATTACCTTATAGCAAAAGGTTCCCCACATGGTTATGAACGTGGTTTTATTCATGTCTTCAGGAAGCATCTTTATCTGGTTGTATCCTGAGAAGCTATCCATGAATGAGAACAATAAATAACCCGCCGTATTATCCACTAAGGTATCGATATGAGGTAACGGAAAATTGTCCTTCGGGCTAGCCTTGTTTAGATCTCTGTAGTCTACACACATTCGTACTTTCCCATCTTTCTTAGGGACGGGGACGATATTGGCTACCCATTCCGAGTACTTAACCACTTGCAAGAAACCTGCGTCAAATTGCTTCTTGACCTCTTCTTTTATTTTCAAGAAACGTCGGCCTCATCCTCCAAGTTTCGTTGGGTGGCTTGTATTCTTCTTTTATGGGCAAACGGTGTACCACGATATCAGTGCTTAACCCGGGCATGTCTTGATATGACCATGCGAAGACATCCTTGAATTCTTGGAGTAACTCAATGAGGTCTTGCTTTGTCTCTGCGGTGATACTGGCTCCAATCTTCACTTCTTTCTTTTCTTGCCCATCTCCTAGGTTCACTATTTCCACCGATTCTTTGTGAGGTACTATTTGTTTCTCCTCTTGTTCTACCATCCTTAGCGATTCAGAGCTAAGTCACGACCTCGGTCATCTCCAAAATCCTCGAAAATCTTCGCACCCATATCTTGCTCAAAAGGACATTCTGAGTCATCGGTAGCGTTACTCAAATCATTGATATTTGGGGACCTGTTATGGAGATGAATAAAGGCTCATAGAATCATAGAATCTAAGCATGCTTATTGGTATCATAAATGAAGAATAGAAATGATTAGAAAAATCTCTTAAATAATGATAATGAATGAAATGAACATAAAAGAAAATTTGCTCAAAAAATGGTAGAGATGTATTTTATTGAAAATAACGATGCCTTGTACAAAATCATGCTTCATAAAAAGGACTCTTATTGCCTCTAGACTTAAAGCAATAAGTGTGTTCCGAGTATTACTCTGAATGAGTTCTAAAAGCTACAGGAATCTCCTCCATGATCCGGTTGTTTAGAACTATTTGCTGGCTCATAGGGGCGGATGCCATTCCGATTTTCTTCCTCAATTTTCCCCTCAGATATAGCGTTGACATGCACGATTTCTTCATTTTGCTTTCCTCGTCCCGGATGGATAACCCCACCTGATATAAAGGTCTCACGAATATGAGGAATTATCATCGGTTCCCATTTAATCTCATCTCCACCCAAGCGCGCTTTCCTTCTTTCTTGCTTCTTTTCTAACTCTTTCTTCCTTTGCTTTGCGTTCGGCTTGAATCCTAAGCCAAAGAGGTCTTTTTTTTCTTTTAATCTTGGGACTTCGATTCATCCTTGGAGATACCTTCCCAGTCCCTTTCCAGGTACGGCCCCGTTTTTAACCATTAATTACAAACCCATTTTTGTGGTTTTGGATAATTGAGGCACTGGGATCTTGTTTCCCTCGATGACAAATGTTGCGTTGACGAATTCCAAAGAGCGAAAGGAACATTCAGTCACTTCTTCATTTGCTTCTAAATATGGTGCACCACTGGTTACGGTTGCGATGATGTCTTCTTCAGCATTTATTGTTACCAAATGGCCTTCTGTGACTAATTTCAATTTTTGGTGCAAGGATGAGGGGACTGCTCTTGCTGAGTGTATCCAAGGTCTCCCCAACAAACAGTTATACGACGGCCTGATATCCATCACTATGAAATCCACTTCATATGTACTTGGGCCGATTAAAAGAGGTACTTCGATCCTCCCCATGACTTTCCTTTCAGTTCCATCGAATGCCTTTACCTACATTGTAGCAAGCCTTCATGTGAGAGCTATCAATGGGTAACCGATTCAATGTCGATAATGGCAAGACATTGAGCGTCGATCCGTTATCGACTAGTACCCCTGGTAGTGTGTATCCTTTGCACCGTGTAGTAATGTGGAGGGCCTTGATAGAACCCATACCTCCTGGCGGAATCTCGTCATCATTAAAGAAAATAAAGTTATCGACACTTATATTGCTAATTAGACGATCCAGCTTGTTAACGGTGATATCATTAACAACATAAGTTTCATTCAATACTTTCATCAGTGCATTGCGGTGCGCTTCTGAGCTTAATAACAAGTCAAGCACAGATATACGAGTCGGCTGTTTATGCAGCTGCTTCACGATGCTGTATTCACTATGCTTTAAAAACTTCAAGAATTCCTTAACCTCGTCTTCCTTCACTGGCTCATTTATAGGAGCTTCCTGTTTGGTCATACTTTCTCTCTTTTGTTCGCCCACCAAGGTTTTCTCTTTTGCAAGCTCGATTCGTGGGTTTACCGTGTCGTAACGCTTCCCACTACGCGTATAGGAGCCTACTTCCTGGTTTTCCTTTGCAGTGCTGGACAAGTCTCATTTCCCAGGAATCGTCACATAACAGTTGTAGTTCCAGGGAACCTTTTTGTTATCTTCATATGAAAAGGCCGCAGGTCTTCGGATTACAATCTTCGAAGGCTCCTGGTTTCCTTTCTTAGTGTGGGACGAGTCCCCTATTTTAGGAATCGTCAAGTTGCAGTTAGAGTTCTGGGGAACCTCTTTGTTGTCTTCATATGAAAGGACCGCCGATTTACGAATCACGATCTTCGGAGTTGTCTTTATCCCGGTTCCATCGTTCTTTGGCCGCGAGATGATGACCAAAGGATAGCTAACTTTCGAGACTTTTATTGCTGATTCATCTTCTAACACACAAATACTTATTTCTTTTCTACTTCATTAATTTCAAAAACTCTAACTTTTATTGTCCATCGTCTTTGTACCGAATTCGAACTCATTCTGATCTTAGATTTCGTGCCCTCCACGTTATGAAACTCACGACCTCTTCTTGTTCTTTCATGCTTTCTCTACGGACTTGATCTGACTAATCCCTCTTCATCATTTCTTTCCAAACTCATTTCATCGGAGTCTTTACCTCGTCAACATCCCTTTTAACTCTCCTTCCTATGTCCTCACCTATCATATTGACCTCATGATTGGGCAGCAAATGCCTCGCGCTGGGGGTATCGTCTACTTTTATAACGCCCATCTGGATGAGTCTTTCTACCAGTTTTTTGAAAGCAAGACAGTTCTCTATTGAATGCCCCACAATCCCTGCGTGGTACTCGCACTGTGCGTTCGCATCATACCACTTAGGTATGGGGGTTGCAGGGGTTTTAGGTAATGTGGAGAAACAACATGTGCATCGAATAAGTTCTGGTACATTTCCTTGTACGTGACTGGGATTGGCGTGAATTGGGTTTTTTCCGTGTTCTGCTTTGTATTGAATTCCTGCCTAGAGGAGCCCTGATGATCAGCGATTACGGCCTTGGGCTGATTTACAGTAATAGGCTTCGGATAACCTTTACCTAAGTTATTTACATCGTTCTCTCTTTTCTTTGGGATTGTCTTTCTGGTACTTTCTCCCACTTCTATCTTGCCACATCTGATTGCATTTTCTATCATCTCTCGACATTACGATGTCTGAGAAGCTTTTAGTGGCGCTTCCCAGCATATGATTGATGAAAGGAGCTTTCAACGTATTTATAAAGAGCATGGTTGTCTCCTTTTCCAAAAGCGGTTGAACTTGTATTGCTACCTCTCTCCATCATTGGGCATCTTGTCTAAAACTTTCGCCCGGCTTTTCTCTATATTTTGGGCGTGATTCTATCAGAGCAATATCGACCACATGGCCATAATGTTTCATGAAGGCCTGTGCCAGGTCCTTCCACGTCTTGATTTGGGCACGACTAAGCTGGTTATACCATTTGGCGGCAGACCCGACCAAACTGTCTTGAAAACAGTGAATCAGTAACTGGTCATTATTAAGGTGCCCCGCTATCCGCCGGAAGAACATTGTGATGTGCGCCTCAGGACAGCTAGTCCCGTTATATTTCTCGAACTATGGTGTTTTGAACTTTGGCGGAAGGACTAAGTCCGGGACCAAACTTAAGTCTTTAGCGTCCATCCCGTAACGATGGTCAGCCGTTTCTATTTCTTTAAACTTTTCTTCTAGCCACTTGCAACGGTTCTCAAGTTGCTTTGACAAATCTATTTTTGCCTTGTCCATTTCTGCCAGTTTATCGAAATTCGGGACCACAGGGTTAGCCGGACTTTCCCTTGGGTTAGTACCTGAACCATCGGAAGGTGGGCTGGTATCACGGTACCAACATGATATTGTGGTCTAATAGTAACAGGCGTCCTTTGGGGATGCACGTCCGGTGGCGCTTGGGTATTAGGTGGGGTAAAACCCGGAGGGTAAACAGGGTCGTCATTATCATTTCCCAAACTAGTAGCAACGCCCTTTCCTTTCTCACGTTCATTGGCCAACAACTACGCCAATTGATTCATCATGCTATTTTGAGATTCTTGCAGTCGTTCTATCATGTCTTGTTGCATCTTGATTAATCGTTCTTACATCTGTTCCTGTATTTCCTTTTGCATTTGTTCTAGTCTTTCCATTCTTTGATCCATGATTTTTGTTTTGCCTCGTGTATTGTAGCGATGTTCCAGGGTCACTGTCATAATTTAAGGTTCCTTTGGGAGATTTAATGCACATGATGCAATGTAATGCTAATGCATGAAATGTATGCAAAAAAAAAAAGGCATTAATTCTGATTCAATTTCCATTAGAATAACTTTTCTAGAAAACAAGTTTCTTTACATAAAATGGATTACATATATGGCCTCGCCTTAATACTTAAGGCATTGACTTCCTCAAGAAGCCTAGCTAACTCTTGACCTTGCTCTGACTTTGACTCGTAAAATAAACTTAATACATCAGCTTGGACTGCTAAGGTTTGCAAGTGATCCGCCACCTCTCGCACTTGAGCCACGGCTTTTCCCATAATGTAATCCCGGTCTCTGCTTGGTTTTGAGCATGATGAAGTTGTTGCTTCCAACGCTCCTCATTGACTTCAAGAAGCTCCACCCGTAGCTCGCAACCATGTAAAGCAGACTCACTCTTGATTCTTGCTTTCATTTCTTCGATTTTACTCAGACTAGCCTTTAATTCGATTGCGAGTTGCGGCTACGATCTCGATACAAGGATCTTTCCAATTTCGCCACTCGAGCCTTTAATTCCTCTTTCTCGTTCGGGTTTTACCAAACTTCTTTTCGAGTAGCTTCTCGAACTTGAGTATCTCGGAGTTCCCTTTCCCATTGACTAGATCTATTTTTTTCCTCTCTAAGTTCTTGAAACCATTGCTCTGACATTTTTCCTAATCCAGCAAGTTTCATTGACCTTCGTAGCTTCTTATAGTCTGTTTTTAAACTGTCCAAATCTTCCTCAGCCTTATTTTTCCCTTTTCTCAGCTTTTCAGCTTCTAGCTTCTGAATGTCAACGTCTAATCCTAGCTGCATTTTCTCTTCTTCTAATTGTTCTATCCTTTTCCCTAATTCCGCATTCTTTTTCTCAAAATCTTGTTTGATGATTTCGAGCTCTGATGGGATTACCTGCAGGTGCTCTTTCATTGATCGGACGTTTTCTTGGCCTGATGTGGGAATGTTATCATTGATTCTTTGACTCCACTATCAGTCATATTCGGGAGTTGTCATCGGGTTAGTGGCAAACCTTTTCAAACTCTCTTCTTACAATTGACCGAATTAGACCTTGACCGAATTAGACCTTGTGTGTATAAACTGTCTCGATCAGTCTTGTCTCAACACGGGAGAGGAGCATATCAAGCGACTCTCCATACTCCCAAGAGAGGAACCCGGTCAAAATCTCCACACCGGTATAAGATCTCATCAGGAATCATTAAAGGAGCTTTCCATTCTATGTCTTCTTCTTGCAGGTTTTGCAGAATCATCATCCATTTTTCTTCTGTAAGATCGTCTCGCCTTAGCGTGGCTTCTAATTCTTTTAGCGGGGAATAGTCCTCGGAGAAGATTCGACACGATGCCTTTTCTGCTTTCCAAAAGTGACTGTTGAACCATGTTAGTAAGAGCTGTGCACGACCGGTAAATCTTCCTTCGCCCGCTCTTCGGCACGTGCTTAGGGACTTGAAAGTTTCGGCCAGAATTGCAGGAACGAGTGTGACTCTTCTATCCAATCTGTCGAATAAGTCTGAGACCGCCTCGTCCACATGCCCTAGAGCTTTAGGGAAAATAATCAGTCCATAAATGCTCAAAGTAAAAATGTCAACCCTTTTCTTCACGTCAGGATGCGCTATGATCAAATCCCTTAGATTTCTTCAAGGGATGCACTTACAATCTCTTTTTTGTTTTATCCGAGCTGCAACCCACTGCTCGCTCATTCCCGTAATATTCATCAGCTTTTTTAAGAAGGTGGGGACATTAACAGGTCTTGCATAAACTTTGTCAGTTTGAATTTTTAGGCAACGGAGTAAAGCTGTGTATTCTTCTATAGTAGGCACCAAGTCCACTTTCCTGAAAGTAAAACAACTATAAGTAGGATTCCAAAATTGGGCTATAGCTCGGAATATGTAACACCCCAAACCCGGTCTATGCATTGAGACTAGATTTGGTTTGTTACATGAATCGAGCTATTTTAAAATCTTCAATAAGTTGAAAACTACAATATTATTTACTGAGATTTAATAAAATTAGAAGAGTATTTTAATTTGATAAATATTAGAAAACATTAATTGAAAAACATTATTAACATTGTATTATCAAAACCCTTAGGTAATTTAATTAAGAGTTAACAATAATAAAATATTTATAAAAGAATTTCATATACTTGAAAAACCCAAATTTATTTTAATAAAAACATCATATAATCATAGCCCATATTTAAAAGTCCAAAGTATAGTTTAAAACCAACCACACATAAAATCCATAAATTATTTATAGAGGCCCTTATTACAATAACACAAAATAATAAAAATACTTATTAAAAAGTTCAGAGTTTAATAAACCCATGTTTTGCAAGATGGCCTCCACGAAGTCATCCTCGCCCAAGTCAACGTCAATTTCCATTACGAGATGGAAAAAATTAAAGGGGGTGAGTTACTTAGAACTCAGTGTATAACTCACTTACTTGTCCACTGGGCCAGATTTTCAAATTATGGATTTGGGCCTTGAGCCCATAAGCAACAAGTAATAATATAATGAATAATATAATTAATAGCATGCATGTGAAAAATGAATTTTTCCCTCCCAAACCTAATTCCATCCGCTACACACCCCCGTACCAACCATCACACCTGTGGGGATCAAGTCAACCCACCCCGCCATCACACCAATCATAGGCATTAAGCCAAATTATATTTTGTGGCATAGCCACCGAACTAGATTGTGACAAAGTCACCGAACTAGAGGCATTGAGCCAATTATTATTTTGTGGCAGAACCACCGAACTAGAGGCAAATAGCCATTTTTAACTTTTGTGGCAGAGCCACCGAACTAGAGGCAAAAAGCCATAATTTTGTGGCAGAGCCACCGAACTAGATTTTGGCAACAGGCCTTCTTCTCTTCATCATTTCCCAACCCATGCAATATGTGTGCAATAGTAATTATGGTCATACAAAATTTTATTAAAAGGCCCATTACAAGAGTTAATATTTCCAAATCTTTATTAAGGCCCAAAAATAACACTTTGGCCTAATTAAATATTTATCAACTTAAGCCTAATTTTACGATCTAGCAAGTATTTTAGCCCATTTATCAATTTGATGAGTTTACGCCCATTTATCGATCTAGCGAGATTTCGCCCAATTTACATTCATACGTAGATTTCGCCCGATTTTCAACTTAACGAGTTTTCGCCCAATTATCGATCTAGCGTAGATTTCGCCCAATTTACAACCAAATGTAGATTTCGCCCAATTATCAATTTAATGAGTTTTCGCCCAATTATCGATCTAGCATATTTTACGCCCATTTTCACGAAACATACAATTTACATAATAACAAGTAATTTCTCGAGGACATTTTCGTAATTTTCACGATTTTAGTCGTTTTTACGTATTTTCGTCAAAATATCAGTTGTTACGCTTTATACCGATCTAGTCGTTTTTACGATTTTACTTCAATACCGAAATTGACATCGAACCCGAGAAAAGTGTGAAGTTACACACCTCGATACCGAGAGTACTAATCCTTCTCGCTCCTAAGACCTAAAACATATTTCGATCCATTAGAACACTATTTCAGTATAAACATACTTAATCGATAATAGATCCAAAATCTTACCCTCTTGATTTTGAATCACTTGATTTTCGGCTTCTCCTCGCTTATTGGTTCGTTAGTCGAGAATCCACCAACGTATAATGGCTCGGAAGTTCGTACCACTTCAAATAATTGACTCCCTTTTGAAGATGGTCTACAACCCGGTGGAAAATCCTGGACTTCCGAAACCGCTCTTCGTTTAAATGGGGGATTTACAGATCTGCCCCTCTTAATATGACTAACCACCGCCCTTTTCTTCCCTATTTTGAAAGTCTTCAAGATCAAAGGAATATTAGTTAAATCTAAAATAATTTCGAAATAGTACTAAAGGAAAGTCTTCTAAAGGATGTGATTTCCTTACCACAATAAATCGATTCCAACGTTTCTACGATTCTCCCGATCACTTGAGTTCCGATCTTCCGTTATTGCACTATATAATAACGAATGAAACATTATTAGAACGAATGTTTATTTCGATCCAAATAGTCCTTCATAACACCATCAATATTCGGCCATAACACTATTAATTAATCGAAAATGAAAAAAAAGAATCCCTTACCTATTTTCCACGATCGAAAAGAAAGGATTGAGAAAGGTGTTTGTGATGGATGAAGATTTCGGCTATGTATGATCAAAGAAAGAAAAAGAAAGGTTCGCTATGGGCTCTCTAGCATTCGCCATGAGAGAGTTTGATGGAGAAACTTTGAATGAAAAGAATTAAAATATGAAAGAAGAGATGGTGATAATGTTGTTTGATTTCAAAGAGAAGAGAAGAAAAGATGGATTTTAGGAGTTAGGTACATTCGCCATGGTAAAAAGAAAGGAAAAGAATGGCTTTTGGTACTAACAATTTGGCACTAAGAAGAAGCACAAGAGAAAACTCAAAAGATGAACAAAAGTGACCAAATGGTCAAAAGAATTTGGCTTTACCAAGGTTCAATTTTACCAAAGGGAAAATTGAGAAGAGGGATGAAAAATTCTGCACTAGGTTGCTAGGAATGACCAAAGAGAAAATTCATTTCTTAGCCAACTAACACTAAAATTCGGCTCCCTCCCTATACCAAGTTGCCAGTCAAAAACATGGTCAATTGGCCATGATTTTGTTTCCAAAATTTTTCCTTGATATGTGCCTTATGTCCCCTATCTTTCCTTAAGTTTTGATTCCATGCCATAAGTTAACTATTTCCTTAATCCTTTGATACACTAACCAAAAATAACATGGTCAACACTTACCATATATGCTCTTGGCCGACACTTGCTATACATGTGCGAAAATTAAAATAAAAATTCATCTAGATGTTAAACAAGGATTCGAACCTCTTCCCTCATGCTATAACTCATGCGCCAACACCACCATGCCATGTACTCAACTTATGTCACTCATTAACACTTAATTTAACTTAAGTATTAATGACACTTGCTTCTCTTCAATAAATTCTCAAATATTAAATTTATTCATTATCCAAATTATGCTATACTCTTCTTTAGGACTTCAATAAGCACAAAAATAAAAGTAAGAAATTTTTATTTAAAATCTAAACACCAAATCATGCAATATATAAATACTCGAATTTTTAGGGTGTTACAGAATAAGTGCTGGTCTACCTTGATGTCGAGCAGATAAGACAGATCACCGTAATGACAGTAGAATAGTCATTTGATCTCATCGTCCCATTGACTCTATATCTCTTTCATCTCTTGAAGGTTATTTTGGGTGACACTGATACGTGTGAAGTCCCATAATTCTGACATATGCCCTTCTGTAAGACTATCACCTTTTTCTTGCTGCACTGTCTCGGCCTATATTCGGATGGCCGCATTGTCCTCCACTTTATCAAGAAACCCTCTTTCCATGACAAGCTATCTATTTGGCAATTGAACGTGAATCAACACCTTTTTGATGAATATGCCATGCAAAAATAAAAATAAAAATAAAGCAAATCAATATTCCATACACAGTAAGTAAAGAATAAAAATACCTAATCTATTAACCACTAGGGTTTGGCATGGCTCTACCTAGGGTGGGTTCTTAGGGCTGACTATATGAAGTTCGGTTCTAAATAGGGGTACCTGAACCAGCAGATTCCTCAATCCTCACCCATTATAGGCTCATATGGACCAAGTTCAGTTCAGGGGAATACATTTCCCTATGGCTGCACGGAGATGAAAATCTCACGAAGACATAGGTACGGATGTATCCCGAAAGCGATCCACTATCCTGCACGGAGGTGAAAACCTCACGAAGGAGTAGCTTCTCACTCTCACTTAAAGGTGTGACCACAACGGTCATGCAATGCAATGCTGAAATTGAAACAACATGCAATAAAAAGATCGTAATTTTCAAATCGAACTTTTAAACTTCTGACAAAAGACAGAAAATAATCAATTTATGGCTTGACTCTCTAAATCGATCCCCAGTGGAGTCGCCAAGCTGTCGTAACCATTTTTTTTGGGAAAACAACAAGAGGTTCGACTTTGGTATTTAAAACGAAAAAAGACAGGGAGTCGCCACCGATCTTTATTTAGTGTGATCGGATCACCTTTGTTTTAATAAAACGTTTTGGTTTACTAAAACAATGTTGTGGGTCTGCAAAATTTTAAAAATCGGGTTCGGGAGTCGGTTACGTGCGAGGAAGGGTTAGCACCCTCGTCACGCCCAAAATTGGTACCTAATTGATTAGTCGATGTCTTATTGTCGGAAATTTGAAAAGGTTTCAAAATACGGATCCTTTGAAAAATGTTTGGATAATTAGGGCCATAATTTTGAGATTTCTTTGCTCCGAGAGGATACAAACATCACATCCAGCACGTTAGGACATGATATTCTAAACCTTCGTAATCAAAGCTATCTCATGGTTTTACAAAGTTTATCAAAAGGATGTTTAGTTATTTAGTCAAACGGAAAATCGTAACCCAGCACGTTAGGGCACTATTTCCCGAATTCCTAAATACAAAACATTGCCTTTATTTTAAAAATCTTTAAATGGAGTGTAGCGATTTTACAAAATGCATCGTATCGGATTAAATCTAAGAAAAGGCTTGAGTCAAAACTTGAGATTTCTTTGTCCCGAAAAGATATAAACATCACATCCAGCTCGTTAGGACACAATGTTTTAATCTCTCGTAATCAAAGTCGTCTCGTGATTTGCGAAACTTCGTAAAAGGGATGTTAAGTAATTTAGTTAAACGGAAAATCGCAACCCAGCACGTTAGGGCACTATTTTCAATTCTAAATCTGAAACATCATCTTTATTCTAAAACCTTAATATGATAATTTTACTGAAATGTATTTTGTTTAACGATGAACATGTGTAAAAGACTACTAATAATGATGATGACAATATCGAATAATAGTAATAGCAATACTAATGAAAATAGGATAATGATAATAATGATAATTAAACAATAAAATAGTAAAGTATAAAATAAGGTGAGAATAATGATATGAGCGATAGCGAAATGAGAATGAAAATAATATATTAATACTAAAGATAATAATAACAATGTTATAATAATAATAATGATAATAATAATAATAATAATAATAATAATAATAATAATAATAATAATAATAATAATAACAATGAAAATATAAGTAACACTAATAATATGTAATGTATAAATAGTAACGAGAAATAAAACGAAAGATGAAATGATAATAATAATAATAGTAGTAATAGTAATGATAGTAGATAATAAATAATAATGGTAAAGAAATAATAGTGACATGAATAATATTGATCAATAATACTAAATAAACAATAGTAATAATAGATAATAGTAAAATAAATAATAATAAAATAATAAGAGTATTAATAATAAAATAATAATAATGGTAAATAATAATAATAAAAATAATAATAATAGCAATAAGTAATAGATAATAGTAAAATAAATAATAATATAATAATAGTATTAATAATAAAATAATAATAATGGTAAATAATAATAATAAAAATAATAATAATAACAATAAGTTTTAGCTAAGTTAAAAATAGTGAAACAATAAAAATAGGACTAAATTAAATTAAAAAGCAAAATTTTGGGGCAAATTTGAAATAAAAGAAAGATTAGGGGCCTATTTACTCGCGCGAAGGGACTGGAGGGACCAAAGGGGCAATTTTTCATAAGTTAAAACGCAGCGTCTGAGAGAGGACCAGATTGAAAACCGGACTAAATGTTCGGGCTAGATTTTAAAATAATAAAAATTTAATTGAAAGCAATAAAAATGCGGAAGGGCTAAAAGTGCAATTAGCCCTTCCCTTCAAAAACACGCGGATCCCCTGGAGCGGGTCGGGTCGCACGCGGGTCATGTTCAAAACGACGTCGTTTTGGGGTTAAAGGCCAAGCCCCAAAACGACGTTGTTTTGAGGGGCTATTTAAGGCCCTAAAGTCTGAGAAAAAAATCATTTCTGCGCTGAGAGCTAAAAAAAAATCTTTTCTCTGCAAAGGGGGGAAACCTCCGGCGCATGGGCCGCCGTTCATCGTCGTCGGCGCCGGCACCGGCGTCGGCCACCGTACACGGTGGCCGAAAAGGTAAAATCTTTCCTTTTTTTTTTAAATACTTAGATTATATGTATGTATGTATATATATGTGTAAACAAAGAAAAAAAAAATGAAGGGGAAATATTCGGTTATGACTGATTCGAAAATAAGAAAACCAAAAAAAAAAAAGAAGTCTAAGGCACCTTTATACGATTTTTATTCTTTCTGCTCGTGCTTGTTGATTTCGGTGATGCAAATCTCTGCCTTTTTTGTGTTTTAAGTCTGTTTCTTTTCTTGAACCTCTCTGTTTCTTGTATTGATTTTAAAAAAAAGAAAAAAAAAAGGTCCTCTCTTTACATTGTTTCATTCGGTTTTATAACCAAATTTGGAAGAAAAAAAATACATTATTTCCTATTTTTTTCTGCCATTGTTGTCTGTTGCCGTGTCTTCTTTTGCTCTTGCAGGGTATGGGGAGCAGGTGGTGATGGGATGGTGGCCGGTGAAGCAGGTGGGGGTTCTGGTACTGCAGGCAAACAAGTGGGGGTTAGGTGGGCTGTGGCTAGGGTTTTCAGAAACCCTAGCATTCTGAAAAAAAAATTTAATTTTTTGGGCCTTCTGGGCCTATTTTTTTTTGTTTTGGGTTTGGTTTCATTAATAGGCCCCGGGCAAAATTTGGGCTCTACAGGTATTTTTATAAATAAAGCCTTAACCTTGTGTAAAGAGCTTAAGTTTAACTGTTGGTAAGTTTATATTAGAATGGGTCTGTTGGTCTGGTTGTTAAGTGGAGTGTTGGAGTTCTTGTGTTCAATTCTCTGTGATGGTGTGGAGACAGTATTTTTGCTCCAATTTCGGCTAAGAGTTGTGTTGGGGCAAAATTCTGAGTAGTTGTGTTTTATGGGGTTAATAGGGAGTG
This sequence comes from Gossypium rotundifolium, assembly GCA_025506655.1. Classification (NCBI taxonomy): domain Eukaryota; kingdom Viridiplantae; phylum Streptophyta; class Magnoliopsida; order Malvales; family Malvaceae; genus Gossypium; species Gossypium rotundifolium. Next base: position 38,499,033 of record CP106723.1, read on the forward strand.
ATTTTAGGAGATAATTAGGAGAGGTTATTAGAAAAAAGTTTGATTATCTTTTTTTTTGCAAAAAAGAGAGAGAGTAGAGTTTCTGTTTTCTCTTCAATTCTCCAAACTTTTTCTGACGTTTTTTTCTTCTTCTTTTTTTCCCTCCTCTGCCGATTCTTTCCCCTAGTTGCTATCGAAATTTCCATTATTTTTCCCTTTCCATTTCTTTCTCTCTTTTTTTTTTCCAATTGTTTCGATTGTTCATTGTTGGTTGCGCGTGTTCGGTAAGTAACGGTTTTGTATATTGTTAATCGTTCTTGGTTAATCTCTAAAAGGGGATTCCTTTTTGGTGTTTAGGAGTTAATCAAGGGGCTAGTGGTTTTGAATTGATGCTGTGATTATGCGAAGTCGTGGTTACTCAAGCGAGGTAAGGGTTTTGCTAGGTTTTTAGTCGAGTTCCTTCCGAAACTGGTTGATTAAAAACGAATTAAATGATTAATCTGGAGAGATGTTGGTCAATTTTTAGGTTCTGGAGGCTTATGAGTGCTTACGCATCAAAAACTATACCAGGTGTGTACCCGAAACGCAGAAAACGGGATTCGGTGAAAAGCTAAAATTGCTTGCTGTCGAGAAATAAGAGAAAATGATGCGAAAATTTGTAGAGAAAGGAAATAAGGGAGTTATAAACTTGGAAATCAACATTTTGCACTAAAATAGTTTTGGACAGTAGCAGTAGTCTAAATTTGAAAAATCACCAAAAATAGTGAGAATTGAGTTAGAGGTTGAATAAAATATGAAATTAAATTTTATTGAGTATAGTTTTTCATGGAAGAAACAGTGTAAGAAATGGAATTGTAAACCATGGCATATAATAAATTTTGTGAGATAAGGTCAGAATGATTTCGGGTTCCCCTGTTCTGACTTAGGAAAATCATCAAAAATTGTAAAAAAATAATTAGGGGCTTAAGTTTATAATTTTAAATCCTTAGTGAGTCTATTTTCAAGAGAAATAAATAGAAGCATCATATAAATTCCGTACTAAGAGATAAATAATTTTTAGTAAGGAAAGGATGAATCTGTCAAACAGAAGAATAGGAATAAGTTTAAAGATTTTACTGTACTTATTTGATAAACTATAAATTCTGAAAATTTTATGGTAGAAAGGTATTTGAGTCTAGTTTCAAAAACATCAAGCGGATCTTAATTTGGAATTCTGTAGCTCAAGATATAAATAATTTAGTGATAATGACTCAAGTAGACAGTTTTGAATGAACATATAAGTAAATAGTGAAAACATATATGAGTATTGAGCTAGCATGGATTACTTTAAAAATGGATCACATGACCAAGGTCAATTTGGGCTGAATGGACCACACGGGCGTGTGGGCCCACACGAGCAGATCACATGGGCGTGTGGACCCATTTTTATCGAAATGTTTTTAAGGTTGCACGGGTCGCCCAAGTCGATTTGTGAACCTCTCTGTAGGTCGATAAGCACTACTTAGACCCTAAATGTGTGAAATTGACTAAATGATATCTCATCTTGGGCATGTTAATATATGAACTGAATATATGTCCTGAAATTGGAGAATAAGATGTCATCCATTGTGTGTTGCATTGCATTGGGTTGGGGGTTGTTATTCGGAGGAAGTGTCTTGAAAGACTTTAAGCCTAATTTATCATTTCAATTGCAAACCATCAGACAGCCGCATTCGGTACTACTTGGAGTGTAGGGATGGGTGGGTTGATTATATCCCGCATGGAGTGTAGGGTTGACGGAGATGGTGTGTGAAATTTGGTTTGGTAGGATTTTGCTCTTGCATAATCATATCGCCATCGATAGTGTGATGGGCTAAGGCCCTACTGCATTTTTGACACTATACTGAGATGTGCTAAGGCCCAAATCATCATCGATCTTGAAAAGGCGTGAGGCCCAAGACATTCAACTGTGTAATCGTGAATCTTGATTGTTTGTTTGTTTTTATGGATTACACACTGAGTTTATGTAAACTCACCCTTTTTGTTTAATGTGCACAGGTAATCCCCAGACTTAGACGGATCGGTGCGACGGAAGACTCAGCGGTGACCACAATATTTTTTAGACTTCATGGTTTTCAAATTTACGATTTATGATTTGATTATTATTGATTATTTGGGTTGTAATTTAAGGACCCTCTGGGACTTTGGTTTTAAATTTGGGTTTTTATTTATTTATTTTACTTTATGGATTTAAACCTGTTGGTCATAAGAAATTCAGTTTTCAAAAAGTTAAAGTAATTTCTAAATGCATGATCACCTAGACTGTTTTATTAAAGCTTCCGCAACGAGGGATGTTTCAAAACAAATGTTTTAAATAAATAAAGACGATTTCCTAAGTTCTAACAAAGGTTTACTAAAGATATTAACATGAAATGTTTTCATTGTAAGAACAAGGTTTCAAAAACACTATCGTGTGACATTGTCAGATACGGCCATAACGCCTAGGCCGGGTTTGAGGTGTTACATGATCATTAATAATAATAAATATTATTATTAATTACATTAGTATTACTATAGTATTCTTTATTTACTTATTATATATTATTCTAATGTTCTACTTATATAGCCATTTTACTTTATTTCATTATCATATCATACAATATAATTACTCGTTTTTGTACTATGCCTGAATAAGTAAAATGCATATCGTTTCAAGTATTACGTTTGTTTTTTGGTATGATACATAAAAAAGGTAAAAATTTTAAACTGTGGCAATGTTCATTATTTTCGAAATTAGAAAAGTCGTGTTCCTAATTTACAGAATATGGTTTCTTTCTAAAATCGAGATAGTCAAATATCTACTTTAAAATAAATAAAAAAATGAGATTTAAATTATGGTCAAATGGCATTCATTCTTGTTCTCGAGGATCTATGGCGTTGTGTCCTAACTTATAGGACGTGATCCTTTCTTCTCGATTAATTTGAAATAAACCCCTTTTTGTAAAAATTTATTTAGTTAAGTAATGTATCAAAGAGGGATCGTGTTTTTAAACTCTTTTCAAATTTTCAATTCTCGACACTAAGTCATCAATTAATCAACTAGGTACCAATTTTGGGCGTTACGAGAGTGGTAATCCTTCCTCGTGCGTAACTAACTCCCGAACCCATTTTTTGGGATTTTGTAGACCAAAATTATTATTTTAGTAAATCAAGCATTTTATTAAAACGATTAAATTGAGAGGTGCTTCGATCACACTTAATAAAAAAATTCTTGGCGACTCCCCATTTCGCATTTTCAATAAAATGTCGATTTCAAAAAAAAAGAAAAAGAAAAAAGGTTTCGACACACATGAATTCAATTCAATCTATAACAATCAATATCCAGCTTTCACATTAACACATATGTTCATTTCACTTATCTGTCAAAATGTCAAATACTCACATCAATACTTACCATATGTATTAAATTGAATTACAACAATAAACAACTAAATTTGGATTATATAAATACAAAGCAGGAATTTCGAGCTATTCGACGTCGACTTTATTTTTTCCCTTTTTAGTCGAGGATTCCAGTACGACGTTAGCTATGGAATTAAAACAATTAAAATTCATCAATATAACACAATTCAATTTCATATTGAATGTTTTAATTTTTACTCAATACTTGCCTAAATTTCAATTTAGTCCCAAAACCGAGACTAATTTTTATTCTTCATATTTAATTCTGTATTTTTATACAAATTTCATTTTAAACTAAATTTAACTCTCTATTTTCACTTAAACCCTAAATTTCAAATTTTTCTCAATTTAGTCCATATTATTCAAAATTTAAAATTTATTCTACAATTTAATCCTTTTCACTTCTAGCTTAAAAATCTATCAATTTAATCCCTAATACTAAAATTATTCAACATTAACAACACTTAAAAACTTAATAATTGCTAAAATTTCGACATAGGTCGGGTAATAATTAACACCAAAATTTCAAAAACATACAAATTACAAGAAAAAGGACTAAATTAACTAACCAATTGAACTTGAAAATTTTTGAAGCCCTTAGGCCGTCCGTCTGCTTCTTTCCTTCTTTCTCTTTTTCTTTCGTTCTTTTCTTTCTAATTTTGGGGTGGCCTTATCTTTCTTTATTTCTTTTTCTTTTAATACTTATTTGTTTTATTATTATAATATATATATATATATATACTTAAAATTAAGATTTCATATTATAGTATAATATATAAATTAAATTTACATATAATATATATATCACTAACTGTCCCACTTAAAGAAACAATAGTAAAATTGCTTCTTTAGTCCCTTTAATTATTCTTTAATCTATAATTCAATTTTCACTCTATATGCAATTTATTTTTATACCCAATTATTTTTAATTTATGTAAATTCACTTAACCGAAATCTAGTTAACTACACAACTAACTTATTTATGAGTCCGATTTACGGGAATGGAGTCCCAGGAATGCATTTTTTTCAATTTGGTTCTTTTTAATTAATTAACTATCGAAACGTTAAAATTTTTCAGCAAACTTTAATATCACCTTAATGACACTCCGTAAATATTTATAAAAATATTTACGGCTCAGTTTATAAAAATAAGGTCCCGATACCTTATTTTCTAAAGCCAGTTGAACTTAATAAATCACTTATATAATATAAATTATCAAATTAAAAACTTTTTAAAAAATCACATTTAACTCGTAAATATTAAATAATAATATTTACCAACTTGCTCTCAGATTTGGTGGCCCCGAAATCACTTTCTAACACCACTGAAAAATGGACTGTTATAGGCAAAGTAAATGAAGGGAAAATATTCAAAAAATAAAATTAGGGAGAAAATGTGTTTGGGTAGATGGGGGTGGGATGGGAGGGGAGTAAAAGTTTTGGGGGGAAAGTGGGAGGGAGTAAAAGTATTGGGAGAAAAGTAAAAAGGTTTGAGGGTTTGGTGTAAAAATGTAAAATATTATAGTTTGGTATTCAGTTTATTCGAATTCAAAAATTAAACTCGATTCGAACTCGAAATTCGAAAAAAATTTGAGTTGACTCCAATAACCTGATTCATTTAACTCAAAATTCGAAATATTTTTCAAGTCGAATCGAGTTTTGCTCACTTCTAGTTGAAATATACCAAGATAGTGAAGGTAAGCAATTAGGACCAAACCACTATAAATCGAAGTATCTAAGCTTTTCTTTCATTTCCTTGTCTTTTAGAAAACTTTGCAAAGATTTTTAAAATATCAATCCACCTCTCTTGGTATTTTCAGGTCTAACATATAGTTTTGTATGTGTATTCAAATAATTATTTAATTTTATAATATTAAAGTTTACTAGGTGAAAAATAATGATATTTGAAATAATTAATTGATTTTATAATATTAAAATTTACCATACCCACAATGTAAGTGAAAAAATAAATATTTGACATATAAAATTATATATATAAAAAAATATATAAAAAATTAGTTGATTTTAAGAAATAAAATATATTTAATATAATGATATATATCAATATATTTTTATCATTATATAATTATATAATTATTATTTTATGTATATAAATAAAAGAATTTATCAATTAAAATAAAAATAAAAAACTTGGAAAGCGACTTGAATTAAAAAGAAAAACAAACAAGCTTTGCATTTTTGTCTTTCGCAATTTCCTTAAAAGAAAAAGGGAAAGACATGAATATAGGCTTACCACAAAAAGAAAAGAGAACTTATTTGTATTGTTTCCCTTTACACTTTCACTAATTTGCATTTTTTTTCTTTCACAATTTCCTTTAAAAAAAAGAAATTGTAATAATAAATCTAAGAAAACATCCTATAATCTAGAAAATAATAATATCAAAATTATACATAAACTTTGGTTTAATATAGTTGCAAAAATAGGGGGTTTGGCAGGGGCCCTGGACCCCTTAAAATAAAAATTTTTTGTATGGCCCATTTAATTTAGTAAAGGTAAAATTACACTTTAGGCTCCTGAAAATATAAAAATTTGTTTTAATCCTTTAAAAATTATAAAGGTATAGTCTATTAAAATGGGAAAATTAAAATTTTCCTATCGTAAAAATTATAATTTAATTTCGACCCCCTAAAAGAATTTTATGGTTTCGCCCCTAGTTTAATGTGCAATTGTATATATGAACTTTGATTTTGTGCAATTTTGTATATGAAATTTTGGTGTAATCCAATTAACACAAATTAATGATATAACATCATTTTATATTTTTATATTGCATATAAAAATAATTATATTTATCCAATATAAAAATGAATTGATCTATTTATTTCTTCATGTGTGTATAATTGAATCAAAATTAAAGTTCTATTTATATATTTGAAACACAATCAAAGTTTCACATGTATAATTTCATAAAATTAAAGTTCATGTATATAATTACACATTAAACCAAAGTTCATGTATAATTTTAAAATTTATCTCATAATGTTAAACTAAAACTTTTCACTTGAAAGAAGAGAAAAGAAAAGAACATTATTTGACTTTTAATTAGAAAGAGAACAAAAGGAAAAGTATTTAGTTGAGATTATAAGAGAAGTTAATATTTTAAGAAATTTTAAATTTTTGTTTTTATTTCACTAGTAATGTAAATTTTTATTCCACAAGTAACTTTAAAAATTTGGCATATATCTTTTATTTAAATATCTATTTTTAATATTTTTATTATATATATTTGTCAACCCTTTAACTCTCGCTTGTAAAGTCTAAAAATTTTATTGATAGTGTATCAAATATTTTTTCAAATAATTATGCATGTCAAATTTATTTTGACAAACTCATTTTTTTATATTTAGTATATAATGTATCTAATAAAAATAATTTTAAAGTTAGGTTAAACTGCACTATTAGTCACTAAATTATAGGTAAGTTTTTGTTTTGGTCACTTAACTAAAAAAAAGTAACAATTTAATCATTAAACTATTCAAAAAATTTTATTTAAGTCACTGAATTGTTAAAATCAATACTATATGACTTTCTCTGTTCGCACTGCTTGTACAAATCGAAAACCCTCTATTTCCTTCTCTTTTACAACCCAACTTTATTTTTCATGAAACAACTTTGAATGTCATGAGTCTACGAATCAAAATTCAAACAACTTTTTTCTCCGATCTCCGATACTGATCATCAAATTGACTTGGATTTAAGGTATGTTCTTCTACTCATTGATGAGTACTGATCCATTGTATCGATCGTCGAATCATTGCTTAGAACTTGCTGGCGGAACTTTAAAAAAAAAAAACTTAACAATTTAGTGACTTAAATAAAAAAAAAATTAAATAGTTCGATGACTTAAATAAAAATTTTTGAATAATTTAGTGATCAAATTATATTTTTTAATTAAACGACTAAAATAAAAATTTTCTCATAATTTAATGAATAATGATATGATTTACGTTTGAAGGCGAATTTGATTTATTTAATATCTAAATAAGTAAAAACACTTATACTGAAAAAGGGTATGCAAATGGGAATCCGCCCTTGCTTCTCTCTCGCAGTGGATTGAGAGCCCCCTTTGAAACAATTTTTTTTCTTTCTTCCGACACCTCACGTGCTTCCTCCATGGCTACTCCTTTTCAAAAAATAATGTTACACACTTTAACCCTTCAACTTATCATTGCAATGTAATGTTACAAAAGGTGTTTGAAGGTCAATTATTATCAAAAGAGTAGATTAGCTAAATTCTTTTTTTGTGGGGAGAGAGGAGTTAGAGGATTAAAATCTAAATATGCTAAGAGTATATATATAGATTATTATTTATACATATTATTATTTAAACAATTGAGTGAGTTGGTGGCACCTATCCTCAATTGAGAAATTACAAAAAAAAAAAAACATTCTTTTTATAAAATAACAAACACAATGGTGTTTTATCTTTTATATTTTACAAAAAAATCTAAAAAATATAAACATAATAAAATTAAACTTAATACATCATAACTTTCAATATCTTGAAATTATCATTTCAACCAAAACTCATTTTTATTTTTACCAGGCCTGTCACAATCCAACATAGGCAATGAAAATGATCCATTTATATTTTTTTATTATATATTTTAATGGCATCATAGTAAAGGTATCAAAGTGAGTGATAAAATTGAAGTTTAGCTATCAATAGAGGTGTTCATGGGTTGGGATTAAGTATGATATCAATACACTTTATGCTTGCTTAAGTCCGACCCGACCTAAAAACGAGCTTAAAATTTTATCCAATTTTGCCCATATTTGTAAATGGCAACTCCAAGCTCATTTTAGTTTTGTTCATATTTTTTTCTGAAAATTATGTATATTATTTTTAATTTAATATTTAATAATTTTATGTATTTTTTATTTATTAATAATTTATATTTAGGCAACTTAACAATTTTTTTTTAATATGTTTACATTATTCTATTATAAATTACTATAAATTAGATTTTTATATGATATAATTTATAAAATATATAACATAATAAATATATTATAAAAATAGAAAATGAGTTGGGTCGAGTTGAGCTTTGAATGCTTGAGCCTAAGTTTGGCTCATATTTTAAACATGTCTAATATTTTTTATTCAAACCCTTTCAAATTTTAAGTAGGCCTTCAAGTTTGGTGAGTAACTCACCTTTTAAATAGCTATAGGTACTAATGATCGAGTTTAAGGGGCAAAATATATATTAATCTTTAAAAAGCCTTAAATTTCATTACTTTATCTAGTAAAAATTTTATGTTTTTATGCCATATTAAAAAATTATTATTATCAATTGAGCCTTAATTAAGTTGACATTATTGTAATTGTAACATTTTGGAGGATAAAGATTTAAATGCTTAGTCGTATTTTCCTTTAGTTTAAAAGTTAAGGAAGATTTATGGGTAAAAGTAATTATTGTACCCATTTTTTTACTTCTTTTAAAAATTACTATTGATAAATTGGATTTGGAGTTTATTAAAATATTTTCAAAAGCCAATGGAGCCTAAGTTTTATTAAAATAATAAAATTGATAAATAAAAACAAAAACAATATTTCCGTTTTACAAAGTGTTTTTACTGAAAGAAAATTTTTATTTTTATTTTTATTTTTAATTTTTAATTTTTCAATTATTTTTATTTTTATTTTCTAAAATTATTTTTAAAATTTCAATAAAGTATGTTTTGAAGAATTATTTTAATAATTTGGCCTATTTTATTTGAAATCTATAAAATTAGTTAAATAAGTGCTTAAAAGTGCCAAAAACAATTAATTCAATAAAATTAAATTTTATAGAAAATAATTCAAGATTTATTTAAAAGATTAAAATAATTCAAGAATTATTTTACTTTTTTCCTATTTTATTTGACAACTATAAAATTAGTGAGATAAGGGCTTAAAAGTTCCAAAAAAGCATTTAAATAAAAATTTGCTTTTAAAAGAAGGAAATAGTTCAAGAAATATTTTAATATTTTGGCATATTTTGTTTTATAACTGTAAAATTAATGAAATAATGACATAAAAGTTCCAAAAAACTAAATAAGGACTTTAGAAGTGCAGATTTTTTAAAAATAATTTTCAAAGGGATAATGACTTATTTAGTCCTCCAACTTTATAAAATTTTTTAGACTTTTATTTAATTTTTGTCTTTTTAGTCCTTAAACTTTTTTTTGTCAAATTACCCCAAAATGAATGAAAAGTTAACATTTTTAACTTTGTTGATGTTGTATCCATGTAGATGACACATCAACATTTAATTAATTTTAAAATTTAAAATTTAAAAAACTATAAAACTATTTTAAAATTTAAAATTATTAAAATGTAAAAAAGTTATAAAAATATTTTTAAAATTTAAAAATAATTAAATGTTGATTTGTCATCTACGTGACAATCTACATGTATGTCATATTAACAAAATTAACAAACATTAACTTTTCTATCCTTTTGAGGTGATTTGATAAAAATGTAAATTCAATGGTTAAATGAGGTGAAAAATTAAATGAAGGGCTAAATTCTTTTTTTTGTAAAGTTGAAGGGCAAACAAATATTAGTATGCCATTTTGAAATAAGTACTTAAAAGTAAAAAATAAAAATAAAAATTAATACTTTAAAACCAAAAAAAAAAGAGTTAAATTATACGGATAGTCACCCAACTATAAAAATTCTCATTATAGACACCTAAAATAAAAAATTTTTACAATTTAAACACTCGCGTTACGTAGTTCGTTCATTTTAGTCACTCCTGTTAAACACGGAAATAGAAATCTGGCATAGCGTTTTTTTGACATGAAGACCAATCATTAGATATTAAATGGCACAATTTACCATGTCATAAGTGTTTCATACCACTTTAAAGGACTAAAATATAATTTATCCAATATTAATTATTAAAAAAATAAAACAATAATTAAATAGTTAAAAAACCCAGAAAATGTAATCGTCATCTTCTACTTCAAATTTTAACTTAAAATTTGAAAAATAGAACAAATAAATTTATTATAAAATAACTAAAGTTTGAATCCTGACTTAATAGAAACATTTTATTTGTTTTTATAAAAAATTATTATAAATTACCTAAACATCTTATTTCTGATTCTTCTTAGAATCAATATATATATATATATATAAAAGAATGGGATTTGAGTTAGCTTATTGGTTCTTTGAAAATAACCAAAGTTTCAATCTTGACTTGGAAACTACAATCTGATTGCTTATGAATTTTTTTTTTTTTTATGGTGTTTTGAGTGGTTTCTTCTTTAATGGAGCTATTGGGGATAATATTAAATTTTGGGGTTAGAAAACGTTGATTCTTTGTAGAGGATAGTTATGGATGTATTTGGTCCCAGCAATCAAGGAGAGCCTCCGAAGATCTCGAAACCGGGCTCCGATGAAGGCTCTGTTATGCGGTGGAGGCTGAGGCAATTAGTTTTGAACCTTACTCAATTAGATATGAAGTTGATAGAAAGCGGGTAAATATCTATAATATACCAAAAAAATAAAAAAGAATTATGGAATTGGGCCGGTTTCTAGAAAATTTACGGAAAAGGGCCATTTTCCTCAAAACGCGTCCACATCAGCACATTTTGAGGGTAAATGCTAGCAAAGCGCGCTCCTGAAGACGCGCTTGTGTCCACGTCATCAAAGCGCGTCCACGTAGGCGCTCTTTGCTGACGTGGACACAAGCGCTGCCCTCAAGAAGGCTTTTTCGGCAAAATTTATTTATTTAAAATAACTTTTATTTATTTAAAATATTAAAACTAAATTATAATAAAATAAAAACAAAAACAACTTCTTATTTTATTACATATGTTAAAATTAAATTAAAAAAAAAAAATAAAGAAAACTTCTTATTTATTTAATATATTGAAACTAAATTATAATAAAATAAAAATAACTTCTTATTTTATTACATATATTAAAATTAAATTACCAAAAAAAAAAAAGAAAACTTCTTATAGTTTTAATATATTAAAACTAATTTACAAAAAAATAAAAATAAAGAAAACTTTTTATTTATTTAATATATTAAAACTAATTTATAATAAAATAAAAACAACTTCTTATTTTATTACATATATTAAAATTAAATTAAAATAAAAATTAAAAATTTCTAATTTATTAAAGATATTGAAATTAAATTACAATAAAAATTAAACAACTATTAGTTTATTAAATATATTAAAACTAAATTATAAAAATAAAAATAACTTTTTATTTTATTAAAAAATTCAAATTAAATTATATACAAAAAATAAACAACTTCTATTTTAGTGAAGATATTAAAATTAAATTACAAACACAAATAAAAATAACTTTTTATTAAAAATAAAAAATTATTACAATTTAAAAATAAAAACCCAATCCGAATCAATGTTGATGCTTGGTAAATCAGTACACACGGGCGATTCGATTACATTCTATTGGATTCCTTCTTCTTCTAGCTTCCGGCGGGGGTCGTGGAACCTCGGGCGAGGATTTCGGTTCCTCCGACACTGGGTCTAGTTGTGGATGTTACGAGGATGACCCACCTTGATAAAATAACGACCCCGGAGGTGTTTGCATAAACCACGGCGGGGGTGTTTGAATCCCGTGGCGAAGGAGGCTGGTGAAAGAAGTGCTCCCCGACGGCGCCTCCTGTGATCCCTCACGCGACGACGACCTCAAGATCTACCGATCGAGTAGTCGAACAGACTCAAACCTGGCCATGCATTCCAACCTGGGGTGGGACTGGAAAAAGGAAACATATACGGGTTAGGATACATATAAGGGTAGGGTACGCACTTGGCATAAAGGGTGAAGGCTGTGATGTCGGTGTCGTCAGCTGAATTGATGGGCCGGTGGATCGTGTGGGCGCCGTTGTCGGGCCCGGTGACTATGTTTCGGCATTGTTGATGGCCCGTGTCATCACCCTTCTCATTGGATTTAAGGGGCCCCGACGTTCCCTTTGTTGACGAAGTTACTGTCGCCTCTCTTCTTTCGACAACAGATACGGCTTACCACGGATCCTAAACCATGGCATGTATTCTGACACGCACGCTAACTTAGGGACGATGATCGGTTCCCGGATAGGTAAGTAGTCATACCGGTTCTCCCACGTCTCGATATGTTCTGACCAAAATCTTGGCCAATCCATGTGCAACTACCGTAAGTCCACTTTGTGCTCATCATCGAGCACCTCAGGTGGCACGGAATCGATTTTAGGAATCCAAATTGTCGCAGAACTCGATCCGACCGGTGCATCTCCACGGTCGCATAGGTGATCAATGGGACCTTCACGTACAACAGCTTTGATTTTGGAAGAACTCCTCCGAATTATCGCCCAATTGCCGGATCCTCGATGGTGTCCATTGAAACTATATTAACATTACAAAAATATTAGTTATATACATAATACTAAACACTAAATACGAAATACTAAATTATAAATACGAAATTCGAAACTTACTTGTGATTCCGACCGTTGGTCCAATAGAAGCCGTATATCTTCAAGCGAGGTAGGTATTCCAAGATGACTCATGAATGGTTCCACCTAATTAAATAAATTTTTAGCATACAATTATACTATAAATCTACGTAATAATTGTAAAATATAACATTAAGTTTACCTCGTTATCAGTGGGAATGAATATGGTTGGTCGAGTCGAGGACGTAAAATGGAAATCGAAACCATGCCCATGATCGCAGAGTGATAGGCAACCTCCGATTTTCGCTTTACTCGTGGCGTCGCTCAAGACATCTCTCGATACAACCTCGATAGCACGGCGGACTTCAACTCAATTCATCACGCTCTAAAATCAACAAGTTTCAGTAGCCATCTCAAGTGTACGAGGTTTCTAGAAAGGTCCGACATTAGATAGCCTCTAATTATCTAAAGAATGTATGCCGAGCATGCGTATTTGCTCTATTTCGGTCGAACCCTCATTCGGCTCCGGGAAAGTGTCTCGCAACCAGGCCATCTCGATCCGACCTCCATGAATTTTATCCGGAATAGCACCTGTAAGTGGTAGCATATGGCCATCCAATCACTGAAGTTATGGACGCGGTGATGACCGAACTGGCCCACCGGTAATCCCAATCTGAATCGCACATCTTCTAGAGTGATGTTACACTCTCCGTACGGAAGATGGAAAGTGTGCGTCTCGGGCCTCCACCTCTCTATCAACGCACTGATCAAAGGCGGCTCCAACTTGAACCCCCGGCCTATCGTAGCCAAGTGCCAAAAACCCGCTTCTCGCAGGTAATTCTCGATCAACGGCGATAGGGGACCATGCATGTTGCGAATATAACATTCCAACACCCGATCTACAGACTATTTAAAAAATTATAAAAAAAATTAATTAAAATTGCATAATTGTAAAAAATATTAAATAATATTGAAAAATTAAAATTAAAACTCACCATTTTCATTTGCTCGACGGAGATGTGCTTGTTGTCTAGACGAAGTAACTCCCCGGCCATTGTAATATGATCGAAAATTTTAAAATTTTCCAAAAAAATATATTAAAAAATTAAAAAGGGCTTTTTTGTAAATAGTAAAGCACTATTTTGAAATTTGAGAGTAAATTTCAAGGACTTTGAGAGAAAATTGAGACAAAATTGAGAGAAGGATTAAAGTGTGAAAAAAATAAAAGGGTTGGGGGGTTTTTATAGGAGGAAATTTTGACCGTTGGCCCAACAGTCAAAAAAATTTTAACCGTTGGCCAGCAAAGCGCGCCCTTGGGGACACGCTTTTGTCCATGTCAGCAAAATGAGTCCACGTAGGCACGCTTTGCTGACGTGGACAAAAGCGTGTCCTCAAGGGCGCGCTTTGCTAGCATTTCCCTCGAAAACGCGTTGACGTGGATGCGTTTTGAGGGGAAACGACCCTTTTCCGTAAATTTTCTAGAAAACGACCCAATTCTGTAATTTTTTTTTTATTTTTTTGGTATATTCTGGATATTTACCCATAGAAAGCTGCATGTTGTTGTTAGGAAGCCTATAAGTTGTCTTTTATCTAATTGTTTGTTCATCTTTAGTTTAGATTTCAGGTTTTTTTTTTTAAACTATTTAATTATTGTTTTTCATTTATTTTGGTTAATAATTAGTATTGGGCAAATCATATTTTAGTCCTTTAACTTATGACATAGTAAACTGTGCCATGTGGTATCCAATAATTAGTCCATGTGTCAAAAAAGTATCATGTCGTATTTTCATTAGAGTTTTTAACAGGAGTGACCAAAATGAACGAACTATATAACACGAGTACTTAAATTGTAAAATTTTTATTTTGGGTGCATAAAATGAGAATTTTTTTATAGTTAGGTGACTATATGTGTAGTTTCCCCAAAAAATTAGTGAAATAAGGACTTAAAAGCAAAAAAAAGTTAAATAAGGGCTTCAAAAATAAAACAAAAGTTGAACAAGGGCTTTAAAAAATAATTACTTAAAACTAAAAAAAAAAGTTAATGCTTTAAAAGTTAAAAAAAGTAGTGAAATAAGGACTTAAAAGCAAAAAAAAAAAAAAGGTTAAATTAGGGCTTCAAAAATTAAAAAAAAAGTTGAAATAAGGGCTTCAAAGAAAAAAAATAAGTGAAACAAGGGCTTCAAAAATAAATGGAAAGAAAAAATTATAAAAAATCTTGTCAAGAATGGGATTCGAACCCATGCCCTTTCGGACCAGTACCTGAAACTGGCGCCTTAGACCAACTCGGCCATCTTGACATCTTTGGTAAAAAGTCCTCATGGTAAACTATCTAATCAATGATATTAAATCAATTAAATTTATCCAGCAAACGTCAACGACTAAGATCTTGCCATCTCAGCTCAAAAAGATTGCAACCTACTATCTAACGGCTCCCAAGACCTCTACATTTTTCCCACTTTATACCAATCATACTCCCTTGTTTTTACGGCAAAGTGCCTTGTGATTTTCTGCTGAAGCACAAAAGAGGAAAATAATGGAGACAGCAGGAGAATGGCTGGAGAAGGCTTTGATTGATTTGTGTAAAAAAATAGAGACGGGTTTGGATTTGGATGCTGAAATTATTTCTGGGTTAGTTTCCTATTGCGAGTTGGCTCATCCCCTTGACGCCAAAGAATATCTTGACGTAAATCTCTTTCCCTCTCTTGTTATGAGTTTAGGGTTTATGGATTTCTTTTTTTATCTTTTAATTTGAAAGGGTGGATTGTTTTTGAGGGTGTCTGTTGGTCTGGGATTGGTTTTAGTTGATATTCGATGGATAATTGATTTTTATGAATGATTATCCCTCCATTATATTATTATTATTGTAGAATTTTCACAAATTATTTTTAGAACTTGATGTTTGAACTCGAAAGATGCACTAACCATTGAGCCAAGTTCTTGGAGTCAAAATCTAACATTGAGTATCATGTCAAGTTTCCTAATCTCAGCTGCAATAGCTTTATTCTTTATCGAAGTATTAAATTTGATTTGTTTTGCAGAATATTATTGGACAAGAAGCAGGAAAAGTTGTTACCGAAGAGTACTTGCGGCGGAGAGGTCACTTAGATCTCTGCACCGGCAATGCAGCCATCCCTGCTTCGAAACTTCAAGCCTATGTCAAACCACCTTCGGGTGAAATCTCTGCCAGTGGAACGAAGAAACCATTTAAGACTCCAAAAGTGGCTGCGGGCTCTAGTTATCGGGCTGAACCAAAAAAGAATGTCATTTCTGGTAATCAGGAAAACAGAATCCCGAATGATGCTAGTGATTCAAGAAACATGCATAAAGGGAACCAAGGTAATTCTAAAAAGAAGAAAGCTGGTAAAGTTGTTTCACTTGCAGAGGCAGCCAAAGGGTCGATTGTTTTCCACCAGGGGAAACCGTGCTCATGCCAAGCTCGCCAACACAGACTGGTCAGTAATTGTCTTTCATGTGGTAAGATAGTCTGCGAGCAGGAAGGAGAGGGGCCGTGCAATTTCTGTGGTGCTCTAGTGCTTAGAGAAGGGAGCACATATGCTGGTCTTGAAGGAAGCTTCACTCCTGTATCAGATGCTGAAGCAGCAGCTGAAGCTTACACAAAAAGGCTTGTAGAATATGACAGAAACGCTGCAGCACGTACGACAGTTATTGATGACCAAAGTGACTACTATGAGATTGAGGGTAACAGTTGGCTATCAAAGGAGGTATCTCATGTTTTTAAATCCTAACTCTTTGAGACCAGAGGTTATTGCTGCATGTGTTTGCTTGAAAGTCACTTGCACTGCATGTTTTTTACTTCTCAGGAGAAGGAACTTCTGAAGAAGAAACAAGAGGAGATTGACGAAGCTGAACGTTTGAAACGAAGTAAAGTGTTTGTGACTTTTGATTTAGTGGGACGCAAGGTATTAGCTCTTTCCAATGACCTGATTTCTGCCTACATTTCACTAATAAAATTTTAAACACGTATTAGCCGTTTCTCTTGCACTGAATCTTCCTTCCTTCCTGGTTTCGCTTTCTCTCATACTAACCATTGTCTTCAGTGCTTGAAATGTCTAGGTCGTCCGACTTCTTTTTCAGGATTCTTGCTCTACCATGTAGCTTTTAACTGCTTTGATATTTTCTTTTGTGCATTATTTGTTTTTGAAAATTTATAGATACTACTTTTTTCCCTCAGGTCCTATTGAATGAAGACGAAGTTTCAGAACTAGAATCCGAGAACAGAATACTTCTACGTCCACCAGATGAAAGGGAAGCAAACAGGATTAAACCGAATCCAAACCTTAAACTGCAACCAGTTTTTCTAAGTCCGGTCCCCAGTAAGAAGGGTTCCAAGAGTAAACAGCCAAGTAAGAGCCCTGTTAGTGGCTTGTGCTTGGAAATTACAGGGAGGGTGCAACATGACAGCAATGAGTTGAAATATTTTATGGCCGATAAAAAGATAGAAGCAACTTGAAATGGAAGTTTAGGCAAATACACTGAAGTGAACTGTGGTCTGGATGCAGCAGAGGATGATGTTGAATGTTCTCTATATTACCATTAACATCAATATCTTGCTTACCGAATAATTTTTATTATTATTCTAGGCTTTATAGTACATTGATGAATCAAAACCTTCTTAATTTTTTTTTTCAGTAGTGAATCAATGGTATAGCGTTTTGCTTTTCTGAAGAGAAATTAAATGAAGCACAAGAGCTTGAACTCAGAGAGTGCACTATTTCTTTTTTGGTGACAAAGAAGAAAATAAAAATAAAAATAAAAATTACATCATAGAACCGGTTTCCCCAAATGGAGATACTACGATAACTTATAACCTTTGACTATCCAAATGGGCCAATTTAATTTCTTTTCTCTAGGGATATGGCAGATGTTCTAATGTTGAAACCGAGAAAACTGCTGAAGAATTCTCTTAATCAAAGTAGAGTTAGATCTTTCTGTGAGTCCCTCCTATACGGCAGTAGCCACTTCAAGATTATCCATCTGAACCACCACATTATCATAACCTCAATCAATCAAGATGTCTAAGCCATCTAAGATGTCTCACAATTCAGCCTCAAACACTAAACAACTCCCTAAGAATCTATTAAAGCCAAATATTCAATTCCCAGCTTTGTCTTGCACAATTCCTCCTGCCAGAGTCAACCTCTAACCTTACGGAACCATCAATATTCAAGTAAACCCAGTTTCCATGTAGATTGGAATACGAAATTGAAACCTGAAGTGGTTTCGTTGGGCCTCTAGCTATCATCATAAACTGTTTGGCACAGCTATAGGAGACCTTAATAGCATCGATACTATTCCAAGACGCCTTTTGACAAATGGAGATATTGCGATTTTTCCATATGTGCCAGATGAGGATCCCAAAAAAGCATTTCCAATCGGCTATTCCAAATCTTAAATCATGCACGTTCTGCAAGTTTGAGACGATCCATTCTTGTAAATTACCTGAATAAAAGTTTAACAATTTTACAAGTAGGAATTAAAAGATTCCAAATATCCCTTGCAGCAAAACAGTCCCTGATAGCATGCAACACATCTCAGTGATGTACACACAAACCTTGCACGTCGAGTTATGACCTATACCTTGCCGGACTCTTTCCATATTAGTGAGCAGCCTCTACTTGAGAGCAAGCCAAACAAAGAACCTAACCCTTTGTGGTCTTTGAAACTTCTAGGGGATCTTCCATATAGCCTCCTTTGGCCTTCAAGAAGTTTCTCGAACTTTTCCATATTCATTTTTAACTGAAAAAGAATCTGTCGATGTACCTCCCCAGATGATCCTATCAACCCTTGCTATCGGGTATGGATGAGGGACTCTAATAATCTTACGAACAACTGTTTCTGGCAACCAAAATTGAAATAAATCAAGGTTCCAAGTACCACCATCTACAACCATATCAATTAGCAAACAATTTTGGTTAAGATTTGAATGACTAGAAAGTTAACAAGAGGCCCCGTATTAGGAATACATGGTTTATGCCAACACCTGACGTTTCTCCCATCCCCTATTGACCAGAGCAAATTTCCTCGAATAAGAGGCTAAACCTTGGCGAGAGCTCTCTACAGGAAAGAACATCTACTCCTTGATAGGTGATCAAGAATTCCGTTGGTAATCCTATATTTAGCATGAAAGACCTGGACCCAAAGGGTTCTGGAATCAGTTACAAGTTTAAAGCCCAACTTCATCATGAAAAAATTATTATGACTATGCAGTTTCCAGAAGCTAATCCCTCCATACTCCTGAGGTTGGAAAATGTCTTCCCAGCCAACCAAAGTCACTTTTTGGCTCCTGCTCAAAGATCCCCAAACAAACTGGTGCACCATGTTCTCAATTTCCTCGTAAAGGCCTTTAGGGGTCAACATAGACTGCATGAAGTAAATAGGAATCTCCAATAGAACCAATTGAGCTAAAGTAACTCATAATGTCCTTGCCTCCCAACTTTGTTACTTACTCCGAACCTTATCCACCACAAATCGCAATGTTTTATTAGTTACTCTTTCATGAAATAGAGGTACCCCCAGATAACTTCCAAGATTTTGAAATCCGTGAAAACCAATGATATGAAAAAGTTTACCACCTAAATTAGCACTTACTCCTTTAGAGAAACATACTTTCATCTTATTTTACCACCTAAATTAGCACTTACTCCTTTAAAGAAACATACTTTCGTCTTATTAGCATTAATCGTATGACCAGAATAATCACAAAAGCTGTCCAGCACCTCTTTCAAAATGATGGCTTGTTCCTCTTCCACTTGACCAAATAGAATAAGGTCACCTGCAAAGAAAAGGTGAGACAAGGAAGGACTTGATCAAGAAAGACATATGGGTCTCTATTTTCCAGAATGAATACTAGAATGGATACTAGAATGGATACAATCACCGAGCCACTCCATGCACAAAACAAAGAGATAAGGTGACAATGGGCATCCTTGATGAACACATCTAGAAGGACAAAATTTCTATGTTAGTATACCATTCCAAATAATCTGCATAGTAGAGTTAGTAATGGCAGATATAATTACATTACTGAGAAAGTTTGGAATACCTACAACATGAATAGAAGCTCTGATAAACTCCCAGCATACTCGATCGTAGGCTTTCTCCAGATTAACTTTGATGGCCAACTAGTTCCTAGTTTTCTTCTTAATTCTCATGGAATGGAACACCTCTTGTGCAATAATGATGTTATCCATGGTACTCCTTCCTGCGACAAACCAAGTTTGCTCTTGGCCAATAATTTTTGGAAAAACCAGTTTAAATCGATTTGCAATAATTTCATCACCAACTTGTAAATAACCGAACACAAACTAATCAATCAAAATTGAGAGAAACATTCAGGATTCTGAACCTTCGGGATGAGAACTAATAAGGTATTATTCAACTTTGGATTGATTTTCTCTCCAAAAAAAATTCTCTTGACCCATGAGCAAACCGAATCCCCAAGACGATCCCACTGACATTGAAAAAAAAAGGCATGAAATCCGTCATTCCGGAGACTTTAAAGGTGTAACACCCCTCACCCGTATTCAGCGCCAGAATAGGGTTACGAAGCATTACTGGACTTACATTAAAATTAAACATCCATTTAGCATACATTATCTTAATTCAAGCATTCATCAATCAATCTCAATCAATTTGTCCCTAATATGAGCCTACGAAGGCCTAAACATGCTTTGGGAATGGTTCGGGACTAAACTGATAACTCAAGAAAATTTCATAAAACTTTGAAAATTTTTCTCAAAACAGGGGACACACGCTCGTGTGGCCAGACCGTGTGTCTCATAAGGCCACCGACACGCCCGTGTCACAGGTTGTGTGAACATTCAAAATGGAAGCACATGGCCGTGTCCCAGCTCGTGTCCTACCCCTTGTCCAAGCTAGTAAAGTTAATGACTTGGGTCACACGGCCGACCACACGCCCGTGTGCCCTTCAAAGTAATCTTACACGCCCGTGTGCCAGGTCGTGTGCTAGACCGTGCCAAACCTGTAGGGTATACTGACTTATGCAACACGACTAAGTCACACGCCAGTGTGCTAGGCTGTGTGCCAATTATTGGGGTATATTGACTTGTGCCACATGACCAATCACATGCCCGTGTGTGAGGTCGTATGGAGCATACTGACTTTATTTTAAATTCAACACTAGGGGGCACACAACCGTGTTACCTAGCCGTGTGTCACACGACTGAGACACACACCCGTGTGGACAAAAATAGGCTATGTTTCAAGCCACATTTCTCACCCAAACATGCATCAACCTCATCATACCAAAAAGCATATAACCATATCATCAATAGGCAATAAAGTCAATCTCAACCAAGCTAAGTCATGCTATTCCAATACCAACAACTAACTTGCTTATAATGTCATGTTCTGCCAATTCAAATCATACCAATTTCACATTCACAAAGCATCTATATACACTATCTCAACTAAGCATTACCTTGCCTAGATCCACAAACAAACTATATCAATTTTCAACCATTATCAACCTTAAATGCAAAACTTCAACAAGCCATTCATAAGCAATTATGAACCACATCACCAAGAAACATTAACACATGAATATATATACATACGAAGATAAGCCAAATCACATGGCTAATTACAAACTAAAATACACAGCATTTACAAGCCAAATCAAATGGCTAAAATCCATCATTAACAAAACATGTAGGCTATCATTAGCCAAAACAACCTATACATGCCATCGTAACCGAAAGTATAAAACCATGAGTACCAAAATAGCCAATAGATAGTGTGATGATGTCTCCGACACCTTTCAACCCGAACGAGCTTCCGATATCTATAAACACAAAGAAATTTACTCAAAGTAAGCATAAAATGCTTAGTAAGTTCGTAATTCAAAGAAATAAAACTTATAACTTCACTTCATAAGCATAATCCTCTTTAACCAATTCAATATAACTTGGCCTTAGCCTAACAACATTAACCTTTAAATTTTAGGTATCACATAAACTAGCAATTTACCTCAAAACATCATAGCATACCCACTACTTAGTGCATTTACATTTTCAAGCATGTGTCTAAGCATGTTAGTATCATCTAATAAATCATATTCTTTCCATGCTTTCAATAGCCATTCTAATCGAAGATTTTACCGATCTTTACCTTTTTCTCATATTCGTTGAACCACAATTTAAGTAAGTAAAACAAGATATGTCACAACTCAATTTGGCCAACAGCTTAACATATAATCATCAACCAAATTTACCATTCAATCACCATTTAAGTAAAAAACATATTATACTATTAAACCATTAGGCACAATATTATTACATATTCATTCCACAATGATCATTAACTCACAAATTCATGGATTCAATACTCAATTGAATTTCCGTACATACTTGTACCAATACGTATCTATTTCTCACCAATTCTCTTATCAAACCACTCCGGCTTATAAATGTTTACAATACGAGTATATCGATTTTCCAATGCCATAGTCCAACTATGGTCTTACACATACATTGCCAAGGCCCTACCGTGGTCTTACATTCACATGCCATAAACCCAGTTATGGTCTTATTATCTGATTGCCATAGCCCAGCTATGGTCTTATTCAGTATCTCGTCGACTTAAACCGTACCTTTAAATCGAATTCATTACATTTAGCCATAGGATAATTAAAATCTCAATACCATCCATCAATTGAATAAATACACATTCAAGTTGAATTATACAAACTTACCTCGTGTACGAAAATGATGAAACGGACCGACTATCAATTACTTTGCTTTTTCCTCGATCTAAGTCTGAATTCCTCTTTTCTTAATCTATAAGTAATCAAAATCAGCTTATTTAATCATTTCTCTATGCAATTTAGTCCAAAACACTTACGGTACATTTGGTTCACTGTAATAAAATAGGGCTGTAATTGAATAAAGCTGTAATGGAATAGAGCTGTAATAAGTAATTCAACTGTTTGGTTGGATGGAATGAAATAGAACTGTAATAGTATTCTTGTGTTTGGTTGAATTGAATGATGTTGTAATAGCATAAGGAAAAGAACTAAAATGACCAGAATACCCTTAGTAGATTTTTTTCAGGTAGATGATTATTGTTATTGTTATTAAAATTTAATAAGATTATTATTGAAATAATTTAATAAAATAATAAATATTTTAACCATATTTTAACATAATTATTATTAAGTATAATTCAATAAAAATATAATTTAATAACATTCTTAATATAATTATTATTATATGAATTAAAAATCAAAATATATAATACTATAAATATATATATAATCTACTTTATTATTTTTAAACTGCAATACAAATTTAATGTGCTAAAATATCATTCTTGAAACAAATAATTTAATTATTCTACAATAAAAAATAATTAAATATTAGGAATAATAAATAACTTGAGAATTATATTTCACATCTAAGCATAATATTCATATATTACCAAAATTTACATGATTTCATTAGTTTATATGTCATAATCCATATGTTTTAAAATTTTACAACATCAAAAAGTTACAACATTGTTATGACATTCTATCATGTCATTATACCATCCAAATATTACAAACACAAAAAGATACCAAAATATAATCAATACAACCATGATTTTTAATGGTCAGCAAGAAATCTTCTGACCCATTCCAACCGCTCAGTAGAAGGTAAACTAAAGAAAATGAGCATTTGCGTTGGATGATCTAGAATTTTACTCAATGCTCAGTAGCGCTCATCCTCAATCAAACCTTCTACTTCACATAATGTTGGATATAATTTTAGAGCACTCTCTTGAATGGTCATTTCTTACTTTTTCTGAATTAGCACTTCGGAGGCAATACTCTTACTGATTTCAAGGCCAACAGTCCGTATATTTTCCGCCAATAAAGTGGCAGCATCATTAAATGAAGTAAAAGAATCACTTGTATCAGAAATCTTTTTTTCTTCTTTGAAGATGTAGAATCACCTTGATTTCTAACTGGTTGCAGTTGTGTAGCTAAAAGATCCATGTCATCCAAAGAAACATCAACTTCGCATCCATAGAAATTGTTTCTTTCTTCATTAGTATTTGTAGCAACTACATCCTCAACATCTATTTATTCAATAATATCAGCGGCTGTTTGAGCATCTTTCCCATTGGCTCGATCTTTTGCGTAGATGGAAGTAAGTTGGTCATAATAAGGGAAACTCCGATGTCTGAATTGAGCAACTTCTTTATGACTCTATAAAAATGAGGAATTTGTATTAGATATAAGTTTGATCAAAATAAGATAATAAAGACTTGAAATAATTCTTACATTTATATATGAGTTCCACACTGCATCTTCAGCAACAACAAGCGGCCTATGCTCATCCCAACCAAAGCTGCTATTATTTTTTCCACTAAACATGTCATAAACGATTGACCAATCCCTTTTCAATTTCCTAATCCTCGATTCAAGATTAGGTTTAGCCTTTAACATAGCATGGGGTAAAACTTTTTCTAACATTTTTTCCAATTCATTTAAATAGCCGGCTTTGAATCCTGTATCTGCATTAAAGGTTCCAGCATTGTGCAAGTCGACCATACAAGCAACAAACACAACATCTTCTTTTAGAACCCATTTCCTTTTGGTTCCTCGAGAACTTTGGGAAGAAACACTTGATTGTGAAAAACCTGAAAAAACGCAAATTAAAATTAAGTTCAATTTTATGCATCAAAAGGTCAACACTTTATAAAATTATAACATATGATGAATCAAAAGAAAATAAATTATCATTGTAACACCCCTTGCCCGTATTCTACGCCGGAGCCGGGTACGAGGTGTTACCGTACTTAACTCGCACAATCATACAACTTTGGGCTATTAAACTCATTTCAAATTAAAACCTTTCCATTCATGAGCCTATGATTCTTATAATGGACCTACGAGGCCCTAAACATGCTTCCAAAAGGTTTGGAGATAATTTGGAAGCTTTTACGCACTAAAGAAATTTTTACCTAAATAGAGGCCACACACCCGTGGGGGTGGATGGCACGCTCGTGTATCATCTCACACGCTCGTGTATCATCTCACACACCCGTGTTTAACACACGTGGTCGACACTGACTTGATTCACACGACCTGGGCACACGCCCATATGGCTGGCCCGTGGTCACCTTTGATTAATCAACACGGTCGGTCGCACGCCCATGAAATTCAACCGTGTGGTGATTTAAATTCCAAATTCTAGGTGCAGGCTTTACACGACCTAGACACACGCCCGTGTGCCTACCCGTATGGACCAATTCAAGGCTATTTTCCAAGCCATTAGCCACTCTTACTTGCATACATTCATACACTATCACACAACATTCTCAAATCATCAATTATGACACTTGAATTAACACATTTGATTCATAAAAATGAGGTCTTCATCCCATACACGAGGGAGAACTACTTCTAATACAATTTCAATCTACTTAAGCCATCATCTATAGCGATACAAAATCGTCTCATAACTCTTTTAGGCCAACACATTTGGCACATTAACAATGACTTAAACTAAACTAAAATAAGATACCTATACATGCCATAACTTACAAGGACTTGAAATCTCATACCAATTGTCTGCTTGATAATGTGAAAACATCTCCGGCTATCTCCAACCCGAGCTAGTTAAGATAACCTATAAAGATGGGAAAAGAAAAGAAGTAAGCAATAATGCTTAGTAAGTTCATATGCAACTAATAATCAATTATTGTTATTTATTGGTTATACTCAATCACAAGGTATTATAATGAGCTTTACTCTTAAAATCATGGTTACCCATTCAATCATTCATAATGCTTACTTATTCCGTCTTATATTCATTAACTTACATCCCTGCACTTATCATCACATAGTCACATAATACAACACATCGTAACTTCTCAATGAACCATTTATACTACCAGTCACTCGGTGGTTTTGCACTTAGCCCACCATCAATCTCTAATAGGATGGTATCGCACATAGCCCACCAATCATTTATAATTATGGTAGTATCGCACTTAGCCTACCAACAAGAATAATTATGGTGGTATCGCACACAGCCCATCATTTAATAATTAATAAGGTGGTAACGCACACAGCCCACCATTAATAATATTGTTGATGGAATCGCACACAGCCCATCACTAATAATTAATAAGGTGGTATTGCACATAGCCCACCGTTATTATACATTCATGGATAGTTATCCACAATCATTTCTCTATTTCAAATGTTCATCCGGGAAGATCTTCACACACTACCATTCCTACTTAGATTTCTACTATAATCATTTACACATAACCCCATATGGGTTCATCATTTACTAAATTCACCTCAATTTAATTCTAACACATATCTGTACCTCTCATGGTACAACCACATACTATCTTGTTTTCAACATACCTGTTGAATCACTCAAATTGTTAAATAACATACTCGAGTCTCATACATATAATCTCACATTGACATCGTGCCCCCGATAGGGTCTTACAGAAAATATCATATCGATGCCATGTCCCTGACATGGTCTTATTCAATATCTCCGACCGATGCCATATTCCAATTATGGTCTTATATGGAACCTTAATTGTCATCGTATCATGACCTTTGCATTCTCTCTATTCTTAGATTTAATTCTCTTGACATCTTGTCAAAAC
Source organism: Gossypium rotundifolium (assembly GCA_025506655.1). Lineage (NCBI taxonomy): Eukaryota > Viridiplantae > Streptophyta > Magnoliopsida > Malvales > Malvaceae > Gossypium > Gossypium rotundifolium. The sequence goes on from CP106723.1 coordinate 38,525,535, forward strand.
ATATGTAATACATTCATAAGGCAAATATACATTCCATACAACATTGGAATATTAAATATATTGCACGTAATTGCAACATTTGCACACGAACTTACCTCAATATCGAGAGGTAGAAAGGGACCTATTTCTCCATATGCCTTTTTTCTCCCGTTCTAGGCCCGAATCTCGTTTTCTTTGATCTAGAACAATATAATTTACTCATTTAATCACTTATAAATCATAATACATCACAATCTACACTTGGGAAAAAATGACTATTTTGCCCTTATACTTTTGAAAAATTACGATTTTGCCTCTAGGCTCGTAAATCACTTTTCATCACATTTTCATATTAAACAAGCCTAGCTGAACATTTAATTCTCTTACAACTATCCACAATTCCAACTATTTCATGCATTAATGAATAAACTACAACATTTGCATCTTAGTCCCAATTAGGTGTTTTCATGACAAAACCTTTCACAAAAGTTGTTTCTCATCTTCCTAACATTCATTTCCTTCTATAAAAACTTAGAAACCAATATAAACTCTCTCATGGAAAGTCCCTAGACTTTCAACCATATTGCAAATTAGTCTCCTCATTAGCTAGCTTAAGCTTTGGGGACTCCAAAAGTACAAAAATTATCAACTTATACCATCAAAATCACTTACTTGTAGAGAAAATGAGTTGTTGAAAATTTCAAGCTTTAAAAGCCCTCCCTTTGTTGATATTTTCGTTTGGAGAAGAAGACTAAATGAAAAGATGGTAACTTTTGCTTATATCATCTTATTTTATTCATTTTACCAACTAATATCACCAACTATTGACCAAGTTAAATGCTCTTGTCCCCTATGCATACTATGGCTGGCCAAATCACTTAAAAAAGGCAAAATTTCAAATTTGGGACCTCCAATTAATAATCCATAGCTATTTGGCACCTCTATCAAATAAAATAGAACTTTTGCACTTTATGCAATTTAGTCCTTTTTAGCGATTAAGCCTGGAATCGCTAAAACTAAAGCACCAAAATTTTCATGCACCCTTATAAACATGTTATAACACATAAAATAACATGAAAATAGTTTTCTCCAACCTCGAATTAGTGATCCCGAGATCACTGTTTCGATTAGCCCCTAAATCGGGCTGTTACAATTCTCCCCCCTTAGAATTTTCGTCCCCGAAAATCTTACCAGGAGAAGTTGCTTTTAACATTCCTGAACATCTCCATCAATTATTTAAAATCACAAATTGATTTATCCTCAAGTTCCTCTCGCCAAAAACCTTTAAGCTATAGTACACAAGATCAAAACACATATTTGAAACTTAGATTACTCTTTCTCTAGGGCATATATACTCAGTAATCTAACAATTGTGAACTCTGCACATGCCAAAATGATCATTTAGATCTTTATTACATACTTCACTAAAATTCAAATGACATTCCCCTTCTTAGAGATTAAGTCACTCCAAATTTGAAATCTATTGTATTTTGTCTCACTTTCTCACTAGGATATTCACCGACTGTAATAGTCTTGACTTGCACACTCTGAAAATTTATCTTTTAGCGGTTGACTACTTTTGATCATAAACTCAATCATATCATGAAGTGTACTCAGTTGTCAAAACATCTATGCATATATCTGTACCTTCTCTGATTCTTGCACGAGTAGACCTGCTACTATTAAGTCTCATACTAAAACTTCTGCATAAGTTTTGAATTCATCAACATACAATTCTATCTCAAGGTAACATCAACAACGAAAATCTTATCTGACCTGAATTTTAACATCTTAAACAAACTCATTCAGAGTTTATTTTAAAATATCATTCACTATCTCACTTCTGAACTCCTTTGTTTCGAAAGGAAGACTCGCTCTAGTGATTAACCTCGCTGAAACTAGGATATTACTCACTAAGGTCGATCGATTGTCTATCTCACATTGCTTAACAAAGATCTTTCATCCAGACATCTGCACTATATCTACTATCTGAGAAGCATTTTGATAACCACATACGGCATACTAATGATTCATGCCGTCTTCATTTCTCACATTCAAATTTTCAGCAGCATTAGAAACTCTATCTAATTAGGATTCAAAAACACATGACGTTTTTCCACAAATCATATTACACTATCAACTTCAATATTCAGACACAAAAATAATCGTTTCAGGATCACCAATCTAACAATCTCTTTCGATGTAATTCTAACCACTCAAAGATGTAAACTAGCTCTTTACACTCGAGTGTTAAAACACCTTTCAATTATTCAATAGTACATCATACAAATTTACAAATTCTTTTTTTTTTTCGATTCATATTGAACTCAATGCTAAAACTTTCAGTTAATAGTACCTTTAGTAGCTTTCAACTTAACCATCACGGTTAAATTATTACAATGAGCATACCTCTGTATCATGCTCCCTACTCATGTACACATAGAATTTTATTCTCCTTATTGATTCCTGCGTAAATATACATATAACTCGAATCATATCTCAATACATCAATCTACTCTTTTCTCCACACTGAGAATATATTTCGATCACACTCTCGTTTGAGTTTCTCTTGATATACTAATCTAAAACCATTACTAGCGTCTTATCCCAAGATAGCAGGGACATCTCACTCAAGTGCATTAACTCTAGTCGGCTTGCCCGAAAACCCATCACACAACGTGAAGCTTGTGATTTCACTTCTTATACTTTAATTATCACCTTTCTATGATCAAATCAAAAGCGCAATCATAGTGGATATAACTATCACAACTCAAAGAACACATACTCTTTAAAGATATCGATGATCAGCTGAAATATAAGAGAAATCTCACATAAATTTTCATTACCACTTCCTCCTCAAAGTACTAGAATAAGGCTACAAGGAGGTAAATGAATGTCAATTTCAATTAACCAAATCGAAAACCGTTTTGTCTAATTGTATAATCATCTAACATTCTCACACGACCACAATTTTGTATAAAAAGAACAACCACATCACCCCAAAAAGGGAAACAAATATTCATTCATAATATTCAAAGAGATCATTATAACCCAATACAACTATGGTTGTCATAATCAAACACTTTCACAGTTCGAATATTGTTTCTCTAACCATTTCCATCATAAAAAACTAATTGACTATTCCTTTCGTTAGTGAACATCAATTCAGGAAGGTCTCGATAAGCATACACCTCAGGCTTTCTACTCAATTGAGTCAAATAGCCTAAGCTAACTTTCTCTTTGCTCTTAACGTTGCATAATCAATACAATCGTTAAAGCATTCAGACATTCTTATCGAAACTATTTTTCACCTTCTAACTACCTTTATCTCTATATATAATACTAATCGTCTTGTCACTGATCTCTTTCATTCCATACTCATGAACTTACTCAACTTGACTCTCATAATCATCTCATATGATTCAACAGTGGTAAGGGGGTGAGGTCGTAGAGCCCCTAACTTGACTATCGTGACTACATACATATGATTTAACATTCATCACTAATGAAATATCATCGTAGTCACATAACTCGCTCCAAGCGAGTTTTCACACTTACTCATGTTACAAATATCTCTATCACCCACAATTTCAAACGGTGATTTTACTAACACAGACTCCATATTAATATCTATTCAAGTACTCAACGCTGAACTCTGATTTCTCTTACCATTGCTTATCAATTTAGAGAATGTCTTTTGGGTTTGAGTACGTCGTTTACTTGGTTGCCATAGTCCAACTATGGTCTTACTTGTATCACAACATCATAGCCTAGCTATAACCTTACGTATCGTCACGATGCCATAGCCTTGCTATGGTCTTACACAAAATCTCATATCGATATCGACGCCATATCCCAAATATGGTCTTACAGGGGATCATGTATTGTTGCCAATGCCATGTCCCAGACATGGTCTTATATAGGATCGCATGTATTGCCATAGTCCAACCATGGTCTTATTCATCAATTTATCATTGAACGACCGTACTCATCTCATGCATTCTACTTAATCAAACTCTTCAGTCTAACTCCCACACTATAATATGTGTGTCCTCATAACAGAGTCATAAAACAAAACATTATACATCATCTACTTTAATAGTCACACATGAAATACACTATGTGGATGTACTGATTATACATCATTCAAGCAGTTACACATACACACGTATCTCATTCATTGGGTAAGTTTACTCACCATATTCACTCAACCCAATAGGTTGAGTATATAACACCGTATGTATATCGAACCAACATAGATAAGCTTATCACTTTATAACTCTCATTTCATTCCTCAACTTAGAATTATCTCATTTCATACCTTATCATAAACATGTCATAACTTCAATTCATACCTCTCTGAATTTCATCAATGTATAAGCACATTTCAATTACCTCATTATAACTTACAACATTATTGAAATTAGCTTAGTTGGGAATCATCTCTATCTTAAAAAAATAATTTCGTTAGAGCCGGGAGACATCACACTATCACGGTCCACATATGGCATGTATAGCTAGAATCTTACTCACGCTAGGTTAGTTCGAGAATCGACTAAACCATAGCTCTGATACCACTAAATGTAACACCCATTTCCCTTATTCTACGTCGGAGCTGAGTATGAGGCATTACGGTACTTAACTCGCACAATCATACAACTTTGGGCTATTAAACTTATTTCAAATTAAAACTTTTCCATTCATGTGTCTATCATCCTTATAATGGACCTACAAGACCCAAAACATGCTTCCAAAAGGTTTCAGAGATAATTTGGAAGCTTTTACGCACTTAAGAAAATTTTACCTAAATAGGGGCCACATGCCCGTGGGTGGATGACACGCTCGTGTATCATCTCACATGCCCGTGTTCAACACCCGTGGTTGACACTGACTTGATTCACATGACTTGGGCACACGCCCATATGGCTAGCCTGTGGTTGCCTCTGATTAATCCACACGGCCAGTCGCACGCCCGTGTACTTCAACCGTGTGGCGATTTAAATTCTAAATTTTAGGTGCAGACTTCACACGGCCTAGACACACTGTACCTGTGTGGACCAATTAAAGGTTATTTTCCAAGCCATTAGCCACCCTTACTTGCATACATTCATACACTATCACACAGCATTCTCAAATCATCAATTATGACACTTGAATTGACACATTTGATTCATAAAAATGAGGTCTTCATCCCATACACGAGGGAAAACTATTTCTAATACAATTTCAATCTACTTAAGCCATCATCTATGGAGATACACAATCGTCTCATAACTCGTTTAGGCCAACACATTTGGCACATTAACAATGACTTAAACTAAACTAAAATAAGATCCCTATACATGCCATAACTTACAAGTACTTGAAATCTCATACCAATTGTCTGCTTGATAGTGTGAAAACATCTCCAACTATCTCTAACCCTAGATAGTTAAGCTAACCTATAAGAGATGGGAAAAGAAAAGAAGTAAGCAATAATGCTTAGTAAGTTCATATGCAACTAATAATCAATTATTGTTATTCATTGGTTATACTCAATCACAAGGTATTATAATGAGTTTTACTCTTAAACTCATGGTTACCCATTCAATCATTCATAATGCTTACTTATTCCGTCTCTTACCACGTTCTAACCATATCTCGAGCTTAAGGCTTACATTCATTAACTTACATCCTTACACTTATCATCACATAGTCACATAATACAACACATCGTAACTTCTCAATGAACCATTTATACTACCAGTCACTCGGTGGTTTCGTACTTAGCCCACCATCAATCTCTAATAGGGTGGTATCGCGCATAGCCCACCAATCATTTATAATTATGGTAGTATAGCACTTAGCCCACCAACAAGAATAATTACGGTGGTATCGTACACATCCCATCATTTAATAATTAATAAGGTGGTAACGCACACAGCCCACCATTAATAATATTGTTGATGGTATCGTACATAGCTCATCACTAACAATTAATAAGGTGGTATCCCACATAGCCCACTGTTATTATACATTCATGGATAGTTATCCACAAGCATTTCTCTATTTCAAATGTTCAGCCAAGAACATCTTCACACGCTACCATTCCTACTTAGATTTCTACTATAATCATTTACACATAACCCCCTATGGGTTCATCATATACTAAATTCACCTCAATTTAATTCTAACACATACCTGTACCTCTCATGGTACAACCACATACTATCTTGTTTTCAACATACCTGTTGAATCACTCAAATTGTTAAATAACATACTCGAGTCTCATACATATAATCTCACATTGACATCGTGGCCCCGATAGGGTCTCACAGAAAATATCATATCGATGCCATGTCCCTAACATGGTCTTATTCAATATCTCCGACCGATGCCATATTCCAATTATGGTCTTATACGGAACCTTAATTGTCATCGTATCATGACCTTTGCATTCTCTCTATTCTTAGATTTAATTCTCTTGACATCTCATCAAAACATATGTAATACATTCATAAGGTAAATATACATTCCATACAACATTGGAATATTAAATATCCTGCACGTAATTGCAACATTTGCACACGAACTTACCTCAATATCGAGAGGTAGAAAGGGACCTATTTCTCCATATGCCTTTTTTCTCCCGTTCTAGGCTCGAATCTCATTTTTTTTGATCTAGAACAATATAATTTACTCATTTAATCACTCATAAATCATAATACATCACAATCTACACTTGGGAAAAAATGACTATTTTGCCCTTATACTTTTGAATTACGATTTTGCCTCTAGGCTCGTAAATCACTTTTCATCACATTTTCATATTAAAAAAGCCTAGCTGAACATTTAATTCTCTTACAACTATCCACAATTCCAACTATTTCATGCATTAATGAACAATCTACAACATTTGCATCTTAGTCCCAATTAGGTGTTTTCATGACAACACCTTTCACAAAAGTTGTTTCTCATCTTCCTAACATTCATTTCCTTCTATAAAAACTCATAAACCAACATAAAATCTCTCATGGAAAGTCCTTATACTTTCAACCATATTGCAAATTAGTCTCCTCATTAGCTAGCTTAAGCTTTGGGGACTCCAAAAGAACAAAAATTATCAATTTATACCATCAAAATCACTTACTTGTAGAGAAAATGAGTTGCTGAAATTTTCAAGCTTTCAAAGCCCTCCCTTTGTTGATATTTTCGGTTGGAGAAGAAGACTAAATGAAAAGATGACAACTTTTGCTTATATCATCTTATTTTATTCATTTTACCAACTAATATCACCAACTATTGACCAAATTAAATGCTTTTGTCCCCTATGCATACTATGGCCGACCAACTCACTTAAACAAGGCCAAATTGCACATTTGGGACCTACAATTAATAATCCATAGCTATTTGGCACCTCTAGCAAATAAAATAAAACTTTCGTACTTTATGCGATTTAGTCCTTTTTAGTGATTAAGCCTGAAATCGCTAAAACTAAAGCACCAAAATTTTCATGCACCCTTATAAACATGTTACAACACATAAAATAACATGAAAATAATTTTCTATAACCTCAGATTAGTGATCCCGATATCACTTTTCTGACTAGCCCCTAAATCGGGCTGTTACAATCATTCAACAAGTCTAGTACAATACAAAAAAAAAAACAATTCAAACACCACCAAAGTTTCATAAACTAGATACATGAAATAACATAAACAACTTAAAATTTACTATTTTTACCCTAAACCTAACTAATTTCTATATGCTTGCCATTCATCGAACATTTGGTTGGCTAGTTCCATCCTCTAAGTAGCCCATACATCCGATAGATGAATATTTACGATATTCGGTTCATCGTCATCTATCACATTACTAGGTAACCCTTCTCCCAACTCCGCTTCAATAGGATCAATACTAATATAGGTTCGAGTAAAATTATGGAGCAAACAACATGCAATAATGATTCTATTGTGCACACTTACAGGATAGAATGATGGACTCCTAAGTATTCTCCATCTAAGTTTTATTAACCCAAAACATCTTTCAATAACATTCCGCGCTGAAGCATGTTTCATATTGAAAAATTCCTTCGGAGTATTTGGCTGGTAACCCTGACGCCACTCATTCAAATGATATCTTTGTCCTCTAAAAGGCACAAGAAATCCCTCACAATTTGTGTATCCAGCATCAACTAGATAATAACAACCTAGAAAAAGAAACTATTTTTCATGGTTAATTTCCCAAAAAAGTATGATCTTCAAAATTAATTCAAATTCCTCTAAATTTGTGCTTTACCATGAGGAACTTTTAGTCCATGTCTCATACTAATGGAATCTCGAAGAACTCGTCCATCAGCAATATAACCTTCCCAACCAAGAAGAACATAAACAAATTGCATATCAGGTGTACAAACACCTAACATATTTGTTTCTATGTCACCTTTTCATGTTCGATATCTAGGTTTATCAACTGTTGGAACCCTAATCTTGATGTGGGTTCCATCTAAAGCACCTAAGCAATTCCACATCACATGTATAAAACCTCATGTTAGGATACCATATCTAAATCTAAATGGACTAAATTATGTAAGAGCTATATATAGAACTCACTCCAATACCTTGAACCATTTCCACCTTGGGTCTGTAGAATTAGCTGTAATTGGCTCTGCCTTTTTAAATAACACATTTTGTAAACGTATGGCATCATTTAAAACATTGTGAAATGATCTGCTAACGGTTTCCCCGGACCTATTAAAGTGATGCTTGATAACTCGATTTTAAGGTGATGAGAAATGATATGTAAAAACATTGCCACTTGCTCATCAACAAGCATGTTCCTTGACGACTTCAATCCCCCTAAAGTTTGTAACATCTTACATAGTTTAAAAAAGGTAATTCTATTTATCCTAATTTGTTCAATACAGGTCTCGTCACTAGCATATACAAGTCTTTTCACATAATCTCGTTTTGCATAAAAATCTAAAATATAGGATCTAATCCTTGGTCTATAAGTATGTAGGCTATGGATGGCACCCAATGCAACTAAGAACCAACTCGCAACTGTACACATTTCCAACCACATTGTAATAGCAAGACCAATTCTTTTACACCTCTCACTTTGTACTATTAAAGGTAGATGAGCCATTACTGCAAAATATTAAAGTATTACATATCTTCAAATCGTAGTAAAAGGGTCACACTTCTCCAATACTAATTTCAATAACAAGTAAAAAAAAAAAATTAAAGAATTTAATTGCCAAAGAACTTACAGTGATTCAGTGAATATAAGATGCTCAACTCTGGGTGGAGAAAGCAATCAAACAAGCCAAATAAGAAGAGGAAGCAATAACAAACTGTCAAAAGAAAAATGAACAATACGTATTAAGAATATTTACAAAGCACAAAATAGAAATTACAACTAAATATAAGGGTCTATATAGAATCTTTAAAAAAATACATATTAAGAAAAATGAATAATACATATTAAGAATCTTTAAAAAGTACAAAATAAATTCACTACTTTATCCTACAATGCGCTTGTTTTATGTTTTTATCCTACAAAAAAATATCCGTTTTTTAAAACATCCTATTTTATGACTCATTTGGATGGTTGATGAGGTAAGTTAAAATAAATTTATAGAGAAAAATAATGAATAGGATAAG